>CM076573.1:949941293-951141293 GCA_034641835.2 Pinus albicaulis
AAAAACTTGTTGTGCAATTTAGACTCCAAATTTCATTGAAATACTCATAGTGAATTTGAAATTAATGTATTATTCCATGAACTCATACTGAACTTCAAATTAATGTATTATTCCATGAATTTTTAATGGTTTTAAACTAGCACAACCAAATTCGATAACTATAGTTAAGAGTATTTGTTTTTTCTTAAAATGTTATAAGTTCATATTCAAAAGTAGAATATGTTTAATCTTGTAAAATTTAACAATCAAGATTTGTTGAAAAGAAGTGACCCTGGTCCCGCAGACAAATTTAACACCTCGTTATAAATATCAAATCTTGTGACGGTGGAGAAAACCGGTTACTCATGACCAAGTTGCTGTCATAAACGGTAAAACTCGCTGCAACAACATAGTTTATAGGCATGAGTACTGGATTCTTCTGAAAAAAAGGCATGAGTACTGGATGAGAAAGCCAGATGTTCCTGATCGTTGTGGATAGAGAAATATCATGTGATGAAGGAGGTTCTATGGTAGCAATGTGTGGGGAAGGCCTGGGTATACGGTGAGGGACAATCGCTCGCTTAAGCAAGCGTGTAACACATAGTAAGACTTTCGCTGGTGACAAATGGTGGGAGTGTAAGTCGGTGGAACGAGGAGGAGAGAAATAGGGATTGTAGATGTGCTCAACAGACTTTTTTGCCAATTTCGTAAGATTATGAGTGTCGAGTCTACCATCGAATTGAACACGACAAGCACATTGGTATGATTGACCACCACAATATTGAGTAGTTTAATATTGAGTAGTTTTTAGAGAGATTTTTTTAAAGGTTTTATGGTGGTTTTTTGTCTAATTTTTCTAAAATTTAGCAGGAATTTATTGAAAACAGAAGTTTGATGAGTAATCTTCTAGATAATTAGTGGTTCTACCCTTCCTTAAACCTTAAAAAAACACTCAAAATACTGTAGATGATATTGATATTTAGATATCAATATTTTTAAAGTTACAGTTTTTTTAATGCATGGTGATATATGTTACTTATTGAGTAAATGTATAGATTACTTATTGAATTTACTCAAGTGATGTGTAGTGTTTCTGTAGAGTTATAGATTCAGAAATATTGATTTCTTTCAAATTCAATTGTTTTGGTTGATATTTTTTTTTTCTTTCTTTTTTTAAATAAATCACATGATTTTCAAATTTACTATTCAAGTTACTCTACAGCCAAAAGAACATTAAAACTGGCACTATGAAGATAACAATTCCAAAAATGATAATTTTAAATATATTAGCAAGCAGCTTAAATAAATATAAATATGATGTACAGATAATATTATCCAGTTCTTGTTCTTTTTTTTTTCTCATTGATTAAGAAAATGAACAATCACATTTTGTTGATTCACTGGGTGCATTCTGATAATAGTACTAGCTTGCCCAAAAACATAAATATATCCATTGTTAACAACATACTTAATTTAAAACATCATAAAACAGTTCAGCTTGTGTGAGCTGATCTAATTATATTAATTTGCAACAATACATAGCATAATTGGATACAACATAAAAACCCCACAGAAAAAGATCCATCGCTGATATATAACTGAAAACAGTGTGTTACTCTTGTTGTAGGATTACAGGATTACCGGAACTCAGTGTGTTACTGTTGTTGTAGGATTCCTTCATTAAAAGGCCTTTGATAATAAATATGTGATTCCTTCATTAAAAGGATTGTGATAATAAATATGTGATCTGCCATCTAGCTGCTCAGAAATCTTCCAAGATCCCAGAGGCTGTGAAGTTTTTTCTTTAGAGAGTTTGTCTGTTCTTTAGAGAGTTTGCCTGTTTTAGTATTCCATTATTTATAAATGTGACAACATGATGAAATATAATCAAAAGTATATTTGATAAAAAAAATTCTTCTATGGCATCTCTAAACTTCATTGAACAAATGCTATGGAGTCCCCAAAGATCTGTATAACCTTTCACCATTTTTATGAAAAATAAAAAGAAATATTTCAATGCCCTCAGCTCAACATTACTATTAGTTTCTCTTCCCAGCGGGATATGAAGATCTGTATAACCTTACACCATTTTTCTGAAAAATAAATAAAAATATTTCAATGCCCTCAGCTCAACATAAGTATTAGTTTCTCTTCCCAACGGGGTATGAAGTTTGAATGAATAGGAATCATTCAAGAATAGTATAGCTCCACCTCTACATGAATGGGAAGCGTCATCTAAATAGGCCCATGTAATTGAAGGTAGAAGGGAATAAATGGCCATCAATTCAAATTTGTGAGGTCCAAAAAGTGCAATATTGAGAGGATGTTATAATGATGGATTACATGAGATGTTAATAATAAAGTAATAATTTAAAAAAACAAAAATGATTGATATTTTTAATTACGATATTTCAAACTTTCATGTTTAAATTTAATTAATAAAAATATAATTAAAAAAAAAATTATAGATATAAAAATGTGAAATATATAAATAATATAAATAATAATTATAAATTAAAATTCATTTTATCATATAAATTAAAATAATTATGATTCACATTTATAATTATAATATTTTATAATTTCGTTATTAAATATAACTAATAAATATATAAATTTTTATATATAATTAATGGCATTTAGTCTGGAGGAATGCTTGAAGACCTATAGAGGATGAACCAACACTTTGGAGAGGAGCCAACTCATCGAATTCCAATTTGCAGGTTTCTGTGTGGAGGAAGCCTCCAACGTAGAGACACATTTTTTCAAAATAGGGGAAAGGTTGGATAACCAACAAAACATTATCAATTTAAGGGCAATTCCATTTCAAAATATGGCCCATCCTACAACAGGGCACAGCCGGGGAGCCAGCGCCAACCAAGGTCGGGGACGAGGAAGGGGCTCGACCCAGGAAAACAAAGAAGGAAGGCAAGGCTGCATGGCCCAACCGGAAATGGAAGTGGCCACTCGACATTGTGCCACCACATCTCCCTCAGCCAAAAACAGAATTGAAGACTGGTGGAAAGAAATAATCAATGGAGAGGAACCAGAAACAAAGGAACTTGTCAATGAACTAGGAGAAATGGTGACGGACCTGGGACACACTGTTAAATGTGAATTCGTATTCAGCTGTCTGGCGCCCAACCTAACCTCGCCGCCCACGCAATAGTAGCCGACCAACGCAGTCACCGCCCTTTGAATTTTTTGGCTCCATGGTAGAACCATATATTTCACATGCATATTCTAGATCTTCCTCCTTGATCTATAAATTTGTATTTCCCGCCTCTGCCTAAGAAATTCAAGCCAAGAAAGGCAAGGCCTCCTGTAATAGAAATCTGTGATTAATTTCTCTAATTTCTATGTGTTTATTTTAGTTTCTGCTCTTTCTCTATTTGTGATTTTGATTCTGGGTTCTGTTGTGCTTCTCTAATATCCAACAATTAGTATTAGAGCCAGTTCTCAACAAGCCAATTCTTGATATCACGACGCTGAAGTGTTGCACCAATGATCCCTTATTTTGCAAAGCTTTGCGATTTGCTGGAGACCTCTGGAAGGCAGAGGCGATGACTAGTGGAATGGAATGGCAGCATGACAGGCTTGTGAGGTCTGCATTGAATTATGTTTTTCTGTGAGTGTTTTTTGGAGATTGTTTACGTAGGAAGTGCTGGTGGAATCGAGTAATCACCAGAGCTATTGTAGCACAATGAAAGTCGTGGACTTATTAAGTCCTTTATTTTTTTAACAACGTATTTAATTAACATCATTCATAGCGTTTGCAGAAAAAATGGGCTTTGCATAAAACCAGACGGCAACTGGTGATATATTGGGAAAATTTAGTTTAAGTTTTGTGGTTGACATCATATTTAAGAAGTCACTTTAAGTTTTGTGCTTAAAGTCTTAATAAGTGAGATGGGCTTTTATATATGTTTTATAATGGTTCATTTAAATTTCACATTTTAAAAGAGAAGAAGGAAGGTTATCAAAGTAAGGGCATTATGGTTTAAAATAATAATTTTTAAAAAGGTTGATTTTTGGCCCTTGATTTTTTAAAGGTCTCATTTTATAAGTGAAATTTTTGGAAGGCGTGAATTTGATTGAGAATGGAGATTGGAACAATTAATGATATGGAGAAGTTGAGTGGGGCTAATTTTTCCCTATGGAAATCACAAATGGAGGATATACTGATTTTAAAATATCAATATTTGTTGATTGAGGGTGTAACAAAGAAACCCTCATTGATGACAGATGAGGAATGGGATAAGCTAAATAGAAAGGCGATTGTGACAATCTTCCAATATCTAGAAAAGAATGTGTATTTCAATGTGTCCAGATTAAAAACGGCAAAAGGATTATGGAAGAAGAGCCATGATCTATATGAGAAAAACACGACATCAAACAAAGTGTTCTTGATGAAGAAGATTTACAATCTCAAGATGAAGGAGGGTGCTTTCGTTGCTGAGCACTTGAATGAATTCAATATTATAACTAGTCAACTTTCCTATTTTAAAATAACCCTAGATGACAAAATGAGAGCTATTTTGTTAATGTGTTCTATGCCAGACATATGGGAAAATTTAATTGTGGCTATCAGTACTTCAGCACCTACAGGGACCCTGAAGTTTGATGATGTAGCAGCAGTTTCATGAATGAGGAGCTGCAACGCAAGTCAATTGTGGAAAACCAGGGAGGATAAGCTCTAGCTCTAGTTGATCATGGTAAGAGGATTGATCGAGACCAAAAAGTACAATCAAGATCAAGAGGTCGATCAAAATCAAGGAGGGGCAGGATCATTTTCTTTCATTGTGGCAAACCTGGGCACATGAAGAAAGAGTGTCAAGCCTTGAAGAAAGGAAAAAAGTATTAAAGACCGGTTAATTCAAATTACAAGTCATCCAACACAAATGAAGGTGAGACTACTAATGTAGTCACAGATGGTGATGTGTTGTTTACTGTTTCAGTAGAGGATGCATTTTTATATACATATAGTGGTAGCTTTGATTGGATCCTTGACTCTGGAGCATCTCACCTTGTAACCCCATGCAAATATAGTTTTTCCACATATAATCCTGGTGATTATGGTAGAGTGCATTTGGGGAATAATCATTTTTGCAGTATTGTTGGAGTGGGAGATGTCCAGATCAAGATGAAGGATGGACAAGATATATTGTTGAAACAGGTCATGCATGTACCAAAAATGCACATGAGTTTGATCTCTATGGGACGGCTGGATGATGAAGGCTATTCCACAAGCTTTGGAAAAGGCGGTTGGAAAATTAGCAAAGGAGCATTGGTCGCAGCCAAAGGACCGAAGACATGAACACTATATTCATTGAAGGCAATGATAGGAAAATCTGATTTGGTTGTTGTCATGAAAGAAGGAAATTCAGCAGATCTTAGGCATAAGTGCTTGGGTCACATGAGCAAGAAGGGTTTGAAAATCCTTGTTGGTAAAAATTTACTACCATGTTTGAGATCCTACAATCTTGATCTTTGTAAGAATTGTATATATGGTAGACAAATACGGGTTTCATTTCTTAGAGGTGGTCATGACATAAAGAAAAATGTGTTAGAATTGATACACTCAGATGTGTTTGGACCTATTAACGTCAAGTCATTAGGAGGAGCATCATATTTTGTAACATTTATAGATGGTGCATCTAGGAAGGTTTGGGCCTATCCCATGAAAATTAAAAGTGAAGTGTTTGAAATATTTCAAAAATTCCATGTCGATGTTGAAAGAGAGACTAACAAATTGCTCAAGTGCCTAAGAACAGATAATGGTGGAGAATATTGCTCAAATGCATTCAAAGAATATTGTAACAGTTTTGGCATAAAGCATGAGAAGACTGTGCCTGGTACACCTCAACAGAATGGTGTTGCAGAAAGAATGAATCGCACAATTATGGAAAAAGTAAGAAGCATGTTTTCCAATTCCGGTTTGGACAATCATTTTTGGGCAAAGGCTGTGAGGACATCTTACTACCTCATAAATAGATCATCATCTACAGCCTTGGATGGAGGCATCCCTGAAGAATTTTGGACTGGTAAGAAGTTGAATTATTCTCATTTGAAAATCTTTAGATGTGAAGCATTTGTATATATTCCCAAAGAAAATAGAACTAAGTTAGATGATAAATCATTGAAATCATTTTTTCTGGGATATGCGGATGAATAATTTGGTTATCGTCTATGGGATCCAGTCAAACATAAAATTATTAGAAGCAGGGATTTTATATTTAATGAGTCAGAAATGTTTAAGAGGAATGTAGGTGAGGTGGAAGTCAAGAAAGTTATTGACAGGTTTGAAGAACAACATGAAGACATCCCACCAATGCAGGAAAATGGGCAGTGAATTCAAGAGCAAGAAGGAAAACAAAGGGAAAGTGATGAACACCAAGAAGAAGGAATATTGCAGGAACCTTTACAGGAGATTCAACCTGATAATGCACCACCACAATTGGTTTGTAGATATTTTAGGCCTCATAATCCTTCCCAAAGGTATCCTCCCTCAAACTATATCCTATTGACTGATGAAGGTGAGCCTAATTGTTTTCAAGAGGCTTGTAAAGTTGAGCACAATAAAGAATGGAAGAAAGCAATGGAGGAAGAAATGAACTGTTTGCTAGAAAATAAAACTTGGGAGTTGATAAATCTCCCAAAAGGTAGAAAGGCTTTGCAAAACAAATGGGTGTATAGAATTAAGCATGAAGGTGATGAAAAGGAGGAGAGGTATAAAGCAAGGTTGGTGGTGAAAGGATTCGCCCAAAAGGAAGGTATTGACTTCACTGAAATTTTCTCACCTATTGTTAGAATGTCATCCATTAGAGTCATTCTTGGTCTTATTGTTGCTTTAGACTTAGAATGTGAACAGTTAGATGTAAAAACTGCTTTCCTTCATAGAGAATTAGAGAAGAAATTTATATGAAGCAGCCAGAAGGCTTCATAGAAAAAGGCAAAGAAGACCTTGTTTGCAGGTTGAAGAAGAGTCTCTATGGGTTGAAACAAGCACCTCAACAATGGTAGAAGGAATCTAATTCATTCATGTTAGAACATGGTTTTCACAGGTTGGAAGCTAACCATTGTGTCTATATCAAGAGGTATGATCAAGGAAAGTATCTCATATTATTGTTATATATGGATGACATGTTGATTGCTGGGCATGTTTAGAATATGATCAATAGGTTGAAGAAGGATTTGGGCAACAAGTTTGCAATGAAGGATTTGGGTCCAACACAATAGATATTGGGCATGAGGATCATGTGTGACAGGGAAAACAAAAGGTTGTGGTTGTCACAAGAAAAATATATCAAGAAAGTGCTTGAAAAGTTTAATATGAAGGATGCCAAGCCAGTTGGTAAATCCCTTGGAGGCCACTTCAAGTTGAGTGCTAAGTTATGTCCCAGTGATGACAAAGAGAAGGAAGAAATGAGCAAGATTCCTTATGCTTCAGCAGTTGGCAGCTCGATGTATGCCATGGTATGCACACAAACAGACATTGCATATTCAGTGGGAGTTGTGAGAAGATTCCTTGGTAACCGGGAAAACAACACTGGCAAGCAGTAAAATGGATTTTCAGGTATCTTAAGGGTACTATTCATTATTGCTTATGTTTTGGTCATAATAATATTGTGCTTGAAGGTTTTACAAATGTAGATATGGTAGGAGATATAAACACCAGAAAGTCCACTATAGGTTATTTGTACATATTTGCAGGTGCAGTTGTATCTTGGGTGTCAAGGTTACAAAGAATAGTAGCTCTCTCTACAAAAGAAGCAGAGTACATAGCTGCAAAATAGGCTTGTAAAGAAATGTTGTGGATGCAATGATTCCTAGGAGAGATAGGAATCAAGCAGGACAAGTATGTGTTGTATTGTGATAGTTAGAGTGCCATTCACTTGGCAAAAAATCCAACATTTCACTGAAAAACCAAGCACATTGACTTAAGGTACCATTGGATCCGACATGTGTTGGAGGAATGACAATTATCTTTGGAAAAAAACCATATAGATAAGAACCCTGCTGATATGCTCACTAAGAAATAAGCATGAGTTATGTAGAGGCATGGTAGGCCTCGGTGTGATTTGATTCAATATTCTTCATTTGGCTTCAAGTGGGAGAATGTTAAATTGTGAAGCCGCATTCAGTTGTCGGCGTCGAACCTAACCTCGTCACCCACGTAGTCCCAACCGACCAACGCTATCACTGCCCTTTGAATTTTTTGGCTCCGTAGTAGAACCATATATTTCACATGCATATTCTAGATCTTCCTCCTTGATCTATAAATTTGTGTTTCCTGCCTCTGCCTAAGCAAGTCAAGCCAAGCAAGGCAAGGCCTC
Source organism: Pinus albicaulis (assembly GCA_034641835.2). Taxonomy (NCBI): domain Eukaryota; kingdom Viridiplantae; phylum Streptophyta; class Pinopsida; order Pinales; family Pinaceae; genus Pinus; species Pinus albicaulis. Next base: position 949,949,609 of record CM076573.1, read on the forward strand.
CTATAATATAAATATGTGATTAATTTCTCTAGTTTCTAAGTGTTTATTTTAGTTTCTACTATGTCTTTGTTTGTGATTTTGATTCTAGGTTATATTGTGCTTCTCTAATATCCAACACACACCAGGGAGAGAAGATATTTGCAGTATTTACAAACATTATTGATTTGTTGGAGACTTGAGACTTTGATGGCCAGGGCTATGACAACTTCATCAACAAGAACGTCAAAGTCCAATGGAGACGTGGAAGATATAAAAAGGGAATAACAACAAATCAAGTTTCACATGATTCAGCTGAATGGGAGAGTAGCCAAAATTGAAAACCATATACCATGCATAGCTCCATCAGCGCAACCAGGGTTGAGTGAAAAGGACCCTGCTTCCATGGACTCGTTTGATGAGTAATTTTCTTTATCTGCACTTAGTGGCCCTTGGACATGTTTATGGTAGCAGCAGGGGTATGGTTGATATTTGTGGTTTTTTTTTGTTTTATAAGACTTTTTAAAGAAATAAAATTTTTGGACTCAATATGATTCGACAAGATGGTCAATAGACTTGGTTTCTCAAACAGGTTGAGGCCATTTGGTTCCATTTTGAACTAACATATAAAATCTTTTAAAATCTGTTTTTTTTTAAGAAATAGAAGGACCCACATTAGCTTACAAAAAAAATGATGATTCACATTCATAACCATATCATAACTTCATATGCCATCAACATTAATCCATCTTTAACTCCAAATTTACCAAGTATTTAGAGGAATTAACTCCAAATTTACCAAGTACCTAGAAGAATTAAATTTATAGAGTTACAAACCCTTCCTTGGAATTTTTCACTTAAAAATAAGTTTGCATATTAAAAAATTTGATTATTTTAAAAACCTGCTAAATTCTAAGTTTAAAAAATCTATATTAATAATACAAACCAACTACTTTTATTAAATCCATCAAGTATCTCATCTCATAATCTTTAATAGTTCGCCTATAAATTAAATTAAAAAAAAATAAAAAAAATTAAAGCATTTCCACTCTGGCTCACTCTTATGTCATCATTCTCATTAATGTATATGAAAAGCTAATCAAAATATTTAATAAAAAAAATGATATCCTCTTCCTCTTTTAAGTCAGAAAAATCAGGAGTGTGGTGTACAATAACAAATAGATTCCATTTGATTTGATGATATTCGTCTCTCTAATAAAACTGCAGTTATGTGTTCAGATTTATGTTAACTTTGTGGGTTCACACTTATGTGAAAATATGTATATAGAAATAATATTACTAATTAATAATAATAAATATATGAAACAATAAAATACATTAATATTATAAATATAGAAATAATATTTTATAATAATAGTAAAATATCAAACAGAAAAATAAATAGAAAATAATAATCTAATCAAGTTAAAAATTTAAAAAAAAAAATTTACATCTTCCAAAAAAATACAAAATTCTAAATTTTTAAGATATATAATATGGAATTTCTCTTTTATTAAATTAAAAAAAAAAGAAGAAGAGGAGGAGGAGAAGAGGACAGTGATTGGGTGGCAATAGGAATTTATCTAGGTGCCGTATGGAGGAATTTCTTTTTTTAACAACCCAACCTTTCTAGCCTGGGCAATATGAATCTCTTTCAGGCTAGCCATAGAAATTTCTATGTTGGAAAATGAAAATCTTCTGAACTTCAACAATTTTAACTTTTTCCATGGAAACTATTTTAATTTTTTTCTGGAACTTCTTCAACCAGAACTAACGATAAAAAATGGCAATGTAATTGTAAAGAGAACCTACCAAACAATTAGCAGTAATCTTTGACCCCTTGACACCTGTATTTTCCAAGTGATGTGATTATGTCAAATTACATGATTGATATAATCTGGTGTTGATGTGATTATGTCATATTACATTATTGATATAATTTGGTAGATACATTGTAGTTTATATGTTTTATGTTTAAGTTGGATTTGTAATTTTTTTATAATATAAGTATTTTAGAGATTTTTCAGAGGTTGAATTTATTTATATGTTGTAAAATAAATTTTAAATAATAAAAATATATAATTTAATTAAATCAAAACTTTTAAAAATTTAGTTTATATGTTTTATTATATATTATGTTTTTAGTTTAATTTAATTAGAATAAAATTGAAATTTTTTAAAATTACAAATTTGAGTTGTAAATTTTTTATAATCTAAATAACATTCTAATAACTTTTAAGATACTAAATCTATATTATAATATAAAATCTACTTTAAATATATTAAAATTTAGATCCAAAAGATTTACCCAAACTTTATTAACTTAAGCAAATTTAAAAAAAAAATATATATATATATATATATATATATATATATATATATATATATATGAGTTCATGCAAACAAGGCGGGAAGAGCTGATATATTTAGGCAAGAATAACCCAAAAAGTTTTTGGGAGGCACTTCAACCAAGGAAGAAGCAATTTGAAAATAATATTACAGCCATCAAAAACAAAACAAAAAATGTTCTGGAAATGACAGATCAATTCACTCTATCAATAACTAAGCAAGACAACTCTATGAAAAAAAATTAGAGGTTGAACCTCCTCCCAGGATCAACACATCTACAAAGCTTTTCACAGTACAGGAGGTGGAGACAGGAATTAAAAAGTTGAAATCATGGAAGGCAAAGGACTTGGTTGAACTTCAAGCAGAATATCTAAAGTGGGGAATGAACATTTTGGCACCCCTCATCATGGAAATATTCAACATCATTCTGCAAGGATTCCCAAGCGATTGGACAACTAGTCTAGCAATTCTCCTTTTTAAAAGTGGAGACATTAATAATCCTTCCAACTATATATCCATTATGATCAATCCTTTGTTTGCAAAACTTTTTAGTGGCATGGTAGAAAATAGAATCAGTAAGTGGACATAAGTAAAAGAAAAGAGGGCAAAAGGGCAAGCAGATTTTAGGCCGAAGCATTCTACAATAGATCATGGGATCACACTGAGACACATTGTTGAAAAGGTTTGGGGGAGCAAAGAAGAAGTATTTCGCTACTTTGTTGACTTCAAAAAGGCATTTGACACAGTCCCTAGAGATAATTTGTGCATAGAATGGAAGAACTTGAAATTCCTTTACAATAAAGAGCTGTCGTCCATAGGTTTTATGAAGAGGTGAAAGTCAACATTAGAAATTCAGCAGGCATTTCAGAAAGTTTTAGAAGTGACATCGGAGTCAAGCAAGGTTGCCCTTTATCCCCTACCCTTTTTGGTTTATATATTGACAAAGTGGAAGAGTGGCTAAATTTGCAAGGTGGGGATGGTGTTCGACTAAGAGATTTTGTGATAAAGCTTCTTCTATATGTCGATGATCTTGTGCTAGTTGCTAAATCGGCCCGTGGATTGCAGATGCACCTATATTCCCTTGAGCATTTTTATAAAGCGGTGGGGATGCAAGTCAATACCAGTAAGACCAAAATAATGATTTTCTCTAATAAAAGAAAGCAAAGCCAACATACTTTATTCTTTGAAGGCAACATTCTTGTAGAATTAAATTAATACAAGTACCTCGGGATCGATTTCAACAACAAGCTTAATTGGGAGGATTGCAGAAAGGAAAGAAATTTAGGAGGGTGGAAAGCATTATATGCACTTCAAAATAGATGGAGAGAGGTAGAGTTATGGGATTGGAACACGATCAAAGTACTTTTTGGACTCCTAGTTTGTCCAGTGATATTATATGGGCGTGAATTGTGGGCTAGCAACATCCATGTTTCAAAATGGAAACAAATTGAAAAAAATAAAAAAACACTTGATCATGAGCAAGTTCAAAATAAAAAATTCGATTCCCTATGAAATAATGTTAAGTGAAACAGGGACAGCTCCCATCGAAGAAATTGCCATGGTGTGTCTTATAAGGTATCTAAAAAGAATTGAGCAAATGGGATGAGGTAGATGGCCAAAAGTTATCTTCCATGAAGGTATGAGTGAAAGAAAGAAATCATGGATGAGACAAAACAATAAATGGATGCAAAAATGGAATATTTCCCTGAATGCATGTCCCACAAATAGCAAGGAGTTAAATAATTTTGCGCTGGAGAAGTTCCATAAGGGTATATGGGGAAAAGTGTTAGGTAGAAAAAAGAAGTATTATGTTCAAGAATTCAACCCCGCTTGTGATCTCCAACAAAAAGAATACATTAGAGCTAGCATTTCGTGGAGAGCAAAGGTTCTTATTGCTCAATTAAGAACTAACTCACATCACCTTCAGTGTGAAACAGGATAGTGGAAGAGACCTAAAGAACCTTGGGAAGAAAGTGTGTACTTTTTGCACCTCTGAGGCAATGGAATCAGAAAAACATTTCATTTTGGAATGTGACGCTTTCAGAGACATCAGGGATGGTTATCGCAGTATGTTAGCATCAATTCCATGGCATTGTCTTTTTAGTGATGAAACTCTTAGAGGGTTGGGTCAGCTCATCATCAATTTGAGTAAGCAAATAATTGAATTACAAAAGACAAAAAAACAAGGACGCTAGTAGTTTCATAGATTATTTTTAGTCTCATAGACGTTAGAATATCATTCCTTCATAGACAATAAGACGGCCACAACTTAACATATTTAGATAGTTCAACGTTTACCACATGGCAGAAGGCCATCCATCCATGTGATTAAAGAGCAAATGCGTGTGAAAGGCTCGTCGTTTATCAGGTCGGTGCACAACAGCTTGCTGCTTAGTGAGGGCGGTGGTCGAATCTCTGCGGAGTCGGGCGAAATGCCCAACTATTTCCATTGTATTGCTGAGTGCGGACGGCGTGCGAATCTCTCGGATCCCAGAACGCTTTTACAATTAACTTTGTAAAATTCTCCATTAGCTTCATGGTTTGACCAAAATTCGTTGGGCAAACGAACGAACGAAAATGACTAGGAGAAGAAGTAGCCATTAGTTCGAAAAAGGACAGAGAATAATAATTTGTATGACCCTTGGGAATTTTTTATGGTTGAAGATGTCTATGGCGACAAATAAGTGATTCCATTTTTTTTTTTATGGTTTAAGATTTTTATGGGGATAAATAAGAGTCTGATTGGATCATTATTTTCAGAGATATTATATTTTTGGTGTAAGTAAGGGTTTAGTTTAAATATAGTTAAATTAAAATAATAAAAATATAATGGAAATTAGTTTATTTAAATTTTATAATGGGTTTTAATAATTAATTATGTGTAAAATTATTCTATCTTTCACATTAAATGTTTTTATTAATCTGTTAAATTAATAAATTTATTATCTTTATAGTTTATTTGTATAAATAATTTTTTAAGTTAATGATACAATAATATTGTGGAATGTATTTCATATAAGTGTTTTAAAAGTTTTTTTTTTTTAAATGTCATAGTTTACGTTTTTGACTCTTTATAATTGCATTTGTTTAGAATTATGCATTACTTTGTTATGAGTTATGAATTTTGTTTTGAGGGTTTTTCTTTTAATATGGAATTGTGAATTTTTTTTTTTTTTTTTGGAATTTATATATATAAACTCAAATACACATGAGGTTGACCATTATTTGTAAAGCTACAAATTTTACATAGAAAGTAATACTTAGAGATACTAAAAATGAATTTATGCATAGAGGTGTTTTTTTTTTTTTTGTAATATTCTATCATGATTTCTATTTATATAAAAAAAACAAAATTACATATGAAGTTCTTGACATCCTAGTATTATTGGTCGGCATGTTGGTAAATACATTGCAAAAATCCAACCACCAAAGAGTGAACCGGTCATACCTAAAAGACCTAAAAGTTGATCATTTTATCCTCTAACAACCATTTCCATCTAGAAATAAGAATGGCAAAAAACAAAGGAGTGACCACCAACTATGAGACCATGAGATAGAAATGAAAGCAGAGTTGGACTTATTCGTCCAGGATGATCACTGAGTGATCTAGAGAGGGGTTTTCACTAACCATATTGATTGGTTGAGCATTTATGACTACTTCGCCATTTTGAGGTGCATTCAAGTCATTGTCAGAGTTTGAGATGACATAGTGTTCTATTTTGCTCAATCTAATCATAATTTCATCCATATCATAACAGGTATCCCTCGGGATCTACTTCAAATCCTCCAGGATCTGGCATCCATTTGGTGTTGCCACTGCAAAATTCATAATTTGAATAATACATACGGTCTTCGAACTCTTTAGCTTCCAAGGTGCAAATTTCCTTCTGAACCTCCAAGGGAATTGCATAAAAAAAATTGGCAACTGACACCCACCTAAAGAGTCTTCGGTGTCAAGAAGAAGACACCCCAGATGTGCCTCCCTTGCGGCTAAGAAGTTGTTGACGGGGGGGCATGAAAGACTAGAACTGCAAGAAAATAGAGCACACGCAATTTGGAGCAACAAGTGAGGTGACTTTGACTAAAGAGTGGATGGGATAATCCAACTAGGACTCAAAGGACTGAGTAAAAAATATCATAGGGGTTATATATGTCAAAGGAGAAGTCAATATATATATCTAGACTTTCAGATTAATCACATCATTAGGATTTGGTCGACATTTCGAACCAACTAATGTGGTTCATCCTTAGGACAAGGTGAAAAAGTTAACCGATCTTCATGAATAAATAATATGGATGCATCATTGCCCAATAGTCGTTATTGAATTAGGTAATTAGTTAACTAGTTATTAAGAAAATAAATTTCAAACCCGAGGTTAGGAAATATTTATTAAATAATACCAAAGAATTTTCAAAGGAATTTTTATTTATAAATAAAGAGTTATTATAATAATAATTAAAAAAATATTAAATTTTTTTATTATGAATATCGTATAATCATTCTTAAAGATTTAGAATCTTTAAAAAGTATGGGTTAATAGGAGAATATATATTCTAATCAAATAATATAATGTATAATCATTCTTAAAGATTAAGAATCTTTAAAAAGTATGGGTTAATAGGAGAATATATATTTTAATCAAATAATATAATGTAAAGAATACGGATAAAGGGGTTAGAATAAGATCAAAATATTAAAATAAAAAGACTATTGAGATTGAAAGGCATGCTAGGAATCTCAATAGAGAAGATGGTTGGAAATTGAGTAAGAGCTTAACTCAGACTCTCTCTATGTGATCCCTTCCCCTCTAGCTTGTATTCTTTTTGCATTAGGTCTTTTATTTTATTTCATGGTTTTATTTCCCTTCTATTTTTCTATTTCTTATTTTCTTCCTTATTTTATTAAAAATCCCCTAGCAATATTCTTAAAACTACATCCTTATTATTATTATTACTAATATTTTGATCTTATTCTAGTGCCTTTATCTATATTCTTTACATTAATTTATTTGGTTAAAATATATATTCTCCTATTAATCCATACTTTTTAAAGATTCTTAATCTTTAAGAATGATTATATTATATTGATAATAAAAAAAATTATTCATTTTTATTATTATTATTATAACCCATTATTATTATTATTATTATTATAATAGCCCTTTATTTATAAATAAAAAATCTTTTGAAAAATCTTTTGTATTATTTAATAATTATTTATTGAAATTAACCTATTTAATAAATATTTCCCAACAACTGGTTTGAAATTTATTTCCTTAATAACTAATTAACTAATTACCTAATTCACTAACCGCTATCTTCGGGCAAAGATGCATCCATACTATTTATTCATAAAGATCGATTAACTTTCACCTTGTCCTGAGGATGAACCACATTAGTGGGTTCGAAGTGTCGACCAAATCCTAATGATGTAATTAATTTGAAAGACATTTTTCTACATTATGGATCACAAAATTATTAGATCTAACAAGATATATATCGTCGAGAAAACTTAAAAAGAAGGACCCCTAACCCGACTGAACGTTAAACCCATTATGGACGAGAACCAAAGAGTAATTAACTTCGTGACAATTCTGAGAAACCTTCTAGGGAACTTGAAAGAGAACAAACTCATAACCAAATTGAAAAATACCCACTGTACCAAACACCCACGACCAGTACCAGGGAATTGAATGAGATTCCATAGGGCTCGAGGGATTCAATGTCAACTGAGGGAAGAACGGCAACGAGATCAAAGGAAGGCCCAGAGGAGGTGTTATGAAGAAAGCACAAGAAAAACATTGGCACTCTTGCTATAATGTCATGCCTATGACAACTATACTCCTTTCTAGTGGACAACAATAGAATAAAGACCTGCAACAAGACTTCAAATGGACTAAACAGTGAAATTGAAGTAAAAAACATACCAATAATAGTGAATAGCATTGATATTGAACCTGACCTAAACCTCGAATAATATATGAAAACAACCAGCAAAAGTACTTAGTTTGACTTGAACACTTGAGGTTACGACCATAAACCACTAGAAATGAGATTCGTCTCTCGAAATAGACCTTATCAATTGAGTGAGTAATGCAAAAAGGAAGGTGAGAGACCATAGCGAACCCTGTATGGGAGATAAGAGAGGTTCACCAACTCAAACTCACCAAAATATTTCACCACTCAACAGGCGAAAGGAAATGTTTATCATATGCGAGCCACAATTTAATCAATACACCCACCAAGTGCCAAGTGTAATACTTCTCCCATGATTTTACCATCCCAAGAGTTCGCATAATAGTGAGGTCATAAATGAACCTCGATCACATATTAGAGGGATCCACAACCATATCCAATCTCACGTAAGATCACACACCCTTACCTGCTTTGACTAAACAATTGATTTTTCAAAAATCCTTCACAAACACACAATCTCCCTTCCTCGTGATTTTAATGTGGAAATGCCTCCACCATACAAAGGCTCTACGTAACTTGATGTGTAGCCATGCGTGATATGAATCTCGCCATGTGGAGGCCATGTCACGTTCACCAAGGCCTTCCTCCAACTTGGACAAACAAATCGTTTTCATGTCAATCCTGAATGAAGGGATAACCTTGTAATATTCCCAATTAGTAATAGCTAATTGGAAATATTAATTTTTGACTATTTCACTTTAATAAAGTTAAGTTAGAAATAAAGTGGGTGAAGAGGGACACTTAACTCACACTTAGGATAAAAGAATTTCCTAAAGTCACTTGGAGACATGATTATTTGGCAACGTGGGGCTTAGTGGACAAAGTGGCAGCGTGGAGGAGATGTCAGCATGGGCAGTGTGGGCCCAAGTCAGTGCAGAGCTAGAGAGACAATGTGGCTCAAGGAGACAGCACAGTTGGTGGTGGGGCCTAGGTGAGAACAAGGCTCTCCAAACATAAAAAGGGTGAGAGGCTCCTCATTTTGACCATTCTGATTATGCATCTATGATATTTGTCTTTTGACATAAAGCACGCTTTTGCTGTTGAGAAAAGTTTGCAAGTGTTGTTCAGCACACTAGGTGTCTCCATGCGGAGATCCCAACCTCATCCCCGGGGGACTTCGAGTGCCTGCTTGGGTGAGGAGTTCTATCCTTGTTTTGTCGGAGAAAGCTGGAGCAGCCACAGCTGGGATTGTTCACTTGCAGAGACAACGGAGTCAGTAAGAGGGAGGACATAATCTTTGGAGGAGGAGATTTTAGATTGAGGGTTTATCAAGGAATTCATTCCGAGAGAGTTGGAAAGGGGTCAGCCCTTCCTTATTCCATCATTTTAGTAGATTTGGAGGCCATCTTTTGCAGCAGATTATTCAGGGCCAACGTTTATCATTGGGACAACATGGTACCTCAAGGGAGGTCTTTTTTGGAGGTCAGCCATTTTCGAAAAGCTCTCTGGGATTTTTTGGGTATTGGGTGGAGAGGCCATTCCCAAGTTTTTATAATTTTCCGAGGTGGGGAGCAGCCCCAAAGATTCAGTTTATTCCAGTAGTAGCAGCAACACGACAGCAACACCAGCAACTTGGAGATTACACAATCATTGAGGGAGCAGTCATTACATGATATATTTTGAGAGTATTTCTATGCTTGCCTAGTGCAAGCCAAGGTGCCATCATTATGATCACCTTTGTACTCATTTTATCTTTCAGTATTTAATAAAATGACTCAGCGTTCTCCATATTATGTTTTGTTCATGTGATGTCTCTCTAATTGTTGTAGTTTCTTGTTTATGTGCTTTATATTGTTGTTTATTTCTATCTGGAATATTATAGTGGTATCAGAGCTCATAGACTTGGCTCAGGCTGTGGAGCAGATTGTTTATGACACTAGCAGGAAAACCATACATCTGTTACCGTGGAAGAAAGTATAAAGACCAAGAGCGGAGGTTAGAGATCACTTTCGAGGAAGGTGACTGTGTTCCAATAGTGGACGCAAAAGAGGAGGAACCAATGGCGGAAGAGAGAGATGATGGGAAGGAGTTCAGTGAACTTCTCCTCAAATCAGTGCAGGATTTGTCAAGGCAGATAGAAGAGATGGGGCAAAGGTTCACTGCAGAATCTAGACAGTGTGAAACCCCAAGAGGTTTCCATATCAAAGAGGTATCAGGCACATTCCATCATTTGCAGGAGCACCTCACAGCGCAACAGATGACATCACATACACCTCCACATTCCACAATGCCCACATTTCTTGCCGAAAACATTGGGGCAGGAGCACAGCAGGAGTAGGAACCGGCTCACATGGGAGATTACTTTGCCAAGTATCAGTCCTACAGACAGGAGTTCAGAGATGCCCTCACATTCCATGATTTTGTATAGCTTAAGAGGGACAGCAGACCCCACAACCATCACAAGGGAAACATGCATTCACACGATGGGGATGTACAATGCACGGTAGGTAGGTTTTATCTACCGACATTTGATGGGTCATCCAAGTGTTCAGAAAAGGCTTGGGTGGAGAAGTTGGATATATATTTCCAGCTTAACCAGATGGCAGAGACAAAGGCCATCAAGGTGGCAACACTGCACCTAGAGGGTGAGGCCCATAACTGGTGGTTCCATGGGATGGCTACGCTGGGGCACTTAAGGGTGACACCATATGCCGAGTTTACACACAGGTTGATAGAGTGATTTGATCGGAGGGATCCAGAGGAGCACTTTGTTGAGCTGACTAAGCTCAAGTAGACTGAGAGTCTGGACACATACATTTCAGGGTTCTTGAGACTCTCTGTGATGGTGCCTGACTTATTCGCAGCCAGGATGATCTACATGTTCATCAATGGATTGGCAGAGCCTCTTTGGGGGTTAGTCAGATCGATGAGGCCAACTACACTTCATGACGCAGTTGGGAGAAATTGGAACTTGCAGGATGCACTAACCTGGACTAGAGCTCCTTTTCCCCAGAGACCGAAATTTTAGCCGAAGGGGAAGGACATGAGGGTTCTGCCTCCAAAGGGGAACCAGAGCAGAGGACCTTTGGATGATGAGACCAGGAGAGATCTGAGGCGGAAGAGTCTATGTATCACATGCCAAGAGCCATTGGCACCAGGACACTGTTGTGCCGAAAGGAAGGCACATTACATCGAGGTTTTCTCCGACAGTAGCAGGGAAGAGGAGATGTATGAGGGGATAGAGGCAAGAGGAATTAGTACAACGTAGATAGGAGATCATCCGCCACCTCCACCACCAGGATCGGGAGGTGCGACATTTGCACCTACCGGGGGAGCCCTTGCTTCTTTGCGAGGGGTTCCCAAATACTTAACACTGTGTGTCCAAGGTACTGTGTGAGGAAAACGTGTTTTAGTATTAGTGGAAAGTGGGGCCACCCACAATTTTATTGATGCCCAGTTGGTAGAGCAGAGGAGCATACCAATAGAGAGCTTTGATGGGTTTTCGGTACTGGTTCCAGGTGGCAGGACCATGCAGTGTGCCAGGTATGTGCTAGCCTTAGCAGTGACTATGGGGACTTACACCTTGACAGATCACTTATTTGTGGTGGACATTCTGAACACCAACGTGATACTAGGGGTACAATGGTTGATCACGCTGGGGAAGGTCACCACAGACTAGGAGACCTTGGAGATGGAGTGGACAGACAAGAAGACTAGGAGGCACAAGAAGATTCGGGGTATGCACACCTACCCACCATAGACAGTTTCAACACACCGAATGGAGGCATATTTTCGGAAGGGAGACATAGAGTGGGTAGTGGAGCTGCATGTTTCAGAGGCAGGGTCTACAGGGCAGGACGTACACCCTGATGTACAGTCCATTTTAGATATATATGCCATGGTTTTTGGAGATATACCACCAAGGTAGCCACCAGATCGAGGAATTGAGCACATGATCGAGCTGGAGCAGGGAATCCAGTCTGTCATCACTACACCCTATAGGCATCCTAAGGCCTACAGGGATGAGATTGAGAGGGCCATTCATGAGCTCTTAGCTCTTGGGCACATTCGTCCTAGCACTAGCCCCTTTGCTTCTTCAGTAGTATTGGTGAAGAAGAAGGATGGCATAGTGAGGATGTGCATTGACTATCGGGCTCTCAACAAGAAGACCATGAAGAACCGGTACCCCATTCAATGGATAGATGAGTTGATGGATGAGCTGAGGGGATCAAAGTTCTTCTCGAATATTAACTTGAGATCTGGGTACCACCAGATTCGCGTGAGGGATCAGGATGTTCCCAAGACCACCTTCAGATGTCATTACGGTCACTTTGAGTTCTTGGTGATGCCCTTCAGTCTGACCAATGCTCCAGCCAATTTTCAGTCATGCATGAGTCACATATTCTGCAGTCACTTGAGGAAGTTTGTGTTAGTTTTTTTTTATGACATCTTGATCTACAATAGGACATGGGAGGAGCACCTACATCATATTGAGGTTGTATTGCGCATACTGGAGGAGCAGCAATTTTATGCTAAGCTCTCCAAATGCGAGTTTGGGATGACAGAGATGCTCTACTTGGGGAACATCATTGGCGTGGACAGAGTGAGGGTCCACAAGGAGAAGATCAGGGCCATCAGGGATTGGCCATAGCCAAAGAATGTGACGGAGCTTCGAGGGTTTGTGGGTATCTGCACCTACTATCGGAAGTTTGTCAAGGGATTTTTCCAACTTCTTGCACCCCTTACAAACCTTACCAAAAAGGGGGAATTCAGTTGGACTGACACAACGCAGAGGGATTTCGATAGGCTCAAGGAGGTGATGAGCAGCTGTCCAATTTTTTCATTTCCAGATTTCACACAACATTTTTTCCTAGAGTGTGATGCATCAGGGGAGGGGATAGGCGCGGTTTTGATGCATGGAAGCCACCCCATAGCTTTCTAGAGACGGAAGCTATTTCCACATGAGAGGTTGTATGCTATATACGACAAGGAGATGTTGGCCATCATGCATGCATTGGAAAAAAATTGGCAGTACCTGGTGGGGAATAGGTTCAGAGTGAGGACTGACCACAACAGCCTCCGATTCTTTCTAGAGCAGAAGAAGTTGTAGGAGAGGCAACAGAAGTGGGTTAGCAAGATCCAGGCATATGATTTCGACATCGAGTATGTCAAGGGGAAGAACAACATGGTGGTTGATGCACTTTCGCGTAGATCAACAACATTGTCTTTGATGAGTTTAGATACGGACTGGAGGGCTCAGTTGTTGGTAGAGTACTCCAAGGACTATTTTTCCTGTGAGGTGTTGGACGGTCAGGTTAAATATGACAGGTACAGGGTGATGGATGAGGTGATTTGCTTCAGGGATAGGATCTTCTTGATCGAGGGCTCTAAGCTCAAGGAAAATATATTGCACGCCTCACATGATTCGCCACTATCAGGCCACCAGGGGTTCACCAAGACCTATAGGGCCATCAAAGAGAGGTTCTCATGGAAAGGCCTCAAGGAGGAAGTACTCTGACATGTCAGGGAGTGCAAAGTTTGCTAGCGCAATAAGTGGGATATGATCCATCCGACAGGTTTACTGCAGCCCCTTCCCATACCAGAGGGAAAGTGGGAGAGTATTTCGATGGATTTCATCACAGGGTTTCCCACTGTACAGGGCAAGGATTGCATATTTGTAGTCGTTGATTGGCTAACAAAGTATGCACACTTCTTCGCTATTTCAACACGATACACTGAGCATAGGTAGCGGAGTTGTTCTTTCAGATTGCATGGTCTCCCAAAGACCATTTTCAGTGACAGGGATAGCCGCTTCATGGGCGGGTTTTGGTAGGAACTTTTCCGTTTGGTGGGCACCAAGTTGACCCCGAGCACTAGTTATCACCCACAGACAGATGGACAAACGAAGATAGTGAACAAGTGGCTAGAAGGATACTTACGAAACCATGTTAGCGGGAAGCAAAAGTCATGGTTACGATGGTTGCACTTGGGGGAGTATTGTTATAACACCACTCACCATATGTATATCGGTATGTCTCCATTTTATGCTTTATATGGGTATCATGATTTATCTTTTGCTGACGTGATGTTTGGTGCTAGCAAGGCCCCTGGCCAAGGATTGGATCCAAGAGAGTCAGGATATACTTCAGGCTCCTGAGGATAACATAGCTACAACACAAAATCAACAGAAGCTGTATGCCGACAAGGGACAGGTTGAGAGGCAATTTGAGGTAGGGGACTTGGTCTACCTACGATTGCAACCATATCGGAAATCCACGTTGAAGCAGAAGGGGGATGGGAAGCTCAACCCCTACTTTTATGGACCATACAGGGTGACATGCAGGATTTGGGAGGTTGCATATGAGTTGGAGCTGCCCATTGGTAGCAGGATTCATAATATTTTCCCATGTGTCATGCTTGAAGAAGGCACTAGGACAGCAAGTGACTGCAACTGAGGATATCCTACCCACATATGATGAGGGGCATTTGGTGTTGCAGCTGGAGGCCATTATTGACACTAGGGAGAGGCAATTGCGGAGCAGGACAGTAAGGGAATATCTGGTGAGATGGAGGAATCTACCGGATGAGGATGCCACTTGGGAGAGTGAGAAAATTCTACAACATCCATAATTGCAGTTGCTTGAGGACAAGCAACATTTTTCCGGGGAGGACTGTAATATTCCCAATTAGTAATAGCTAATTGGAAATATTAATTTTTGACTATTTCACTTTAAAAAGTTAAGTTAGAAATAAAGTGAGTGAAGAGGGACACTTAACTCACACTTAGGATAAAAGAATTTCCTAAAGTCACTTGGAGACATGATAATTTAGCAGCGTGGGGCCTAGAGGACGAAGTGGCAACATGGAGGAGATGTCAGTGTGGGCAACGTGGGCCAAAGTCAGCGTAGAGCTAGAGGGACAACGTGGCTCAAGGAGACAGTGCAGTTGGTGGTGGGGCCTAGGTGAGAGCAAGGCTCTCCAAACATAAAAAGGGAGAGAGGCTCCTCATTTTGATAATTCTGATTATGCATTTATGATATTTGTCTTTTGACATTGAGCACGCTTTTTTTGTTGAGAAAAGTCTGCAAGTGTTGTTCAGCACACTGGGTGTCTTTGTGCAGAGATCCCAACCTCAGTCCCGGGGGACTTCGAGTGACTGCTTGGGTGAGGAGTTCTATCCTTGTTTTGCCGGAGAGAGTTGGAGCAGCCACAGCTGGGATTGTTCACTTGCAGAGACAGCGTAGTCAGTAAGAGGGAGGACATGGTCTTTGGAGGAGGAGATTTCAGATTGAGGGTTTATCAGGGGATTCAACCCGGTATAGTTGGAAAGGGGTCAACCCTTCCCTATTCCATCATTTTGGTAGAGTTGGAGGCCATATTTTGTAGCAGATTATTCAGGGCCAGTGTTTATCATTGGGATAGCGTGGTACCTAAAGGGAGGTCATTTTCGGAGGTTAGCCATTTTTCGAAAAGCTCTCTTGGCTTTTCTGGGTTTTGGGTGGAGAGGCCATTCCCTAGTTTTCATAATTTTCCAATTTGGGGAGCAGCCCCAAAGATTTAGTTTATTCCAGCAGTAGCAGCAGCACGACAGTAGTAGCAACAGCTTGGAGATTACGCAGTCATTGAGGGAGTAGTCATTCCATGATATATTCTGAGGGTATTTCTATGCTTTCCTAGTGCAAGCCAAGGTGCCATCATTCTGATCACCTTTGTACTCATTTTATCTTTCAATATTTAACAAAATGGCTCAGCATTCTCCATATTATGTTTTGTTCATGTGATATTGTTTCTCTAGTTGCTGTAGTTTCTTGTTTATGTGCTTTATATTTCTGTATATTTCTATCTGGAATATTACAAACCTAGTCACCAAAAAATGGAAAATAGGTGGGCTGAAGCCGAAAAAGCACCCCCATTGGGGATTGTATCCTCTATTAATTACATGTCATGTTCTACCCACTGATACAATTCTAGAATAGAATCGTATTGGTTCCAGTCCTTCCATTCTTGATCCATTGCGACGTCTCTCCCACCACTACCCCATTTGGCTAAGAAATCTTCTACCTCATTTCCTTCCCTCTTGGTGTGCAGAGGAATACCATAATCAAAAGTTAACAATAAATTATGTGCAGCTTCTTGAAGGTGCCAACTAGTTATATGTTTCTCTAGAGGGTAACCTAATAAGAGTTTTTTCACCATATTAATTTATATTTTGTAATCCACATGGAACTGTAACAATTGTGTCCCTTTCCTTTGAGCTATTTGAATACCTTTTTCTAACACCCAAAATTCTACCAAATTGTTTTTAGTTTCCCCACAGGAGAAATAAAAGACGTTAAGAGGATTGGAATCTGCATCCTGAAATAACCCTCTTATTCCTGCCTCACCCGAGTTACCTCTAGAGGCACCATAAAAACTAAATGATACAAACGATTGTCGAGGGGGTTGAAAGCAACTCTCCCCACTCAGGCCTGTGTGAAATTTAGAAAGAGACAAAACTTTATCTTTCTCCAAGTTCAATTTTTTAAGGATGAGCATTTCTTCTTCATTTGATTTTCCATCTCCTGGATCCGACAGAAATGCTTTCAGAGTTTCTAGAATATTATTACAAATTATATTTATGACCATGTTGAAAGGTTTATTTTTTCGTTCGAACACCCTCGGGTTCCCTTCCTTCCATAGATTCCAGACAGAGAATTCAAGAATTAATTTCCATGCTTTCCATACACACGGATGCTTAAACTTCACCATATACCATTCCACCATCCATACTTTAAGATCCAATGTACTTGGAAAATCAAGATGAAAGAAATATTGAAAAAACTGCCAATTTTTTTGTGAATAAATGCAAGAGATGAATAAGTGATTTGTTGTCTCTTCTTCCTATAAACATAATGAACATATCGAAGGACCTTCAAAACCTTTCCTTTTCAAGTTATCCCAAGTTAGCGCATGGCCCCATGCTATCATCAAAAGAAAAGTGGAGACTTTAGGAATCCACTATTATTCCAAATATTAGTGAATACACGATTGTCCATTTGAGACAGAACTCCGAATATTAAGGAATAAGATTATCCTAGAGAAAAGGATCTCGCTTGTCATTTACCCCAGTGCAGCATATCGGGCCTGTGAGAACTCCTTATCTGTATACCTTAAATGTGTTTCTCTAAATCCGCCCAAGTTAATAAATCATTTGAATATGGCCAATCCAGCTATTTTTTACACTGTCTCCATCTATGTGATGCATTTTTCAGCTTCAAGTGATCAACTACTTTGAAGGAACCTTGGGATTGAGTCCACATTGTTATATCCTAAAGATTCATTCTCTCAACTAGAGGAGGGTATTGTTTCCAAGAGTCCTCCCAAAAAGATATAGTTTTACCATCTCTTATATCCCAAAAAGAAAATTGTTTCACCAAAGACTTAGCCTCATTCGTCACAGTTCCATATTTATGAACCTTTTATATGATATTTAGATTGTAATCTATCAACTTTTGAGGTGTCAGCCATGTATTTTTTCTATTTCCAGACCTAATTACCTCCCTGCACCCATGACCACCATAACTTCATTGCATAAGCTTTACTGACAAGAGAGGGATCCCTAAGGCCTAAACCACCATTCGATTTCGGTAGAATCAACTTCTCCCAACTAACCAAGGCCCACATGCGTGTTTTGGATGAACCTTTCCATAAAAAATGTGTCCAAAGTGATCTCAATGTTTGAATTATAGTGCTTGGGATGGCCATGAGTGATAGATGATAGTTTGGTAATGCTTGAAGAACGCCTTTTGTCATTACAAGACACTTGCAGAAATTTAGGAACTTGAGCACCCAATTATTCACTCTACTATGCGTCTTTTCCAAAATCTCTTCCCAAGTGGATGCTATGTGATAATTCCATACTATTGGTACTCCAAAATATTTAGTTCGGAGAAATCCTTGAGTATATCATGTAGCCCGACAAAGATTTTTTTGAACTAGTTTCAGACAATTGAGAAAGAAAATTTTTGTTTTTTCTTTGTTCAATTCAGCACCAGAGGCTGACATTTAATTTTGAAGAATCATATCCACTCTTTACACCTCTCTCCATGTAGGTAAACCAAACAATATTACATCATAAAAAAACTGAATATGGGTGATTGGAAAGTCCAACCCATACAGTCGAAGGTCATATATATAGTTAGAATATCCTACCTTTTCAAACATTCTCCCAAGGCCTTCCATAGCTAGAATAAACATAAATGAAGACAAAGGATATCCCTACCTAATACCTATGGAACAGTTTATGATTTGTGAAGGAGACCCATTAAACAATATAGAAAATAATACAGTAGAGATAAGGGATCCCACCCACTCCAACCATTGATCTCATAAACCAAAAGCTTGTAGAGCTTGTAATAAAAATACCAACTAATTTGGTCACATGATTTAGATAAATCCAACTTTATGAACAAATCTTGACACTTGGCTTTCCAAGGAGCGAATTATTTCTTGTACTACTATGATTCCATTCGCAATATTCTGACCTTCGACAAAACCATTTTAGGCTGGAGATATAAAACTTGACAGCAAGGGCTTCATTCAATTTGCTATAACTTTAGAGATGATCTTATAAATACATTACATAATGTGATAGATCTAAAACCTTCTGAATTCTCTAATTTTCCTAGTTTTGGTATTAACAAAATAAAAGTAGAGTTCAATGTCGGGAGAATTTTCCTAATATTCCTTGATTCTTCCACTATGTCATGAACCTTTTTTCCTAAAAAACTCCAACAAGCCTGGTAGAAATCTGTTGTAAAACCATCTGGTCATGTGGCCTTATTCTTTGGCATATTCATTACTACTGCTTCTACCTCCAACAAAGAGATTGGTATCATCAAAACTTTATTTTGTTCCTTACTAATCATTCTTGGAATATGATGAATTACTGAATAGGTAGTTGGAAATGATCTTGTCCTAGTCTCAGTCCACAAATCATTGAAATAATGAACTAATTATCCTTCTATACCATATTGTGAAAGTATCATCCCACCCTCCCTATCGATAATGGATAATATATGGTTGTGAAGATGGTGTTGTATGGTATCATTATGAAAAAACTTTGTATTACAATCCCCCTCCTTCAACCATTGAATCCTGGATTTTTGCTTCCATAGTATCTCCTCCTACTTTTGTTTATCTTCTAATTTATCAAGATTCTCTACCTCCTCCAATTCCAACTCTGGAGTTCTACCTTCCCATATAATCCTTTGTTGGATGAGTAACATCTTGTTTTCCAACTCCCTCTTGGCTTGAAATATATTCCCAAAAGAATATTTTATTCCGTGTTTTTATTCAAGATTTCAAATGTTTCAATTTCAGTTAAAATATTATCATATTTCTATGACCTTCAATAATTATTTCTTCCCACCATTCATTTATAAGGTCCACGAAGTCTTCATACTGGAACCAAAAACTTTCAAATAAAAAATGGAAATTCAATGTAGTTTCCTTTAAATATATTTCTAGCCTAACTGACCAATTATTAGAACCCATGCAAGGAAAAATCGAGGTCTCCATAAACAAATTTCTTTGTATTACTGCTTAAGATAGAAAGAAACGATCTAATCGACAAGAAATATGATTCCTCCCCCCCACAATTATTCCAAGTGAAGTTTCCATTTGTTATAGGAATATCCATGAAGTGGATCATTTCTATAAATTCATTAAAGTTCATTGAAATAGGACCAAACCTATGGATACCTCCCTTTTTCTCCTGGAGCTATTTGATAATGTTGAAATCGTTGTCCACAATCCAAAATGAATTTCCAATTAATAGTTACATATCTTGCATCTTCTTCAATTTTTTTTGTTTTTCTGAGGGAATATATGGGCCATATGCCACTTAAAGAAAGATGAAATCTTATGTTCCCAAACAACAAAATTCCTGGTTAAAATTTTGTAAGAAGCAAACCATTCCTGAAATAAGAACAATTATGGATTCCACCACAATTTTATCCCTCCTGCATCACCAGTAGCTTCTATGGACACATGTTCACATCATTTCTAGCAAAAAAAAACTACTTTATGCATTTTTTCCCCGACCAATTTCATTTCTTGTATAATTACAATCACTAGATTTTCATTTCTAATTTGATCTCTAGGGTACTGTTGTTTGCCTCTGCTATTGAGTCCCCTTATGTTCCAAGAGAGAATTTTCATTTATACAGGGTTAATGATGGGCAGGGGAAATTAATATCTAATTAGATGTGCTCTGATTTATACTCGTGTTTTTCCTTGCTTCTCGCTTTAGTTTTATTACCTTATTATTTTGCTCCTTGCTTGATTATTTAGCTAAAATGAATTTTCCCTTTTCTTTAAAAGCTTGAAATCTGAGGCTATAAGATTCCTAAGTGCAGTCTGCTTATTTTTTTTCCATTGGAGATAGGCTTTGGAGTACCTATATTTCTCCTCTTTGGGTAGATCCCTGAGGCCCTTTACTGCCCATTCATTTACTATACAAACTAATATTTTCTCTTCCTTCGAGAGATATGAGATATTATGTTTCAGAAGTTGAACAGCTTCCTCAAAACCCAAGAGAGCCATTAAATATGAAGCGCCATGAGATTTTTCATCATCTCTCATCTTACATTTCAAGGTCATCTTGTCCAGGGTTTGCTCTGTTGGAACAATTTCCATTTGGGTAGCCTCAATATCTGATAGATCCTCCTCCATGGCCTCAAGTATCGAGGATGATTTTTTCTCCTCATATCCCTTTATGTTAGTGAATCGGTTCCTTTGATTTCGGTGTTGATTTGAAACTCTTTTGAAACTTTCATTGTTCATCACTCCACCTAGAGATTTTTCTTTCCACTTCAAAGGACATTCTCGAATAAGGTGACCATGTTCATAACAGAGTCTACAATCGAATGGCACATAATTGTAGTCCAAGGGTTGTTTCCAAATCTCACCCTGGTAGTCTAGTTCTGTGGAGTCTAGAAAAGATTGTGATATATTCATATGCACGCATAGTTGGGCATATGATGTGTTCCTCCCCCTTTTGGTAACCTTTGATACCTTTATAAAATGTCCCAAGATCTGTCCAATTCCTTCGAAAATTTATGGTAACCAAAATTCAACTGGGTGGGAATATAATCTTACCCAGATTGGTGTTGTTGTAAATTCCTCCTTATCGGGGTTAAAGAAGGCTTCCCACTACCTAATGTAGAGACCGACGTTATTAAGAAAATAAGGCCCTCCTTTAAAGATGTGATCTTTTTCTTCTAAATTGAAAAAAATAACTGTGATGAATATCGTGGGTCCTAATCACAACTCGACCTCTCCCTTTGGCTACCAATTCGACTGTATCTAGCGTTCAATCTCCTTTTCTGTCGGCTAGCTACCAATAAACTTGCAAATGAAGGCATGATCCCTCATTTTTTCCTCTTATCATTGAGGCATTTTTTTGGAATGGTAAATTTCGGGTTTTGTGGGGCTTTAGGAATGCATTGTCCCCTCAAACCATTTTTCCACATATCACCCAGTACATGGATTTGTTGAAGTCCTTATAATGAACCCTTTTCTTCATCAATTGATTTACCTGTAAGAATGTTTCGGAAGGAGGGGGAAGCCCCTCCTACCTTGGAATTCATATCTCAAAAAAAAACTTATTCTGATTGACACGGGAATGAATCCTTTCTATAAATTACAAAGAATCTATTGAGCTTGTTAACACCAACTCACACAACCATCGACCACCAACTCTCACTGCCACTGACTCAAACTCTCCTATAATCTAGTCTGATACCTCGTTAATTCTATCTCACTGAAAATGAAAGCATACATGTGTGCTTGTAATAACATGCAAATTTAAATTGTTAAAATTGATATTAACTTACTAAAGCTTTATGATTGGAATCATTTTACTAATTATATCTCAATAATTTTTTTTTTTAACTATATGTTATATGATACATGAACTTAATTAATTTGTTTGTAAATAACACAATAAATATTATGTTATGTTTAGATCCTTAATATATCATTTACAAAATTTTATCTTTTTATTAAAAAAAATAAATAGTTTGATTATTTGATCAAACGCTCTTCCATAATGTTTTTCATTTTTATTAAATATATATATATATATATATATATATATATATATAGATAGATATAATTTAAAAACCAACTACTTTATTTACTTCGTTTTGTATAATAATACATGAAAACTGAATTAAAATAATAATAATTATTATTAAGAATATTGCTTCTGTGATCCATAAATTGTGAAAAAATATCTTTCGGTAATTATTATTAAATTATAAGTCGATGTTAGGATTCTTATTTTTACCCTTAATTTTATTCTTACTCTTTGTAATACTCGTTTTTACCCTAATTTGGAATTTATTGTTAATTTTTATTCTTACTCTTCACTTAGAATTTGTAATACTCGTTCTTACCATACTTGGGAATTTATTGTTAATTTTTGGGACAATGGATGATACTGAATATGTGTTGGATAATTTACAAGTATTTTCCAAAACCATTGAAACATATACAATTTTTTTTTTTAATAAATTATTTAATCAACCTCGGTGCAATTGTTCTTAGAAGAGTTTTCATTTTGTAAATTTATGGCCAAGGATTTTCTATATTCTATATTGGAGGATTTCGTGAAAGCTTTACGTTATTAGATCTGAGCGCGATGCCACGCGTAGTATTCTGATGGAGGATGTGATTTATGCCAGGAATATTCACCGTTGCTAGGACAGTGAAATCATTGCAAAATATATTTATGTTAGGAGTCTTCACGGTTGTCGGTATAGTGAAATCATTGCGAATAAGATCATGACCAATTGAATGTGAAAAATACAAAACAAAACATTTTTGTTTTTATAATGTTCACTTTAGACATTAGTTTTTAATCTTTGGTCAAATGGCTAACTAATTTGGTAGTCAACCACTTAACCACTTACCGAATGTGTTATCCCTGCCCTGCGGAAGGGATCGGGATAATAATGCCACACATTCCACTAAGTTGAGCCACTTGAATAGTCTCTGTTTTTGTTACGAGTATAAAATAGTTTACAAAATTGATCTTTATCAAATATTTATTTGATTCAATATCATTAATTTTCTTCATTATATTTTTTTAAAGTTTTTAATAGTATTACTTTTTTTTTTTAACTTGCATTTTTTTTATTGTTGAAAGTGGAGTGACACTTTCATACTCTGCCTTATTATGTTTTTCAACATTTATATTTAAATTCTCTTCAACAACAATCTAGTTTATCTCCTTATCTAAGATAGGTTATTGCACGCCCCTAGTCACTAGCTTTATTTCCCTCATTAGATGAGGGTAGGATATTTCCCACTTGTTATTGCTATAAAAACTTACAAACATAAAAAAATTAAAAAATAAAGTATATAAAGTAAAACAACAATAAAAACATATGCCTCTTCAACCCTTTGAGGGCTTCGTGTTAGAGGGAGGTATGTAGTAAGCTCTCAAAAAAGCTTTTAAATTGGACATTTCGATCTCTAAATTTGGTAGACCAATCCATGTTATTAAAAGAAGTCTTACAAGTGGTCTCTATGTACCAGATTCAATGCTTCCATCACCTATATATATATATATATATATATATATATATATATATATATATATATATATAGCCTCCATCTTCAAAAAATTCCTTTGTCAAGGGAATAGCCTTAGTAAGAAGTGGGCTCTAGTATCGTGGAGGACTAGGGCTTCAAGACCTAGAAGGTGTCAATAATGTGATGGGCGGAAAATTATGGTGGTGCTGGGTCTAGGGAGGTTCAGAGCTTTGGAAATAGATATGGGATAGGAAGATCGTTAGGGGCGCACACAAGAAGAGAAGGTTAGATCAACATTATCCCCCCTCTTATCTTCTCTATGGAATATGGTCTGATGCAATAGCCATATCGCCAAGGATCATATAGTCTAGGAGATCCATGATGGAGCCTCATCGTACTTCTGGGAATAATCGTGGAAATAATTACCTAAATTGGATGAGATTACTGATCTAGACACAATAAAGACATTCTTAAGGACTTATAATTCTCAGAAGGTGCCTTATTATTAGAGGAGTCTAAAACCTCAAGAGGAATGGCGAGTATGGAAATCAAAGATAGAGTGGTCAGAGGTAGAGGGAGTTCAAAATTGGATAATGTTTAAAAACACACTATGGGAGCGGAGAATCCCAATATTTGAAGGGGTGGACAAAATAAGATGGGGATATCGATTGTTGGGCATGTTCACGACCAAAGAGGCTTATATATTAGCGTCTAACCTTGAGAGCCTCTCTAAGAGCTCCTCTGGCAAAAAACATGTACCTCAAAGCTCTGGCCAAAGGTATCACACTTCTTGTGGCCGGTAGGACGTCGACTTCTCTTAACATGGGATCATCATCTTCGAAAGGGCTATAATGGACCTTTTTGGTGTCTAGTTTGTCAAATACAAGAAGAAAGTATGGAACATTTATTGAATTCATGTTCAGAAGTAAAGACTCTATGGGGGTAAGTGAGAAATACTTTTGGGCACCTATATTGCTCAAGGAATAGCCTTACAGAAATAATAGAACAATGGAGGGTTCCCTATTCAAAATTCCAATAGTGAACAAATCTTGGGTATCAGTTATGGGCTTTCTACTTTGGAATATACAGAAGGGTCACAACAGAATCGTCTTTAAGGAGAAAATAACCTCTACGCAAACGATCTGGAGCATCACCAAAGATAATGTAAGAGAATCAATATTGGTGGAAAAATGGGAAGAAGATGACTAGAAAATAGAAAGGGAGGGAGCATGGATAATAATAAAATTGTGTCTCTCCCCTAAGATGATGGGTCCTCAGCTAACGCTCACCATAAAATATTTTTTTGCATCCCCATCCATATTCGTTCTTACTCCATAAAGATTTATAAAAATGAGTTTTGATGGGGCATCGAAAGATAACCGTGGACCAATGGGCTTCATGGGAATCCTTAGAGATGTGGATGGAAATACCTAGGGTCTCTATGTAGAGTTTTGTGGATTAAGAACTCAAGTTTACAACATTGGAAAAGGTATCCTGCTAGCTAAAGTATTGGAGGTGGCTAAGCTCCAAATCATAGGGGACTCTTTCATGGTGATTCAGGAAGCTCAAAAGATGAGTAATGGCACCCCTACATCCAAATTGATCAAGAGTTGGAGATCAAAGAGCCAAGTGAATAGAATAAGAGATTTAAATTTCTCCTTCCCTTATGTGCTTACCTCTCGCATGTGGAGATCAAGAAACAAAGTAGTTGATTGGCCACCCAACTAGGGGATACAGGAATCAAACCAAGTATTCACCTCTAGTTGACCTTCTACTATTGACCCAGAGGATTTGGATATACTAGCAACGATGGCGGGTCACGATAAATATTCCTCATTAGGGGTGGTAAACGGTGGTAACAAGGCACGAGACATGGGCATTAAAATCCCTTCCACATGGCATCCATGAGGCGGAAATGTATTGAATAAGCAGAGTGTGGTGTTCTGATAGCAAACATTCATGAGGAGAAGTGAATTATAAAAAAGTGGCCATGGCGTTTCTTTGAATTTGTTGGCACTGGGAGATGAGGGTTTAGTCTATAAGGGGAATTGTATGCTCAAAAGTCACAAGAAGCCTCTCAAGAGGGTCAGCCTTGTACCTTGCTTAGTGGATGTGCTCACTTGTGGGTGGGAAGAGGAAGCATGTCGAAGTGTGGACTCCAATGGTGTTGCAAAATGTAATTTGGGATCTTGGCTCAACACATCTTCTAGTTTCTGTATTCTAAGTGGGAGTGGTTCGTAGCACGACAACCTATGGTGAAGGGCTCCTCTTTGGCATAAGATTTATCTCTAAAGTGGAATTTGGAGCCTCATTCTGTGCTTTAGTTCATGTAATTCCTTTTCATATCTCGTTTGTGGTGTTATACTTGTGGATTATTTTGTTTGTCTGGTGTGTTTATGTCTTGGTGAAATCAGAGAAGGGATTTTTTGTCTTGTGTTGGAGGACCTGGCAGCATTCCCCCCTTTTCTCCTGGTGTTTTTTTATGTTGGAAGCCCATAATTCATACATATCAGTGGTGAGTCAAAGTTTGGTGGCTCTTTGGTTGCTCAAGGGTAAGAATAGACAAAGGTGGTGGGAAAAGTTCCATCCTAAGAGGTCTATCTTCTTGGTGGTTTGGTTTCATAGCTTCACGAAGATATTTTCTTGGGTCTATTTGGGTGTGAGGTGGCACAATCCTATAGGGGAGGCTTTTTATTCTTCTTCACTATGATCAGTCTAGGTATCAGGCACATAATTCAGTGTTGGTCCTGGGGGTGGAGGTGGGGAAAATTATGTTCATTTGTATGATGTGCAACACCTATGTGAAGTGATCGAAATTCTTCCACATAGTGCGGCAGGGTTGGAACATGGGGTGAGAGTGGACATAAATGCAACTATTGGGCAGACAAACTAAGTGTAGTGAAGATATATGAATGACACACAAATTCAAATACAACGAGGCAGACCTCGTCGTGGTGGGGGCCTTCGGTGGTAGGGCACCAGGCCCCAAATTTTTCAGTCGGATGAAGAAGGAGAGTTAGAGTAGTTGCATGGTGAATCCATTAAACAGGTGGATTTATCACCCCATTTGATTCCCTGGAAGCCCAAATCCATCAAGTGCAAGTGACGGTAGATCAATTGGCACGTGATAGACAAAACAATGGAAACAATGTCATAATATTTCTGAATGACATCCCGCACAACCAATGGAACATCATTGATTGATAGGACTCCCTCCACAAATTGAAACATATGCTTTAGAACCATATGGATAATGTCGATGGATGCATGGAACACATGGAATATCATGTCCACAAAGCCTTCCACTACCCTAGTGAGGGTGGCCATGATGCTGAGTATCCAAATAATGAACATGGAGAATGATGAGATTGGTTTGTATTCTGGTATTTGATCAGTTTTGGGTCATTTGGGCCATTAATATGTGGTATCATAGTTTTATGTTGCTATTATCGATGTCTTTTTTTTGTAATTGATGGCCAAAAAATCTGGTGGGAGTGAGGCCTTAGCATTTTTGGAAATGAGCACTTCATAATGTAATCTCTTCAATAATTAATAGAAAGCTTTGATTTATGAAAAAAAAGAAAACATTAAAATCATGTTCCAACAAACATAAAACTTTGTTTGTGACATAATGTCAATACCTAAATTGAAGATACTCTATGAGGGAGTGTTCACACGCGGTTCACACTAATCAACTAAGTAGTTTGGAATTGTGAAAGGTATAAATGGTGATTCTAGAGTTGATAGATGTTGATTTATAGTGCTCCATAATACTTTTTGATTAGTGAATGTTTATTAGCACGAATTGTGTACTTGAATTTTTGAATGTGCGTCTAGGATTATTTTGATTATTATCTAATATCTAGGAAATTACCTTAGCTAGTCCGTGTGCTTTTAAAGTGTTTAATGGTATTTCGGGGCTGATTTGATTAATTTAATAAGTTTTGTTCATTAATTGCATCATATATTGTATGGTTAGAGTTGGTTTTTTTTATCATAGTATAATGTGAGGCTAAGAATCAACCTAGATCCATCTAACTCCAAATCTATCATTTGCCAAAAGTGATTAAATACCTTGAGGTGCAAACCTTCTTTGTTATTAATATATTTTTAATATACGTAAATAGTACTTAATCGTGCATATTAAATTATTTTATTTATGACCTACCTTGAATTTTTTATTATTATTAATAATCTTCTAAATGCCAATTTTTATATTTTAAAAGGACATGTGTCAACTCCATGTTAGTACTGACCAAATCACACATCACAATTATATTGAACTATAGAATGTGTCTCTCGACATAATAAATGTTTGAATTACTATACAAGTGAAAATAAGTATTATGAAATATTTGAAATTAATGTTAAACAATTTAAAATGTTATTTGCTACAAACATTCTCTAACTATTAATTAAAATATCAAATATGATACACAATTAATACTCCAAGATTCAAAAGTGTAGGATGTTATTGAGGACAATTGTAGATGTTTAAAGAAATTATGTGTCTTTACCTCAAAATTATGAGGATGTGATGAGGACATGATAGTTTGTATACAAACTTGTAAACTATATACTTCTCGAATATTAAAAATTAATTTGTCCACAATTATGAACCAATCAATTTCTAGATTATCTTTAAACCTTGTTTTGACACTTTGTAGTGTGTGTGTGTGTGTGTGTTAAAAGAAACATATAAGGGTTTTTTACTAATAACAAGTGGATTATGTGCCAGAACCTTTACAATAGCATTATGAAATTTGAACTTAGATATATACATATGTCCATGCAAACAATAACTTAACACTAGAGCTACATTTCTTGCTTATACAAAAAAACTTCTAATAAGAACATGAAAAAAAACCCAAGAATTAAGCTATATTTTTCAAGATAACATTAGAAATCATTAGAGATTAGGAAAACCAACAAAAAACCATCATTGATCCCAACCATCAGCGACGACCATTTCCAAAGAATCATCTCCCCACGGGTGACATGATTTTTTCTTCTTAGGAGAAGCGCTAAAACTAATGCCTTCTGAGCCAAATTAAACACTTTAGACATGATAATTTCTAATGTCAATACCCAAGCAATGAGAGAAAACACCTCCTCATTCAAACCATTCAGAGAATTCACCATATTGCTTAGGTGATGAAGCAACTTAGCTTCCAAGAGAAGTTCAAAATAATGAAATTGTTTTTCCACCATATCATATTGTAGTTTCCTAGCTTCCAACAAATATTTGGCCAAATACAAAATCCTATCAATTAGGAAACCATATTTCTCATGCTTCAGAACTAATGGAGGCTCCTCCATGTCTAAAGAGATCCACTGGGAGCAAGTATATGTCACACCAACCAGGGTAAATTGATCTAAAAAACCAATAAATAAAAACACCGCAAAGTAGCCCAAGAGAGCACGATGAACCATCAAACAAGTCATGCAAGAACTCTTCCACGAGCTACACTAGAGCATAAAATATATAAGCAGACCAAAATCCTCATGAAGACATTGAGAAGACTAACGATGGGAGTTGTAGGATGGTAATATTAAATCCAACCCTATGCACAATGAATATATCATCATCTGAGAATTATTCTACACCAAATTCAACCAAAGGCAACATAAATACAAATACCACCCCAAATAGAGAAAATTGACAGCATGCCACTTGTTATGAGGAATGTGCCACCGGGGAAATTTTTTGAAAATTTGTGGCCAGGAATTAGGATATTTCCAGACTGCAACATCCTTCAACCTCTTTAATCTCATTGAGGGTTGGCTAGAATGGGAGGAAGGAGACCTCAACCCAAGGTGGAGTAAATTTCTAATGATAACATACATTTGAACGACATTCAAGTGTCTTGGGATTCTGAACATGATTAAGGGATAGAGGCATAGTTAATTATACCATTATTAATTATCTCTATTTTTCCTTATCCAAGGGTGGATCCTTTTTTTTCCAACACATATACCACTTAATTTAGGTGCTTATACACATGAAAATGATTTAGACGCTCCAACTAAGATGTGATTAAGGAAATTATTTGTAGAATGGGAGGATGATATGAGCATGACACTTTCTTGGCCTTAATAACTTATCAAATAACAAGCATTGAATCGCCAAAAACTAATAAAATGTAAATTTTCTTTGTAAGGGTTAGTTTTAGAAATTTCCATAAAGCGAGGAACTCATCTTAATTTTTGGTCCTAGAACCAAGATCCCAAGCGAATAGAAACAAAAATTTTCCACCAGGGCCAAATAAATCCCCTCTCGGTCATGCCTCCCCCTCTCATATTATATTTTTTTAATAACCATGATATTTATCAATTAGATGTTTCACATGTTGATTTGTATAAATTTTATTTGTAGGTTTTAACCCTGTATGGAAATTACCTGCAAACGAATTCTTAACAAAAAATATATACAATGGCAAGAACATAAAACATAAAACAAATATGCACATACATTTTCCCCTGGATCCCAAAACCGGGATTACCTGATTGATTTTTTCATTACGTTCCTTTCAATATTACAATATATATTACATGTTGAAGCATTCATAAACCCCAATCCATTAACCATGTATTAGAACATAATCATAGTTCTCTTGACTAGATCTACAAAATACCATAGACATAAAACTAGAATGCCAAAAACCATGTGCAAAACTCATGTGACTAGTCATGGAAAAAGTATAACACACACCCAACATTATTAATCCTTATTTGTCTTAATATGATCCTCTAAAATAACATTTTATAATATTTTAATACTTTTTCATATTATATTTTATTAACTTAAGTATGATATTAATCTATTGAATATTTCACATGTTAATTTTTATAATTTTTATTGATTATGGTTCTTATTGATGTAACTTTATAAATTATTATAGATACATATTAAGCATGGATTTAATATGCTTCAAGAGGGATCAAATTTCTTTAGGGACAATGTAAAATAGTGAGACTAGTTCAAACATTTTAATCATAAAAACTTGTTTTTTTCAATTGCTTTATATGATATATAAATACTTTTCTTAAAAGAATATATACAAAGTTGACACTAAAATATTGTACATAACATGTGCTATGGACTACATTATCTACATTTTGTTGTTATTAATATATTTATAAGTATATGTGAATATGGTTTAATCCTATATATTAAAATATTTGATTGATGACCCAACTTAAAAAATTATTATTATTATGAATATTTTAAATGTCCGATCATGGCGGGGAGTTGAATGGGTGACTTCACATCAAGGAGTGCCTTAACAGAACACTCAATCATTGTCTATCAAAGACCCCATGGACATTTTAAATGTCACATATTAATTTTAAATTAAGAGTTGAATAAATTACACATTTCCTTCTTATTATTCTTATTAGGAAGTACTTGATATTTTTTATTTTATTTTTAACTTTCCATTATTTTTTTCCTTTGACATTGGATATTTTGTTACATAGAACTTTAAAATAATTTTTTTTTTTTACATTTTCTATATTTATATATAGACATATATATGAAGTTGATATCGACCTAAATCATAAATTAGTTAATATAAATAAATAGTTTATTTAAATCCTATGTTGAAATATTTTTGAAAAGTATAAAGTTTGAACATCTTACTAATTTTTTTATATGAAATTATATCATGTCATGTGAACAGTGAAATATTTAAATCCTATGTTGAAATATTTTTGAAAAGTATAAAGTTTAAACATCTTTTTCACTTTTTTTTTTTTTTTTTTTTTTTAACTTTTAATTATTTTTTCTCTTTTTAAAATTGATATGAAATTATATTATGTCATGTGAGCATCCAAATATTTTATTACTATCTGCCAAGGTATAACTACAACAATCGATTTACTAGTTTGCCACTAATAGTTTAACATTTACCATGACAACTTCTAATTTGTAACTTTATAAATCACTAAAGTTTTTTTTTTTTTAATAATAATTTTTTAGCATGTGATTGGCTTAAAAATTTGTGTGCCTTATTTGAGTTTTCTTGACATGTGCCCCATGTCATCCATAAAATTTGATCACCCTGAGAATTCACTAATTTTCAAGGGGATCATGGTTGACATCTTGTAATCAAAATAAAATTAAAACTAAAACTATATTTATGTAAATTATAATCATATTACTTAAAATTTAATGAAATTAATAATACAACCAAAGTAAAAAAATCAATAATTTAAACTAAACTACACATTAAAAAGTAATAATATAAAAGTATATTAATTAAGAATCAAAATAAAATTATGAAATTAAACTAAACTAAACTATTAAAAAATTGAAGTAACGAAACTACACTAAAAATTATAAGTAATTAAAATAAAACTAAAGTAGTAATTAAACCACTTTTAAAACTAAAGTAATAACTAAATCCCATTTAAAACTAAATTTAAACAATTAAAACTCTAAATTATAATTATATGAAAAAAGAAGAATGAAATTAATAATACAATCAAACTAAAAAATAAGGTAAAAAAATCAGTTGTTGAAACTAAACTACAAGCTAAAATGTAATAATATAAAATTATGTTAATAATACAACTAAAGTAAAAAATAAAGTATAAAAATTACTAATTCAAACTACAAACTAAAAATTATTAATATAAAAATATATTAACTAAGAATCAAAATAAAGTTATAAAGTTAAATTAAACTAAATTATTATAAAATTTGAAGTAGCAAAATTAAACCTAAAAGTATAAATAATTAAAATAAAATTAAAGGAATAACTAAACCAAATTTAAAACTAAACTAAAACAATTAAAGCTTAAATTATAATCATATTAACTAAAACTCAATGAAATTAATAATACAATCAATCTAAAAAATAAAGCTAAACTAAATTATTATAAAAAATGAAATATATATATATATATATATATATATATATATATATATATATATATATATATATATATATATATAAACTAAAATTATATTTAAGTAAATTATAATCATATTACTTAAAATTAATCAAATTAATAATACAATTCCATCACGATGGTTTAGAGTCTAGATTACGTTAATGTAATTTTTTTCCAATTCCTTGTGTTAGTTTATATAGATAATTATCATTATGTAGTATTGGATTAGGAGCATAATTTAGAAATCATGGATTAGGAGCATAATTTAGAAATCATGCTTGCATTTTTATTAGAGTTCTCGACCCAACTTTTTTAGTACATAAATGCATTCAAATTTATATCATAATATTATTAGGATTTGTTAGGATTATGCTTACTTTAGTATATCTTGGATTGGGTTTGTTGAGGTTGTTGAGAGATTCTCTCAACCTCTCTCTCCAAGATTAGAATCAATTGGATCTCACTCCAACTATATGTATCTCTTGTGTATGTGAGTAATACAATTAATTATTGTGTGTTATTCCTGTGGAATGGCTGCTCTCACCAATTTTAATATGGTATCAGAGCTTGGATGGGCTTAATCCCTCACGGGAGTGCCCAGAAAGATGTGAGAGTCTAAGTAATTGATTGTCTGTACATAGGTGTGAAAGTGAAATGTCTATTTTTTATTTTCATATTTTGTTTTGTGTGAGAATGGCGAGAAGAAGTCATGGCCTTGGGAGAAACCAAACGTGTTGTAAATCCCGAGGATAAACAAATTGTGTATTTGTGTTGGATCAATGGATAACGTTTTAATACATTTTTTGATTTCTGAATATATCAGGTTATGTGAACGCGTATCTCGTTTTGATTGACTGATAAATCTTGTGAATATGGTACTGAGTTTAAAAAAAAAAAAAAACTTCGATTTACATGCAATGTAGATTAAAAGTATGTGATGGCTAAAATCATGAGTATTGCAATCCCGTGGAGGAAATCGATTTAATGAATGGACCCAGATTTTTAAAGGTCGTCGGATGGAAAGACGTGTGAGAGTAGAGTGCCTGTGAGTAGTACATTGTTGACCATTTCAGCATCCATGGATTCCAGATTTGCTTCTCGCTTTAGTGAACGCTGGATCGTGCGAGAATTATCAGCTGAGTAAAGGCAATCAAATGTTCCGTGAGAATTCCCCAGAATTTCGAAAAATCAGTTCTGGGTGGAACGAATCAGTCCGAGTTCAAATCACATGGCGAGATTGATATTAATATCAATTTTAATACCTGTCGTGAGGAGGGTTTGAAGGAGCATGAACATAAAAAAGGGGTTTACTATGGTTCTCAATGTTTTGAACAGATAAAGCAACGTTGCAGTCTTTATATAATCAACGTCTTTTACAGAACGTCTTGAAGATGATACTCAGGCATTTGCGCACGCATGGGAGGCAGCTTGCAAAGCGACGTCCAGAGTGCCACGTGGTAAAACGGATCTTTCTAATTTTCCATATTGCTAATGATTCTGAGGTGGGCATATGCTCAGCATTTAATGTTATTGGAGAACATGTTTTGAACGATTTTTTCTCTGAGGAGATGATGATGTCCGGTGGGAGAATGTATGGTGGGCCTAATGTCCTTGTGATGGGCAACAAGAACATTTCCCGCTCTATCGATCCACTGGAGAAGAAGAGAAGACTAACTGCTAACCAAGTGCAGTTCTTGGAACAAAGATTTGAGATCGAAAACTGAGTGGCAGATGGTGGCGGCTTTAATGTTAAACGACAAGTTTCATACCATCGGCGTAGTGGCCAGGTATTCTGTAGATGAAGTACATGTTGCCGGGCTTTGAAAGTGTGATGGCAGAGGTGTAGTCTAAATCCATTAATTTTTTGTTGGACGAGGTTCACTGCGTGAGCAATGGGAAGCTATATATTAATGTGTATATTAATGTGTATGTATTATGATTGTAAAATTTTTATATTGCAGAACCAATTATTGAACAAATTAGCATTATTTAAATTAGTCGTTCTCGATGTTCTTCAGTGCCGACAGAACAATTGGCTAATTTTATTGTGTGAATTTCCTATATGCTGATGGGTCTTGTTGTTCCTCGGGGCTTCAAGAGCATCGGTTACAGGTTATACAATGAGATCCTTGTGTGTAAAGGTCACTTTGTAGGATTGATCGCTGATCATATTCTGTACCTAGAATATTTTCCTATAGATTGTTGAAATTTATTCTTCGGGGTTATTTCACAGATGAAAATATTTCCATAGGGTAGTTCAGTGTTGAGACTCTTCTTCGGGGGTGTCAAGAATCTTTAATCTTACAAATTCAGCATTGATGGTCAGAAGCGAGTATACTTTAAATGGGTTGAAAGGTAAGCTCGAAGATGTGGAGAAAGAAAGAGCGAAGTCCAGAAGACTGCAGAGTGGGTAGAGTTGCTATTGAAGACCAGATCAGACAAAGCGACGAAAGTTCAAAGTGTTGTCATTCTTTTGTAATTGTGAATAAGTATTATATGTTTTGTAAAGTAAGCATTAAGGGAGGGTATTAGGATTTGCTAGGATTATGCTTACTTTAGTATATCTTGGATTGGGTTTGCTGAGGTTGTTGAGAGATTCTCTCAACCTCTCTCTCCAAGATTAGAATCAATTGGATCTCACTCCAACTATATGTATCTCTTATGTATGTGAGTAATACAATTAATTATTGTGTGTTATTCATGTGGAATGGCTGCTCTCACCAATTTTAATAAATATAAAAGAAGTATGGAAGGCTCAATCTCAAACATATAACTTTTTGTAAATTTGAAAATTAGCGATCTGCCTAATCTTTTGGTTATGGGCTGCTAATTCTCAAATTTTGCTGTAGTGTTATACATTTTACTCTTACATGTAATATTATTTTTAGTTGACTCTTTTCTTCTTTTATATGGAATATTTTATGGAAAATTTCAAACTATAAGATATTTGTTTATATATTATGTATCAATATGTTGTCAAAAGAATCCTGTCATGATTAAAAAAACTTATTTGTTCAATTATAATTTTATATGTAAAATTTGTGTATTTATGAATTAATAATCATTAACATTGTTACATGATAAAGTTATGGATATTGGTGCCTTGCATTGATATTTGGATAGTAAAAAAAAACAAAAAAAATTGTTTAAATGGAGTTTAATTTTATTTATACAAAGAATGAAATAATTAATAAATAATATTTATTTTATTTATTTTGTATTATAAATTATTTTATATATAATAATGTTAAAAGATTTTAGTTTTAGTAGTTTGGTAAATAATTTTAGTTGTAGGGATGTAAGTTGAAGCTTTTTGAAACATGTTGTAATTGTATTTTTTTTTTTTACATTTATGAAATAATTGTATTTAATGTAATAATAGTAGCCAATGTTAGGATATTCTAACACATAGTTAAGTATAACTTGGTCTAGCGTAGAGTTAGGTAAAGTGTGTTGATTTACTATGTACATTTGTAACTTATAATCCGACGATCACGATCTGTAGTGATTCGACAGTTCACTCTCTCCTCAGTATTACCGACACTTGATCCGTGGCTTAACACCCGATTGGTCCATCATCTCTATTTAAAGAGCATGGAGGGTCATTTGTCCGGTAACCATTTATGAGAGAATCTTATGTCATTTTTCTTTCTTTATATTAATAAATTTCCTGAAGTGACGACATTGGCTCAGGCCGTGGACTGTTTCCCTCTTCTAGGGTTTTAACCACGTCAAATACTGGTGTATTGATCTGTGATGTGTTTGTAAGTGGTGACCTTTGGTGTTTGATCTAAGGAACTTACCCTGTAAATTCCTACATGGTATCAGAGTTGTTTTGATGGCCATATCTGTTGTTGATCCAAATCTAGCGCCAGTTTGACTGCATGCAACTGTTGTTTCCCAGATCTACTATTTCTGACCACTTTCGGGACGGTATAACTGCTTTGTTGTGTCTGGAGCTTCTATTACAGTGAGGAACCTCTTTCGTTTCATGCGAAAAGGTTTCTGGTTACCCAAGTTATTTCATTTTAGATCTAGAGGTATAAATCATTTTTTTTGCAGTTATATTTATTAATCTCTCTGTGTATTTCGGTTTATAGTTTTTTTTTTTAATTGTCGGATCTATACCCTCTTCTCTATGTATGCTTTTTGCTCTGTGCTTTGTGCGATCTCGGAAAATCAGAAACATGAAGACGATATTTTTTTTGCTATGTATGCTCTTTCCCCGCGACTTTGTGCGATCTCGGGAAATCAGAAATAGTGAGAAAAATGTATAGTTTCCGGACGGACTAACTAGAAATATAACGTTTTGCTGTAAGGATTGTATCTTTTGTTGTTTTGTGTGCACGGATTGTGTTAATTTTTGAAGGAAAAAAACATATACACCGAAGAGAGAGGAAAAAAAAAAAACCACTTCCCCCTCTCAAACAATTATAGAGTCATTTTACTGGCTCACTTGGTGTAAAGTTACTTTATGAGAATAGAGGTCTTGAGTTCAAGTCTCTTTGTCAAGCTTATTTTTCTAAAAAGTTTTTTAAAACGGGTTTTATTTAAAAGCACATGTAAAAGTAACATTGTAACAGTGACTCTCACTTATTTATAAAAGTGGGTCACATAAAGTATATTTTTTGTTAAAATGAGCTTATTATATTAAGTTTGGAAAATAGGGAAATTTTTT
Organism: Pinus albicaulis; assembly: GCA_034641835.2. NCBI lineage: Eukaryota > Viridiplantae > Streptophyta > Pinopsida > Pinales > Pinaceae > Pinus > Pinus albicaulis. The sequence continues at coordinate 949,987,008 of CM076573.1, forward strand.
TTTTTTTTTTTAAATTACAACTTCATCATCAACTTTCAACCTATCACGTAACTACTTGGCATATACTACAATTTGTTTTAAAAAAGACATAACTTCTTCACCCGGAAGCTGTTTTCAGAGCCATTTTTTTAACCAGCCTATTTTTTCGAGATCTTTCCATTGTAGCAGTTAGTTTCAACTTTTTCAGCTTCAGTTTAAAAAAAATTGGAAAGTGCATGTCCCTGTAATTATTAACAACATCAATTATTTCAAATGGATATCATACATGGTAGACTTACTTAGAAGTAAAGGACTTTATAGAATAGCCACAAGATAAGAATCTAAACATACCGATGGAGATAAATCAGCTAAATGGGAAAATAAACAAGATCAAGCACGAGGGTTGATAGGAATGTCCATTGTTCAAAATCTTAGATTTCATATCCAAGAAATTGACTCCCCTGTTGAAGCTATGAAAAAACTAAATATTGTTTTGGCATTAAAAATGAAATCAGATCCCAACAACTTGAAAATGAGTTTCTTACTCTGGACCCCAATAATTTCTCCTCTATTGAATATTTTTTGTCCAAATTCAAGACCCTTAGACTTATTTTAGAAGGTTGTAAGGTCAAAAAGGATGATGGTAGCCTTATATATTCCATTATTACTAAGTTAGGCCCTGCATAATCTGTATTTGTTTCCACCTTCCATTCCACTAGAGAAGCACTCATTTCTCAAGGGAAAACCTACAATTCCCCCTCTTTTGATGCCTTTTATGATTCTTTGATAAGAGAATAATAAAAACTCTTACGCCTTGGTCTTATTAATACTATAAATTCTTCTAAGAAAGCCTTAGCAACCTAGAAAAAACCATATCTAAAGAATCCTAAGAAGCAACATCCTAAAAATAATGGTCCTAAACCAAACAAGGGTCTTAAGAAATTTCAACAGCAAATTGAAAAATCAACTCAACAAACTGACAAGGAAAATAAAAACAAAGTGAAGAAGACAGATAGACATTGCAACTTTTGTAATTGTGATGGCCACATAGGGTCAAATTTTTTTAAGAAGATAGAAGCCTTGGAAGCAGCAATGAAGAAGTACAACATCAATTTGGAGAACTCTTCAGCTTCATCTTCGGGAATGGCACTTTCTTCTTGTGGTTGTCAAGCATCAAAATTTGGTTATGCATTGAATATATCTTATTCTTCTCATTCTCATGAGTGGCTCATTAATTCTGGAGCCTCTTACCACATGGCCAAAAATAAAGCCATGTTTTCTTCTTTAAATGATTGTAACACCAAAATTTTTTATATTGGTGATGATAGATCTCTTAGTGTTGTAGGTTTTGGAACCATTCATCTAGATAATGGTTAGTTTGATGGTGTATTATGTGTTCCTACCTTGTCATGCAACCTTCAGGTGAAGGGAAATAGTAGAATTGTCACCTTATGATGTTGTAATTAAGGACCTAAGAGATCCTAGACATATTTTAGCTACTGGCATTGTTGATGATTCCACAAGGTTGTATAAGTTTGACAACTTTGGGTCATCATGTCTTCCCTCCGTTTTTGTTTTTAATAATGATGAAGTGAGAAAACTTTGGCATAAGCGATTTGATCACTTAAAATATCTCTCTCTTCAAACTCTATGTAAATAAAATATGGTGACAAGTCTTCCTATGGTATCTTGCGGAGATGGTGTTTGTTGTGGATGTGTACTCGGAAAACATCATCGGGATAGTTTTGACGAACGTGCCACTTGGCACGCTTCAACCCCTATGCAGCTTGTGCACAGTGATTTATTTGGTCCACTTCTAGTTGTTACCTTCTCTAGCTACAAGCACTTATTAACTTTCATTGATGATTTTTCCATACACACTTGGCTATACTTCTTAAAACTAAAGAGTGAAATTTTTAGCATGTTCTTGGCCTTTAAGGCCTTTGTTGAGAAACAATTTGGACATCACATTATTCAGTTAAGATCTGACAATCGAGGATAATATGTTAACAATAAATTTATCCAATTTTGCACTGAGCATGGCATTCATTTGCAACATATTGTTCCGTATACTCCACAAAAAAATGGTGTAGCTGAAAGGAAGAATCACACTCTAAAATAAATGGTTAATTGTATGCTCTAATGTGAAGGACTTAGTCTTAATTTTTGGGCAGAAGAAATTAACTGTGAAAATTACATAGTAAATCGTGCTCCTACTAAGGTTTTAAGGAATATAACTCCAGAAGAAGCATGGAACTCAATCAAACTAGATGTAAGTCACTTTCGTGTTTTTGGAAGTGAAACTTGGGCCCATATTCCAGATGTTAAACATAAATCCTTAGAACCTAAGAGTGAAAAATGCATTTTTGTTGGTTATTCTGAGGATGTCAAAGGATATATACTTCTTCAACCAAAATCCAAAATGTAATCATTAGAAGAGATGTAAAATTTGATGAAAATATATCGGCTTGCGAGCTTGATTCAGAATATGTGCCACCTCTCTCTATCTCTTCTATTTTTGAAAACATTCCTTCTAGTCCAGATGATGAAAGCGAGGATGAAAATCCTCCTCCACCTCCTCAAGATCTTCCTTCAGCTCCACAACTTCCAAAATGGGTCTGTTATACTCGGGATGCAGTAGGTTCTCTTGCAGGTGACCCTGCAGATCAATGTCGTACACGTTCTCAGTTTGACATAGCCTCTTCCTTATTGGCTCAAGTTCCAGAAAATCCTGATCCAGACACCTTTGAAGAAGCTTCAGGTCATCTAGATTGGGATGCAGCTATGAATGAAGAATATCGTTCCTTATTGGCAAACAATACTTGGGATCTTGTTCCTATTCCAAAGGGAAGAAAATTTTTAGATGCAAATGGGTTTACAGAACAGAGTTTGGACCAGATGGAAAAGTGGATAAACATAAAGCTCATCTTGTTTCTAAAGGATTTTCTCAAGTTGAAAGCATTTACTATACTGAAACATTCTCCCCTGTTGCCAAAATGAATTCTATTCGCCTTGTTCTTTCCCTTGTTTCCTCCTTTAAATTGGAAGTCCATCAGATGGATGTTAAATCCGCCTTCTTACATGGGTATTTGCATGAAGAATTCTACATGGAACAACCCCCTGGCTTTATCCAAAATTACTCTAGCCTTGTTTGTCGCCTTAGGAAGTATCTTTATGGTCTCAAACAAGCCCCTCGGGCTTGGTATGCCAAAATGGATAGCTTTCTCTTAGATAATGGCTTTTCTAGATGTCATTTTGACGACACTGTCTACACCAAGAAAGTGGGTAAGTATTTAATCATCCTTGTTCTTTATGTTGATGACCTTATCCTTACTGGTAGTAATCCCAACCATATAAACCATGTGAATTTTAGCCTCAAAAAGAAGTTTGAAATGACAGACTTAGGACAATTTCATTATTTCCTTAGTCTTCAAGTCTTGCAATCCAAATAAAGTATTACCCTTCTCATTCCAAGTGTGCGTGTGATCTTCTACACCACTTTCATATGGAATACTATAAGCCAACCCCTTCTCCCTTTCAGTCTGGAGTCAAGCTTTAAGTCACTTGTACTTCCCCTGAAGTTGATGCTACCTTATACCATCAACTTGTTGGTAAACTTCTGTATATAACCCATACTCATTCTGACCTTTCCTTTGTCATTGGTATTTTTTCTTGGTTTATGCACAAACCTCATGAAAGTCACTAGAAAGAAGCTAAAAGAATAATTCGATATATTCAAGGTAAAATTCTGTTCGAGATTCATTACAGTGCAGGAGCATCTCCATTCTTGATTGGTTTCACTGATTCTGATTGGGCTGGTGACCCTGATGATCGAAAGTCTACTACAGGCTATGCATTCACTCTTGGTTCATGACCCATTATATGGTCTTGTAAGAAACAAAGTGCCATGTCTCTTTCTTCGGAAGAAGAAGACTATCATGGTGCAGTTGAAGCCAACAAGGAAGCCCTGTGGCTTCTTAAGATCCTAACCGAATTTGGTCTTCATCAACAACATCCAACTACACTTTGGTGTGATAATTAGAGTGTCATTCAGTTACGGAAAGATCTATTTCAGCATTAGCATATGAAACACACTAAGCTACACATACACTTCATCAAAAAGCTCATTCATGATCGTGTTCTTGAAGTGCATTATTGTTCAACTAATGATCAAGTTGATGATATCTTTACAAATTCTCTCACAAAAGCGAAGTTTACGAAACTTCGATCTATGCTGGGAGTTCGGTAAAGTTATCATTAAGGGGGTATAGGCTCTAGTGCCTCCTTCCTTCTCCTATTTTGTCACCTTTGTAAATCCTTCAATCCTATTCCAAGTTGTTCTTAAGGGGGGATGTTAGGATATTCCGATACATAGGAAATAGTCTCCCATTGTGTCACCTTTGTAAATCCTTCAATCCTATCCCAAGTTGTTCTTAAGGGGGGATGTTAGGATATTTCGACACATAGGAAATAGTTAAGTATAACTTGGTCTAGCAGAGAGTTAGATGAAGTGTGTTTCTTTACTATGTACATTTGTAACTTATAATCTGATGGTCACGATATGTAGTGATCTAATGGGTCACTCTCTCTTCGGTATTACTGACACTTGATCCATGGCTTGACACCCGATTGGTTCATGATCTCTATTTAAATATCATGGAAGGTCATTTGTTCGGTAATCGTTTATGAGAGAAGCTTATGTAAATTTTCTTTCTTTATATTAATAAATTTCCTGAAGTGGCCGCGTTGGCTCATGCTATGGATTGTTTCCCACTTCGAGGGTTTTAACCATGTCAAATACTGGTGTACTGATCTATGATCTATTTGTGAGCAGTGACCTTTGGTATTTGATCTAAGGTACTTACCCTGTAAATTCCTACGAATAATATTTTGTTGTTGTTCATCTTTATGCAAACTACAAGGACAATGAAAAAAGTATTAGTTTACTGGTTTTATATAGGGTATGTGAGTTTCATTTCATTATCACATTAAACACTAGTTCCATTAGTACCACATTTTTAAGATATTTTGTAAATAAATCCAATTCCAAATAATTTTTTTCTAAAATTATATTCATTTTGGTGATGTTGTGCTTGAAAATGAGAAAGAGTGGATTCAAATATGATCATTATATATATATATATATATATATATATATATATATATATTTTTTTTTTTCACCAAATTTTTTTGAGTTGTGTTATTAGAATTCAAAGTCACTCCCGAATTCAAATATCCAACAATTTCCAAAAATTTAAATGTTGGAACTTTCATTCTTATAACTTCAATTTAATTGATATTGTTTTTTTCAACCAAACTTGTATGGAGAAAAAATTATACACTAATGTGTTTTAAATCCATAATGATTATCATTTTTTATCGTGAATAATATATGGAACAACATATGAATTGGTTATTTTTTTTATAAATAACTAAATATTTGGAAATAATAAAAGATTATTATTTTTAATATTTAAATAGGTATATATATATATATATATATATATATATATATATATATATATATAATTTGGGTATTTAAAAAATTATTACTATTTTATATACATAATAGATATTTTTCTTCATTATTATATATTAATTTATTTATTTATGAGATAGTATGAATTTTTTTAATTTTATTTTTAAAATAAGAAGAAAATAATTAGAACTTTTAGAAATGGATTACCAAATTTAAATCATGTTTTTGGAAATAGAGTTTTCAAAGACTTTTCTAGAATTTATGATCCTAAGCTCTTAAACCTTGAACTTGACCACCTATGTAAAGTTTTTGAAAATAATGATTAGAACATAAACATCATTAAAAAAAACTATCCACCAAACCCTAAATAACAAGCAATCAAAAACTCCATTCAATCTTCCAAAAATCACCCTCCCCTTCATAAAAGGGTCCACTGATAAAATTGCAAAAATCTTTAAAAAGCATGACATCATGGTCGCCTTCACCCCCCTAAACTCTATTAGAAAAATGACAGATCTTGTCAAAGACCAACTGAGCCCCAACCAACATAAAGGTGTCTACATCATTCCTTGCTCATGTGGAAAAGAATACATCGGAGAATCATAAATATCAGTTGACATCAGACTAAAAGAACATGTGACAGACATACTAAAGAACAAAAAATCGAAGTTTTCACTAGCCGAACATGCCTACTCATCTTCTCATTACAAGAACCCCAAGGGCATGTTCATCTTCTCATTACATCTGCATGGAGAACATTAAACCGATCCAAAGAGAAGATCATTATTTAAAAGGGAGAGTCAAAGAAGCAATAGAGATAAAAAGATCAAACACCATGAATAGAGACGAGGACCTAAAACTAAGTAACACCTGGAAACCTCTTTTAAGAAAATAGAAAAAATAATAATTAATAAAAATAATAAAAATAATCATAATAAAATTATTTATTAAAATTTATATCATGTCTACCCTAATAAATTAATCCAAAATTCTAATCTCATCCAATATTAATGACTCTATAATTTTTTGAAAAAACTATTCATTGTGTATTGCAATCCCCTCATGATGGACTCACATTGAAGTTTGAAACCTTGGGTAAAAGGAAAAAAAAAAATCACAGGTTTTTCCACTTTCTACAAAAAAATAAATGTATGCCTACTTTTTAATACGAACAATTCATAGTAATAAATATTTATTTGGTTGTTCAGATTTTTTTTCCTATTTCAGTTGGACTTTGTTTTTCAACATTGCAATTAGCGAATGGCAAAGAAGTGCAACAATCAAGTGGTAACAAGGAGTTTGAGAAGATTAAGGATGAAGAAAAGTGTTAGAATAGGATTACTTTAGCTGCAACTAGTCATAGACATTTTAATCCATCATTACTTTACATGTAAAATGTGTTATAGATATCCAATCAATCTATATTCACAACTAAGATTATGATGCGGGACAAACATTATATGTTCTATGGATATATAGAATAATGTTATGTGGGATCGAAAACAAAAAATGTTTATATTTGCATTGAGTATTTTCATTTTATTTTTTCATGTATACTATCAAGTTTAGTTACATGTACTCAGTTCTTAATTTCATTTTTTGTAAAGTACATATTTTTATGTATATAAATTTTAATTTAGATGTGAGATTTATTTATATATTTCCTAACATTCTATGTGAGACACATAACTTTTATTTGATATATAAGTTTTATTTGTATTTTTTATATGTTTATGATTAAATTTGATTATATATATATATATATATATAAAATATGAATTAACGTTTCTTTAACCAATTTGTATTTTAATACATTAATATTTTTCACCCTTTTTCTATGATTCTTTCACTAATTCTATAACACATACAACAACTATATAAAATTGTTGTTGGTACTAGTTGTTTTTTCATTTACTATTTATAAAATAGATAACCTTCTTTTAGGATTCTTTAACTTTGCAGCTCAAACAACAACCATATAAAAAAAGTGTTGTTACTAATAAGAAAAAGTCACTATTATATAAAATGATTATATTTTTATCACAAATATATTTACGACTGGTTAATAATACAACATGATACATGTAAATTAACAATAACAAAGCATGGTTTCTTATATGTATACTTATTTTATTTTTTATGATTCAATTTTCTAACTAATTCATATATAAGTCAAAAAGAGGATACATTCTTATTTCATTTCTATTTTACTCTTGCTTTTTCCTAGTCCTTCTAATTTTATTATTTATTGAAATCCTCAAGTTTACAATAAAATTTTCATATAATTAGAAATTAGATCTTCTCCACTCTACCTGAATTACTACTTTCTCCATTATTTTTCAAAGTTATTAGACATAGTATGATCATTTTTAGAAAACCAAAGAAACCCTCAATGACAAGTTATGAGATGTTCAATGGTTGAATTCTTAGGCCAAAATAAACCCAAGAAAAATCCCTCACAATCTTCACATTATTAGTCAAGGTAAAACTCTAGCATCAGGTTAAGCCTGATGCCAAATTGACCAACACTATGTAATTGTGCATTGTACTAAACAATTTGTAACTTATATCTATATGAATATGATATCCATTTAGTTTTATATGCACATATTGTAAATATGATTTGAACAAGCCCTACCAAAGTTAATACTTGGTAATTGAATTACAAGACTTTCTCTTTTTTTTTGGAAAATATAAATTATCAAACTTGGTCTTATAACTATGAATACAATTGTGCTTTGTAAAACAATTTCATATATATATATATATATATATATATATATATATATATATATATATATTAGTTTAAATATTTCATAGTATGCTTTATATGTTTCATGCCACCAGCTTCTATATGCAAATTTTCTAGCAACATAACCCTTAATTTCAATGGCAAGGTCTATCGTGCAACACTTGTTTATGATTGAGAGTGAGTGAAATATTTTTACCAAATTGGGTTGTAATATCAACAACAAATCAAGTAACTATAGTGAGGTTTGGGATTGTTGATGTTTTATAATGTTATTAATTAAAACTAACTAAAGATGCATATTCATCCTCTCTTTTTTATATAGTCAACATTTCTTTTCTATTTATAGAATATTTTATTTTCTTAAGGGAGACATATGTCAACCCCACGTTGAGTAGAAATGGAAAATGTGCCTCTTGGCCCAACAAATATATTTACCATTAAATATCTTTATCTTTATAGTATACAACTAATTTCTTACAATGAAATATTATTAATGTTATTTATAATAAAACCATAATAACAATATGAAATTAATTAATAATACCCCATTAACTAGAGATTGAATACACTTGGGGATTGGGAATTTCTAATCACACAGAAACTTTGGCTCTATGACTTGGTCTAAAGCTAGCCATAGACAAATGAATTCATCAGTTAATTGTTCTAGGAAATTCAGTGTTAAACATTCAAAATTTCCATAAAGAAAAGGAGCCTTGGGAGAATGTTTGGCTGCCCATGGATTTTAGGATTAGAGAAAAAATAAAATTTTTTGACTCCATTGTTTTTTATCATATAAGAAGAGAAAATAAATGAATTTTCAGATTATTTTGACTCCTTTTTTTATCTTAAAAAAGGTGATTTATTACTTAATCCGAGTGACAAATAATATTATCATATACCATGATACTTATTAATTCTAATAAAGTCACAATAAGAATCATTAAGCATTGGAGGACGAGATGTAGTGACAGGGATCAAAGGCAATTTTGGTAAGTCATTAAATATACGATAGCGAATTCAATGAAATATATGAAGTAGCGACCCTTGGGAGCATATCCCACAGTAGGTAATGTGTACATATGTACAAAGGTTATGGCACTTGGAATCACACAGGATGCATGCAGGCATTCTGCATACATAGAACTTCCTTTTGAAAAACCTATATTCCTTCGTAGTCGGAGTAAGTGCGGAAAGAGGATCGTTGGAATGTGGAAAGGATGTTGGACAAAAATGGAATTTTTGAGCGAGTGAACTACAAAAGCATTCAATTATCAGGAGGGAAAGTATGGATATATAGGAGGAGGGAGCTCTATTATAAATGGCCAAAAGTTGGAGGGGAATTTTGTTGAGTCTTTGTAACACTTAGTTTGAAGCCGACATCAGAACCCTTCAATATAGTAAGTGAAGTGGGGTTGGCAGAAATTGAAGACATGGTGATAATGGCAGAAAATCATAACAATCATGGTGGTGTTGGGGTTCAGGTTCTAAAGGAGGCGAGATATCACTTCTCACTACTGATGAGAGAAGTTCAAATTATGAGGGAGGATATGGAGAAGCTTTATCTTTTGGTCGTGAATTTGGCAACAAAGGTGGATACTCTCATTGGAAAGGTAGATCGAATCGAGGTTACAATGGAAGTGGCAGTAGTGAGGGTTCTCAAGGAAGTCTTCGGTTTACATGACCTCCTTCCTCCTGACGTGGAAAATGAAAGCAAGCCTAAGGAGTTGGTATCTGAAGAGAAAATAGTACACACATAGGCAAGAAACTTCACAATGATGGTAGGTGGAAAACCTTTAGGAAAATAGTCTTTATTAAAAATTTTGATTTTTCCTAATGTTATGTAAAACAATGCTTTATAATGGCATGTTTTGGAGACTATAAAAGCTCAATTCAGTTAAAATTACAATAAATAGGCATGGTAGCAATAAAATGTATTTATATTAGTTTTTTTTTCCATTGGAAGATGAACAATATGTGAATGTAAGGGTTCTGGCCCATTCTCCAGTTTGATAATATAAAGCTACATTTTTCCTTTTGAAAAAAAATAATACCCATTCACTAGCTTGAGTTTTATATAGTGAGAAAAATGTTATTATAAAGTTGGGTGTTAAAATTTTACGAGAATCAACATATTCTTATTCATCGTCAAAGATCATACATAGTGGGAATAAATACAAGCCTAGATCCATACTAACTATGGATCTACCAAGCGTCAAGTGATAGGCTTGGTTCAATTAATTTTTCAAACATTATTAATTAGATTTAATTACAAATATTGTGGAAATATTGGTTGGGGGCCAAGACTAAAGTTGGTTGAAAGACCTAAATGTTAATATTTTCTTGCTAAAAATGGGCTGAATATTGAGTCACACAGGTCTAATATTTATCTCCCACTGGAACTTTGTTTTGTTTTTCATAATTTTTTTTCTCTCCCACAATATTGTTTACTAATTCATCTCCCACCCATGACATTTATCTCCAGTCATGATCATTTTGGTGATAGGAATGTCATCTTGAACATATCATTTCATGCATGAATCAAATAATGACACCAAAATCGTAACAACACCATGTACATAGATATAACAGTAGTAACAGTAAAATAACTGACATGCATGCATGATAAACATATAGACCTGCATAAGAATATGCATTTACCCCGAGTTCCAATGTTGTGAACCTACTCTGATACCACTCTTAGTCATTTAAATCATGTTATCGCAACATATTGAGAGTATTTATGCATGTGTATCCATTACCGTATGCAATTAGAATACCTTCATGCATCTAACATATAATTATTTAATATATGTTTGATGGATATGCATTTCTAAACTAATTCATATATGGCATTTCGTTATGCATATGTTATTATTCATCAACTTATGACAACTTCTTAAAAAATCAAATAAAATTATAAACTGAAAAGAGTTAGGTTGAGAGATCCCCCCTCATAATTTCGACGACATTATTTAGTCGTGAAAATTTTCAATACTTTTTGGGTTTCTCTATGGAATCTAGTTATAATTCTACAGGTTTATCATGTTGCATTGATCCTGGGAATGCTCTAAGCTACATCCCCAACTTTCTATGCCTCCTGAGAACTATATATATGAGGCATGACACCTTGATACAATGGAAAATCCTTCTTGCGGTGATCTCCACCACAAGTCCAACACCACAATGGTTCTCTTCCACTGCCTGTATTATGTTGATACCCACATCCTTTCTCAACTGCATTGAAATTACTATGAGGAGCCATATATTCTTTCTCACCTACATCCTGCTATCTCCCTCACTTATCGAGCAAATTTCCTTGAGTATTCTCGCTACTCTTCCAGTCACACTTGAACTCATGCTTGCGCTTTGAATAGAAATGCTTCAAATTTCTTATGGATTCCTCTAATGATTGAAGCTCATAAAACTCAATCTGTTCTTTGAATGATAACAGAAATTCATTGATGAAACTTTAAATATTTTCTTTCCCGTCCTTGAGATATGGCACATATCTCAATAGCTCTAGAAATTTGGTTGTATATTATTCATCTGACATGGAACCCCTTCACCGTTTTAGGGTCTGGAATTATAAATTTTCTATAAGAATTGAACCACCGCTTCATACAAGGTTTATATGCCTCACAGTGGAAATGAATTATCATTATGTTCATATTGTATGCAATATTTTAGTATTATATTTCTCTGTAATTGTTATTTCATCTTGGAAATGCTATTTCCGATATATGCCTAGCGACCTGTATGGTTACAAGATTTACCATATATTTTGTTAAGTCCTTTTATAACACATATCTTTCTTCCAAGAGACATTTGAGTATTCATGTATGTAATAATTTCATATTTCTTTAAATTGATATATGTCTTCCCTACACAATGTACTCAAATTTTGATTACCAACTTTCTTTTGTAAAGCATGCATGAGTATCTTGATAATTCTTAACCCTTTTTCCTGAGAACAGGGTTTATTATTATTTTACCTTAAACATGTAGTTAATATAAACACTATTGATTCTATGTTCTTGTCATAATTATATAGGCAAGTTTTCGGCCGAGATATTTATATTGTATTTCATGTAATAAACATATATACACATATACAGATTTTGTTTGCATTATAGTGTAAGATAGTACAATAGAATTATGTTTCCTTATCTCGCCTTCTACATAGTTTCCACACTAAATTACATGTATGACCTCCTTTTTGCATTATGCAAAGAAAAAATTGTTGAACTTATTTCATGTTCTCTAATTTTATTTAGTGCAACTATTGTGTAGTTACTCGTGTTATATATATATATATTGTTTTTTTTTCTTTTAACTTGTACTTGAACAAACAGACTCCTTTACATACATAGTAGTTGGTGTTTGACTCGTGTACTAGGTTTCTTCATCAACTCCTATTGGAAGATTTTTCCAAATAAGAACTGCAAATGTTTAAGGATTTTTCATAGGATTCATACACCTTGCTAACCCTATTATGTGTATAAGCATTTTTCCAGTTTATTTAAACATTGTAGCCATGAAGCTACCCGGTTATCTTATTCAATCAATTCAAAGTGTAAAATAACTTTATGACTAAATAAAGCAGTTGTCCAAGAAATTGTTGAGATTCAAAAAGATGATGATCCTAGTGAAAATGAAGCACCTACACTAGATGTTGAGCAAATTATATTTATAGATGATGTTATATTTTTATATATATGTGCGAAGTCTTATTATAGATCACATGTCTATTTATAGATGCCTGTCGATTATTATTATCCCTTAATAATAGTTGGACAATAAATATTAATCTATTCTCATGGAGCACTTGGAAATAGTTAAATGAAGTGGCAAACCAGTTAGCTATGGGAAATTTGAGTTCAAAGGTTGGTTGGTGGGACATGCAAGTGGACTTAGTTGTAACTGAGTGATTCGAAGTCGTAACAGAGTTGGATGTGTATTTATGTGAGTTTTAAAGTAGTTTAACTTATTTAAGTGAGTTAAACTCAGTTGTGCTAGTTGTAACTGAACATACACTAGTGAGAGATCAGTGAATTAATTATTTAATTAATTTACAAGCAGTGGTCTCACATGAAACTGAAGATTTACTACTGTTAACTACATGCATGTCAAATCCAGTGGAGACCCAGCTGAGAGATAGGTGAAAAGGACAGTTTGACTATCAGTTGTGACATTAGTGGGTGCACTTATGAAACCACACACACATTGGAGATGCCAATGAGGATTGCACAGTCAAGGGAAGCAGGATCTCATTCATTCAGGGATTGTTATTATCAGGGATTTTGCAGTGGAGGCAGGCTGTCAGGAGGCAGTAAATTGGCACATGTGTTTGCCAATTTTTGTATGATAGTGTGAGACAATTTTTTGTTGTACTGAGAGCTCTTGGATTAGAGTTTTGTATGATATTGTTTCATGATCCATGATATATACATAATATATGATAGTGGGGTTTTTAGCTTTATGCTTTCCCAGTAAAAACATTTGTGTTATGTGTGATTGATCTTTCTTCATGTGTTTGCATTTGGCGACCGTGTTTTAAATTTCCACAAGAATTTTTGTAGAAGTGATTATGTATTAAATAGTGGCATATGATTGTTAGATCAGGAGAATCCAGGCAATACATAATTGTATTAAAATATTTACATGGTATCGAAGTAAATAATATTGCAATTTTGAAGCAGTAGCTGAATTTGTTGGTGGAAACAATTCGAATTTGCTGCAAGAATTTCTTGGTGCGACAGTTGAGTAAACATCGAAATGGATTTCAAGGGCTTGCAGCTAGAGTATGCACTCGAGGGTAGCTCGAACTATATTTCTTGGAATGATAGGATGGAGGCGGTGCTTGAAGATAATGGCTTGAAGTAATTCATCGACAGTGATGTTCCTACGCCCACTTTGACGAATGTCACATTACTTGATGCATGGCAAAAGAAAGTAGCGAAGACGAGAAGGATTTTGTTGGAAGGTGTACGAGACCACATTGTCTCAAGCCTTCATGGGAAATCCACTCCATATTCTATGCGAAATGATTTGACGGATCTTTCCCAAAGCAGCAACGACCATAGGAATTTGGTTCTGAAGGATAAACTCAGAAAGGTCAAGATGGAGAAGGGCGACAATATTCCTAAGTATCTCACAAAGTTTGTCCAATGTCGGGATGAACTAGGGAGCGTGGGAATCATGGTTACTGATGATGATTTGGTGAACTTGGCTCTCCTGGGACTTCCTAAGAGTTGGCATAGTTATCAAGACTCTGTCAATGGGCAGGAAAAACTGTTGGATTGGGAACAAATGTGGTTGGATCTAGTGCAGGAGGAGTTCAAGCAGAACACCAGAGATGGCTCTTCATCAAAGCATGATGATGAAGAGGATTATGCTTTGGCTACCAAGGCAAGGAAAGGGAAGGGGAAGAAATTCCATTTAAAATCCGAGTCTAAAGGCAAGAAGTTGTATTTGTCCAAGGTGAAGTGTTTTCACTATCACGAACATAGGCATCTTGCCACTAACTACCCACAGAAGAATAAGAACAAGAAGGTTGTTGGAGCTGCATTTGGTGAGGCCCTTGCCTCTCAATTTGAACTTGATTTCTCTTTGATCGCATGCTTGGTTTTAAGCGCAATGGGATCGATTTGGTGTCTTGTGGTGCTTCCTTCCACATGACGGGAGATAAAGAGCATTTCAGTGACTTCGAGGAGAAATATCTCCAAATGCATATAGAGATGGGCGACAAAGGACGATACAGTGCGACCAACATTGGTACCATTACCTTTGAGAGGGAGTTAGCTAAACCATTTCAATTGAAAGATGTTATGCATGTTCCAAGTCTGAATAAAAGCTTGGTCTCAATTGCGATGTTGGAGGACAGAGGCTATGACGTTTTTTTCAGCGATGGAAAATATTTCTTGCGACATAAAACAATGGATCAAGGCAAGAGGATAGGGATTCGAGTTAAGAATCTCTACAATCTGGAGGTAGATGGTTGCGCTACCATGATGGGAAAGGCAGAAAAAGTGGTGAGCCAGGATGAGGGAAAATTATGGAATAGGCGATTGGGCCATCTTCATCATGGAGCCTTGAAAGTCATGTAGAAAATATCTATTGGACTTCCAATGGGAACACTTTCTTAGTTAGATCAGTGCAAGGGTCACACCATGGGGAAGTATGTAAAGTCCACCTTTCATGAAAAGGAGAATCGTGCTTTGGTGATCCTGGAGAGAGTTCACATAGACGTGTGTGGACCATTCTTGGTTGCTTCAACAACAAAATGCTGGTATTATGTTATTTTTGTTGATGAATTTTCTCGTAAATGCTAGATCTTCTTCATGCAGAAGAAGGATCAAACATTCTCAAATTTCTATGAGTGTAAGGCATTGGTGTAGAAAGAGTCGAGGAAGCAAGTGAAGGCTTCGAGAAGCGATAATGGTGGAGAATACATCTCGAAATAATTCAAAGACTTCTATAGCAAATAAGGAATTCAAAGAGAACTCATAGTGCTGCATAACCCACAACAAAATGGGGTCGGGGAGAGGAAGAACAGAATGATCATGGGTGCAGCACAAGCAATGCTACATGATCAGGGCCTACCAATGCATTTGTGGGCAGAAGCATGCAACACTGCAGTTCATGTGCAAAACTGTTGTCCTCATAGACTGCTTGGCATGAGTACACCTGAAGAAGATTTTAATGGTAAGAAACTGGATGTTTCTCACTTTAATATTTTTGGCTCATCTATTTATGTGCATGTGACCAAGAACGCCAGGAAGAAGTTGGAGTCGATTTATAAAGTTGGGATATATGTGGGGTACACTAAAACAAAACATAATTATCGTGTGTATTTTCCAAAAAATCAAATGAATTTAGTGCGACGGGATATAAAATTCAATGAGGAGAAAGCCATGAAGTTGTCACTTGAGAGGGAGCTAGACATACATGCAAAGGAGGAATTTTTTTTCCCAAAGATGAGTCTCTATATGTGGATCAGCCATAGGAGGAGGTTCATGGAGTGGAGGAGTCCACTCACGCAGAGCTAAACATCAGAACTGGAAAAGGTGTACCACAGAAGCTAAGAGGCTGAAAATTGATGCTGCACAGAATGTAGGAGTCCCTACTTCACAGCGTAGAAAAAGATAGTCTCCTGACCGATTTACTGGATACATGGTTCTCATGAGAAAATTTATTGTGATTGAGCCATATTCCTTTCAGGAAGCAGTGCAGGAGCCCACATGGGTAGTTTCAATGGTGGAGGAGTATGACTCCATTGTCAGAAACAGTGCTTGGGAAATTGTTCTAAGGCCAGTTGATAAAACAGTGGTAGGTTCAAGATGGATCTACAAGGTAAAGAAAGTTGCTGATGGGAGTGTTGAAAAATACAAGGTTAGATTTGTGGCCTAGGGATTCTCACAGATTGAGGGGTTTGATTATGAAGAAACCTTTGCACCTGTCGCATGGTATTCTTCCATAAGGACTATCCTTGCTCTCTCAGTGCAAATGGGTTGGCACATTCATTAGATGGATGCGAAGACTTCTTTCCTTAATGGGATCATTGAGGAAGAAGTGTACATTGAGAAACCTGAAGGATTTGAGATATTCAGCAGCGAGTCGCATGTGTGCAGGCTCAAAAGAGCATTTATGGACTGAAGCAAGCACCCCGTGCTTGGTACACTCAGATCGACAGCTATTTCATCAGACTTGGCTTCACCAAGAGTGAGGCAGATGCAAACCTATACCAAATTGTGGTGGAGGGTAAGCTTTTAATCATTTTTCTTTATGTTGATGATTTAATACTGACTAGTGACGAGAAGTTGATACACTCATGAAAGGAGGAGCCTGCAAAGGAGTTCGAGATGAAGGATATGGGCCTCCTTCATTATTTCCTTGGATTGGAAATATGGCAATGATATGGTGAAATTTTTGTGTCTCAAGGCAAGTATGCAAGGGAGATACTTGGTAAGTTTCGCATGGAGGGTTGAAAACCCATGGATACTCCTCTTCCAGGAAACTGGAAGAAAGAGGACGCTGCATCTAGAGAGGTAGTGGATGCTATTGTCTATGGATAGTTAGTGGGTTCGCTAATGTATTTAGTGAATACATGATCAGACATATGCTATGCAGTGGACCAACTTAGTCAAGCAATGGTTAAGCCTGCCAAGCTCTTTTGGAAGGCGGGCAAGCATGTCCTGAGATACCTGAGGGGCACATTTGAGTATGGCTTATGGTACAGATAGATAGATGAGCTGAAGTTGCATGGTGTTACACAGTAATTTGTCACCGTTCCTACCTTTCCCCGTCCCGCACATTGGAGGGCCCATTTTGTGACCTATGAGAAATGTCATGCCGTGAAACCATTATCATTGCATTCCTCTAAACATGAGCTTCAATTGCCCTAAAGACATCTCCTTGCAGAAAATCATAAAAACATCCCTTTTTTCACTGGCGCGGGTATCAAGTTCAGAACTCGTGCCAATGAGGAAAATCCTACAAAGAGGCCGCGCCAACTAGCACTCTGTCCCAGAGTCGCAGTCGCGCCAGCCAATTTAAGGAGTGTTTTTTAAATAAGAATGGCGGAAGTTTCGTTTCAACAAACTCAGAAACTGCTATCTATCTTGAGTTGGGAGGTTTGGCTCCGGGAGTTCCATGAAAGGGAAGTGGTTTGCCACCTCTCATGGAAGCTTCCTTGAAGATAGGGCCAATCCCACAATTATAGGGATCCCAACTCCCTTCCTCCATCTATAAAAGCTAGCTCATTGCCATTGCAAGCTAGTCTTGAAGTGCCTAAGCCTTGAATCTCCGAGTTCTCAAATTCCCAAGAGCCTTCATGCTGCAAGAGCCCTCATTTTTCCCTTAAGGCCAAACTCGAGCAAGGAGACTATCGTCGAGAGACTCTAAGAGAGGCTTGTCCCATCCCTTGCAGGCTTTGCGAGACGTGTACGACTGGAGACCCCTCCGAAGGAGACCTCAGCGTCAGAACATTGGTTGTACTCTCTTTCGATTGCTTATTAATGAATGACTATTGGTTATGGTTCCACTCTGTTTTTCACTTATGATAATGATGAGTTATATCCTTTCTGACTGATATATAGTTGCGTATTCTGGATTTTATGCTTGTATTCGTGTTGTTTCTTGCATGTGCAGGTGTCCATTCACAGAGATCGTGGGGATCGTGATCTATCGAGGCTAAGGAATGGGAACGCTGTCTCTTCTACGGATCATAGCATTGGACTCCAGGTAGGCCTCCATCGTTGGTCTGTTTATTCGCAATTAGGAACTTGCGCTGTAGCA
The DNA here is from genome assembly GCA_034641835.2 of Pinus albicaulis. Lineage (NCBI taxonomy): Eukaryota > Viridiplantae > Streptophyta > Pinopsida > Pinales > Pinaceae > Pinus > Pinus albicaulis. The sequence goes on from CM076573.1 coordinate 950,005,514, forward strand.
TTTGATGATTGTTGCTAGACCCGTGCTGGGCTAGTAGGGATCGCCTCTGTCCGCAGAGGGGATTTACCTCCTCAACAATTTGGCGACTCCACTGGGGAACGTCTAGTTTTGATTGTCTCGTTTTGATTGCCTCGTTTTGATTGTTTCGTGGTTTTCCTTGCTTGGTTGGCCTTCTGGGCTGGGTTCTTTTGTTGTTTTTTGTTTCTTGGTTTGCTTGGATATCATTGATCTGCTTCTGGAGTTTTTCTTTTTTATTTTTGGCTGAGGAACTCGGCTGGCGCGCTTTTTAGCTCGACAGTCGCCCCAATTGGCGCATGTTTCTTTTGTATTGCCCGCGCCAATTGCTTTCTGGTGCCAGTTACAACCTCACAGTCGCGCCACTCCTGTGAGGCATTAGGGTTTGCTCAGTTTTGAGCTCTCTGGGTCTGATCAGTGTATTTATTTTTGGTTTTTCAGCTACCTGAGTGTGTTGGAGTCCTGTTTGACTGGGAATTTGCCTTCGTCCTTTGGTTGTTTGCTTTTCTCCATCGATTTCACGTTTTAAGCCCTAGGGCATCTAGTGGCTTTGTGTATCGAGCCCTCCTTAGGAGTTTTGGTGTTTTGTTAGTCCAGTCAATTCTCTGATTTCTCCTTCGCATTCTCTTAGTGGTTGTTCACCTTTTCATTGCGGTTTTTGGGTGATTACTCTTCTCTTCATTCAAACTTCGTTTGGTCTTGCTTTGGACCTAGATTACACGGTCCATTGGAACCTTTGAGACTTTTTCTTGGTTTTGAGAGACTTTGGTCGATTTGAGATCTGATTGTTTGTGTCATTGAGTGAAATTTGTTTGTTTTTTCTCTCTTAATATCGTTTCTCAAATTGCTTCTCTTTTGTTTTCAGTTTGTTTAGTGCATCTAGCCATCAAACATTGAAAATTTAAAAAAAAAAAATCTCTTTTTCTTATTGGTTGATTAGTGCAAATTGAAATCTTTTCCATTTTACTAGTATTCAGTGAATCTGAAAGAAAAGTTTTTAGTTTCATTAGTTGCATTAGAGATGTTATTGATTGTCTTCTGATCATTTTGTTTGTGTAAAAACTCTCAACTCTTTTGTAGCTATTTTTCATCGAACAAAATGGTGTACTGTGGCATGTAGTTTTGCATTTAAGAGATTTTTGAGACAAAACATTCGTTAGGGCCTAAAAACTGAAACGTAATTGAAGATCAACTTTAAAATCTACTCAATTTACACTAAGGCAGCATTGAAATATAACAAAACACATTTAGAGGTCTAGGCTAGAGACGTGTTCCGGCGTCTTTAAACCTAGTAGTTGTCATTCGCCTTTTGGCTTTAGACAGCTCTAGTACGGACTTGTGCTCCCTGTACCGTCGCGTATATAAAGGGAGACCCCTCTAGGTTTCAATCCTTTATCCATAGGAAGCTGAGTCTGCCGCCCTATACCCGTGATACACCGGACACAGCATTCGGGGAGATTGCCTGCACGTACAGAAAGTCCTTGGTCGATTTCTCTTTCATTATTGAAACCAAGGTGTATATTGCAGTTCACGATTATTTGGTACACCCTTCTGCCTAGTATTCCTGAGCAGTCATTTGATCTTTTCTGACTCCCTAAATTTGAAAAGATCGCCAAGCGCTTGTCCTTTCACGCTTGTGTCAAATCTGAAAGAGATAGAGTCACCTTTTTATCGTTTCTCGACTCTTAAAACATGAAACGGTGAAGTTTCTTATTTTTCAATGTGGTAAAATTAATCACCCACGATTACGCGCCCTCTTAGATTTTGCTTGTTGACCGTTTGATCGTGTGTCTTGACTCTTTTTCAGCCTGTGTGTGGGTTTGTTCTTTTTTCTCTTGTCGTTTGCCACAGTGGCGGAACCTTCGGTTTCGTCTACTGGTAGTCCGTACACGGACGATTCATCAGAGGTTTCCCAATCCTCTGCTGAACCGCAGCAACCCACTGTTTCCGAGTTTCCTGACGGGGGACCGGTTCTTTCTGAGCAACCCTTTTGGGGTCCAGTTGAGTTTGATTGGCCCTTTTCGGACCCTGTTTCTGAATTGAGATTAGGAGCCGATTTCCTTTCTCTTACATCGGGTTTGCCTTTTGTTGCTGTTTTTTTTCCTCCTAGCCCTTGCCATCTATTGCACGATCTAGCGGCAAGCTCAACCATGAGTGATTCTGGTGAGGAAATCCCAACGTCTGGTGAAGACTATCAGCTCTTCCCATGAAGATTGTTTCCGGAAGACAACTCTGAACTGGCTGACATGTCAACAGCCAGTCCCTCTTTACCACTGGGATACAGGTCTTTGGGTCAGATCATTTCTGCCGCAGCCTCTATGGGAGTGTCAGCTCCTTCTTCGAGGCCAGCTGCTCCTTCACCCGGGGTGTCTCCTCAGACGCCCGTTACTTCTGTACTCGTTCGGCCCACTGTTTGTGTGGCCGCCTCTTCTCCTGTTGTCACAACACCCTCTGCCAGGGCTATGCCAACTCCTGAAGATATCTATATAGCGACTGCTATACCGGAGAACATCTCTCCGGAGGAGTATCGGTTGTCTCTACAACAGCCGAACCCCGAGGTTGGACCATCCTCCCAAGATCCCAACCACTCTTATTTTTCACACTATGCACAGGATGGTACACCCGTGTATGCTTTTCCAGGTCAGTATGACGAGCACGGGAACATTTTACGTCTGCCCGCTCCTGAGGCTTACCTCCATGCTCAAGGTTTACCTTATAACCAGGCTTATAACCCGCAAGGGGAACCTTTCCAAGGCCAACCTTCGGGCCAACCTGGCTATCCTTATGACCCACAGGGGCAGCCCATCCAAGGCTATCCTGCAGGCCAGCAAGGGCCATCGTACGGTCCGCAAGGACAGTATTACAGCCCTTCCGGTTAACCTGTTCAGCCTCAGCCGGGGTACCAACCGGGACCGATCTATGGTCCTGGGGGGGAAATCCAGCCTTCTCTACCAATGCAACCTCATTATCCTGTTGTTTCTAACATTGCATATCAGCCGGGACCATCCTATGGTTCTGCTTCAGGTCAAACTGGTTTCCAGCAACCACCTGGCCCTGTTCCTCCACCAGGCCAACCGGCCCATCCGACACAACCTGGTGTTCCGCCTCCAGGCCAACCGGCCCATCCGGTACAACCTGGGGCTCCTTCACAGCCAGGTCAACCTGTGCAACCGGCGCAGCCTGTCTATCCGGGTCAACCTGTTCATTCAGGGCAACCCTCTCAGTCGGGTCAACCTGTTCACTCAGGGCAGCCCGCTCATTCCATTAACCCTGCCCAGCAGCTGATTCATTCGATGCCGCAGCCAAATCAATAGCTGCTCCCTACTTATCAGACCCCGCAGGGCTCCAATTTTCAGCGGCCTACTCATCCTCAGGGTGGTTATTATCCTCATGGTCAATCTCAACCAAATTATAACCACCCCAGAGGCTCTCAGTATTATCCTCCTCCACCCGGTTTTACCTACACTCAGCAACCAAATCCAAATGCTGCTTACACCGGGCCGACACATAATCAGGGTCCGTACTCTGGTTATCAAGCCCCACACTCTGGTTACCAGCATCCAAATCAGTCTGGTTATACGACCTACACCCCCTACGGTCAGAATCCTACGGGACAGAACCCATGGGGGCAAGGATATTCACAACCATTTTGGAGTACAGGTAATGGTCCTCATCCCGGGCTTGCCATGTCGGTTAATCTGCCATTGCCGTTCCTGGCCACCTTGGAGTTGCCGAATGTTTCAAAACTGACCAATGATCCGATTTTACATAATCCATATTGGCCTCCGGTTCCTACCAAGATACCAGGTGACTGCCCCAAGTTTGAGGGAAAAGCTGGAGAGGACCCCCAAGCGCATGTGATGACGTATCATCTTTGGTGTTCATCTAACTCTTGGGTTGACGATTCGATTCGTCTGCGCCTCTTCCAGTGTACTTTAACTGGAGCTGCTGCTAAGTGGTACATAGAGTTATCCCGTGGAATTTTCCAAGATTTCAATTCTTTAGCCATGGCTTTTCTCATGCACTTTCAGTTACCGGTTTGTTATGAAGCTAGGACGCACCTCCTGACTTCTCTGAAGCAGGATAAAGCCACTCACATCTCTGATCACATTCATGAGTGGCGGCGCCGTCGTAGACTGATCAAGTTTCACATACCTGATCAGATACTAACTCACTGGTTCACCACCTCCTTCATGAATAAAATCGCTCAAGATATTGCGATGGGAGCGTGTGTGACGGAAGAACAAGCCATTGCGCGTGCCCAATATCTGGATCTTGTGTATTCTTAGTCCGGCACGATTTATGATATCTTGCCTGATGCCCCGCGGTCTCGAACCTCTAAGGCTCCACCTACCCCTGCAGTCGATGGTGTCATTGGTTCTGTATCTCAGAATTCGAAGAAATCTTTCAATGGGAAGCAGAAGTCTAATTCTTCCAACAATGCTCCTGCTAATCCCGCTCCATCAGATTCTGGAAAAACCTCGGAGGTGAACGCCGTTCAGGCCAATCCTGCGGAGAAAGCCTCCAAAGGGAAGAAGAAGGGCAAAGGTAAATCCAAACTCGATGCCTCGAGGCCAGAATCCAAATCTCGCATTGAGGATGGCTCTCAGCATAAACCGAAGTACCCTTGCCTCATTTGTGAAGGGGACCATTATACTAAGGATTGTTCACGACGATCCGAAGTTAGTCAACTTCTCAAGGGCTCAAAAGGGCCTCTGGCAGTCCTTAAGGAGCCATTCCTGTCTCAGCAGACCCAGATGGTCGAACAACCGTCACCATCTGCACCATTTGGGTCCCAAGTTTTCATGATGAAGAGTGTTGCACCTATCTCTGTCGCTACGCGTTCGAAGGATTACAACGAATCGCGGCAGGCACCCGGGAAGGCAGTTGCGGATGGACCACCTCCCCCACCTGTCTCCGGTTCGTTGGAAATCGAGAAGCCTACTCCTGAACCCGTTGTGAAGCCACCTTCTAAAGGTGTTCTTCGAAGATCTTCTTATAATCCGAATGCTCGTGCCGCTCAACATTACAGCATTGTTGAGGATTTGGCACAGGCGCCTTCTGCTATGTCTGCGCTAGAAGTTCTTCAAAGTTGTCCTTCACAACGGAAGGCTTTATTGTCTGGAATCGGTGGCATCGACCCCGCCGACTCGAGTCTTCTCACCTTCGATTTAGAGAATTTCTCCGCCCAACTTCCACATCAGATAGCTCTTGTTATTCAAGTCGGGATTAACGGTCTGAACATCCATAGGGCCGTAGTGGATGAAGGTGCTTCTACCTGCGTTTTGTCATCCGCTTGCTGGAAGGCCATTGGCTCTCCAGCCCTTGTGTCATCTCCCAATGCCCTCGAGGCATTTGATGGTCGGGAATCCAAACCCCTGGGTGTTCTCGAGAGTTTAGCAATCACTTTACAGGGGAAGACTGTCAACGTGGAAGTAGAAGTGGTTGACGCCAAGCTCAACTAAAATATACTTCTGGGCCGCAGCTGGACTCATGCCATGCTCTGCGTGACGTCCGCTGTCTTTCGACTTCTTAAGTTCCCTCACGAGGGAAAAATCGTCACAGTGGATCAGTTGTCTTTCTTCACCTCTACTTCTGAGAACAACGTACCATACGTGGATCAGATTCCGAATCCCCATGACAGTGTAGGACCCGGTCTCTTCAAAGACCCCGTCCTCATGGGTATCTTTCCTGCACCACCACCGCACACCGCTCAAGTTAACATGATTTCCAGGTCCGATGACCCCTGGCTTATTCCTACGCCTGAGCAGGTGTTTGAGTTTGGAGAATCAATGCCCTTGACTCCAGTAGAGATCAGCTACTGTGAAATTTTTGCCACATCTGATCCTCCACCTCCTTAGCATGCTCCTTTGAGCATGGCTCTCGACGTCTACTCTCAATCCCCCTGGCTTGGTCAGGCTGATTCACCTAATCCTCTCAAAGAGACTTTTCCTTCCGATGAGGCTATCATTGAAACTATGTCTCTTGAGGAGCTGCCTTGGGGCGATGGACATCATCGCTCCTCTTTTATGCCTAGCTTGGGGGCAATGACTGACTATCTGGAGCGTTATGCTTCTCAGGTTCCTACCCCTCCTCTTCAAATGCCCATCTTGACGCACGAGGTTTTTTCGGAAGGTAACCTGGGTAACATCACTCAAACCGTCCCGATCAACATCTCCGTTAAACCGGGGGTCGTTGAGAATATTCACGTGGGAGTGAATTGTTCTCCCGATGAGATTCAAGTTTATACTGATATTTTTAAAGAATTCAAGATTTGTTCGCCTGGTCCTACGAGGAAATGCTGGGGATCGATCCCAGTATCGTAGTGCATGAGATTCCAACCTATCCTGGTGCGAAGCCCGTGCACCAACGCTTACGCCCCATGCATCCTCGGAGAGCCGCTGCAATTAAGGCAGAAGTTGAAAAACTTCTGAACGTGGGTTTTATTTATCCTATCCCCCTCACAGAATGGGTGTCTAACATTGTCCCTGTCGATAAAAAGCAGGGTACGATTAGAGTCTGTGTTGATTATCGCGACATCAATCGCGCCTGTCCAAAGGATAATTATCCCACTCCGTTCATAGACCAGATCATTGACGAATGTGCCGGAAGTGAGATTTATTCCTTAATGGATGGTTTCTCGGGGTATAATCAGATCAATATTGCACCTGAGGATCAACACAAGACTACTTTCATCTGTCCGTGGGGTACTTTCGCATATAAAAAGCTCCCGTTCGGCTTGAAGAACGCTGGAGCCACTTTTCAGCATGCGATGTCTTATGCTTTCCATGACATTCGCCACATCGTTCAGCCTTATCTGGACGACTTGCCAGCTCACTCAGCTAGGCGAGAGGATCACCCTGAACACCTCTGCCAAATCTTCCTTCATTGTAGGCGCTACAATATTAGGCTCAATCCTCATAAGTGCATCTTCTGCATGGATTCTGGACGTCTTTTGGGATTCATAGTCTCCAAAGATGGAATTCACCTTGACCCTTTGAAGGTCGAGGCTATCATCAACATCCCATCACCCTCTTCGTTATATCAGTTGTAGAGTCTGCAGGGAAATGTGAACTTCCTTCAACGCTTTATCCCGAACTACGCCGAGGTGGCCAAAGGATTCACACGCCTATTAAAGCAGAATGTTCCCTTCCATTGGGATGAAATTGCTCAACAATCCTTTGAGAAGCTGAAGACGTTACTCGTTAATTCTCCTTTGCTTCGTCCTTCGGACTATCGTCGTGATTTCACTTTGTATCTCGCCGCCGCGTTTAGCACCATTGCTATGGTTCTGGTGCAGGATGATGATGATGGTAATGAACATGTTGTTTATTATCTATCACGAAACCTTCTCGATACAGAAACGCGTTATGCTCACGTCGAGAAGTTGGCGTTAGCCGCAGTACACGCAGTGCAGCGTTTTCGCCATTACATCCTGTTGCGTACGATAACAGTGGTTTCGGATTGCAACCCCATGACATATATTCTCTCTAGAAAATTACTGGGGGGAAAATACTCCAAATGGATCGTTATCCTGCAGGAGTTTGACTTAGAGTTCACCACTGCTAAGTCAACCAAATCACTTGTTTTCGCGGATCTTATATGCTCACTCCCGACAGACTCCACTCCTTCACTTTCCGAGGATCATATCCCAGACGAAACTCTTTTCCTCATCAGTACTCGTGACCCTTGGTATGGCGACATAATCGTGTATCTTCAGACCTCCACATTTCGGTCTGAGTTGACTAAAGATGCCCGACGTCGAATTCGGCATCAGTCTCAACCCTACCGCATCGTAGGAGATACTTTATACCGTGTTGGAGTAGATTCGGTGCTCCGCCGGTGCCTTACCTTGGAAGAGGCTGAAAGGGCCCTCAATGACTGCCACAGTGGCGCCTGTGGTGGACATATGTCCGAATATGCTACTACTCAAAATATTTTGTGAGCAGGATACTTCTGGCCGTCAATATTCAAAGACTGTATTACAGCAGTTCGAAAATGTCACGCATGCTAGGTGTTTCAGCGCAAGATGCGCGCGCCACCTCTTCCTTTGCATCCTGTTGTTACCGTTGGCCCGTTTGTGAAATGGGACATGGATTTTATGACGTGTAACCCTCATTCGGCCGGGGGGCATGTGTATATAATCTTAGCTGTCGACTACTTCACCAAGTGGGCCGAAGCGATGCCTACACTTGCAGCCGACGGTAAAACAGCTGCTCAATTCATCTTCAACCACATCATCGTGCGTTTCGGGGTTCCTCAGGCCATCGTTACCGACCATGGTACTCATTTCCGAGATTATATGATGGCCGAGCTGACATCGAGGTTGGGCTTACGCCACGATAGCTCAACGCCATATTACCCTCAGGAAAATGGCCAGGTTGAAGCAGTGAACAAGGTTTTGGTCACTATGCTTCAACGAACAGTTGGGATTCATAAATCAAATTGGCACCTCCAACTGTTCTCAGCTCTTTGGGCTTACCGAACGTCTGCTAAGAGTGCGACTAGGTTCACACCATTTCAATTGGTGTATGGTCTAGAAGCAACTCTTCCGGTTGAATGCGAGATTCCTTCTTTGAAATTAGCTGTAGAACTTCTACCCGACACTTTTGCTGAAGAAGAGCGTATAATGTATTTGGAACGGTTAGATGAAACCCGTCGCTTGGCTGCCTTAGTCATTGAGGCACAAAAGAAGCGGGTCAAAGCTCACTTCGATCAATCGGTTTCACCACGTTCCTTCGTTGAAGGGGACCTTGTCCTCCTGTATGATCAAGCACATGATAAGCTTGGGGCGGGGAAGTTCCAACCCATGTGGCATGGGCCCTATATATTTAAACGGGTATTAAAGAATGGGGCCTACGAGCTTATAGATTACGAAGGAGTTCCGCTGGCGCAGCCCAGAAATGGGCTGTACCTAAAGAAATACTACGCTTAAAGTGATTTTTGTGTGGTGAGTGTACATAGGTGTGTCTATTCATTTGTGTGCATGTGTGGTGTGGTGTGCAGTGTAAATGTCTTTCTGCTGATTGGGTCTTCCTGATTGTGCAGATGTCCATCAATCCGTTTGTTGGGTTCGCGGATGGTGCCTACCGCAGTACCAGGGATCTGTCTTCGGCAGCCTGGGTAATCTACGATCCTGCTGGTGAGTTGGTCAAACTGCAAGGTGTGTGTCTGGGACGTACTACAAATAACATCGCGGAATATAGTGCTGTATTAGAATTATTAACTGAGGCTGTAAACCTTGGTATCCGTGAATTGCTTGTGTATCTAGACTCACAACTTGTGGTATTACAACTGAACGGTAATTATTCGGTCAGAAACCCATCCATTTTACGTCTGTATCTGCGTATTCGTTTACTGGAAATAAATTTTGACTATATTACATATCAGCATATACCCAGGCACATGAATACATTAACAGATGCAGTAGCTAATTTGGTGTTAGATAGACATTTGCGCAATTTGTAAATCATCATCACATGTAAAAGGAAAATCCATCTAGAAATAGATATTTATATATATAGATATTGAAATGTTTACATAGTGTGCGTTGCATAAGATCAAAAAATATACATGTTCATTTTATTACATCCGGAGACGACACGTCTCTCAAAAATATGCATGAAATAAAACCCTAAGAGGCTAGTTTGCGTGGTGCTCATGATAACAACTCACTGCACGCACTAGGCGTCTCGGTAGATGGTGGAGGCAACTAGGCACTCCTACTGTATGTCTCTGATATGCTAACGGTACATCCGCTAGCCGGGCGTAGTCCGGAATCCCTCGGGCAATCCCCTCGAGGTTCTGAACCAACTCTCCTCCTTCCGCGCCCTCCTCGTGAGGATCGACTGCGAGCTGAGTTCTCCGTGCGATAGGAGACATCTCGACTGGTCTCTCTGGGCCAACATCTGCATACACATGTAACTGCTGTCAGAACGGGCATGTATTAACAAAAAATCATAAAACATAAAAAATAAAAACAGATCATACCCAGCTCTTCGTCCCAATCCTCTCCCTCCGGCAGTGGGAGATCTGGGTCTCCAGTAAAGTCTGTCTCGGCATAAGGCCAGTCCTCCACTACAATCAATTGGCACCGCAACCACCCAAAAAACTCTAGCCTCTAGGACATCTGTTGGCCTCCTCCTGCTCTGGGCATCAGTGCTGCCCAGCGAGCCATTCTTGGCTCTCATGGTATCGGCTCCGCTACAATGGCCCCTTGGCCCTGGAAGATTGGTAATCGTTCCAGAATGAACGATACCAGGATGGACCCATAGCCAAACTGCTTCAGCTTGGCTTGTTTGCGTCTCGTCAGCTATCTCTTGATGTTGATCATTACTGTTGTGGCCCAGTCAAACAGTATGGGACTCATGCACTCTGAAGCCAGTAAGAGTTGGGCTTTCGTCGCTTCGTGCGGTGCCTGCGATCCTGCAGCCCGCGTGATGGTATGCAGCACTACTCGTAGTGCCAGATCGGGGATAGTGTGGATATCCACCTTTTTACTCCCTGATCCCATTTGTGCCCGAGGGCACACTCGTGCCATCGCTTTCTCCATTTTTTCACCCGACGGTCTGCTCCCTGTTAGTATGGGTACCGGACCTCTATGCGACAGTCCGGTTATGAAGTACACATCAGAAACGTCCAGTTCTAACACCTGGTCTCGTAGCTTGAATACTTGTTCTTGTTCATCCCAAATGCTCACCAGGTACTGAAGTAGCTCAGGTTGAGCCCGCAAACAAGGTGTCAGGAAGAATTTCTTGAGCCCGCAGTTTCTGAGGGCATTCATGCAGGCCTCATTTTCCATGGACATTTCGTCCTCTTCCCCGTGCTCTCTTTCTTTCCACTCGATCACCATTTTTCTTGGTTTCCTGCATCAACATGGTCACAAACCTTCAATTAGATCTCTGTTGAGCTTCAAATTTCATTCAAATTGATCAAAATGTTGATTTTTTAGGCAGAAAATTGGGTCCGGCCACTAGCGCGGCTATTTTGGGAACAGTCGCGCCAGTTGGCGTGATCCCTTTGCATATAAAAGCCCATTGGCGCAGGTCCGTGCCTGATACCTGCACCAATGAGTGGAGCCCTAAAAATTCAAAAAGTTGCCACATAAGTCTATTGCATGATGGAAAACTATTAAAAAATGGACTGAAATGAAGGATGAGGAAGCGCCTTTTACCTGGAACTGACGGAATTCTGAATGGTGCCCCAGATCGGTCGTAATCGCCGCCAGAAGTTTGCACGGTAAATGGACCAATGTTGCTCTTCACTTAGGTAAAAAGTAAAAGTAATTTCAATTTTTACCATTTAGACCTATTTATAACTTTTTGAGCTCTATTTTAAGTTTAAAAAGTCGTTTTTCATTGAAACTTCGTATGTTTTGTCGAAAATGGATTTTATGCTTGCCTTTCTGTGCAGCAACAGGTTTTTATGCAACGTAAACGTCGAAACGAGTTGTATTTTATACTTTTTCGGACTCGGTAAAAACACGAAAAAGTCACTTTGGAGTCATCTTTCAGCTCTTTTCTGACTCTCGAAACATGAAAATATTTCCGAGGCCCTTGTCGTTTCAATCTCGTTAAAGTGGCTACGAAACGACATCTACCCAGTATACGTTTACCCCTTTTTCGGGCTGGGATGGATCATTTACGAAAAATGAATACCCTAGCCTATCGCGACTAGGAGGTTTTCCCAGATATTGTTTTCTACCTTTTCGGATCTGGGAAATTATTGACGAAAAGGGACCTTTGGAGTTTACTTTTCTGCTGTCTTTTCAAACTCTCTAAACATGAAAAGACGCCAAGTTATTCCTTTGTCAGACTCGTTAAACCCTGATGACATCGGATTCAGTCGAAATGACGTTCTCCTCCTTCCTCCTTCCTAGGGCTCGTTAAATGTACTAGGATGGATTCGCCCGAAGGGCAGACTTATATTACAAGCATATGCTATCCCCTTCAAGCTTGTTATAAAAAATAATTGGGGTACTCGCCAGAAATGGTGGGGGAAAAATGGAACCATCATCATTGTCGTGTCGGTAGTATGTTGCTCTTGAACATGGCACTTGTCTGCATTCGTGTCGGGGATGGGACATCTCATCTCGTTTTTTCACTTGCTTCCGTGGGTTTGGGTAATCCTTTTTGACCTCTCCTCTGCTCATTGCCTCGTCACCATGACCTCTGATCCGTTGATGTCAAATACTGCCAAAACCAATATTTGTGCTGTTATATGTTCAAGAGAAGTTGACCTCTGCAAATATCAACCTTCCTCTGATTCTCATGTGATCCTGATTCACAACAAAATATCATGTTCCTATGTCTCGTGTCGATGATGTGGAAAACATTATGGCCCACCTTCGATCAAGGTCACTTCCTGTCGACTTTAGCTCATTATCCAAGAAGCTGATCTAGAGACTCCTTTATGGTACCTTGGAGCCTGCATGCCTCAATGGCAGGTTCATCGCATTCGACGTGAGGTTCTCATCATTGGCCTCCGATCGAGTGATTCTACGAGTGTTCGACACCAGCTCATTGATTCACACGCCGTAGATTGTACCTATAGTACCTTGAGGACCATTGTCATTATTGGTGGTTCCTCTCGTGTCTGTTAACAGCTTTCATCATTGGTTGGTAATCAGACGATGTTCTTGCATGTTCGATTTCAGCTCCCTTATTCGCATGCTTGAACTTGTACTTTGTTTGGGTCGAGATGGAGCGCAAGACCCTGGATTGTGTCTGTTGTAATCCAGGCTGCGATTTTGTGGATTATTATTTACATGACTTATTCACTGGATGGCTAGGACCATACTTGAGTCTATTTATCGATCCTCACCGGATGGCTGTGACCATACCTTGGATCTGGATTATTGTATACTCTGTTTTGGATGGCTGCGTCCATACCACATATACATCATGTACTTGAGATATCATTTGTATTTCTCCATGCAGGTTTTTCGACGGCGGAGCTTCAGTTGGACACGTTCTCGTAAAGCATTTCACCCCTCTCTCTCTCTCGGGCCTCATGCTTTAGGGGGCATCTGTTACATAGTAATTTGTCACTGTCCCTACCTTTCCCCGTCCTGCACATTGGAGGGCCCATTTTGTGACCTATGAGCAATGTCATGCCGTGAAACCATTATCATTTCATTCCTCTAAACATGAGCTTCAATTTCCCTAAAGACATCTCCTTGCAGAAAATCATAAAAACATCCCTTTTTGCACTGGCGAGGGTATCAAGTTCAGAACTCGCGCCAATGAGGAAAATCCTACAAATAGGTCGCGCCAACTGGCGCTCTGTCCCAGAGTCGCAGTCGCGCCAGCCAATTTAAGGAGTGTTTTTTAAATAAGAATGGCGGAAGTTTCGTTTCAACAGACTCAGAAACTGTTATCTATCTTGAGTTGGGAGGTTTGGCTCCGGGAGTTCCATGAAAGGGAAATGGTTTGCCACCTCTCATGGAAGCTTCCTTGAAAATAGGACCAATCCCACAATTATAGGGATCTCAACTCCCCTTCCTCCATCTATAAAAGCTAGCTCATTGCCATTGCAAGCTAGTCTTGAAGTGCCTAAGCTTTGAATCTCCAAGTTCTCAAGAGCCTTCATGCTGCAAGAGCCCTCATTCTTCCCTTAAGGCCAAACTCGAGCAAGGAGACTATCGTCAAGAGACTCTAAGAGAGGCTTGTCCCATCCCTGGTAGGCTTTGTGAGATGTGTACGACTGGAGACCCCTCCGAAGGAGACCTCAGCGTCAGAACATTGGTTGTACTCTCTTTCGATTGCTTATTAATGAATGACTACTGGTTATGGTTCCACTCTGTTTTTCACTTATGATAATGATGAGTTATATCCTTTCTGACTGATATATAGTTGCATATTCTGGATTTTATGCTTGTATTCGTGATGTTTCTTGCATGTGCAGGTGTCCATTCACGGAGATCGTGGGGATTGTGATCTACCGAGGCTAAGGAATGGGAGCGCTGTCTCTTCTATGGATCATATCATTGGACTCCAGGTAGGCCTCCATCGTTGGTCTGTTTATTCGCAATTAGGAACTTGCGCTGTAGCATTTGATGATTGTTGCTAGACCCGTGCTGGGCTAGTAGGGATCGCCTCTGTCCGCATAGGGGATTTACCTCCTCAACACATGGCTTCACGGATGTAGATTGGCCGGGCAGCCCAACGGATAGAAAGAGCACATCAGGAGGGGTCTTCAGTATCAGATCTACAGATGTTTCTTGGTACATTAGGAAACATAGATCCGTGGCACTCAGTTCAGCGGAAGTAGAATACATGGCAACAATTCAAGCTGCATGTGAGGCTATCTGTATGAGAAAGATCCTGGTTAGTTTGTTTGGTTCTCATTTAGATCCTACAATGATTCATTGTGATAATCAGAGTTGCATTAAAATCTCGATTAATCTTGTGTTTCATGATAGATATAAGCATATAAATATCTTGTATCATCATATCAGGGATTGTGTGCAGCAGAAGATCATGTTGCTTTAGTGCATTCCTACAGAAGATTAGGATGCAGATATTCTGACGAAGGTGCTCACTAGGAGAAATTTGAATACCATAGAGATAGGATTGGGGTGAATGATAATCCCTTTCTTGTTGAGAGGGAGTGTTAAGATTCACCAAGATGAAGATCCTAGTGAATATTAAGCACCTACACTAGGATTGAGCCTCAGGCTATTTTTAGGTGTAAATCTATTTTTAGAACGGACGAGAAAATTCTATTTATAGCAGAAGTCTATTTATAGATGTTGAGAAAATTCTATTTAAAGATGATGTTCTATTTTTATATGTATGTGTGAAGTCTCTATATAGATCACATGTCTATTTATAGATGCATGTCGACTATTATCCCTTAAAAATAGTTGGACAATAAATACTAATCTATTCTCATGGAGCACTTGGAAATAGTTAACTGAAGTGGAAAAATAGTTAGCTATGGGAAATTCAAGTTCAAAGGTTGGTTGGTGGGACATGCAAGTGGACTTAGTTGTAACTGAGTGATTCGAAGTTGTAACAAAGTTGGATGTGTATTTATGTGAGTTGTAAAGTAGTTTAACTCAGTTGTGCTAGTTGTAACTGAACATACACTAGTGAGAGATCAGTGAATTAATTATTTAATTAGTTCAAAATCAGTGGTCTCACATGCAACTGAATATTTACTACTGTTAACTACATGCATGTCGGATCCGGTGGAGACCCAGTTGAGAGATAGGTGAAAGGGACAGTTTGACTATCAGTTGTGACATTAGTGGGTGCACTCATGCAACCACACACACATTGGAGATGCCAATGAGGATTGCACAGTCAAGGAAAGAAGGATCTCATTCATTTAGGGATTGTGATCAGCAGGGATTGCGTAGTGGAGGCATGTTGTCAAGAGGTAGTAAATTGGCACATGTATTTGCCAATTTTTGCATGAAAGTGTGATATGATTGTATATTGTACTGAGAGCTCTTAGATTAGGGTTTTGTATGACATTGTTTCATGATCCATGATATATAAATAATATATGATAGTGGGGTGTTTAGCTTTATGCTTTCCCAGTAAAAACATCTGTGTTATTTGTGATTGATATTTCTTCATGTGTTTTCAATTGGCGATCATGTTTTAAATTTCCACAATAATTTTTGTAGAAGTGATTTTGTATTTAAAAATGGCATATAATTGTTAGATCAGGAGAATCCAAGCAATACATAACTATATTAAAATTTCTATAGAAATATTTTCTAAACATTATAGTTGTATTCTCCCATAATACCAAGCATGTTACGATAGAGATAACTTAGAAAAATAAAATATCTAGAAATCCCTCAATATTATTTCTTCACCTTATCTGGGTATTTGGAAATATAGAAAAAGAAGACATACTCACCCTAGCTAAGATCTAGGCTCCTTTCGTGTAATGAAACCAATCAGTAAATATTTTACAAAGTCACATCTCATGCCCTTAGCAGTTTCCTGCTAAAATTGGGCAAAATATTAGTCACACAGGTCCAATCTTTATCTCCCACAATAACATTTTTTTATTTTTCATATTGCTTTTCTCTCCTAAAATATTGTTTACTAATTCATCTCCCACCCATGACACTTCTCTCTAGTCATGATCATTTTGGTGGTCAGGAATGTCATCCTCAAAGATGGAGGATTTTTTTTTTCAATGTTCCATGTCCTTTCTTGGGCTACCATTGACTTTTAACTATTTCCTAACAATTGAGAGCCTAAATACTCATGTCGTGGCTCCTATTATATTTCCAATTAAACAAATAAGTGAAATAATATTGTATTCATATCAATATATTAACATTTGCATTTGTCAACCAAATTTAATCTTGGTCCCACATCTAATACTTCCATAATATTTGTAAGTAAATATAATTAATAATATTTGAAAAAGTAATTGCACCAAGGGTATCACATCTTCCCCCCCTTTGAATTAAACATCGCTCTTGGTGTTTCTTCTACTTTGATCACTTCTACAAAGTGAAGAAAATATTTCTCACATTCTTCTTTCATTCCTAGGTAGCCTCCTTAGGCTAAAAGGCTTCCATAGCACTTTAACTTGGTGATGGTTTGATTGTGAAGTAAATCTCACTCTTGTTTTCAAATTCATATTCAATTCTAGTGTCTTCACACATGCTAAGAAGACACTATTAATTTTTATTCATGCACACAAAAAGGGTAAAAAATATCAATATAAGCATCATATCAATAGTAATTACAATAATAAACTATCTTGCACATTTATCCAATTTGTAGGTAACAAAGAACCCTTTAAATGACTTCACTGCAAAATCTTAATCATGAGAATTACCAATTCCATTTTATACCATTCACACAATGATCATAATACTTTCTTTAAGAAAATATTACTACCCTGCCACTCATGATGGATTGCATCTAATGAATTATCACATCAGACTACATCATTTTTCTTTTATTATGATTTCACAATATCAAAATATACATTGCCATGAGTTATTAAAGTTTAGGACAACTTTCATTTTATGTGACTTTCATAGTTATTATATCACATTCGTTTGATTCAAGTGGAATAATTCGTGTCCATTTTAGTTATTTTATCTTTTCCTTCTATTCCTTTTCTACCATGTATTTTATGCATAAGTTTTTATCAGGGTTTTGCATCTCAGTTTGGGTTTCTTATTTAGCTCTTCTTCTAGATATCCCTTTTTTTTCTTTTTATTTTCCTTCCTCACACCCAAAAAATAATCAATACCAAACCACAAAAGGAAAAGACAGAAGAAACCAACATAACAATACCAAGCCAAAAATAAGAAGCAGCATGGCCATGCTCAAGGTCAACAAAAGAAAACAATAAAATTGCATCAACAAAGTCATGAAAAACATATTTCACCCCCACAAGTCATCTATGAATTACTCAAAATCTCACTTCTTGGAGTTTCCATGATTTTATACATTGTAGATTTTTGGTTAAGGTGTATGGAGGTTATATACACTTTTCTTTGTGCAACATATTCTTTGTGCCATAACAATGGGGTCCTTCCCTCTTGCACTCCTAAGCATATTAGTTGTATCAAGACACATCATGTTAGTACAATTGTCTTAAACATAGTAATCTCCTCTTGTGATCTTGTAAGCACATATTTATATTATTCATTTAATCAACCATTCCACAATACTTCAAATGTACCTACAATTCAAAGAGTCACAATCAAATGTATTTTTAAAAATACTTATTTGGAGAGCCATTGACTGGTAGCACACTGTTTCTTGGTGGAAGTACCATGTTAGCACAACACTCCTGTCAATAGACATAGGTTTCCCTTGTGCTAATCTCCCATCATCATCCTCTTTTTCAGAGTCTTGATTTCTTAAGATTACATACAATAATTTATTTGGATCCCCAACTGATTCCCCACATGTTCTTGGTCACAATTTACCATTATCCACTATTAATCATCTAACTCATGTTAGGACAATAAACTCCTCAAAGTCCTTAAGCATACATATCCATTATTGTATGCACCTACCATCTCATTATTTGATATTTTTTTGTAAAAATTCATCTCTACATGGCTTCATCTTTTATATTGATTTATCATTCATATGTTGTCTTTCATCAACTTATGGCATCTTTTCAAATATTTTTAAGTAAATACATCAGCTATCAAAAGTTAGGTTAAAATTACCCCCCTCATAATTGTGGCCGCTTCATTCAACCATAAAATTTTGCAATTATGTTGACTTCTCCAAGGAATCTAGTCTACATCCTTCCCGTTTATCCTACTACAAAAACTCAAGTCAAGCTCTAAGTATAGGAGTTACAGTTAACAAAAATTTCAACCAATCAAACTTTCTTATCATTTTTAGTTCCAGATAAACTAAATCTTTTATGTTGTGAAGGTGTCATAAATAGGCCAATTAATGAAACATTTCACCATCTATAATATGAATATGTAACCCCATAAGATTTGATTCCCATCACATCTTTCAAATTTATGTCGATCAAGAGTTGTTTGGACCCCTTTTTTTTAAAGGGTTCATTGCACTTCCTTTCTAGGAATTCACGTGTTCTTAAGATTGACTTTGATCTTAATTAATTCATACTTGCTAAATTTGGTGTAAAGATGATGTTTTTGTGAGTATTTGTAGCACCATTTATAAATGCTTCCATACTTATCAGGGGTCTTGGAGTAACCAAAATGACATTATCTTGTCATTCTCAATAAAAAAAGTCTCAATTTATTTATTTATTTTGTTATTTCCAAGACTAATTTTTATTTCAACCATGAAATATTATGATATTCTATCTCATTTTTTTAACATTCTCATGGTTTTGTACAAGAACTTTACACAATAATTTCTCTGCAACTTGTGATTACCTGTCTTTCCTTGTTTCCTTTTCCTTGGAAACCTCACTGGCCATGCTCGTGAAAAAATTATTAGCTCCTAGGAAATCCCCATCATAAAATCACATACTCTAAGATTTAAGTTATCATAGAATTTATTTTTTTGTGATTCCTTAATCAAGGAGGTAAAAAAAAATCCTCTTTAAATCCTAAAAGCTCTAAAATTCTAGAAGAATATTACTACACAAAATAAATGTTACAAATTTTCAAATTATTCCATACGACATTATCTCTTACTACAATTCCCTGCTTTGATGGTTCATACTAGGATTCTTAACTATTATACAACAATAATAGGTTTTCTTTGACTTCCCTCACTATGAGACCTTCTAATTAAGAATCTCTCTTACTCCATTGATTATGTTATAGGTCTTATCAGTCATGAAACCCAGGGTCTACTCATACTAGGCATATGCTACATCATTTGACATACATACACCTAAGTTATGTTATTAATATATTATTTTTTTATTACTATTATTTCATAGGTAACACGTTATATATCCCATATGACGTATATTGTTATTACTTTCAATATTCATCATGTCACTAGCGAGGATTTGAACTGGGCGGGGAAGATAACAACCACTCCACCCAACCACCCAAGATAACTTCAATTGACTCACATTATTTTATATATAAGTGTTATGTATATCTACAAAAATTTTAACAAAATTTATCATTGAGTACACCTAGACAAACTCTTTGAGTATACCTAGACAATTTGGCTTCAAGAAAAGGCTATTCGACCACCATAGAAGACTGTAATAAGTGTCACTTAGCCTCATTTGAAGATACCAACAAAGTTTGATGAAGAGATAATATAAGAAGACCTAAGAAGGGAGAAAAGAACAAAGAGAAGAATGAATACCAAAATCTGAAGCTTCTGGGCTACAATTCCTTCCATGCGTGCGAACTATTAGGGCTTCATTTTGTTGCAGGTATATCGAATTGCAGTCACTCCAAGAAGCTAAGTTTTTAATTAATATATAGCTAGAATACAAGTCAAATTCTTGGAGAAAGAAATTTTTTCCAAGTGAAGAAGAAAAGAGACCATATTCCTGTCACATGTGCGAGTTAGAGTTGTTGCAGGAGGACCGAGAATCACAATCAAAAGTATAGGTTTGAAATTGAGGTTGAAGAGAAAGCAAGCGGTTGTTGGAAGGCCATTTTGACTGAAATTGACTTTGTGGAAGAAAATATCATCAAGGAGAGGTTTTACTTGGTCTTGGAGGGGTCTTGGTCAAGGGTCATAGTTCTTGGAATTTGTCATTTGAAGTTTTATAAGAAGAGAAGAGTTCTTGTAAGTTTTCCTCTCAAAAGAAGAGGATTTAGCCTTGTCTAATATCCTATATCTTATGTCCTCTTGTCTCAGTGTTCTTTATTGTTTGATATTTTTTTATGGTAAGAAAACTAATTATAATCAAATGAAAGAAGAAGTTAATCAAGTTCAGTAAAAATACATCAAAATAAGTTATTAAAAGAAGAGAAACCACCTAATATAGCTGCCCCTAATTTCTCAACATGGTATCAAAGTTAAGGTGACAAGACAAGGAAATTAATATTGAAGAAGGATCATCAAAATGAATATTAAGAAAGTCAGCACATCAAAGAAGACACCAAACCATCAAGAAGGACTAGTCTTCACATCATCTTGAAGAAAGGATCTAAGGAGCATCAAAGAGGACTACTCATCTCATCTCAAGTATCATACGATCTAGAATAAAGAACAAGAAGAAGGCCTCAGATACTCTACTTTCAAGAAGGACCCCACCTCCACTCAAATAAATAAGGACTACACATTTTAAGCATCTTTAAGTATCCATATTATACACTTGTACATCCCAAGGAAGTAAGAAGAAGCATTACTATCATCATCAAAGAAATCAAGTTTATCTCCCTCTCTTTGAATAAAGTATCACATCCCAAGCATATTTGAAGAAATCCATCTCTAGAAGAAGAAGTATTGACATCTTCATCAACTATCATAAAAAATCAAGAAAGGCATCAAGTTGAAGATATCATCATCAAAAAAGCATATTCACTTGACACGTAAGTACCTTTATATCTATATCTAAACCTACCATCAAAATGACTTCATTCTACAAGGAGAGCAACAAATTAGTTGGGTCATCAAATTTCCTTGATGGAAGAAGAGGACAGATTTGATCCTCATAGATAGTGAAGTTATTGGAAATATTAAGTGTTCAATCACCAAACCATCACAAGAATAATCTCAAGCTCTATCAAGATATATGAAAGAGGAAATAAGGGATCAAATAATCCTTATAGAATCAATCAAGGATTCCCTCATCCCTTATGTAGCAAAGTAAAACAAATCTATGCCAAGTTGGAAGAATTGTTCTCCATAAGCACTGCAAGAGAAGTTATATATTTGATAACCAATATATATAGGATGAAGGTATCAAAGGAAGAAGGGATAGCCTCGTATCTTATGAGGGTGTCACAAATAAGAGACCAACTATAAGACTTATGGGAAATAATGTCTGGTAAATAAATTACCATCATTGTGCTCAATGCATTACCTGATGAATGGGGTAGCTTTGTATCAAGTATCTATGGAAATAAGGAAGATACTCCATTCAATGTCATTATGTAAGATTGAAGAAAATAGGTTGAAGGAAGAAAGTGGTGTGGGATCAAATGAAATATTTCAAGCATTTGCTGCCATGGCTAGGAGAAAAGGAAAGTTTGGAATATTTGGTACTCAGAAAAGGAAGAATATTGATATGTCTAAGATCCAATGTTATGGATGTCAAGAATATTGGAATTTCAAGAGAGATTTTCCTAATCAAGGGAAAGGAAATAAATGAATCCCATGTCACTGAAGAAGCGGAATAAACTGAAAATAAGACATCAAAGGAGGAGGAAGTGAAATATCTCTACTATGACTGAGATAATCTCCTTCACTTAGTTCTTTTCAGTTTAGTAAAATATAGTTATCATGGCAGAAATCATCATGAGAATGATAGGATGAATTAGAGTTGAAACATATATGACATGATCATAAAAGCATGGAAGTATAGTTGAAGTAGAAAGTCTACATGGTAGTAGTTTTCATCATGATAGAAAGAAATTTTCTCGTGACATCTCCATTGGAAGCATATAAGGATAATTGAAGTAGCAATATGTATCATTGGAGAATTTCATCTAGCATAATAGAATATAAATAAATCATCATATATCATTATGAAGGAGAATTTTCAGGATGAGGATGATCAAAATCCTCCATTGGAATCTTCATTAGAAGGTTCACCTCTACTTGGAAGAAGCAAGTGTCTCATTAATAGTCTATGGTCCACCTTTTGTGAGATCCACTGGTAAGGTATGATGACAAAGATGTGCAACATGTTAAGTTGGTTGAAGTACTTTAATCTTAAAAGGAAAATAATTTTCCAAAGGAATTCTAGATGACCACATGAAAGAAGAGGTATGTATATATTTGGAAATAGATAAATAAAGTCATGTCATCATGTGGTTGTGGTTAGAATGAGTGAATTATCTATCTCATGAAAATGATTGAATAAGAAGGATCTATTCCTTTAGGAAGATGCATGAAGGCATGAAGACAATATGCCTTGAACTTGTTCACATATTGATAATATGAAATCAACATAATATGACCTCATATGGAATATGAGATGGTTGACGATGATGAAGGAACTATGTATAGAAATTCCCAGGGAAGCTATATGTGAGGAAAATAAAGAAGAGTGTGTGATATATGAAACCATTGTCATGTAAGAAAAGAAAAGTGATCAATATCCGATAACTAGAAGAATATATTGAATATATTGGATATGTGTTTATGAATGTGTAAGATTTTTGATGTTGTTAGAAGTAAATGTCATGATATAAGCCATCATAAAAGGAAATTTTTATTCGATTTTTTTTTTTTAACAACATCTGGTTGGGTTGAAACAGGACCATCGAAAGAGTTTTTTAGATGTAACCTACAACTAGTATTCATGGGAATGGATGGAAGATACTACAAGAAAAAAGACTTGGAAAAGGTAGTTGTATGGAGAAAATCTAGATGTGGACTAGAAGATCACTTTTTGATGAAGAAAAAGATGACATGACTATTGGTTCAAATATATGGTTAGTTGAAAGGAAAGTGTTGGATAGTCGAAGCCCTATGAAAAATATCTAATAAAATGAAGGCTCCATGATGAAGAAGTTGAATTTCACTACATAGAAAGGAGGAACCCTACTATCAGTTGATAAGTACCATGATCTCCGCCAAAGAGCAGATATTTGTCTTTGGAAACAAGTCCCTAATTGAGACGGATCTTGGTCAAGTCCCTAGTTAAGAGGGAGCTTGAGTATGTTCATTTTATAGGAATGCGTATATCCTCCCTAGTTTAGAGGGAGAGATAGACTCATCATTATTGTATTCATATTATGAAGAAAGAATGGAGGATTGGGTAACCATATGAGGTTGATTCTGATACTCTTTGAGGATGTGGTAGGGAATCCAATTGGAAAGAGTAGTTGAAGAGGAAATTCCTTGAGGATGTGTTATTCCAAGACAGGAATTGTCCTAAAAAGGACATACCCTTTCAACACCCAGGTGGAGTATATTCCTTGAGAGACAATGATGATGGTGTTTATTAGTCATTGGTCTCGCTATAACTGTGCTTTGATCTTGTGGAGAGATAGAGTTTTTAGTTAAGGCCTTGCTATGTGACAATGTTGGTTGGTATGATGACATGATATGGTATAAGATGATAAGATAACTTATGATATGGATTACCAATATGATTATTCTTATGAGAATTATTCATTTTGGTAATGTCCAACTACCTTGTATGGATTATGCACACCTCCCTAGTTAAGAGGGAGTGTTGAAATGTGTAACTAGGTTCAGTTTTCATAATCTCATATGTAATCATGATTTTATGTATTTGATATGAAAGAGAAAAGAAATTTATTATTGTCTTTCTTGATGCTCAAGGTTATTTGATTTATAATTCAAGCACCCATTGAGTGATTTTAGGGCTTGTCTTTGAGTCAACAAGTCATAAGAGTCATTGTCATGTATGGAAGACCCTTTTGGGCATGCTACATATTGTAAAGAAAAAAATATTTAAGTCAAATTAGAGTCAAAGACCCTCCAAGACCTTGTCATAGCACCTCAACAATTCAATGCTCAAAAGAGATGTTGGCCTACTAGAAGGGACAATTCGACTTCAATATAGGGCTATTCGACCACCATAGAAGACTATAAATAAGTAGCACTTGGCCTCATTTGAAGATACCAACCAAGTTCGATCAAGAGATAAGATCATAAGACCTAATAGGGGATTGAAGAACAAAGAGAATAAATAATACCGAAATCTGAATTTTATAGGATACAATTCCTTCCACACATGCAAAAGATTAGGGCTTCATTTTGTTCTGAGTAGACCAAATTGCAGTCACTCCAAGAAGCTAAGTTTTGAATTAATATCTATCTAGAATACAAGTTTAATTGTTGGATAAGGAACTGTTGTCCAAGAGAAGAAGAAAATATACCATCTTTACCATATTCTTGTCACATGTAAGTTAGGGTTGTTGCAGGAGGACCAAGAATCACAATAAAAAGTACAAGTCTAAAATTGAGGTTGAAGAGGAAGCAAGTAGCAGTTGGAAGGTTAGTTTGATTGAAATTGAATTTCTGGAAGATAATCTCATCAAGTATAGGTTTTACTTAGTCTTGGAGGGGTCTTGGTTAAGGTTCATAGGTCTTGGAATTCGTCATTTGAAGTTCTATAAGAAGATAATAATTCTTGTGGGATTTCCTATCAAAAGGAGAGGTTTTTGCCCTAGATGATAGCCTATATCTTGTGTCCTCTTGTCTCATTGTCCTTTATTTTTTTATAGTTTTTTTATGATAGGAACACTAATTATAATAAAATTAAATAAAAATCTAATAAATTTGAGTAAAAATACATCACAAGAAGTTATCAAAAGAAGAGAAATCACCTAATCTAGTTGCCCCTAGATTTCTCAACATGGCATTAGAGCTAAGGTGAGAAGACAAGGAAAGGAAGCTTGAAGAAGGATCATCAGTAGGAATATTGATCAGAGGCTCAGTGTTAAGCTCAAAAATTAAAGTGCTCGAAAATTCTCAAACCAAAATGACAGTGAAGAACTTGTCACCAGGAATCTAGCGCAATTCGGTTCATCAAAAACTGACTCCATATGAGGAAGTTATGGCCTGCTGTTTGTTTTCCTAAATAGCTAAAAAAATTTCAAAACGGGACAGAATGATGACATGGCAGTCCAGTCAGCATAAAAGGTATATTATGGGAATATTATTCAATTTTTCCCATGACACTGTGACAAGTGTCACAAGAGGATTCACCAGTGAGCTTTGAAGGTGAAATCTTTTTACATCCTATCCTAAGGTCGAATTTGATTTTTTTTTTAATGATCAGACAATCCAACCAGAGGTGGGCACGTGATGCAGCCAGGGGCCACCACATGCCCCCTATGGTGGACTGAGGATTGGAGTATTGGTTGAATTTCATTATATTTCAATGGTTCGAACATTATATTATATGGTCGAAATTTCAGCATTGGCAACTATGGTTTATACTCTGAATATCAAAGGTTTGTGGCATACCATATATCAAAGTCTAAAATTATTTGAATTTCCAAAATTCTAACTATGGTATAGTGGGCATATAAATTACAGAGCAAAATTATTATCGGATGGGTGGAGGTTGGGGTCGAACCCATGACATCCTCCACGTCAACCATATGATCACTTACCACCAAGCCACCCACGTAGTCCTTGTAAGACTATGGGTCCGGCTTATAATTAAATTCAACCAGTTTCTACAGTGGGGTTTGGAGGGGCCCAATGCCCTCCCCATACAGCCTAATCACCAGACCATCGGCGAAGCGAAGAATATAAAGTGGAGGTTTAACAAGTTAATTGCAGGGTTAAGCGACTAATCCTGTAGCTTAAGGTTTTAAACCGTGCTTTATTGTAAATGCGCTTATGTGCAGTTAACACACACTTATCCATTTAAACTATACTTAAATATTAATTAATATGGAGTTAATATAACAATGATTTTGGTGAATTCCACCATTTTCGGCATAATCCCAATTTTCGCTGCGTTAATTGGAGTTCTCTCCAGTTTTGGAGGATAATTCTAGGGAAATACTGAATGAAGCACAATTGGAGAAAATTTCGACCAATTTTGGCTCAAGAAGAGTTTATCCTAGTAGATTTTGATATTTTGAACACATTGGAGTAGGTTTCATGAGCATTAGGTGAATGTAAACATCATTTTTTGCACATTTTAGCTAATACAGAGGCCCAAGCCATGGAAGATGGACTAAGGAGATGTATCCCAGGAGGGGTGAACTCCTTCATCAAAAAATTGTGTTAATGGATCAATTGTGATGGTTTTCTATATATTTTTTTGCTTTTGTTCAACATTATGTTTTCATGTTTTTATGTTCAATAATTAAACATAATCTCCATACATTTACTTTTTTAACAATCAAAACCACTTCAATAAGCCAATGTACATGAAGCAAAGATCAACATTTTTAATATAAATATGAAGATGAAATTAGCACAGAAAAACTAACATTCAAATTCAGATCAAGATGGTATCATAGAAAAGGTTATTTGCTTGATTTTCTTGAGCTTTGTGCAAGTAGGGCTTTAATGGTTGCACATTTGTGATGCTTATAAGTTTGAAGTTGCAGAGAGGAGAAGGAGAAATATTGGTTGCTAGTCTTGAGGTTATAACTAGAAGAAGGAGAGAAAAAATTCCACCATCTCCACCCAAAGTTTCACCCCCAGCTGCACTTGAAGCACCTCAAATTTTATCTCTAGTTGAGATTTAAGAGGTACAAGTTGCACCAGAAGCTAAGTTGGTTGAAGAGGTACAAGTTGCACCAGAAGCTGAGATTGAATCTAGATCCATCATGTCAGGTGTTGTTATGCGAATAAATCCTTCTTGGGGACAAGAACGATCTCCCTAGTATCCTAAGGATATCTAGAAACAAACAACCAAATGCAAACCATTTTATCTAGATCATTTGTGATTTAGAATTATTAATAACAAAGTATGAGGACATGCCCCTTCCTGAAGTCCAATGCTTGCCAAAATCTTCTATCTTGTCGCTCCAAAAGAGTTCACTTCAGCATGTGAATCCTGCAATCAAATATAGATAAAAGGATTAAAAGCACCTGCAAGATATAATAATTGAGAAAACACTAATCTATCTCAGTGATCAAGGAATCTAAGAATTGAATTACTCAAATAGATACATGAAAAATTCAACGAGAAAATGGAATCCATTTGTATTAACTTGTATAATAAAAATTAACCTTACAACCTTTCACCTTGATGTCATACAGGTTCTTCCGAGGTCCTGAGCAATCACCCTCTCTCAGATTGATAGCCTTCTTCTCTCTGAACTAGCATGAAGTTATGGACATGAGTGTGTGATCATTCTCATATAAAAAATGGCTAGTATAGAGAGTATGCTTTCTTAAGAATTTCTTCAACAATTACCACATATGTGTCCCTACCATTTACAAGCTACCCTTGAGACTGAAACATGAGCTCAATTTATAGGGAAATGGAGGTAGTTTCAGTTCCATGAAGAGGGGGATGGATTCCTCTCATGAAGGGATTTGAGCTCCATATACCAAGGGATAAATTCAATGAGTGAAGGGATAGAGCTCATGAGTATAGGATAAAGCTCGAACTGAACACGCTTCTAGAAGCTTCCAGTTGCGAGAATATTCATCTAGCTGGGCTTCTAAAACTTACTTTTTTCCTTTATTTGATTATTTACGGGGGTCTGCAGGTTTTATAAGCAAAACGTGCAGGATGTGCCGCAGGCTATAGAGCAAATATCTGTGGATCTATAGGAAAGGGCTAGGAAAAATGCGTAGATAGAATTTTTAGGGTTTTAATGAGATTTTCTCCAATTCCAAGACTTGGTTTAGGAACATTAGGGTTTTTGACCTCTAAGGGAGCATAATATAGGTAGTTATGAACCTATATAGATATTCAAATGTCATGGTGACAAAATAACGTGTAACAAGTGTAGGAGAGACTGAAGGTCTTTCAGAAGAGGAAGCATTCAACAAGGCTTTCTATGACCTAACTGAGAGGGTTAGGATCCTCTTTGAAGAGAGGAACACCAGGATGGTTGGAGAGAATTCTAAGTCTCCACATGGAGAGGGAACCTTAGAAGGAAAAAATGATGAAGATAAGGATTCAAAAGGCAGTGGAGGAAATCCTCCTCCATCTCCACCATCCTCATCATCATCCTCATCATCTCCATCAACATCATCTTCCACTTCCACCACAAAAAACACCCATATTGACTCAAAAAAACCAAAAGGAAAATCCCCCTTTCCCAAATTGGATATTAAGTTTGAAATTCCCATGTAAAATGGTGAGGTAAATGTAGAGAAGTTGGACAATTGGATCCGTAAATTGGAGAGTTATTGCAGAATTCATAACCTACAAGAAGATGACATAAATATCCAGTTGGCTTCATTGAGACTAGATGGAGCAACACTAGTGTGGTGGGAAGAAAAGACTTAAGAGGAAATTTGAATCCATGGTAAGATATCCATTTATTGGGTTGAATTTATTTCTTCAATTAAAAGACATTTTTATCCTTTGGTTTACATGAAAAAATCCATTATGAGTTGAAAAAAATTTAGGCAACTCAAGGGTCAAACAGTTCAAGAATATACCCAAGAGTTTAGGAAAAGGGCTTTGTTGTTAGGAATAAACTTGAATTCCCAAGACACTCTCTTGAAATACATTGGGGTTTTACATTCATATTTTAGACATACTATCCTTATGTTTAACCCAAGAAATTTAGATGAAGTTTGTGTGCAAGCCACGCATCTTGAAGCAAGGGGAAAGAAAATTTAGGAAGAAGGTAGTAAGAAGAACCCATTCAAGGGTAAGGGGAAAGAGATTGGAGGAAAATGGAAGGGAAAAAAGAATGCAAGTGTTAAGAAATAAGGGGAGAAAACTACATGCAAACATTGTTCCAAAGAGGGGCATGATGAAGCCCACTATTGGAAATTACATCCCAAACTAAGGCCTAAGAAACCAAACAACAAGGGAAAACAAAAGATGACTTCTACCACACAACATGATCTTGGATCTGATTCTGATGATGAGACCAAGGTTATAGCCATGGTCACAAAGGGAAAAGAAGCCATAGAAAGCACTAGTTCCTCAAATTGTCACAACATCACTCCAAATGAAGAAACAAGGATATAGTTGTTCCATGTAAGGGTGATCTAAAATTATACAAAGATTGACGCATTATTTGATATTGGGTCACAAGAAAACTTGATTTCATAATAATTGGTCAAAAATCTTAGCCTTGAAACTGTACCACATCATAAGCCATATCCTTTGGGTTGGATAGTCAAGAATGAAACTTTATAGGTTACAAGGAACTGTATATTCTGGTTTGCCTAAAGCAGGAAAGCGTTGTTTTATTGCCATGAGAACAAATAACATTTTCTCAAGAATGGGGTGGAGTATATTGTGAGAGATCATCGCAAAAATTTGTTCATTTCTTTAGTTAATGCAGGGAAGATGAAGAGACTAGTTAATGCAAGTAAAAAATATGTGCTTCTCATGATCAAGAAAAAGAATGATATAGAATATGAATCTTTTGAAGGTTGTGATGAAAAATTAAAATCTGATTTGTTTGATGTGGTAATTCAGCATGGCGAGGTGTTTCAGGAACCAAATGGGTTACCTCCCAAGAGGGGAATTCATCATGAGATTCGGCTGCAGCAAGATGTTCCAATTCCAAAAATTGACATGTATCGCATGTCAATAATGGAGAGCATGGAAATAAAGAATAAAATTCAAGAATTTCTGAACAAAGGTATTATACGCCCATCTACTTCACCATGTGTTTCATTGATTGTTTTGGTACCAAAGAAAGACGGGGCTTGGCACATGTGCGTGGATTTCCATGCACTAAATAAAATCACTGTAAAGAATCACTATCCACTCCCAAGAATTGATGATTTTCTTGATCAGTTAAGGTATGCAAAGTATTTCACTAAGCTAGACTTACAAATTGTTTATCATCAAGTTATAATAGCCGAAGAGGACATTTGGAAAACTGCATTTAAAACTAGAAAAGGATTGTTTGAGTGGCTAGTTATGCCATTCAGTCTTACCAATGCTCCAACTACTTTCATGAGAGTTATGAATGATGTATTAAGACCATTTCTAGATGACTTAGTCATTGTTTACTTCGATGATATTTTGATATTCAACAAATCAAGACATGAACATGTCATGCATGTGAACAAGGTACTTGATGTATTGAAAAAATAATAGTTATTTTTAAAGATGTCGAAATGTGAGTTTGGCAAGACTTATTTAGTGTATTCGGGACACATTGTTGGAGGAGGTGAGCTAAAGATAAACCCTTACAAAGTTGAGGTAATTGTGAATTGGCCTAAGCCCAATACAGTTACGCAGGTAAGAAGCTTTCTTGGGGAGGCACAATATTGGAGGAAATTCATTGCTAATTTTTCTTCCATTGCAGCTCCGTTACATGCATTGACAAGTCTCAGTAAAGTCTTCCATTGGGGAGATATGCAACAAAAAACATTTAATTCTTTAAAACAAAAGATCAGTTCAGCACCAGTATTGGCTCTTTTGGATCCTAGACAACCATTTTAGATTCAAATAGATGCTAGTGATTACGTCATGGGGACAGTTCTCATGCAGCATGGTAAGCCCATTTCATTTTATTCTAAAATTTTTAATGGAGTTGTGACTAACTATCCCACCTATGACAAAGAGTTATATGCATTGGTACAAATTGTAAATAAATGGAAGCACTATTTGATGGGGAAGGAGACCATTTTCCATACCGGCCATTAGACATTGCAGTACTTATAGTCACAATCAAACTTGCAGCAATCAAGACACTTCAGATGGATTGGATTTCTACAAAAATTCCATTTGGTTATCAGGTATAAAAAGGAAATCTACAATAAGGTAGCTGATATGATTTCTAGGCCTATTGTAAATTCATCTATTATACTCAAGCACAATTCAGTTTTGCATGAAAGTTACATTGAACAATATGCACATGATAATGATTTTGAGATGTGTATGAAAACTTGAGTCAAGGAAACCAAATTGAAGAGTTAGATTATCATGTACATAACAGTTTGTTGTATCACTTGGGCAAGTTATGTATTCCACGGGGAAAAAGAAACAATGTCATAAGGGGGGCGCACACCTCATTGATTGTTGGACATTTCAGTTTAGGAAAGATGACAGTGAATCTCCAAAGGTATTGTTATTGGCCATGCATGATTGATAGTATATCTCATTTCATTAGAGGATGTTCTTTGTGTGCAATAAGTAAGCCTAGCAATAGGAAACTAGGATTGTACACTCCACTTCCGGTACCTTCACGTCCTTGGGAGAGTATCTAAATGGATTTTGTAGGAGGTCTTCCAATGTCAAGGAAAGGTCATGATTACTTGTATGTAGTTGTAGATAGGTTCAGAAAAATGTGTGTTTTGATGCCATGTAAAAAGAAAATTACAGCTGAACAAATAACTCATATTTTCTTTCAAAATGTATGGGTTCATTTTGGTCTTCCTACTTTTATTTTAAGTGATGGATATTTCCGGTTTGTTGGGAATTTTTGGTCAAAATTGTGGGACATGATGGACACTAAGTTGAAGAAAAGTACAACCTTTCATCCGCAAACATATGGTCAGACGAGGTGGTTAACAGGAAATTCATTCATCTTCTTAGAGGTTATTGCAGCAAACATCCCAAGTTTTTGGATGAACAATTGCATGACATTCATCATGCATACAACAGGGCAAAGCATTCTTCCACAAACACATCGCCATTTGAGGCGTGTCTTGGGTACTTTCGAAGGTTGCCTTTGGACTTCATCTTTGAGAAAGATGTTGCTATTTATAGTCATAGCAACATAGATAAATCAAGGAAGTTCATTGAGCAAATTTAGTTAGTACATCACACAATGCAAGAACAGCTTGAAAAGAATCAAAGCAGCTACAATGCAAGGCATGATAAACACCATGTTGATCAAAATTCCAAGTTGGTGACGAAGTTTGGTTGTATATCAGCAAAGAAAGAATTCAAGGGGAAGGTAAAAATATTAGACCAATACATTATGGCCCTTTTAAAATTCTGGAAAAGAATGGTAACAATGCATTTAAGCTAGATTTGCCTCCTTATATGTAAATATATTCTGTCGTTAATGTTCAGAATTTGAGATTATTTGAGCCTCCATTGATTAATGATCAAGGAGAGCATGTCTAGCTGCCATCAATAGATGATTTATCGCTAGAATATCTTGATGAACTTCAATAAGATCTCATACTTGACAGAAGAACCAGAACTTCAAGGAGATGGAATGTTGAATATCTTATAGTGGGACTCAAGGGAAAAAATCCTTCCAAGTCCAAATGGATGGAGATTGAGAAGGTAAGGGAGTTATACCCTCACCTGTTGAGCAATTGATATTATATTTTAGGGTTAAAAAGGCTTCTAGTGGGGAGGAATGATCAGAGGCTCAATGTTAAGCTCAAAAATGAAAGTGTTCAGAAATGCTCCAGACCAAAACAACAACGCAGAGCGCATCGCCAGGAATCCGATGCAATTTGTTTCATCAAAATCTGACACCATATGAGGAAGTTATGACCTATTGTTCGTTTTCCTAAACATCTAAAAAATTTGCATAATAGGACCAAATGATGACATGATAGTCTAGTCAGCATAAAAGGTATATTCTGGGAATATTCTTTAGTTTTGCGCAATGACACTCTGACAAGTGTCACAGTAGGATTTTCTAGTGAACTTTGAAGGTGAACTTTTTTTTATATCCTATCCTAAGGTCGAATTTGATTTTTTTTTAATGATTGGACAGTCCAACCAGAGGTGGACATGTGGTGCAGCCAGGGGCCGCCACGTACCCCCTCTGGTGGACCGAGGATTGGAGGATTGGTCAAATTTCATTATATTTCAATGGTTCGAAAATTATATTATATGGTCGAAATTTCAGTGTTGGAAACTATGGTCTCTGAATATCAAAGGTTTGTGGCATACCATATCTCAAAGTCTAAAATTATTTGAATTTCCAAAGTTCCAACTATGGTATAGTGGGCATATAAATTACGGAGCAAAATTATTATCAGATGGGCAGAGGTCGAGGTCGAACCCATGACCTCCCCCACACCAACCATATGACTTACCACCAAGCCACCCACGTAGTCTTTGTAAGAGTATGGGCCTGACTTATAATTAAAGTCAACCAGTTTCTACAACGGGGGTTTGGAGGGGGTCAGCCCCGCGGGCCAGCCCCCTCCCCATACAACCTAATCACTGGACCATCGGCGGAGCGGAGAATATAAAGCGGAGGTTTAACAAGTTAATTGTGGGGTTAAGCTAATAATCCCATAGCTTAAGGTCTTAAACCATGTTTTATTGTAAACACGCTTATGAGTAGTTAACACACGCTTATCCATTTAAATTGTACTTGATTTTTAATTAATCCATATTTAATATAGCAGTAAGTTTGGCGGAGTCTTCCAGTTTTGGTGGAATCCCAATTTTAGCTGCGTTAACTGGATTTCTCTCCAGTTTTAGAGGAGAATTCTAGGGAAATATTGAATGAATCATAAGTGGATAAAATTTCGACCAATTTTGGCTCAAGAAGAGTCTATCCTAGTAGATTTTGATGTTTTGAACACATCGGAGCAGGTTTCAGGAGTAGTAGGTGAATGAAAACAATATTTTTTGCACATTTGAGCTAATACAGAGGGCCAAGCCATGGAAGTTTGACCAAGGAGATGTAGCCCAGGAGGGGTGAAATCCGTCATCAAAACATTGTGTTAATGGATCAATTGTGATGGTTTGTTGTATATTTTATTGCTGCTATTCAACATTATGTTTTAATGTTTTAATGTTCAAGAATTCAACATAATCTCCATACATTTACTTGTTTAACAATCACAACCACTTCAATAAGCCCATGTACATGAAGCAAAGATAAGCATTTTTAATAAAAATCTGAAGATGAAATTAGCACATAAAAACTAACATTCAAATTCGAATCAAATATGAAGAAAGTCAGTACATCAAAGCATGCATTAAACCATCAAGAAGGACTAGTCTTCACATCATCTTGAAGAAAGGATCTAAGGATTTTCAAGGAGGACTACCCATCTCATCTCAAGGATCATACCACCTAGAAGAAACAACATGAAGAAGACCACAAAGACTCTACTTTCAATAAGGACCCCACCTTCATTAAAAGAAAGAAGGTATTTTTCGAAGATAAGGATTTCTACATTCACCATTTTCTAGAATATTTTATGAAATCTCCTTTCCAATCTGATTTCCCCTATAATTTTAAGTGTGTAATTGTGTTTTTGCATACCCTTTCAATCAACCCTTAATTTTCTTCCCTTTTAATAATTTTTTTCCTAAAAATCTTATTCAAATTCTCACTACCCCATTTTCTTCTTGGTGCACAAGTGCAAGGGTTAAGCGTACAAAAGGGTTAACTTGCAATTTCCTTCATCTTCTTTCTTTACATATGTATATATGATTATTTTTTATTTTTATTTTTTAGAGTCTCGTGCTCAAAATTTCTAACATGATGTTTCTTGTGTTGCACTATAGGTTCGTACATGATTAATTTGGATTCTTCATTCTTATTTATCAACTAAGTGAATTCTAGTTACACATGGTTATGTAACACTTGTCCCATTTTAATATCTATAGGGTTACATTTTTTTTCCTTAGGGGATTACTTATGGCTTAGAATGGTTGTGGTCAAACTAGAATCCTCTTCACCCCTTCGTCTTTTTAGGGTCTGGAATTAGAACTTTTTTGTAAGAACTGAACCACCACTTCATACAAGGTTTCTACCCCTCACTGTGGAGTTGACTTATCATTATGTTCACACTGTATATGAAATTCTATTACTATCTTTCTCTATAATTATTATTTCATCCTAGAACCACCTAGTGGGTTTTATGGCTACAAGATTTACCATATATTTTTTTAAGTCACTGTATAAAACATATATTTGTTCGAAGAGACCGTTAGGTATTCATGCAAGTAATAACCACTTATTTCCTTAAATTAATATATGTTTTTCCTACATATAGTACTTAAATATTGATTACAATCTTTCTTTTGTAAATCATGCATGATTATCTTGATAATTATTATCACATATTCATCGAACAAGGTTTATTACTATTTTCCCTTTAATCTGTAATTAATGTAAGCTTTATTGATTCTATGTTCTTTCCATAATTCAACACGCAAGTTTTTGTCTTAGATATTTATATTGCCTTTCATATATTGAACATATATATACATATATAGATTTTATTCACATTGTAGTGTATGATAGTACAATAGCATTATGTTTCCTTATCTCTCCTTCTACACAGTTTCCTCATTGAATTACATGTATGACCTCCATGTTTTTCATTTGACTTGAACAAACAGATTTCTTCCCATACAAAGGAGTTGGCGTTTGACTCTTGTACTGGGTTTCTTCGTCAACTTCTCCCAAGGAAGTTTTCCAAATAGGTACTGCAAGGGTTTAAGTATTTTATATAGGATTCCTACACCCCACTAACCCTATTATGTGTATAAGAATTTTTTCCAATTTATTTAAATATTGTAGCGAGGAAGCTACCTATCTATCTCATTCAATCAGTTCATATTGTAAAATAAATTTCTAACTAAATAAATCATTTGTCGAGGAAATGTGTATGATGTCATGTATTGGTTTTCCAAGAGTTATTTACAATAAATTTTTATTGGTTGAATGTCTAGGGAGAAATTCCATTTTCATCCAAACACTTTGAATTCAAACTTAGCACATACACATTCAAGTAGATATGGGGCCATGTAGAACTCTGGTTGTTTTCCTTTTGCTAGATTTTGGGATTATTTTACCCTGGTCTAGATGGATGCTACTAGGATTTTATCCCAGTTGAATATAGTTCCTTCATGGGAATAATTATGCATCAGTGGCACCCAATGTTTCTCGAATAACTCTACATTGGGCTTATTATATAGCCTGCAGCACATAGATACCACTAGTTGATAACATTTCCTCAACAAATTTTTGTTGTATATCCCATCAACCTTGCTCCTGAATTTTTTGGGGTCCTGCCACCAACTCTTTAAAATGTCTTTTCTACTTATATAAAACTTGTTATAGCAATGTGTTGTGAGAGCTACTTGATTTATAGGTATTTTATAATATTATACAATATGAGGGTTCGTAAGTGCATCAATATATTTTCCATGAATATCTCTAATGGTCATATCCTTGGTTTCTATGCACTTAATGATCCACTCAATATTTTATCCAGAAGGAAAGACTGTCAAATGAGATGTTACTTTGTGTAGCCATGATCTTTTCACATTCTGATAGACATTGGTATCTCCTTCTCCAATGAGATATTATTTCATGGTGAATAAGTGATATATCTTATACCAAATGATGGAAATACATTTCTTAATAAAACACCAAGTGTCAGCGTAACTAGGGACCAAAGAAACAGAGCTTTCCTCTTATCCTTCCTCTGCAATTTATTTCCTAGGTCATTGCTTTGGTGTAGCCATGTCTTCTAACAATGATATCCTAAATAATCGAAAATCTAGTAAACCTGACATATAAAAGATATTCATCATGAAAACTAAGTTAGAAAATAACAGAATAATTGGGTGCATGGTGCAAGATAGAAATGTAGTATGGGGAAGTGTACTTCATCATGGTCAGGGAAGAAAATCATTTTAAGAGAGAGGTTGTGGCGTGATTTAGGAATGTATTACCTAGAGGTTATATGACACATCACATTACATAATATTACCTCATCGCATATTGAGAAGAGGACATGTTCCATGAAGTTAGTCTACAAAAGAAAATTGTGATGAGATGTGGGTGCAATTATATGTGCAATGCAAACCAGTATTGTAGACTAAGAAGAGGGAATTCATTGTAGAACAACTTGGAAAATTATTCTACGAAAAGGACTTGGGATGTGATGTAGGGTACGTGGCACAACAAGATAATACATAAGTATAATGATAAAACGTGATGCACTATGGAATTGTGATGCACTAACATAGTGAGTTCAAAAGGAAAATATTTAAGTGATGAAGTGTTGGACAGGAAGTGCCATTATTCACATTTATATGTATATAGGGAATTTGGAAGGTTATGTAAACAAAAAAATTCAAGAAAATAGTGCAACGCTTAGACATTACTGACAAAAATAATTGCAAGAGCAAAGCACACAAGACTTACCTTACACGTGGCGCCATCATTACAAGGTTGGTGGCTTGGCACTCCTCCAGAAGGCAGGGAAGATCTATGGAATCATGTTGCACAAGGGAGTGAAATATATTTGTGAAAAACTCAATGGTGAGAATGAATGTAATCGATGGGGGTTATATAGTAAATCATGCATGTGAACATAATAAATGTGCTTTTAATGCATTGCCACAAAAGGATTTGTGTCAAAGGAATTAATTGTGAAAGTGGAAGGCCATGTGTTGTCAGATTGTGATGTGCCATTGTGGGGGAAATGCACTATTTAGATGTAACGTGTTGACTTAAAAAGGTGCAATGCATCATTGAATTTCTTAAATTTTCTAATTTAAAAACATCCCTTTGCTTCCCACCAAAGGGTATGAAGGATAGATTTTAAGGATTAGATCACATATATGTTTAAGAGTTGAATGAAGGAGGCCCTATAATTCGACTCTTGTTGGAAAAGTTTAGGGCTATTTCAGCTACTACAACTATTGGATAATAACCCATAGAACCTTAACATATTTGGTTTAGCCTTTAATTATGGAAAATCTTAACATTTTGGGAATTATTGACTTGACTCTGTGGTTACCACTTGTTCAGTCATTTGATCCCAATTAGAAGTTTTCGTCTCTTTGTTAACTATCTTGGTATTGGTTCATAACACACACTAATTTCAACAAAAATCAAACACCAAAAGATTTGATGTGAAATGGGGATATTATGTGTGTGAGTTAAAAATTCTCAAAATTAAAATGAGTCTCTAGTGTTGCTCCATTACAAGAAAGCATCCATAGCCCCGATTGAGTCACTTTGAAGAACACAAGCATTGCTTCGGTGCCAATGAGCATCCTTAGCTTCGATGAAGTTACTTTCATAACCCTTCTATGCAAGAAGCATTTCTCTTTCGTTTACCCCCTTTGTTGATTTTATTTATATGCAATTTTTGCACTATTATTTTGGGAAATTTGATGCCAAGGTGGATGAAGGATCTTAACTTAATTTTATGAGACATAAGGGTTGTTCATTTTTATTCAGAGGCTTTTAATATTTTTGAAATGAGTTTTATCAAAATTTTCATTTTTCTCCCCGTCTCTTCTCTAACTAATGGGTTGATGGATGCACACTCATAATTTGTTTAATCATGACCAATCAAGCTGCAAATCATATTAAAGTTTCGGGCTTTATCATTTTAATGGAGTTCCCTACAAAACTCAAGTCTTATTTTCTGCATGAATGATGCAAGCTTGTAAATATGTTTAAGACTGAACCAATTGATATAGATACAATGATATCCAATTGATGAACAATTACTACAAACCACAACATCAATATAGAACCATTTATTCATTTGTATGGTTGATTTATTTATGTACAAAACGAGTTATTTATGTACAAGGTTTTCATATTGAATACAAAACAAAGGAAAAATGTGGAAAAACAAAAGGAAAGGAAAGAGAAGGCATGAAACTGAATATGTATAAGGTAAAACAACTCATAGAACTATTATCTGAAATAATATTTGAAATAATTTCCATTAACAAGGAGTGACTCAATCTCCTCGTGTAAGGTTTTCAATCAATAAGTATGAGGAAAAGTTTCTAATGGATAAGGAATGGACTAAGCCAAAGAGATTGGAACTTGGTGTTCTTACCCTTTTATCCATGGGGTTTATCCCATTTCAATACAAGGTCCCCCACTTGGAATTCCTTGTCATTTACAGACTTCTTGTTGAACCACCTTTTGATTCTTTTTTGATGTGTGTCAAATTTGGAACGAGCCTTTTTCCTTTCTTCCTCAAGCTTAAGAAAAGGATCAATTTGGCTTTGAATGATAGGGAAATACATGCCATGGGAATCTTGAGAAAGCTGTAGTGTGAGCAGATAAATATTCGAAGGGAGAACAACTTCGTTCCCATATACTAAGAAGTAGAGTGAGGGTCCACTGAAGATTCGAGAGTCACCCGATGATCTGAAATGATTGTATTAGTTTTGTTGTGCCAAGTGTCTTTTCATTTTATAAACATGTGCATACTTGTCTCATTAGTTTGCATAAGGATTGAGGATTTTAACCATGAAATGTAGATGATTTTTAGTGAATTAGAAGCATAAAAAAAGCTTAAATAACACTAAACAGTAATGTAAAACAGAGAAATAAGTCACCACATGAAATTTAAACAGCAGGCATGATGAAGCAGTTCACCCCTCCTGAGTTACATCTGCTGGTCCAACTCCCAATGGCATGTCCATCTTTCATTATGCTCAAAATTTTGTTATTACATGTAGTTGCAATGCTCTAATGGCTATTTTATCTGCACCAATGGCTCCATAATGCTCCAATTAGTAAAAAATGACTCTTAATTCACTCATAATGGGCGAAAATTGAGTCTCCTACTATTTTTCCCAGTTTCACCTAGAAAATCTCCACTAAAAGTGGAGAGCTCCACTTAACTAGAGCTAAATTAGGCAATCCTGCCATAAATGGCACGCCTGCTATACTGACAGCCGAATCTGAATGAAAATTAAATGTTGCGGTTGGGGTGGCCACATGCCAACCCCAAACCCATGGTTACAAAATCGTTGGGCGGAACCCACAGTGGAAATCCATTTAGAAACGTGAACTACGGTTGAGTTGGCGCGTTTAACGTTGGAGGTTAGCGAAGACCACAGAGTCGTTGGAAACTAACGTTTCCATGTGACAACACATATGTGAACGTTGGTGAGTTTCATTTGATGTGACATCAGTGGTTACATTAACATTAACATATGCCATGTGAACACTTGCTATGGAACCGCTGGTGGGTTGGGACCGCCACTGGTTCCAACCCCCAACGTGATTTGAAACACATAATAAATATAAACCGTTGCCCAATAGGTTAAGAACTAATGTATAGCTCGGGTGGTATGACATGCGCATGCTCGGCAGGAGGTCTAGGGGTCTAATCCTACGACCTCCAACAAAATTTTATAATGTGGTTCCAAGGCCATGTGGCAGCCTCAAGGCTGGGCATGTGGCAACTCTTGATTGGCCCGCCAAAAACATACACCCCAACAGAATTTTGACACTTGTCAACCTGTGGTTAGTTATAAGGAAGGAATATTCCTCAGAATATTCCCTTTTGGTGACTGTACCTCCACCCATTTGTTGATTGTGCATCCCAGTCAAACCTAGTCAAACTGTCGTAATTTAACTATTTGGCATTTCAATCAGAACGCGATATCTCCTTCATACAACATCGGTTTTTCGAACCGTTCACGGTGCCTGAATCAGGAAGATGATATCTACACAACCATCCTAGTTTCAAACCAATCCTATAATTTTGAATTTTGAGAAAAATTTATGAACTCCTGATCACTCCTCCCCATTGGGGAGCTTTTGGACCCCAAAAGATTTGATTACCTATTCAGTAGATGAGGGTACAACTACCTCACCTTTCAAACCTCCATCCATTTTTCCTTTCTTGGTTTAGTGCCTTTGAGCCCAACTCAAAGGTAGTCAACACTTCCCCTTTTGGATGCTCTTGTCCTCCTGTCAAGAATTGTATATTCTTTGAGCTCATCCCGAAATTTTGGCATGAAACCTTCAATAGAAGGTAGTTGAACATCACTTCCTTGATCATCAATCAAAGGTGGCTCATACAAGCATAATTTTTCAACATTATCATTTGAATACATTTGCATATAATAAGGGAAGTCAAGTTGGAATGCATTATTACCAACTTGTTTTATGACCTTGAAAGGACCATAGTGAATGGGTTTGAGCTTTTTACCTTCTCCTTGCATCATTTCTTTCCTAATGTGCAACCATACCTCATCTCCTTCTTGAAACTTGTGATCAACCCAATGTTTTTCATGCCTCTCTTTGTATTTTATTTTACTTTTCTCAAGTTCTTCTTGAACTTGTTCATGTATAATCTGAATTTTCTCAATGAAATTTCGAGCCTTATCAATGTCACTATGGCCATCAATTGCAACATACTTCCCAAAGATGAATTCTAATGGTGATTTTGGAAAACACCCAAAGCATACTTCAAAAGGTGATGTTTGTGTTGAAGAGTGCTTTTCCCGGTTGTAAGCGTGCTGAATGTAATGCAGTTCTTCATCCCACAACTTAGGATGTTTGCTGCAATATCCTCTCAATAGATGCACAACGGTTCTATTCACCACTTCAGTTTTTCCATCTATTTGTGGATGAAAAGTGGTACTCTTTTTCAACTTTGTGTCCATCATTCTCCATAGATTTCACCAAAAATTCCAAATGAATCTGGAATCCCTGTCACTAACAATAGAATTTGGCAATCCAAAATGAACCCAAACATGTTGAAAATAAAGTTTAGCAGTTTGTTCAGCAGTAATGGTTTTCTTACATGGCATAAGTATACACATTTTACTAAATCTATCCACAACTATATAAAGATAATCATGTTGTTTTCTTGACATAGGTAGACCTCCAAAAAAGTCCATGGAGACACTCTCCCATGGCCTTGATGGTACCGATAGTGGTGTGTAAAACCCAAGCTTCCTATTATTAGGCTTATTTGTTGCACACATAAAACAACCTCTTATAAAATGAGACACTCTATCTATCATGTGAGGAAAATAGCAATACCTATGTGGATGTGCCACTATTTTGCTTACCCCAAAGTGTCCAACAATAAGAGATGAATGAGCTTCTGTCATGACACTTAGCCTCTCTCCTTGTGGAATACACAACTTGCTCAGATGAAATAGAAATTTTTTATGCATGTGATAATATTTTTCTTCAACTTGATTCCCTTCACTGAAACTAGCATACACATCTTGAAAATCAATGTCATGTGCATATTGTTCTAACTCTCATGTACAACAGAATCATTTTTGAGTGAAGTAGATGCACTAAGGATTGGTCTTGAAGCATATCTGCAAATTTATTGAAAATACCTTTCTTGTACCTTATAACCAAGTGAAACTGTTGAAGAAATCCCATCCACCTTAAATGTCTTGATTGCTGCAATTTTGTTTGTGACTGCAAGTACTGTAATGGTTGGTGATCGGTATGTACAATAGTCTCTTTACCCATCAAGTAGTGTTTCCACTTCTTGACGCTTTGTACCAACGCATATATTTCTTTTTCATATGTAGGATAATTAGTTGCATCACCATTAAAAGTTTTAGAATGAAAAGAAATAGACTTACTATGCTACAAAAGTATTGCGACCATGGCATAATCACTAGCATCAGTTTGAATCTCGAATGGCTGTCTCAAATTTGGTAGTGCAAGGACTGGACCTGAACTGATCTTGTCTTTTAAAGCTTTGAAAGCTTGTTTTTGTTTACCTCCCCATTGGAAGCCTTTCTTCACACTTTTCACTACATGCATAGGAGCTGCAATGGAAGAAAATTTAGCAATAAACTTTCTCCAATATTGAGCTGCACCTAAGAAACTTCTTACCTTGGTTACTGTTTTGGGCGTGGGCCAATTCACAATGGCTTCCACTTTAGAAGGATGAATTCTCAATTCTGCTCCTCTTACAATATGTCCCAAATAGACGAAAGAAGTATTTCCAAACTCACACTTTTACATCTTAAGAAACAATTTCTCTTTCTTCAAAATATCAAGCACTCTATTCACATGCAAGACATGATCTTCTCTTGTTTTTCTGAAAATTAAAATGTCATCTAAGTATAAAATAACAAATTCATCAAGGAATGAATGAAAAATACTATCCATAACATGCATGGATTTTTTTGGTGCATTACACAAACCAAATGGCATAACTGGCCACTCAAAGAGTCCTTGTTTGGTTTTGAATGCAGTTTTCCATATATCACTTTCTGCAATTCTTACTTGATGATATCCACTTCATAAATATAACTTAGTGAAAAAATTTTCTTATTTCAGCTGATCAAGAAAATCATCTATTCTTGGGAGTGGGTAACAATTTTTACCGTAATCTTGTTCAAAGCTCGAAAATCTACATACATGCGCCAAGTCCCATCTTTCTTTGGTATCAAGACTATGGGTGAACCGCATGGTGAGGTGCTTCCTTATGGTTCCTTTGTCCAACATCTCTTTGATTTTCATCTTTATTTTAGCATTCTCCATTATCGACATGCGATACATACCGATGTTTGGAAGAGGACAATCTTGTTGCAACTAAATGTCATGTTGAATCTCTCTTTTTGGAGGCAATCTCGTTGGCTCTTGAAACATCTCATGATGTTCATTAACTACATCATATAAATCTGATTTCATCTTAGGATCACATCCCTCAAATGATTCATGATTAACATTAGCTTTAAGCTTAATCATAGGAATACAAAAATTCTTACTTTAACTTACCATCCTCTTTACCTATCCAGCATTTACCATAGCAATGTTTGTCTTCTTGTGATGTGCTCTTACAATGAACTCCTTTCCATCTTTGAATAAATGATACTTGTTCTCGTGGTGATATAATATCACTTTCCTTTCATACAAGTAAAGACTCCCTAATACAATACCAGTGATGTCAAGTGGAACCAAATCTAATTCAACTGTTTCAACAAAATTTGAAGTGATTGCAAACCTCAATATACATTTATTTGAAACCTTTAGATTTTCATCCTTACTAATCCAACCAAGTGGATATGGTTTTGGATGTGGTATGGTCTCAAGGTTAAGTTTCTTGACCAAGTCTTCAGAGATTAATTTTTCTTGTGACCCACTGTAAAACAATGTGTCAATCTTCATATGCTTGGATATGACCCTCACATGAAACAATTCTATTCTTTCTTCTTCATTTGGAGTGTTTATGTGACAGTTTGCTGTATTGGTACTGGGTTTATTTTCAATTGATTTTCCCTTCATGTTCTTCAATCCCATGGCTGTAATCTTAGATTCATCACCTAAATTAGATCCTAAATCATGTCGATTTTTAGCAGTAGTTTTATGTTTCCCTTTGTTATTGGGTTTCTTTGGCCTCATTTCAGGATGTAATTTCCAACAATGAGTTTCATCATGGCCTTCTTTTGAACAATGTTTACAAACCAATTTTTCTCTCTCTTGCTTAACATATGAATTCTTTTTTTTTTTTTTACCTTTTTAGGTCTTCTCTTTGGCTTTACCCTTAAAAATTTTATTTCTGCCCTCTTTAGAAATGTTCGTCCCTCTAGCTTCTAGATGTGTGGCCTGAACACATACTTCATCTAGACTGGTGGGGTTAAACATGACAATAGTATGTTTTAGGTAGCTATGTAAGCCTCCTATGTACTTGAGCAAAGTATCTTGGCTCTGCAAATCTACCCCTAATAAGAGAGCTATTCTCTTAAATTCTTGGGTGTATTCTTGCACATTTTGTCCCTTTAATTGCCTAAAGTTCTGCCAGTTCATGATGGATTTCTGCATATAAGCTAATGGATAAAAATATTGTTTTACAGCAGTAATTAAATCTTACCATGATAGAATAATCTTACCATGTTTCTTGATTTCCTCATTTGCCTTGGCTTCTCACCAAACAAGTGTTGCACCTTCCATTGTCAATGAAGCTAATTGGATTTGGTATCATCATTTTGAATGTTCTGGATTCTCAAATAGACCTCCAATTTCCTAATCCAATTATCAATATTTTCTGCATTTACTTCACCATTAAACATAGGTAATTCAAACTTAACCTCAAGTTTTAAAAAGGGACTTTTACCAATGTTAATTGACTTGTGTGGCTGATGTAC
Organism: Pinus albicaulis; assembly: GCA_034641835.2. Classification (NCBI taxonomy): domain Eukaryota; kingdom Viridiplantae; phylum Streptophyta; class Pinopsida; order Pinales; family Pinaceae; genus Pinus; species Pinus albicaulis. The sequence continues at coordinate 950,050,493 of CM076573.1, forward strand.
CGAAGTAGAAGTAGAGGATGATGATGATGAGGGTGAGGATGATGGCTCTCCATTGCCTCCATTTCCTCCATTTCCATTTTTTGACTTATCTTCATCATTGTGACCTCCTAAAGATCCTTGTCCTTCTTTGTGAAGTTTATATCCTTCTCCTTCTAGTCTCTCATTCCTTTCTTGATAAAGGATTCTAACCATCTCAGTCATGCTAATAAATGCTTTCTTGAACACTCTTTCTTCCTCCTTGGGATCAACTTCTTCATTGATTTCTCCTTCCTCTTGAGGCATGCTTAAGGGAGCTTCTGCTTCTTTAGGAGGTGAACTAGGTGGTGGAGATTGTGGAAATATTGCTCTCCTTTGCTTTGGCTCTTATTGATACCCTTCTTCTTTCACCAATTTGCATTCTCCTCTCTTGAGCTTGAGCCTTGTAAGCATCTAAAACTTGCAAATAGTTAAACAATTCTTTGCACTAAACAACACCAGAGAATAAAATTGGCTCTGATACCAATATGATTTGAAATGGTTGTATTATTTTTGTTATGCCAAGTCCCTTTTCAGTTTATAAACATGTGCATACTTGTCTCATTAATTTTCATAAGGATTGAGGTTTTGAACCATGAAATGTAGATGATTTTTAGTGAATTAGAAGCATAAAGCAAGCTTAAATAACACTGAACAACAGTGAAAAATAGAGAAATAAGTCACCACATGAAATTTACACAGCAGGCATGATGATTAGTTCACCCCTCTTGGGCTACATCTGTTGGTCCAACTCCCAATGGCATGTCCATCTTTCATTATGCTCAAAATTTTGCTATTACATGTAGTTACAATGATCTAATGGTTGTTTTCTCTACACCAATGGCTCCAGAATGCTCCAATTAGTCAAAAATGACTTAGAATGGGTGAAAATTGAGTCTCCTACTCTTTTGCCCAGTTTCACCTAGAAAAGCTCCACTAAAAGTGGAGAACTCCACTTAACTGGAGCTAACTTAGGCAATCCCGCCATAAATGTTGTGCCCGCTATACTGACCGCTGAATCCAACTGCAAATTAAATGTTGCAGTTGGGGTGGCCACATGCCAACCCCAAACCTGCGGTTACAAAACCGTTAGGCGGAACCCACGGTGGAACTCCAGTTAGAAACGTGAACTGTGGTTGAGCTAGCGTGTTTAACGCTGGAGGTTAGTGTAGACCGCAGAGTCGTTGGAAACTAACGTTGCCATGTGAGAACACATATGTGAATGCTAGTGGGTTTCATTTGTTGTGACGTCGGTGGTTACATTAACATTAACATATGCCATGTGAACACTTGCTATGGAACGACTGGTGGGTTGGGATCGCCGGTGATTCCAACCCCCAACGTGATTTGAAACACATAATAAATATAAACCGTTGCCCAATAGGTTAAGAACTAATGTATAGCTCGGGCAGTATGGAGTGTGCATGCTCAGCAGGAGGTCTGAGGGTCGAATCCTGCAGCCTCCAAAAAAATTTTATAATGTGGTTCTAAAGCCACATGGCAGCCTTAGGGCTAGCCACGTGGCAGCTCTTGATTGGCTCGCCAAAACGTACACCCCAACAGAATTTCAGCACTTGTCAACCTGTGGTTGGTTTTGAAGAATGAATATTCCTCAGAATTTTCCCTTTTGATGATTGTACCTTCACCCATTTTCTAACTCTGCATCCCAGTCAAACCTGGTCAAACTGTTGCAATTTACCCGTTTGGCATTTCGATCAGAACACGATATCTCCCTCATACGAAATCGGTTTTTCGAACCATTCACATAGCCGGAATCAGGAAAATGAGATATATGCAACCATCCTGGTTTAAACCCAATCCTGTAACTTTGAATTTTTAGCAAAATTTATGAACTCCTGATCACCTGATCGGCCCACAGAGCATTGGATAAAGAATTATGCCAATTGTGTTGTTGGTAAACAACAGTTTTCTTAATGATGTACATTAATTTTTTGTTGCTTGACTCTACAAGACAATTTCCTTATGGATAATAATTTTAATAATGTCTTGAAATGATACCTTTATCCAAAGATAATTTAGATAATTTCAGTGATGATAAATCGGAAGAATTGTCGAAAACAAGATATATTAGAATGAAAAACTTGGTAATTATGTGCACATCAATAAATTTCATTACTACTTGATTTTTGATTTTCTTGAGCAGTATGGCTTTGACGTAATTTGTAGAATAATCCCTAATAGTGAGAATGTATCAGTGTTGTTTGAGTAAATGTTGAAAAATACCACCAATAACATTTAATTCTCGTTGTTGAAAATTTTCTTCAACTTTAACTGGTTGAAATGGCGTGGTTGCTCTTTTATCCCTCCTGGAACACTTTTGGAATACATTACATTTTCTAGTTGTAAGTATATACATCCCTTAATAGAGTATGCCAATTGTGTCCTGCCCAAATGATTTTGTGTGCCATGATGTCTCGGTGAAGTAACATCATATCGGTCCATCATGAAGCTTAGCTAAAACTTTATTTGTTTCTAATGATTCTAAGCATCGAAATAAGACTCCATTTTGTTTTCTTCTGAAAATAATGTTGTTTATTAATTGATACTAAATTAACTTGAGTCTGATCATGTGCTTCCATGTTCCAAATATTGCCTTTTTTTTATACCAAGATGCTTTAGCAATGGACTTGTGCACAGAATCTGAGTTATATGTGTCAATTTAGTTATCCCAATATTCATTGTCTTCTTCTCTCTAATCCAAGGCTTATGCAACAAGTTTACACAACCCATGATCTTTGACCATATGTGCGGGCTTGAATTCAAGGTCACATTCCTGCAGTGAAGTCATCCAATTCCCTAGTCATTCTCCTAGCTCCTTTTGTATGAATAATGCTCTAACCTTAGGATGAGGAGAAATTACCTTGAGATGACTTTTTAGGATGTAAGGCCTAAAGTGTTTCATTTTTTTAAAAATAGCATATTCTTTTTTATAGATGTTGGGATATTTTAACTCAAATCCTTACATACTTATGCTCATGAAGGATATCGATCATTTGTTTCCTTGTTCATCCTTATGTTCCAGTACTGTTGCAAGAGAGAAATCAAAGGTGAATGTATATAGCATGAAATATTTATAGAAATTGGGATTGTACATGGGAGGGTGCAATGATATCTTCCTTGATCTCCGTGAGATATTACTTCTCCTCATGATTCCATTTGAATATAGTGTCTTTCATGATCATATCTTGTAAATGTTTTACAATTTGGGCGAAATCAAATATAAACTTCCTAACAAAGTTTATTTTTCCCAAGAATGAATGCATAGAATTTTTGTTGTTGGGATAAAAATCTGTGTGATAGCCTTCACTCTTTCAAGATATACGATGATTCCATTCTGAGTGAAGATATGCCCGAAGAGATTCCCTTCGGAGACTATAAAGATGTTGTTCTTTGGGTTCAATGATAATCTGTATTTACGATAGCACTCAAAATTCTACTTAAGATGGTGTAAATGATCTAAGTGCCTCTCATAGAAAATTGTAACATCATTAAGGTACACTACCATGCTTTATCTGATTAATCCTCTAAATGTTATGTCCATGGCATGTTGAAAATTAGCCCCAACATTTACTAACTTGAAAGGTATGCGCCTATAACGAATATGCCCCATTTAGTTCTGAAAGTTGGTGTCAATCAATATGGTTTAGAGAAAAAATCTTAATTATAGCCAAAGAATCCATATAATACATAGCACATTTTATAGCCTAGAACCATTTGAAGTATATGTTCCATATATGGAATATGGTAGTTTCCCTTGTCAGAGGCTCAATTGAGATTATGCACGTATATGCATAGTCGAATATCCCCCGATTTCTTCCTTACACGTACTAAATTGGATACCTGTTGAAAATGGAAACAATAAATATTGAAAATGGCACTCAGGGGGATTCTAATTTAATTTTCCCTTAATTAAATTATAATGAAACTGTAATTCCACATCTTATGACAACTTGTACGAGTTAACTGAATTGGGAAGTCTCAGTTATCTCAATCAATTCGAGTTGGGGGTTAAGCTGGAGGCATGTAGATTTCACTCTAAGTTTTAGGGGGTTTAGTTGTAGTTTATTTTGAATTGTAATCAGTTAACTCAGTTATTTGAGCTAAAATCAATTTAAATAGTTATAACTGAGAGATGAGCTAGTGAGAGGTCTAGTGAATTAAATATGTTTTAATTCACATGTAGTGATCAATTAGATAACTGATAGTTCACTATAAATAGTTTTTACTTGTCAGTTCTAAGAGCGACCCAGTTGAGATTGGAGTTAAAAGGAAGTGCATTATCAATTGTATAGTTACAAAATTGTATAGGTTATGCATGAGGTCATCAGGACACCTTGGATGTATTGCGTAATTAGTTAGTTGGAATTTCCTATTTAATAAGGGCTCAATTCCCTCAGGAATGCGTAAGACAAGCTGGTGAGTCAGGTGCAAGTTTTTGGTTAAGTATTGGACCAAACTTTCCAGGATCATAGTGAGATAGTCAGAGATGGTGCAGAGAACTCTCAAGCTTAAGAGAAGCATTGTATTGTTTCATGTTCTTGATTTTATGCAATATAAAGATAGTGGGGGTTTTTAGCTGAGCCCTTCCCCAGATAAATCTTTGTGTTTTGTGATTGATATTATTACCCTTTCTTCTTCATATGATTGTGCAATCGTAATTGGTTTCCAAAATTTGTAGAATGGATTCAGTATTTTGTTTTAACATATTACAAGATCAGTTGAATCTATGTGGATTTTATACATGCTATCATAGCAAGAATCAATATAAAAGACAAGAACTAGAGTGTTTTTTTGAACACGTGAATCAAATTTGGAGATTTATTCTTCAGGACTAGCAATAGATCAGGATGTCTTTCTGTGGATTGAGACTCGAATATTCCCTTGAGGGTATTTCGAATTAAATAGCATGGAAGGACATGATGGAGGTGGTGTTGGAGGACAACAGGTTGAAGGAATTCATAGACAGTTATATTCCCAAGCCCGCAACAACAGATTCAAAATCTTGATGCATGGAATAAGAATGTAGAAAAGGCGAGAAGTATTATGTTAGAAGGAGTTTAAGATCATATTGTCTCGAACCTCCATGTAAACGAAAATCCATATGCTATGTTGAATTCCTTAACAGATCTGTTTCAGAATAGTAGCAAACACAAGAATTTGGCGTTGAAGGACAAGCTCAGAAAGATCAAGATGGAGGAGGGTGAGACAATGCCAAAATAAGTGACGAAGTTCACTCAATGTCGAGATGAGCTTAGAAATTTTGGTGTGACAGTTTCCTAGGATGATTTGATGAGCCTAGCACTTATAGGTCTTCCCAAGAGCTAGCACAACTACCAGGATCTGGTAAATGGGAAGGATAAATGCGAAAATAAGTGACGAAGTTCACTCAATGTCGAGATGAGCTTAGAAATTTTGGTGTGATAGTTTCCTAGGATGATTTGATGAGCCTAGCACTTATAGGTCTTCCCAAGAGCTAGCACAACTACCAAGATCTGGTATCGTGTGATGAGCATAGGTAAAATTACCTTTCAGAAGGATTATGGCTCCCATCTAAGAATTACAGATGTTTTTTTTGCTGCGGGACTCACGAAGAATCTTGTTTCCGTAGCGGTATTGGAAGACCGTGGCTATGATGTTATATTTAGAAAAGGAAAGGTTTTCCTTAGACACATCGCCACTGGAAAAGTGAAACATATCAGTGCGCAAGTCAAGAACCTATATGCATGCAAAGATTTTAGGAGAAAATCAAAGGTTAGAGACATGGTGGTTGAGAGGGAGCATGAATTACCTCTCAAAATGAAGCCTCAGAAGAAACCTCAGATTGTTGTGGAGAAGCCATAAATAGAGAATAATAGAGGAGACCAAGAGGAGGCATCCACTCAAGAATATTCCTCCAATAGGGGGGAATTTCGAGCCAAGTGGGCAGAGGGAACACATGCAGCCATACCTTGAGGAGAGAGGTGGGGCGATGTGAATTCATAGTCCCAAGAGTGCAAAAATTTGGGCAGGGTCCATTGAGATGTTTTGTCTCATGGATCATTACCTTGCTACGGAGACCCACATTACATAGCAGCAAGATGGATCAGTGGTGGTTGATGCAGTTTGATTTCAGAGTGACAGATGCAGATATTAGTAGTAGTTAGATATTGGAGTAGAGATCAGAGTTGGCAATAGTGCAGATGGCACAGTGCAGAGTCAGAAGCAACGAAGAGTTTTCAATAGACAGTGCAATAGCTTGTAGAAGTCAAAATACTCTAGTGACATATGCATCATACTCATTTAGGTTGGATGTTTTTTTAGTTTCAAAAGTTGTAGTAGCAATAACACTAGAGAGAAGCATTGCATGCAGAACATTTCAAAGGTACTAGATTGGGATAGAGTTTAATTCCTTTCTTGTTGAGTTTAATTCTAATTTAATTTTACCTTAGTTAAATTAGAAGGAAATTGTAATTCCACATCTTATGACATCTTATGTGAGTTAACTGAGTTGGGAAGACTTAGTTAGCTTAGTCAATTCAATTTGGGGGTCAAAATGGAGGCATGTAGAGTTCACTCTAAGATTTAGGGTGTCCATTTGCAATTTATTTTGAGTTGTAATTAGTTAACTCAATTATTTGAGTTAAAATCAGTTTAAATAGTTCTAACTGAGAGATGAGATAGTGAGAGGTCCAGTGAATTAAATATGATTTATTTTACATGCAGTGATCAATCATATAACTGATAATTCACTATAAATAGTTGTTTCATGTCAGTTATAAGAGTGACCCAGTTGATATTGGAGTTAAAGGGAAGTAGATTATCAGTTGTATAATTAGAAAATTATACAGGTCATGCATGAGGTCATCAGGACGTCTTGGATGTATTGCGCAATCAATTAGTGGGAGTTTCCTATTTAATATGGGCTCAATTCCCTCAAGAATGTGTAATCCAGGTTGGTCCATCAGGTGCAATGTTTTGGTAAAGTATTGGACCAAACTTGCCAGGATCAGAAAGAGACAGTCAGAGATAGTGCAGAGAACTATCAAGCCTGAGAGAAGCATTGTATTGTTGCATGTTCTTCACTTTATGCAATATAAATATAGCAAGGTTTTTAGATAATGCTTTCCCTGGATAAATATTTTTGTTTTGCGATTGATGTTCTTTCTCTTTCTTCTTCATGTGATTGTGCGATCGTAATTGGTTTCCGCAATTTGTAGAATAGATTCAGTTTTTTTTTTAGCATTTTACAAGATCAATTGAATATATGTGGAATTTTTACAATACCTAGGTATAATTTCTCACTTTGAACATGATCATTTCATCCAATAACTTCTTTGATTCCATCTATGTAAGTGGTTATAGAGATGGACGCACCTTACATATTTTATTTGGATATACTTGAAAATTTATTTTATGGGAATCAGAATGCTGAATAATTTGGGTTTCATATGTTTTTAGATCATCATAAGTGAAATAAAATATATCTCTAAAATTCTTGAAAAACTAAATGAATTCTTGGCATTCAGCTACAATATAACAGGTACCGAGATTTATGTACTTGGGATCTTGATTTGTACCTAGCTTCACTTGCTCATGCCTTAATGTAGAACTTTGGGTTTTGGTATTTGGAGGACCTTTGAAGTGGTTCTAAAAATCATACAACTTGTCCAATGTGACTACCTATTTCGACATCAAATTTCATGTGTGCCTCTTTGTTTCATCCTCTAAAGATTTCTCATGCTCATGTTCATCGATGGTAGCATCATTAAATACATTTTCGTAATAAATTCCAATATCTACTCATCATCATTAAAAATTAAAAAATCAGTCACATTATCCAAAATTATAGGTTTATAAAATATTTCAATATAAAATCCATCCCTTAAAGGACTAAAATGGGCTACTGCATTAGCTAAAGCATCAGCTACAACGTGTCTAGGTCTAGGGAATAAAAATATATTGAAAGCTTTGAAAGATGAAATTAGTCACCATGCTTCTTACTAGCAGTTTTTCAAATGTGTATATAAACACTAAATCATGTTATGTACCGATCCAGTGATGACTTAATAATCGCCAATGACCTGGATACATTCTACCTAAAATTCGATGGCTTTCTTCAATACAAATATCGGTTCCTTATACTCAGTTGTATTATCAGTGTCGTTGAATTCCAAGCAACATGAAATGAGAGTTTTATTCTTTTTGGGGTCTAATAGGATGAAACCTACACCATTTCCATCTTGAGTTTTAGTGCCATCATAGTAAAGAGTCTATATGTTATTATTTACAAAAGTATTTTATCTAAACAATTATTATTTACATCTATGATAAAATTTGAATTGCACCAATCAGAGTATAAGGAATGAGTTTTTAATATCTATATAATGGTACTATCGATGATTGGTACATGTAACATCCAAGATTTGATTCCAAGAAGAAATTCCCCACAATTTCTTGAGTGAAGCTTATAGGCTCGTTAGGCCCTTCTAACTCTGTAATGGTGTACTTAATATGAGGCTCATTATCCACCCTTATCTAATTGTTCTATCCTTTGTAAGGGAACCATAGAGGGAACCAATCAGTTGCAAAATATCCCTATAAATTCTTTGACCAATCTCTGCTTAACAAAAACTTTTATTTTAGGTATATCAGTCACCATGATCTCAATGACTTGGTGAACTCTTCGATTGGAAGACAATAAAATGAGTACATCGTTAAGCTCACAAAAAAACCTATACTTCAATTCAAGTCAGTTGTGTAATATTTGCATTTGTTTTCTCTGGAGTTTCATTTATCTTCTTGCAAACTGATAAAGGCGTAACATTTTTTGAAGCACCAAAGTCTACCAAACAATTATGCACATTATGGTTGAAATATCAAACATGAGAAAGAAAGGTGGTGTTTGAGATATTGAGTGTGCTCTGATACTCATAGAATTAATTACATCCTTATGAGTGTATGTGGCGTTTGTCTAGGAAATTGATACCATATTACCAAAATTGGACGATGTGGAATCAAACTTGCTTTGTGTAGCATGTGACTTGAATGTTCTAAGCAACAACTCTCTTTGTTGTAGGAGATGACATAAATCATAGAGAGTGATACTTTCTCTTGTCGTCTTCATATCATCAATTACGTTATAATCCATCATATTACCTTCAGTATTATCCTTAGTTGAGGTGTTTGAAGGTGTAGTTGGAGAAAAATTAACACTTGAAGAAAATTTTCAACTGAATCTACCAACACACCTTGAGAAGTTTTTTTTCTTCTCACTACTCTGTGGTAACAAGTTAATAATTTGGATTCTAACGATTTGTTTTGTGTAAGCCCGAGTGATAGGTCTAAGATATCTTAAATCATCTTGGGATACCTTGCATAAATGTCTAGGGCTCTTTGGAGGAGGAAAGTGTTATAGGTTTGGACCTTCAATATGTTCAAGGTTTACTTGATAGGTAATGGGTTTATTTATATCTTGACCAAAAGTCTCAAAATGATGAGGAAGAGGGAACCTACTAGCCATACAATGGAGACCCTCCTTTTATTTCCAAATAATAATGTTGGTGGATCTAAATAAATCACTTACAGTCTTAAGGGAATGTCTCCAGTAAGATGCCCCAATTAGACTTCACACCACTTTGGATGAGAGTCCCATCTCGAATGTTGGCCCGCCGCCCAGTTTCCATCTTGAATTGGATGAAATTTAGTTTGTGGACAAACGATATAAGAAAGGGATACCAAATATAGCCCTTGATGAAATGCAAGTGAAATCAACTTTATGGAAATGCCTTAAGTGGATAATACAAAGAATGTTACAGTATATTTATAAATGAACATGAACCTTACATAAATAATGATAATAGTATTTAATTAAGATACATAGAGACAAAAGTATATTAGCTATTAATTGTACAATATTTTGCAACCAATAACTAGGATGAAAGCATGTATAAATCAACAAGTAAGTCCTATAAAGATAGAATATTTTAGTTAATAAAATAGTTATTTAACCTTCAACAAGTGAGAATAAATCATATACTACTGAACATCACTAAAGAAGGGTCTTACAATATTTGATAACACATTATAGAAAGTGCTTTTCATAGCCTTGAGGGCTTATGAGTATTAATGTTAAAACATCCAATGCAAAGTCACAAAGTGTCACTAAGAAAACCAATAGTGGGAGTGTAAAAGCTGGAACTTGACCTTCAAGGAGGTTACAAGCTTCTCCACTTAAAGGATGCTCCAAGAGTCCAAAATCTAAAATTCCTTTATCTATAGCCTAGAGGGTATATTTATACAAAATGAGGTCACTTTTCACCTTCCATGACACTTCACCTACCGTCATGTCTAATTTCTAATTTTACTATATTCTCTAATTCTATTTCCTTTTACATAATTATATTTAAATTTAAAGTAAATAATAAACAAACATCAATTATGAACTTAATTCCAAAATGGACAAGGCTTGGACTTGAACCTGTAACCCGTGGGTCACATAAGTGTACCAAGCCTTGTAATCATCTATAATGGACAAAATATTCTTTGAAATCAACCTCTCATTGATAGCTTCATACTCATAGGTATTGGGTACCACTATCTTTAGATCATCCTGTACTCTATTGAAAAATGATGTAATCATGGTGATAAATATTGTGGTCTCCACCATGTGTCATTCCAATGCTTCCTTAGTTGGTTTCATGTCCTTTTCTGTGATTTCCAGTCCTTGTGCTTGTATCATCTCTTGTATTTCATGTTCCATTACTTTTTCTAGCCTCACTTTTCCTCGTGTTCCAATGGAGACTAATCTATGGGCTTTGATTAACCTCTCCATCATGCTATTGTGTTGCAAGTAAGTGCATTGAATTTTAGCCACATCATTTTCAAGTTTCTCCTGAGCTCATATGTCAAGTTTGACCTCTACTTTATATCTTTCTCTACCTGGTTCATATTTTCTTGCAACATTTCTGGTGAAGCCAAGTGTGCTACACTCCACTCATGAATGATATCGATGTTTTCAAGGCTTCCTTTAATTTTACACCTTTTGTTTTAATTGTATCTTTGACTGATACAATCACTGCAACCATATTTTGGAGTGTTCCCAGCTCTCGATACAACGGTTTTACAACATCTTCTAATGGTCTATTTTCTTCCAACGTTGATTCCTAAGAATACCTATCATAAGAGCTTGAGGACAATAGGGCTTGATTTTATTTGTGGAGCCTATCATTTTCCAGATTTTCCTTCTTTAGGCTCCTATATATTTCCTTAAATTTTTCCATGAAATGTTCAATGTTCCTTTCTATCATTTAAGGGGAAAATTTTCCTGTCGAGGCTATGGCTAGGGAATTGTCCAAGTTGTTGGAAACTATGTTCCTTTATATAGTTACTCATATAGAATTTGGCAGTTCTTGGGGAAGATATATTCATCTCTTCTGGAAAATCAAATGTGTGTTTTAGTCAAATCAGAAGCTCACTAGGTACGTGACTTGGCCCAATTCTCAAATTTGTAGATGTCCTCCTATTAAGGGTGTTGAAACCAAGTTTGATGGATCGATATCTAAGTTGGGTAGATTTTTGTTACCTTTACCTTGAGCTTATTTTTCATGTTTTTCCTTTTTCCTTTCCTCTTCTTGAGCTTTTTTATTTCGTATCTCTCTCATTTGAGCCACTCTTCTTATTGTTTCTTTTTCTCTTCTATTATTTTTCCCTCTATTCCCATCCTCTTTCTTCTTTTTCTCCCTGCTCTACTTATCCCTTTTATTTCTTCTCCCTCTCCTTTTTCAACCATTGGTATTCCTTTAATTTCTTTTCCTTTTCCCCTCGACTTCTTCCTTCTATCTCTCTCTCTTCAGGGAAAATTTCTTATCCATATCCTCCTTCCCTTTGGAAGGCTAACCTGTTGTGATTTTTGCATCATTTGTGGGTCCATAGCCATTTTTATTTTTTAGGGATTCCACAACATTAAAATAATTCTTGATATTTTCCTCATCCTTTATGGTTTGGGAAAAGAAGGCCCGTTTTTATTTGCATTGTGAACAATGAGCTATGACTACACCTCTCAAGTCATATCATTGGAAATTGAGCACTCTAATATGAAACATTCTAAGTCAACAACTTTAGCCAACACTTCTTTGTAACCCTTTACTCCATACATGCCAACATAGAAAGGATATGTGGGCTATGGTGTTTTCTTTGTCCACACTAATATACCTCCAATTCTCATGGTCACTTGATATGTAAATTCCTATAAAACGACTTTATCAATGGAAACCAGTGAAATTTGGTGTAGAGTTTTGCATGCCCAAAATACTCTAATGTATGTGGAATATAGTAGAGGGAAGCAATAATTTATTGCTTGTAATGCTTCTTTGGAGAAATCTGACATACATTGTGAATCATATTCAATTAAAAAGTGAAGCAAAAGTGATATGAAAGCTTCAACTATCCTTGTGTATAACGCCATGTATTGGATTTCGCATAGTTCTTTGCAATATATATGTATTGGTTGAATGTCTAAGGATAAATTTCACTTCCATCCCAACACATCGAATTCGAACTTGGCATATACACAGTAAAGAAAATATGAAGCCATGTAGAACTTTATTTGTTTTCCTTCTGCTATATTTTGGGCTTCTTTTACCCTAAACTAGATGGATGTTGTTAACATTTCATCCTAGTGGAATATAGTTCCTTCATGGGCATAAGTGTACATCAATGGCACCCAACATTCCTAAAAAAAAACTTTGCATTATGTTTGTAGAGTACATAATTACCACTAATTGATAAGCTTTGCTTAGTAGTTTAAAATGTCTTTAATACTCAGAACGAAGCTGTTATACTAGTTTATCGTGAGAGTTGTTTGATCTTTAGGAAAGTTATAATATTTTGAAATGTGAGGATATGTAAGTAAACTAATATCTTCACCATGACTGTCTCTGATGGTCATATCCCTAGTGTTAATGCACTTAATTATTGATCAGGAGTTCATAAATTTTTCTCAAAATTCAAAGTTACATGATTGGATTGAAACCAGGATAGTTGTGTATATATCATCTTCCTGATTCTGGCGCCATGAACGGTTCAAAAATTGATGTCGTATGAGGAAGATATTGTGTTTTGATCAAATATGGCAGAAACAGGATTTATGGAGATGTGATTATGTCAATAGATAACAAGTATCGGAGTGAAGGATGAACGGTGGTGATTATATCGCAGGAGCAGCAGTGGGAGATCAAAGGGAGAGATCTCATCGCAGTTGAGAAACATCTCACATCGCACAGAATAGAGTTTACCGTTAAAGAGTTTCATAATTTAAATTATATAACTCACAATGCGACGAGGAGGACCATGTGTCGGCGGAGGTCCGAGCGCTATCGCACTTCGCAAGCGATACAGTTTAGTATTTAATGGTAAATGTGCAGGAGGCCGATATGCGATAAGTGGAACTTGTGAAATATGCGATGCGACATTGCCATCACAACTTCACATCGGCGGATATATTGTTAAACCGTTAAAGTTATTTGTTAAACCATGCGATCTGCGAAATTGTATGTTTCCTGATCTGCGATGTTGCATACTCTGCGATCTGCACTATGTTTGAATGTGATATTGCAACATTGCCTAGGTTATAAGTATTATGGCCGCTGTGCATTAAAGAGTTTATGTGGGCCATGGTCATATCCTAACCGACGTCAACAAACCACAGTCCACGTTAAATTGCAGTGAGGAGTGGAGGTTCCGCTAACTTTCAAGACATTAATAGTTGGGGTGCGCATGTGGCCATCCCCTAACCATAACAGTAATTGCGCAACTTTATTAGCGAAGAGGATAGGGTCGTGACAAATTTGGCGGTCAGCCCTAATTTAAATCCAATTAACTGGAGATCTCCACATTTAGTGAATTTTTCCTAGGAGATATTGGGAAAAAGTGTAGGAGGCTTAATTTTTGACCATTCTGAGTGAATGAAGAGTCAATCTTGACTAATTGGAGCATTACGAATCCATTGGTGTAGATAAAAAAACCATTAGATCATTTTAACTACATTTAATAGAAAAATTTTGAGCATAATGAAAGATGGACAAGCCATTGGGAGTTGGACCAAAAGATGTAGCCTAAGAGGGGTGAAGTGCTTCATCATGCCTGCTATTTAAACTTCATGTGGTGACTTATTTCTTTGTTTTACACTGCTGTTCATTTTTATTTAGACTTATTTTGTGCTTCTAATTCACTAAATTTCATCTATAATTCATGGAAAAACTCCTTAATCCTTATGCAAACTAATGAACCAATTATGCACATGTTTTTGAAACTGAAAGACCGTTAGCACAACAAAACTAATACAGTAATTTTAGATCAGATGGTATCCAAGCTAGAGTTTTTCTCTGGTGTTGTTTAGTGCAAAGAATTTTTTCACTGTTTTCAATTTTTAGATGCTTACAAGGCTCAAGCTCAATAGGGGAGAAAGAAAACTGGTGGAAGCACGAGGGTCTCAACAGGAGCCAAATAAAAGGAGAGCAATATTGCCACAATATCCACCACCTAGTTCACCTCCTAAAGAAGCAGAAGCTCCATTAACCATGCCTAATGAGGAAGGAGAAATTCATGAAGAAGTTTACCCTAAGGAAGAAGAAATATTGTTTAGGAAAGCATTTCTTGACATGACAGAGATGGTTAGAATTGTTTATCAAGAAAGGAATGAGAGATTGGAAGGAGAAGGATCTAAACTCCAAAGGAAGGACAAGGATATTCGGGAGGTCAACATGATGAAGACAAGTCAAAGAAGGGAAATCGAGGAAATGGAGGCAATGGAAAGCCACCATATTCACCCTCATCATCATCATTATCTTCTTCTACCTGTGTAAATTACTATTTTTACAGTCCCAATTGCCCGTGTAATCTCTTTATTAACGTTATTACAGTTAGATTCAATATTGACAAGGTGATTAAACAATGTAAAGATAACTAGATAATTGGATTCAAAAATTATAGGTCTATTTAAGATACATAACCTTCAAGATGATGATACAAAAATTCAATTAGATTCTTTGAGAATGGAATATGCAACACTTGTTTGGTGGGAAGCCAAGACAAAGGAGGAAATCAAGAAACATGGTAAGATTAGTCTATCATGGTCAAATTTTATTGCTACAATTCTGTGGTTTATCCATTAGCTCACACAGAAAAAGCCATCAATGTTTGGCAACTTTGGTAATTCAAGGATAATACAGAAGCCACCAAAGATTTAGGACTTAAGATCTATTTTTAAGAGTGTATTTGTAGAGCCAAGATACTTTGCTAAAGTACATAAGAGGCTTACATAGCTACCTAAAACATACTATTCTCATGTTTAACCCCACCATTCTAGATGAACTTTGTGTTCAGGCCACACATCTATAAGCTAGAGGGAAGAACATTCTTGAAGAGGGTAGGAAGAAACCTTTTAAGGGTAAAACCAAGGAGAAAACCCTAAAAGGTAAAAACAAAAAGAATGAATTTGTTAAGAAAGAGGGAGAAAAAGTGACTTATAAACATTGTTCAAAAGAAGGCCATGATGAAAATCATTGTTGGAAATTACATCCAGAATTGAGGTGAAAGAAACCCAATAACAAAGGGAAACAAAAAACTGCTACTACAGCTCAACATGACTTAGGGTCTGATTCAGGTGATGAGACTAAAATTACAGCCATTGGATTGAAGAACATGAAGGGAAAAGAAATTGAAACTAAACCCAGTACTAGTACATTAAACTGTCACATAAACACTCCAAATGAAGAAGAAAGAATAGAACTGTTTCATGTGAGGGTCATATCCAAGCATACAAAGATTGACACATTGTTTGACAGTGGGTCACAAGAAAACTTAATCTCTAAATATTTGGTCAAAAAACTTAATCTTGAGACCATACCACATCCAAAACAATATCCATTGGGTTGGATTTGTAAGGATGAAAATCTACAAGTTACAAGGAAATGTATATTGAGGTTTGCAATCACTGCAAGCTTTGTTGACACAGTTGAATTAGATGTGGTTTTGCTTGACATAAATGGTATTGTATTAGGGAGTCCTTATTTGTATGGCAGGAAAGTGATCTTCTATCGCCATGAGAACAAGTATCATTTATTCAAAGATGGCAAGGATTTCATTGTTAGAGCACACCGCAAGAAGACAAATATTACTTTGGTAAATGCTGGATAGGTAAAGAGGCTAGTAAATTCAAGTAAGAATTTTGTTCTTCTTATGATTAAGCCCAAAGTTGATATTAATCATGAATATTTTGAGGGATGTGATCCTAAGTTGAAATCAGAATTATATGATGTCGTTAATGGGCATCATGAGATGTTTCAGGAGCCAACAGGATTTCCTTCAAAAAGGGAAATTCAACATGAGATTCAGTTGCAGCAGGATTGTCCTCTTCCAAACATCGATATGTATCACATGTAGATAATGGAGAATACTGAAATAAAGAGTCAAATCAAAGAGAAGTTGGATAAAGATATCATAAGGCTAAGCACCTCGCCATGCAGTTCATCCATAGTCTTGATACCAAAAAAAGATGGGATTTGGCACATGTGTGTAGATCTTCGAGTTTTGAACAAAATTACGGTAAAAAATCATTACCCACTCCCAAGAATAGATGATTTTCTTAATTAGCTGAAAGAAGCAAATATTTTCACTAAGTTAGATTTACGAATTGCATATCATCAAGTAAGAATTGCAGAAAGTGATACGTGGAAAACTGCATTCAAAACCAAACAAGGACTATTTGAGTGGCTAGTTATGCCTTTTGGTTTTTGTAATGCACCGGCAACTTTTATGTGGGTTATGGATAATGTTTTGCGACCATTCCTTGATGAATTTTTTATTGTGTACTTAGATGACATTTTGATTTTCAACAAAACAAGAGAAGATCATGTCTTGCATGTAAATAGAGTGCTTGATATTTTGAAGAAAGAGAATTTTTTTCTTAAGATGTCAAAATGTGAGTTTGGAAATACTTCTTTGGTCTATTTGGGACATATTGTAGGAGGAAGAGAATTGAGGATTGATCCTTCTAAATTGGAGGCCATTATGAATTGGCCCAAATCCAAAACAGTTACCGAGGTAAGAATTTTTTTAGGTGCAGCTCAATATTGGAGGAAATTTATTGCTAACTTTTATTCCATCGCAGCTCTTATGCATGTAGTGACAAGTGTGAATAAAGGCTTCCAATGGGGAGGAAAATAGCAGCAAGCTTTCGAAGCTTTAAAAGGAAAGATCAGTTCAGCTCCCATCCTTGCACTACCAAATTTGAGACAGCCATTCGAGATACAAACCTCACCTTTTGAGCATGTTTGGGTTTTTTCCAAAATTACCATTAGACTTCATCTTTGGGAATGATGTTGCAATTGACGACCATAGTGATATTGATAAGGCTCGAAAGTTCATTGAGAAAATTCAGATAATACATCAATAAGTTCAAGAACATCTTGAGAAAATTCAAAGAAAATACAAAGAGAGGCATGAAAAACATAGGGTTGATCACAAGTTTCAAGAGGGATATGAGGTATGGTTGCACATTAGCAAAGAAAGGATGCAAGGGGAAGGTAAAAAACTCAAACCCATTCGCTATGGTCCTTTTAAGATCATAAAAAAAGTTGTTAATAATGCATTCCAACTTGATTTGCCTTCTTATATGAAAATGTATTTAGTTTTTAATGTTGAAAACTTACGCTTCTATGAGCCTCCTTTGATCGATGATCAAGGAAATGATGTTCAGTTACCTTCTATTGAATATTTCTTGCCGAAATTTCTAGATGAGCTCAAAGAAGATACAATTATTGACAGGAGGACAAGAGCATCAAAGAGGGGAAGTGTTGACTACCTTCAAAATGGGCTCAAAGGCACTAAACGAAACAAGGAAAAATGGATGGAGATTGGAAAGGTGAGGGAGTTGTACCCTCATCTACTGAATAGGTAATCAAGTCTTTTGGGTTCCAAAAGCTTCCCAATGGGGAGGAATGATCAAGAGTTCATAAATTTTTCTCAAGATTCAAAGTTACAGGATTGGATTGAAACCAAGATGGTTGCGTAGATCTCATCTTCCTGATTCCAGCACCGTGAACAGTTTGAAAAATCAATGTCGTATGAGGAAGATATTGTGTTCTAATCAAATACGGTAGAAACGAGAGTTATGGAGATGTGATTTTTTCAATAAATAACAAGTATCAGAGTGAAGGATGAACAGTGGTTATTAGATCGCAGAAGAAGAAGTGGGAGATCAACAAGAGAGATCTCATCGCAATTGAGAAACATCGCACATCACACAGAACAAAGTTTACTGTTAAAGACTTTCGCAAGTTAAATTATATAACTCGCGATGCGACAAGGAGGACCACGTGTCAGCAAAGGTCCAAGCACTATCGCACTTCGCAAGCGATACAATTTAGTCTTCAATGGTAAATGTGTGGGAGGCCAATATGTGATAAACGGAACTTGCGAAATATGTGATGTGACATTGTCATCACAACTTTGCATTGGCAGATATATTCTTAAACCGTTAAAGTTATTTGTTAAACCATGTGATCTGCGAAATTGTATGTTTCCCGATCTGTGATGTCACATAATCAGCGAACTGCGTTATGTTTGAATGCGATATTGCGAGATTCCTTGGGTTCTAATTATTATGGCCGCTGTGCGTTAAAGAGTTTATTTGGGACACAGTCATAGCCTAACTAATGTCAACAAACCATAGTCCACATTAAACTGCAGTGAGGAGCGGAGGTTCCGCTAACTGTCAAGACATTAACGGTTGGGGTGTGCATGTGACCATCACCCTAACCATAACAGTAATTGCACGACTTTATTGGCAGAGCATATAGGGGCATGCCAAATTTGGCGTTCAGCCCTAATTTAACTCCAATTAATTGGAGATCTCCACATTTAGTGGAGTTTTCCTAGGAGATATTGGGAAAAAGTGTAGGAGGCTCAATTTTCGACCATTCTGAGTGAATGAAGAGTCATTCTTGACTAATTGGAGCATTCTGAAGCCATTGGTGCAGAGAAAACAAACATTAGAGAACTGTAAGTACATGTAATAACAAAATTTTGAGCATAATGAAAGATGGACAAGCCATTGGGAGTTGGACCAGCAGATGTAGCCTAGGAGGGGTGAACTGCTTCATCATGCTTGCTATGTAAAATTCATGTGGTGACTTATTTCTCTGCTTTACACTATTGTTCAGTTTTGAATAAAATCTTTCGGTGAAAATCACATCCAAATAGATTTGGTCGACGCGTTTTGAACCAACCAGTGTGGTTCATCATCAGGACAAGATGGAAAATCTGATCAAGTAACCCCTTTAAATAGAAAGTAAAACTCTCACTAGCCGTTTGTAAAATAAGAGCTAGTTTGACTCAAATAATAATAGTTAATTTATTGTATTTTAAAAGAGTAAATCAAATGATTAAAGTTTATAATTTGAATTTTATATATTTATATTTATTTTAATAAAAATATAATAATTCTTAATTTAATATATTTTTTAAAGAAAAAAATTGTTTATTTGTTTTTATTATTATCGAATAAATTAAATGTTAAAAATAATTAAATAATCATTTTTATATTTTTAATTTATATATTTATTTTATTTTTAATAATTAAATGCTATGTGATTCCAAAACTCATCTGAATTTTTTTATTAAAAAAAAAATATATACAATAAAATAAAAATAAATAAATAAATAAAAGGGAATAAAATAAAATAAAGGTTATTACGAGAATTGACCATTTCTACCACCGCAATAACCTTTATTTTATTTTATTCCTATTTATTTATTTAATTTAATTTTATTGTATTTATTTTATTTTATTTTATTTTTATTTTTATTTAATCAAAAAGTTAACTGTTTGATGAGTTTTGGAATCACATAGCATTTAATTATTAAAAATAAATAAATATATAAATTAAAACTATAAAAATTATTATTTAATTATTTTCAACATTTAATTTATTCGATAATAATAAAAACAAATAAACAATTTTTTTTCTTTAAAAAATATATTAAATTAAGAATTATTATATTTTTAATAAAATAAATATAAATATATAAAATTCAAATTATAAACTTTAATCATTTGATTTACTCTTTTAAAATAAAATAAATTAACTATTATTATTTGAGTCAAACTAGCCGTTATTTTACAAACGGTTAGTGGGAGTTTTACTTTCTATTTAAAGGGGTTACTTGATCAGATTTTCCATCTTGCCTTGATGATGAACCCCACTGGTTGGTTCGAAACGCGTCGACCAAATCTATTTGGATGTGATTTTCACCGAAAGATTTTATTCACAATTTATGGATCACAGAAGCAAAATTCCTACTATTGTTCAGTGTTATTTAGACTTATTTTATGTTTCTAATTCACTAAATTTCATCTATAATTCACGGAAAAACTCCTTAATCCTTATGCAAACTAATGAACCAATTATGCACATGTTTTTAAAACTAAAAGACCCTTAGCACAACAAAACTAATACAGTCATTTCAGATCAATGATCCACTCAATAGTTTCTCCACAAAGAAATACTATTGGATAAGATGCTACTTTGTGTAGCCATTATCTTTTGACATTTTTATAAACATCGATATCATCTTCTGCAATAAGATATTCTTTCTTACAGAATATGTGATATATCTCATACTAACTGGTGTACATATATTTATTGATAAAACACCCAAGGTCACGACTGAAGTAATAGAGCTTTCCTGTGATCCTTCCTCTACAATTTCTTTCCCAAGTCTTTGCTTTTGTGTAGCCACGTCTTCTGATGATAATATGCTAAAGAATTGCAAAAATACTAAACCTGACATATAAAATATATACATAATTATAGTTGAGTTAGAAAATAATAGATCAATTGAGCACATAGCACAAGATGAAAGTGTAGCATGGAAAAGTGTAATTTTTTATGGCACAAGGAAGGAAATTTATCTAAAAAGTTATGTTGTGATGCGGTATGGGAATGTATTGCACCAAGGTTATATGGTGCATCGTGTTACCTTATAGCATACTGAGAAGAGAAAATGTGTTATGGCTCAACTAAGGAATTTAGTCTACAGAAGCGAATTGTGATGCGTTGTGGGCGCAATTATATGTGCATCCCATAACAGTATCTCAGACTTGTGTCGTAGTGCAGCTTGGGAAGCTAGTCTATGAAAAGGACTTGTGATGTGGTGTAGGGTATGTGGTGCAATAGGGTAACGTAGAAGTATAATGATAAAGTGTGATGTGTTATGGAACTACACTGCGCTAGCACAATGGATGCAAAAGGAAATATTTAAGTGTTGGGAAGGAAGTGGCATTGTTCATGTTTATCTATATATAGGGAACGTGAAGGTTAGGTAAACAAATGGATACGAGAAAATAGCTCAACACTTAGACGTTACCGACACAAATAATTTCACTATTATGACACGATGTGCTTACTTGTAGAGGTGTGATGATTTCACTATTATGACACGATGTGCTTACTTGCAGAGGTGTGATGTGCCATTGAATTGCTTATATTTTCCAAGTTAAAAATGCCTCTTCTCTTCCCACCTACAGGTTGAAGAATAGATTTTGAGGGTTAGATCATATAGATATTTAAAATTTGAATGAGGGGACCCTAAAATTTGGCTCTTGTTTTCCACGGGGTCTTGGATAGATGGTGATTAGGTGCTTTTCTAAGGCACTCCTTGATATGAAGTCATCGGTTTAATTCTCTGCCCCAATCGAAATTATATATTGGACATGATGAAGATGTAGTCCTATCAATCTTTAAAAAAATTAACTCTTATTAAAAAAATTTTAAGTTGTTGTAACTGCTACTACAAATTACTTACTTTTCTCATAAAACTTCACATCATTTTCCATTAGACAAAATTTATAATGTATTATTGCTACTTTTATACTATATTATTTCTACTTAACATATGTACATATTATTGTTACTGTATATTGCTATCTTTAAATTAATTGAAGATTCATTGATTTTGCTATAATCAGCAAAAGAATCATCACAAGGGTGGGTATCCATATTATTGCTACTTAAAAATGCCCCTTATATTAAGATTTTGAAATAGTTGCAAGTTTTGAAATATTTGAAATGTAAAGTTAATCTTTGATTTTACTTATTCCCATTTAAACTATTCAAGAACATGCAATGCACTAAAGTCAAGTCTTTTTATCTAATAAAATATTAATAAATTTTTTTTTTAATTATTAATATTTTAATATTTAGCTATAAATATCTAGATATTAAAATATTTTTAATAACCGAACTTAGTGTGGACCACTTGGAAGATGGATTTCAATCACTTGGAAGAATGAATGAATGAATGATATTTTAACGTCCACAAGACTAAAAATAGTCTATGGGACTACCAACTTCCTTGTTTTTTGCCTTATGTAATTCAATCCTTTTCTTACTCAAATTGATGATGAGCTAACCCAACCTTCTAACAGCTCCCTCACTGAAAAGACAATTCCATGGAATTGATGCTAACATATTGCGGTAAATGTCCTTTACGTCTATGAAAGCATCACATTCCAAAATGAAATGCTTTTCTGATTCCATTGCCCCAGAAGTGCAAAAATTACATGCCATTTCTTCCCAAGCTTCTTTAGGTCTCTTCCACTATCTTGTTTCACACATAATTTTATGTGAGTTAGTTCTTAATTGAGTTATAATAACCTTTTCTCTCCACAGAATGCTAGCTCCAATGTACTCTTTTTGTTGGAGATCACATGTATGGTTGAATTCTTGAACATAATACTTCTTCTTTCTACCAACACTTTTCCCCATATACCCTTACGGAACTTCTCCAACAAAAAATTCTTTAACTTCTTGCTATTTGTGGGACATGCATTAAGGTAAATATTCCATTTTTGCATCCATTAGTTGTTTTGTCTCATCCATGATTTCTTTCTTTCACTCATACCTTCATTGAAGATAAATTTTGGCCATCTACCTCCTCCCATTTGCTCAATTCTTTTTAGATCCCTTATAAGACGCACCATGGCAATTGCTTCATTGGGAGCTGCCCCTATTTCACTCAACATTATCTCATAGGGCACCGAAATTTTTATCTTAAACTTTCTCATGATCAAGTGTTTTTGAATTTTTTCAATTTCTTTCCATTTTGAAACAGGGATGTCGCTAGCCCACAATTCACACCCATATAATAGCATTAGACAAACTAGGAGTCCAAAAATTACTTTGATTGTGTTCCAATCCCATAACTCTGCCTCTCTACATCTATTTTGAAGTGCATATAATGCTTTCCACCCTCCTAAAATTCTTTTCTTTCTGCAATCCTTCCAATTAAGCTTGTTATTGAAATCGATCCCGGGGTACTTGTATTCATTTACTTCTTTAAGAATGTTTCCTTAACAGAAAAATGTGTGCTGGATTTGATTCCCTTTATTAGAGAAAATGATTATTTTTGTCTTACTGGTATTGTCTTTCATCCCCACTGCTTTACAAAAATTCTCAAGGGAATATAGGTGCATTTGCAATCCATGGGCCGATTTAGCAACCATCACAAGATCATTGACATATAGAAGAAGCTTTATCACAAACTCCCCCAATCGAACACCTTCCCCACCTTGCAAATTTAGCCACTCTTCCAGTTTATCAATATATAAACCAAAAAGGGTAGGGGATAAAGGGAAACCTTGCTTGACTCCGATGTCACTTCAAAAAAATTCTGAAATGCCTGCTGAAGTTCTAATTTTCACTTTCACCTCTTAATAAATCCTATGGACAACAGCTTTATATTGTAAAGGAATTTCAATTTCTTCCATTATACGCCACAACTTATCTCTAGGAACCGTGTCAAATTCCTTTTTGATGTCAACAAAGCAACAAAATACTTCTTCTTTGCTCCCCCAAGCCTTTTCGACAATGTGTCTCAGTGTGATACCGTGGCCTATTGTAGAATGCTTCGGCCTAAAACCCGCTTGCCCTTTTTCCATATTTTATTTTACTTTTTCCCACTTACTGATTCTATTTTCTACCATGCCGCTGAAAATATTTGCAAACGAAGGATTGATCATAATGGTTCTATAGTTGGAAGGATTATTAATGTCTCCACTTTTAAAAGGGGGAATTACTAGACTAGTTTTCCAATCCCTTAGGAATCCTTGTTGAATGACGTTGTTGAATATTTCCACGATATGCGGTGCAAAAATGTTCATTCCCCACTTTATATATTCTACTTGAAGATCAACCAAGTCCTTTGCCTTCCCCGTTTTCAACTTTTTAATTCCTACCTCCCCCTCATGTACTGTGAAAATCTTTATAGTTGTGTTGATCCTGGGAGGAGGCTCAACCTCTAATTATTTTTCATAGAGTTTCCTTGCATAGTCAAATTAGTGATTGGCTGCAATATTATTTTCAAATTTCTTCTTCCTTGGTTGAATTTTCTGCCAAAATTTTTTAGGGTTATTCTTTCCTAGATATATCAACTCTTCCCGCCTTATTTGCATAAACTCATATTTTTTCTTTTTTTTAAATCTTCTTATATAACTTTACATTCATCTTCCCCTATCCTTCCTTTTTCAAGGTTCTCCTTTCCATTTTGCATTCCTCATCGAACCACGCATTCACAGGAATATCGCATAAATATTTGGGATATCACAAAAATATTGGGAATATGGATATAGTAGATTGGGATTTTACCTCTTTTTCCCGTGATCTATGCAAATTTAAAAATTTAAATTCATTTCTAATGTAAATAACTATGGTAAATATTTTAAATTTATTTTTAATTAATTCGAGAGATGCTTTACAATGTCAGATCAAATGTATCAAATGTTTTGAGGGATAGTTTTTTTTGAAGTGCAAATATTTTTTCAAGATTTGCAATCAAAGAGGTTTTCACTTTGAGAGATTTGATTCTTCTCATTATTTGATAATCCAAAATTAAAATGGATCTATGTCTATTTAATTTAATTTTAGATCCAATGCTTCATTGATCTAACAATCCACCACAACATCTCTCTCATAATTGTTGTAGAGCACATTTAGGTATAATAATAACAAAACATAATGTTGACTCGATTATAAAAGTAATAAATAGTAAAAAGTAACAAAAATAATAACTCGATTCAATTTGTTGTATTGCAATTTTATTTTTATTAATAAAATTACAAAGATTTTTTTTCCAAAAAAATCATAATATACATATAACCATAATATTTTATAACTAACCATAAAAATAAAATATAGTTAATAACCATATAAACACTAAACACTTACTATTTTTCTAAATTATATATATATATATATAACCTTTTAAAGAAAAATAAAAAAATGTCATACAGATGTGTATGTTGTTATATGTATTATCAAGATTTATTTGTTTGTGAAGTTAATTTTCGGTAATTCTTTAAAGAATTACATTTTAAATTACATGATAACCTTTGGTTTAACACTAGGGAAACCAAACCAATGGCAATGTATCAAGTTTTTTGTCTTTGGAAGATTCATATTCAAAATATCACAAAAAAATTAGCATAATGAAGCCATACTTATGGCTAGCTACGAAGTTTTAGATGCCTATACTAGCATATGTTAGAAATGAAACTAAAACATAAAGACATGGAATCCATGTCCTTAGATAACATCCAAAAATTAAGTGGCTTCTAAGGAATCCACTTCTATTGGGGTGTATCCAGCTTAATTTGAAGTTCTAGCTATTCTTGAGCCCGATCTTGGTGCAAACCTAATTTCAAGTATGTCCAGACGATGCCATAAATCTTGTATCTCTAATTCTATTTCATCCAATATGAGTAGTATTTCATCCTATGCATCGTTGCACTCTAACAAGAATTTTCTTAACAACAAATTCATGTTCCAATGCAAATCTATTGTGTAGAGGTACTCATACTGTCAATCTTGAATATAGTCGATGTTAGGGACCCAGGCTGCAAAATTATCTAGAATCTCCATAGACATAAAACATTCTCACTCTTGTATCAAATCATCCCCATCTTCCTTGAGTTCCTATTGTTTTTCATGCGGCTTTTTCTCCCTAAACTGGTGCATTGAAGTCGTTGCCCAAAATCGAGCTCATGAACCACTCAAATCACCCTAACCTCCATGCCCCCTATGAGAATGTGCCTTTTTCCTAGCCATGGCAGAGACTGGTAAAAATAGGGACGACTAAAAGAGAAAAGTTGATGAAGGAGAATCTCACAAACCTAAACGCTGGGGTTATTTCTAAGCCTCTCCATCCCAAAGCTAAGTCTGAAATTGGGAAACATTTCCAAACACAAGAAGGAAACATCCATTGTTGACCACAAAAAATCCAACTAATGAGAAGGAGGAGGATGGGATGTTCATCCTACAAAGATATGAGGAAATAAAAAGAGTAAAGTTCATCATGGCGAGGAGAAGGATGCACATCATAAACACCCAAGAGAATCTTAACTCAATATGTCGTTGACAAGGCAATGTTAATGTTTCAATCCTTGGCATGTTATACATTGATTACCATTAATTCATAATGAGACTAGGGATGGTGTGTTTGTTGCCTGATTGATGGGGGAGGAGGTGTGGCACAAATCCTCCACGTATAGCGTGGAGTGATAGTTTCCCTTGTAGAAATTTGAATAACTGATATATTATTCACCGAGATTCTCCTGATCACACACTATTTGACTTCATGCACAATACCGAATCTCTTCTACCATTGATCATTACATGTAGAAATAAAATCAATTGCATGCACACATTAAAACCATAAAAATTCACACATATGAACACAGTATGTAATGGGAAAGCTTAAAGCTGAAAACCCCCAACTATCTGATATTATATATGTCATAGAGATCATGTAACAATCATTATAAAAATCTCCTCACAAGCTCTCAGTATAATCTCCACTTGCTACACACTAATCAGGCCCAATCTTGCAAATCCCATGCACCGATCTTTGCCAGCCTTTAGCCTGCCTCTACTGCGCAATCCCTGCTGAAGAATGCCTCTTGATGAGAATGTATTACCCCAGCCTTGCTGACGCAGTCCTTATAGGCATCTCTACTAAGTTTTGGATGCAAACCATGCATCACTTATAGTCACAACTGATAGTCACACTTGCCCTTTCCAATATCTACTTGCTGATCTCCTTTGGCCCCGTCGATGCAGAAGTTAGCGTGCTGTATTCTTTAGTTGATTAATGATTTATAATTAGTGAATTAATTAACTAATTAATTCACTACACTCTCACTAGTGTATCAATCAATTAGACTAGATACAACTAGCTCAACTGAGTCTAACTGAGTTAAACTAAATACAACTCCACCAACTACTTCTCCAACTCCACCAAACTCTGTCACATGAGTTCTAACTGAATTCCTCCATGCAATAGCTCTAGTAAACCCTTAGGAATAGCGTAATTCCTTCTGTCAGCTGCTGTGCCACATCTGTGCACTTAACTAAAGTGCTCCAAGAGAATAAGATAATGTTTAGAGTCCAAATATTATTAAGAGCTAATAATATTCGACATATCTATTTTTATACTGGCAATCTAAAAATAGATTCCACCAAATATGTCTAAAAATAGAAGTCCATCTATTTTTTACAACTTGAACAACCATCCACAAATAGCATCCTGCAACTCATAGAATATGATCGACATATCTAAAAATAGACTTTGCGACAAAAATCACATGTGTGGGCCCCACCTAATTTAGGTGATCATTTTCCAAATAGGATCAGGAATGATGTTTCAGGATGCCTCCTTCACTATTTATTGTTGCAATATTCAACACTCCCTCTCAACCGAAAGAACCCAACTCTTGCATGGGACATGCGACTCCGTACATTAAGCCACGCAACCTTCACCAAGCGCCATGCAACTCCATGCATCTCCTCTTGCAACTCCTCTGGCTGAGAGGCTCTAAAAATCAAGTATTCCAGTGCATCTATCATCAAAATCTTCGACTTCTCTTGCGTATATTACACATGTCATGGAACCCAGCTGCCATTGTTGAACTCACACCCATGCACTCGCCACACTTGTTGTCAGCTCACTGGTCCTGGCACTCCAATATAAACATGCTGCACAGTCTTCATCAATCCAGTGATCATGATATTCTTTTACTCACACATTGAGGCACCTCGTAGCCAGGTTCAATTCATGAGATCCACACCATCTCAATGAATCCTGCCCAGAAATATCCTCTTGGGATTAATCATGCATGTCGCCCCACCTCTCACCTGGTGGTATAGCTGCATGCACTCCCTCTACCCATCTAGCACGAAATTTCTCTGCATGAGTGGTTTCTTCCACTCCATGATCCTCATCTTGTGGCTGCTCCACATCCCGAGGTTCACTCTTACCTGCATGCAAAACTTGCTCCCTATCAAGCATCAATTGCATGTCTTTCTTGCACTTCCCAATAGTAGGAAGCTTTGTAGACATCCCATCTACTTCAAGTCTGTAGAGATTCTTGGCTTTAATCCCAACCTTCTTGACTTGTCCTTCTTCATCCACACTAACTCCTACACTCCCAAGCTCATCCCTGCAGTGGACAAACTTTTTCAAGTATTTCGGAATAGTGTCATTCTTCTCCATTTTTATTTTCCTGAGTTTATCCTAAAACTCAACCGCTTCAATGCTTTGCAATTGCTCCAATGATCAATATCGCTCCAATACCATGTAGAAATTTGAATAACTGATATATTGTTCACCAAGATTCTCCTGATCACACACTATTTGACTTCATGCACAATACAGAATCTCTTCTAACATTGATCATTACATCCGGAAATAAAATCAATTGCATGCACACATTAAAACCATAAACAATCACAGATATGAACACAATATGTAATGGGAAAGCTTAAAACTAAAAACCCCCAACTATCTGTATACTATATATGTCATAGAGATCATGTAACAATCATTATACAAAGCTCCTCACAATCTCTCAGTATAATCTCCACTTTCTACACACTAATCAGGCCCGATCTTGCAAATCCGATGCACCGATCTTTGTCAGCCTTTAGCCTGCCTCTACTGCGCAATCCCTGCTAAAGAATGCCTCTTGATGAGAATTGATTACACCAGCCTTGCTCACGCAGTCTTTATAGGCATTTCTACTAAGTGTTGGATGCAAACCATGCATCACTTATAGTCACAATTGATAGTCACACTTGCCCTTTCACCTATCTCTGCACTGGTCTCCACTGAAACTGTTCATGCATTGAAGTTAACTGATGTATTCTTTAGTTGATTAATGAGTTTATAATTAGTGAATTAATTAATAATTAATTCACACCACTCTCACTAATTGTATCAATTAGTTAAACTAGATACAAATAGCTCAACTATGTTTAGATTAGTTAAACTGAACACAACTCCATTAACTCCCTCAATCAACTCCACCAAACTCTGTCATATGAGTTCTAACTGAAGTATCCATGCAATAGCTCCACTTAACCCTCAGGAATAGTGTAATTCCTTCTGTCAGCTCCTGTGCCACATCTGTGCACTTAACTGAAGTGCTCCAAGAGAATAAGATAATGTTTAGAGTCAAATATTATTAAGAGCTAATAATATTCGACATATCTATTTTTAGACTGGCAATCTAAAAATAGATTCCGCCCAATGTGTCTAAAAATAGAAATCCATCTATTTTTCCAACTTGACCAACCATCCACAAATAGCATCCCGCAACTTATAGAACATGATCCATATGTCTAAAAATAGACATAGTCTAAAAATAGACTTTGCAACAAAAATCACTTGTGTGGCCCCCACCTAGTTTTGGTGATCACTTTCCAACTAGGATCAGGAATGATGTTTCAGGATGCCTCCTTCACTGTTTCTTGTTGCAATCTTCAACATCCCTATTCCTCCATCCCTTATTACATCCTTGTTCACCCTATATGAAGAGTGCATTATGAGGATTTTAATAGAATTAGAATTAAAAATATTTCTTTATATAAAGATGTGAAATATATATAGTACAAATAATAACTATGAATTATCAATTTATCATATTATATAAATTAAAATAATAATCTTATATTTGTAACCATGATATTTCAAAGCTTCAAATTTAAATTTATTTAATAAACATACAAAAATTTAATACTTAATTCTAAACTTTATATATGAATAAAAAATTATATATATATATATATATATATATTTATATATATATATATATATAGTGTTTTAAATAAAAATAAAATGAAAAATATATGTATATAAAGAAATGTGAAATTCATATATAATATAAATAGTATTATAAATAATTAGTATAAATTTATTTTAGTTTTGACTCAATTAAGTATTAAAGTTTAAAGGTAAAAACATTTCCTCAAGTTTTGTATCCTTTTTCTTTCTTTTTTCTTCTTTTTCTTTGTGTTCTTTATTTTTTTATATTCTTCTTCTTCTTTCTCATACTAGGTTGAGGCTAGGTCAAGGCCAACCTCAATATTAGATGGAAGAACGATCTATCCACCAATGGGATGTTAGCACCAAGTGTGAAGCTCAGTCAAGCTTGGACGCCCCTTGGGATAGTTTAATTCCCCCAAAAGTGGCTCACAACATCAACCTCTCCCCATGATATTTAAATTTGTTACCTAGTTGGGACCAAACCCCACACAAACCAATTGATCTACCCCTCATAGGTCTCAAATTTTTTATTCCAAAAAAAAAGTTGCATTTTGAGAAATTTGATCCCCTCAACTTTTAGTATATCCAAAATCAAAATAAATGTATATTAATGTAAATAACTATAATAAAAAATATATCGTAATTTTAAGTTTTATTATTTTTATTTAATTTAAAAATAATAATAATAATAATATAAATATTACCATTAATTAAAATTATTTTATCTAATCAATGCTTTTCTTAAATTTATAAAAAATGTTTTTTTTTTAAAACACATTAATTACTTTTCCACACATAATTAAAAAGGAAAACTATAAATTAAAGAGAGATATTACTGATTTAACTAATCATGAGGTGATAGTTATATTCTTTGCATCATGGCAGGTTAGGGATGAGGAAAATATTTTGATTACTAAGAAAAATTAAATTATTTCTTTAAAGAAGAGTTGCATGGCAGCTTATTCGTGTTTCTTAAAAATGTTTTCATGCTTCGTATTAATAATTATTTGTGATTTTTGTATCATTCTATTGACGTAGAGAATTGAAGTTTTATCTAGACCCAGTCTTGACTTGAAAATGGAAAAATTATTTGAAAAAGATAATAAGTAAATAAAATCAAATTTCAAGTAGAAAAAACAAGAAATTAATGAATAAGTGATAGTATCTAAATTAGAAATAGGAAAAAATATATGTAAAAACTGAAAATAATAATAATAATAATAATAATAATAATAATAATAATAATAATAAATATCATAGTCACACTAAAAGATATCTAATTAACCAATCAATCATAAAACAAATAAATGAAGTTCAAATTAATAGGAAAAAAAATCAATTTACTAATATAAAAGTTTGAAGTGTTGTGCACAATATTTGATCAAGATAAAGGTAAACTAAGTCATATATCATGAAGCAATTATAATAATAAAAAAGGAGAAAAATCATTGAGAAACCACCACTAACTATTGCATATGCAACACCAAACAAACAATCCGTGATGAAAATGTTTTGTAACATACCCAAACTCTAAGGTGACTTTATGGAAGTTCAGTATCAATTTTTTTTCTCTTCGTATGACTAACTTATACCATTTTTTTAAGTCACCATCGTCTTCTTCCTCTCGAGAGATTTCCTCTTGTGGAATTATAGCGCCCCCCTCCAACCCCCTCCTTAGCCTAATTTACTCATGTCTGACTAGGTTTACAATAGTGGTATATTTATTATCCATGAAATGATTTACAAACATACCCTTAGGATATTTGGAATTAATCTCATAGGAAATATGGCCTCAGAGCACATCACCTAAGCACAAAGGCCCAAAATAGTGTATTCACAAGGACACGTAGGCCCAATATGACCTAAATCACTAGCTTAATAAAAATATGTATTTTTGCCCACCAAAAGTGGGGATCCCTAGGAGAGCTTCTTTCCTAGTCATCTTCTTCAGTCGACAACCAGCATCCCTTGAGAGCCACCCTTAATCGATGTGATATTCCACTTTATCTCTGCTCCCTACATCAGTTGTATTTTTCCTCACCCATCTGTCGAGAGCATATGTTAGAAGGTGGGAAATCCAACCCAAAAGGTATGTTTCTTATTGTGCACTCGAGTGCTTATGTTTATTTTTCATTGGGAATTTTGGGCATGGATTACTTGGAAACTTGGAAGAAGAAAGGTCTTTGACTATGGTTATATTCCCTCACTTTAAATGTGGGCTTAATCTTCAATCCTAGTCCCGTGGGATCTCTCCTATTGGCATATGTCTTTACAATGGGCACTACTTGGGAAACCCTAATTTTGGTAGTGTGGTCCCATTTTCTCGTTTCATATATTTCACTCTCCCCCTCCACATTACAAGCCCTATTTCATCATTTTCCTTCTCTACGTCCACATGACCATTGGGTCCACAAGGCACTCGCACAACCCCCTCCCTTAGTCCACATATCTGGTTGGGGCCTGGAAATTTTGCCCTGAAGGTTGATGTAGCTAAAAGAAATTTAAAATCATATCATAACCACAAGCAAGAAACAAAAGAAAAAGAATATTATAAAATGAAAAATATGGGTGGAAAATTTAATATAACACATGGGAAAAATCCAAACATGAGCTCTACCCCTTATCATGGCCATCACCCTAGTTCCTAGGGCCCCATGAGTGCCCCCACATCATTAAGTAACCCATGCACATCCAAACCTCTGGTGGGCAATGAACTTCCCCACCTTAAGGGGGTAATAACGACTCTTTATAATTCACATCATGCTCTCATTTCCTGGAACCTCGAGCAATAATACAAAGAAAAATCAAGAAAAGGAAAATGGAAAATAAAGAGGGGTGGAAAAACAAAGGCTGGGGTAACTCATGTATCCACAATTTATCCCTCATAGATCTATATACCGAATATGTGGGCATCCCTCATTATTACTATCCTTGTACCCATGGAATTGGGCCTTGAGATCCTTGTGTCCCCATCCATTTCATCATCATTCACGTGACACCTAACAAGTGAAGCATGTACCTAGAACCTGTCTTTCCCCTTAGGGTTTGGGAACACCTAATGGGGTTGTTTATTAACCATTCCTACCAAAGGAGGTAACATTATTACAAAATTAAAGCCCCAAATTTGGAAAACAAACCCCATATGAAGTCTCAATATTCCCTTGTTTAACCAGCTTGGTTCACTTAGATGCACTAATGAATTATTGTATTTGATAGTGAGGATGCAGCATTAGACATTATATGTGGTTGGTACGCGGTTTCATCATGTGTTGGGTAACTTAATTGGGTATTTATTCCACTATAGGAACATATGACACCCTCTGGGTGAAGCGTTGAGATCCATAGGACTCCTATAATTGCAGAGTGTCATTACTTCATTCCATGGAAACTTGTAGCACCACAATAGTCTACACTTTGCCCCATTTTATTCATGATATAAAGCACTTGGAAAAACATGCCCCAAGTAGGCCTAGCAATGTACACATGGTTTGGCAGCTCATATAAGGCCTAGATGAGGATTGTCTCACCCTTAAATACATGGGAGTTCTAGCACCATTCTCTGATCCCTAAAAAATGTAGCAAATTCATGATATTTTATCACCAGGAGACCATGAGACCCATTTTGTGCCCCAGATAGAAAATTAGGGTCCACTTGATGATTTGCGTGAATTTTTTGGGGTCAACCCCTAGTAGATGATTTATGGAGCCATCTTGACTCACTTTATCATAAGGAGATCTCAATGCATGCCTCAAGAAGACCCACACAGTGATGAAATCAACATTTCATCCATCTTGTGGGTTTATCTTTATGAATTTTCATTGGCTATGTGTTTGTCGTGTAACCACAATTATTTTTTCCCTCAATTTTACAACTAAGAGGGGTTTCTAGGCTAAAATTAGACTTGATAGTTCGTGTATATATAGATGGGAGTTCATTTTTTCTACTGATCACCCTCACACTTGGATTGGATCTCTTGAGAAGAACTCACACTTGTTTCTTTGGCTATTTGAGAATATTTTTTAATGCATTTTGACATTTGGAGCTAATTTTCATTTCTTCTTTGGAGCTACTTATTGGATCTTGGATGGATATATTGAATGTCATCTTGTAAGTGCTTAAGCTTGATGGAAATTTTCTCTTGAATTTTTTTAATGTATGGAATTTCTACTTCTAGAATGTTCTAATTGTGCCTTAATTATTTAAAATTAATTTTGGAAGGCTTTCTAGTTGAGTATTGCATATGTTATTCAATGTATGACATGTAATGAATGTTCCTAGTGGAGGAAATTATTGAAATCTCCATCAAAGTTTGTTATCTTTGAAGTGGGTAAATGCTTAAACATAGTACCTAGGGAATCATTTTTAAGCCTCCTTGGAGACGATTTAAATGATATTGAACATTCAAAGACTCCATATGCCCAAAGGAAAAGGCACTAATCCAAGTCCTTTGTGGTCATCTCTACTTTTCATCCATAATATTTTCTCTTAAAATTAGGTCCTTTTAAGGCTAGGGAAAAAATCTAGGGCTTGCGATAAAATTTTAGGGAGGAAACATTTTGGGAATTAAAGAGACTAAACATCAAGCTTAGGTTCTAGTATACCTACACTCCAAGTTTGGTGGGCAATAACTCGAGTTTCATCCATAAAATCTCTTTCCCTAGTTGTTGCTCCAAGAGGGAAACCCTAGTTTCCTCTCCCTCAACTTGGGGAATTCTTTGAAGGTTGTATGATCTTAGTAATTTTTAAAGTATATCTCAATGAGTATTTTATCTCGGCCCTTGACATTGTGAATACTTATTACCATAAAAAAACCTCAAATCCCTAGGCCTTGTGCCTTCTTTTCTAGGGATTTTCTTAGAGGGTGATTTGCTTCCTTAAAGCCTTGTACCCTTATTGAGCCTCTCTTTCGAATGAGTTCTAGCTTGATAACTTTATTCCCTATACTTATAATATCTATTCTAAGTGATCTCCTTCCCACTAGGACTCCTCCCATCAGTAAAATTCCATAAATAGCAGGGGACCTTGGATGTGGTAACAGTGGACCATTGTCCCATTCTTAGCATTCACTCTAGTTTTTTGTCTTGTAGGGTTTGCCTCTCCAAGGCTTGCTAGATTTTGTGGTAACACATACAATAGAATACAGGGGTGTTTTGGGGGTGTTACATTCCTATCCACCTTATTTAAGAATTGTCCTTAATACATTATATACATATGTATAGCTAAGGGAAATGTAGAAAATACCTCCCACGTGGCTTCCTCTAGTTCTCATTGAGCATCCTCGGGGTTGTAATGGATCCATTGGCAATGTTATGCACTTACTTGAACTTCTTTACTAGGATGCATATTGGTTCTACATAAAATCCCATTTGGGATACACCTAAATTATATTCCAATCAATCACGTGGTTAGCATCTGAAAAATATTTTTTAAAACAGGAAACACAAAATGAATATTGTAGAAATTAATATGTAGATTCTAAACTTCTCATGAAATTTACTAAATCACAAGACTAGAAGCTACTCTACTGATTTGCAAAAGAAAATTCACAATCGAGAACACAAATCATTAACATGCATCAATGTTCAACACACATACACAAAGATTTATCTAGGGGAAAGAAATTGTTCAAAACCCCTTACTATATGTATTCCATTAATCAAAGAATCTGGATGAATACAATATGCTTTGCTCAATCTTGAGCTCAACCTGCACCTGTATCTTCTATCATCTGCTTGACTGGTTGAACCTGGCCAA
Source organism: Pinus albicaulis (assembly GCA_034641835.2). Lineage (NCBI taxonomy): Eukaryota > Viridiplantae > Streptophyta > Pinopsida > Pinales > Pinaceae > Pinus > Pinus albicaulis. The sequence continues at coordinate 950,086,419 of CM076573.1, forward strand.
TACTTAGCCAATTTCAAGCCTTCCCAACCTCCTAATTCCTTTCGCATTCCATTGAGGAAATTAGCCCCTATTAAATAGGAAATTCCCATATTTTCTTGCACAATTCCTCTTGGTTGATCTTATGGCCAATACAATGAACTATACACTCAATCTAGTATATAATTAATTGTACACTGTGTTGGAAACTCCACCATGACTGGGAAATTCGAATTCTTTGCATGCATGAGCTAATTTAGGTTGATTTGTTAGCTATCTAGATGATCACTGAGTGTGGTTGAAGTTCCACTTCCACAATTTGACCTTCCACTAGTTCCTCCAACAATTAGAACTAGTTTAACTGACTATAACTCAATTTAACTAAACTAAATTGCTACAATTGATATTAACTCAACCTAGGCTCCTAAAATTTAGGAACCCACTACACAAAACTGAAATCCATGCCCCTAACTTGAATTAACTGAACTATGCTCCTATTTTAGGAATCAACATAAGAAAACTAAACCTGAACTCATTAACTTGAATTCTGTGTTCTTAACTGAGTGACAAGAGCCATGTCACCTCATTTAAATCCTCCAAGTTGTCTGCTAATGTGGAATTTATAATTTTCTCAATTTTAATTAAGGAAAATCAAAATTGAGACTTTCTTGCTGCATTTTCAACACTCCCTCTTAGCAAGAAAGGGATTATCAACCACCCCTATCATGCACCTGTGGAATGTACTGCATGCAACACCTCTCACTTTTATTGCTACTACTACAACATATGAAACTAAGAAGCATCCAAAAAAAATTTAATCAATTGTGTTTGCAACTGAGAAGCATCCCAAAAAAAATGAATCAACTATGTCTACAATTGTCTACTGGGAAAATTGTATTCCTTCTTTTGACTCTGTTATAGAGCCTCCTGCTCTGCTATCAACATTCCTATGCACTCCTCAGTATTTGAATGACACTGATCCTCATGCTACTGAATATTGTGGGCCCCTATATAAAGGTAATGATCCATGAGGAGAATGCCTCAATAGACCCTGCCTCAATGGACCCTGCAATTATGAGACTAGGGATCCGCATTTCTCCACCTCACAAAAGGAGTTATAGTAACATGCATGGAAAAATATGGTCTACTCATACTAATACTTCTAATAATTTGTTGTTGCTTCCACACTGATGTTGAAATCATTGCAATAATGAGTATGATATTCCCATATCCTTAAGTACTAGCTTCCATAGGGTTACTCCCTCTGAAACTAAACTCCCTCTAAGTCTCAATCTCCCTACAAGAAATACCTCTGCTCCTCAGTCTTCCAATATAAATAATCACAACTCCTCTTTTTCTCACTAAAAATTGGCTAACTCATCTTCCCACTAGCAGCCTTCTTGCTCCATTAACAAGTCTGCACATAGGGTCTTCTAGTTTTTCCCTAAACTACAACTCCATCAACTCTGCCTCCTAACAGCTCAATAGTTCTTCAATGATCATTGTACATGAGTAATTCAAGGGTTGGTTCTAATGCAAATCATGCTCTGATACCATCTAGAAATTAATGTGTAGATTCTAAATTACTCATGAAATTTAATAAATCACAAGAATAGAAGCTACTCTACTGATCTACAGAAGCAAATTCATGATCGAGAACACAAATCATTAACACGCATCAAGATTCAACACACATACACATAGATTTAGGGGAAAGAAACTGCTCGAAACCCCTTACTATCTATATTTCATTAATCAAAGAATCTGGATGAATACAATATGCTTTGCTCAAGCTTGAGCTAACCTTGCACCTGTATCTTCTATCCTTTGCCTGACTGACTGAACTTGTCCAATACTTAGCCAATTTCAAGCCTTCCCAATATCCTAATTCCTTGCATAATTCATTGATGAAATTAGCCCCTATTAAATAGGAAATTTCCCCTATTTAGATTGTACAATTCCTCTCGATTGATCCTCTAACCAATATAATGAATTATACACTCAATCTAGTATATAATTAATTGTACACTTCCCTAGAAACTTCACAAAAATTGGGAAATTCGAATTATCTACATGCATGAGCTAATTTAGGCTTATTTATTAGTTATCTAGATGATCACTGAGTGTGGTTGAAGTTCCACTTCCAAAACTTGACCTTCCACTAGTTCCTCCAACAGTTAAAACTAGTTTAACTGACCATAACTCAATTTAACTGAATTAAATTGATACAACTGAAATTAACTCAGCCTAGGCTCCTAAAATTTAGGAACTTGTTGCACACAACTGAACTTCATGCCCCTAACTCGAACTAATTGAGCTAGACTCCTATTTTTTAGGAATCATCACAAGCAAACTAAACTTGAACTCATTAACTCGAATTATGTGTTCTTAACTGAGTGACAAGAGCCATGTCACCTCAGTTAACTCCTCCAAGTTGTTTGTTGATGTGGAATTTCGAATTTTCTCAATTTTAATTAAGTAAAAATAAAATTGGAGACTTTATTCTACATTTTCAAAAAATATGCATGGATACAGGTAATGCAAGTTGATATGCAATTGGGATAATCCTTTCCAATATCTTGAATGGCCCATAAAAATGATCTACTAGCTTTGAAAAGCTTCCCAATTTTAACAAAATCCTTCTAGATTTCACTTTCAATAAGACATGTTCTTCCACTTTGAACTCCCTATTTATCCAACCCTTGTTAGCATAGATTTTCTACTTATCCTGAGAAACATTCAAGTTTTATTTAATTTTTATCACTTGCTTCTCCGTTTCCCTAAAAGCAATTCTAACCCAACAATAGCTTTATCTATTTGGTTATACTATCTTATAGGCGTGTTGCATTCTTTATCATACAAATCCTCAAATGGGCTTATCTTCAAGGATGCTTGGTATCCATTATTACATGAAAATTCTACCATATGCAAGTAATCCTCCCATATTGATGGTTTTTCCATCAAATGCATCATGAACATGTCCTCAATCACTTGGTTGACTCTTTTTATTTATCCATCTGATTCTGGGTGACATGTTATATTGATGTGAAAGCTAGTTCCAAACCCTTTGAAAAATTCCTTCCAAAAATTGGAAGTGAATTTTGGATCCATGTCAAAAATCATTACCTTAGGTACCTTATGAATTTTGTAAATTTCTCTCATAAATGTATATGCAATGTTGGTTGCCTTGTGGGTTGACTTCACTAGAATGAAATGATTATCTTTAGTGATTTTTTCCATGACCACCAAAATGGAATCATGTTGCTTGGTTGTTCATGCCATTTTGGTAATGAAGACTATAGATACAATTTCCCACTTCCATTCAAGGATGGGTATGGGCTGAAGTAGTCTTGTTGAGTTCCTATGTTTAGCTTTAACTTTTTGGAACTCTGTATATCTATCTATGTAATCAATCACTTCATTTTTTATATTTTCAATTTAATAGAATATTTTTGTATCCTGGGTGCCCAACATAGGGTGCATTGTGCATCTCATTTAATATTTTTTTTCTTCATATCTATTGAGTTTTTAATGGAGACTTTAGTTTTATACTAGAGGAGCCCATCCTTACTCAACTCATGGTCTTTGTAATAGGGATGCAAAATATTTTTTTGTAATCATTCTCTAATTTACATGTATCATCGATCCTTATATATAGCCTCCATAATTCTAAATTCTAGGTGAGGCTTAGATACACTGATGATTGTAGTATGTACGTCATTAATCCTTATGCTAAGTGAATCCTACACCTTCTTATTTTTCCATTTTATTTACTTGATTTTAAATTCATATTTAGCAAGAAATTGTAGCCATTTGATTTTCCTTTCATTCAAATTTAGTTATCCAAACAAATTCCTTAGTAAAATATGATGTATTTAGAGCTCAAATATCCTTCCCAATGAGGTAATGTATCCAAATTCTAAGAGCATGAACAATGTCTACGACCTCTAAATCATGGCAAGAATATTTCCTCTCATAATCCCTTATTTTCTAGACTTAAATAATATTAGTTGTCCCTTTAGCATGAGGACCCCTCCTAGTCCTTCCTTGGGTGCATCAATACACATGATGAATTGCTCATGTCGATTGATTATCTATAGAAATGGTGCACTTGTTAAAAGTAGCTTTAGGTGTTGAAAGGCCCTTTCATAATCTTGAGTTGATTAGAATTTTACACCTTGCCTTTGTGAGGAGGTGATTAGGTATGCTATCTTTGAGAACCCTTCAATGAACCTTTTATAATAGCATATTAACCCCATAAAAAACCTGATCTTGGTTAAATTTCTAGGTGCTAGCCACTTATTGATAACTATAATATTTTCGAAGTCCACTAGTATTATGTTCTCTAAGATGATATGCCCCAAATAATGTATCCCTTTTTAAATATGCTTTGATCCACATCATTCATTATTGTTGCCTCTTGGACATAGTACAACTTATTGTTTCTCTGTTGTTGGTGAGGGAAATATTTTGACATGTAATTCTCTCCACATCCCAAACACTGTAATGGCTATATCCTTCATGCCTCTACCTCCTCCCTTGTTTATTTGATAGGTAGATATCTACTTGTAGCAAGGAAATTATGTTAGAACTCACCTTTAATAGGTCTATTGAACTTGAAAATTTTCCCCAATTGCTTGTAGCTTAAGAATTTTTTTCCTTTCCCTTTAATGTTGCCTTTGTCTTTCTTCTCCTAATATGTTTGGAATTTGAACTTAAGCTTGGACTGAACATAGAAATACTTGGCCTTCCTGATAGTGTTCTACAATGTCCTTGGTTCATTAAATTTTATTTCGTCTTGGTAGGATTGCGGTAAACCACTGAGATATATAGGAATATTCACCTTCTCATCCTTGATGTAGGGTACATACCTCAATAGCTCCAAAAATATGTTTGTGTAGGCATCCAAGGTGAGTTTTCCCAACTTCTGCTTGTGAAACTATTTGATTTTGTTATCATAGTACCTCTTAGACAGGTACTTTTCCCAAAAATATTTCTCAAATATTTTCCAAGTCATTTCATTTTCTCTTATGACTTTGACATTTCTATGATCTTCCCACCATATGTCACTTTTGCCTTTGAAGCTAAAAATAGTTATTTTAGCCTTCATGTTCTTAAAATAGGCATGGAATTTGAAATAATTTTTTAAGCCCAATATCTAGGCTTCTACTTATTTACTCTTATTAATGTATCCTTCAAAGGTAGATGGATTTGATTTCTTGAATTCTTCTAGAATTTTTATTTTCTCAATTTTCCTTTGCTAGTGGTACCTTTTTGTCCTAGTTGTGGCACTAGATAGTTGGTGATGGTCGTTTGTTTCTCTCTCTGAAGTGTTAAGTGGAGTCCTCTTCTCACTATGTCTTCACTTATCTTCCTATGCCTCTTCATTTAATTACTACCTTCTAACTTATTGGTTTACAATCCATGCTTATAAAATTCAGATGGACTTTTCTTGGATTTATGCCCATATAGACAAATAGCACTAGGTTCATGTTACTTTTGTCTGTGTAGATGTGACAAACCCTATAATATAATTTAATTCACCTTTTCTTGCCTCCCTTGAGCTCTAAAAATATTTTCATTGCCAACCTTGCAACTCCTCAATTTAGCTCTCAGGGTTTTAAGGGTATCCATCCAATCATGGAATTTTCTTCTAACCTTTTTCCAAGCGAATCTTCTTCCTAGTCAGGATGGGTTTTTTCCATGTTGTATTGTACCTTTTGTTGATTATTCCTTTGTTTTATACTATATATTGTGTCTTTTTATGTGATGTTGCACACACACAACTATCAAATAAATCAAGTATAAACATATTAACCATAGCCTTGGTAGGCCAACACCAAGCATTTTGACCTCAAGTTGTTCATACAACCATAACCCATGTCAGCTACATGTTACAGAGAAAAAAAGGACATAAAATAATTCCATTTAAGTTATAAATGTCATCAACTACTGTGTTAAATCAACATTCATACAACAATTTAATTAATTCATCGATATTAAAATAAATTTTATTCAATGTGTATGATCCCCTTGAAGTCTAGTGTTGAATATAGGCTCTGATACCACTCTGTAAGACCTCCCACCCCTTGTGTCATCTCAAGCTATGGGGTTGTTACCTATTTGACCCAATCTCTGAGGTTTGTTATGAAGATGGGGTTACAATTTTTTTTCAAATTCTTCGAAATATAAAATAAATTCCACCATCATGTTCAGTTCATCGCAAGCGTTCCAACGATATAAATTTTACCACAATTTGAGTCGTGGTTAGAAAGTTATGCCCTTTAAAATTTTGTCCCATTAAAGGGGCCATGTCATCACTAGAACAACACGTGGCCCCCGCCTAGCCCATGTGGTGCCACACCACCAACATGTGGGGTTTATAGGGTACCCACACCATTGTGAATCAGGTTACTAGGCATGTTAAAAATGTTTGTGGTAACTAGCAAAGGGTCAATGGCTAAATGTCGATATTGGCCCATCAACATCGGGCATGTTGTATCTCAAGAAAAAATCCCTTGGTTGTGGTAAGGAATCAGTGCTTAAGACATTTTATGAATATATGTCAAAATTAAAATATCGAATGGTCTCTGTTTAACACCTTTGGAATTTAATTACTTAATACCCTCAATAATATGATATAATGAAAGCCTTCACAATGCCATAAACTGCTGATATTTGAATGAAATGAAAAGAAGAATTGTACGGGAAACTCAAAATGATATGCTGAGAAACAGAATCTATCACTTTTAAGTTTTAGAGGAAATTCATGGAGAGAGAGGAAAATCAAAATAATATGATGCAAACACAGACTATATTGCTTTAAAGTTTCATCAAGAGTTTGTGAAGAGACGGGAAACTCAGAATAATATGTTGTAAACACATAATATATTACTTTTAAAGTTTCAGAGAAAATTTGTGAAGGGAGAAGAGATGGAGTGCAGGAGCACAAATTAAGGTTATTTAACTCTTACTCACAGATGTAATTAAGAGACCGGATGCTACATAACTTCACTTCATTCAAAGAGGAATAAACATAGAGCGAAACTGGAAAGACATATCAACATCAACAGGTGTAGGAAACTTGATCTTCTTTCACTAATTTCTCAGAAAATTCAGTACCACATTAATAGTCATCCAAAGGTCCAAAACTCGGAACCCCTTCTTTTTATTTATATCTACTTAAATACATCCAAGTAGTTCGTAACTATTGAACTTCTTGAAACTACTTTGACTACCAAAACTGTTAAAGTTACTTATCCAAGCATACCAAGAAAAAAAATTGAAACTGGGAATATCATTCATTTTGTGCTAAATCTGATTGTTGTTGATGTGTCCCTCCAAAGTGTTGAGGTGTCCTTTTTGGTTATGATGTGATAGCTGCACAGTTCGGTAACAAAGCCTCAGTTCCCGACTTGACCCAGTTGTCATGCTTACAATAAGTGCCACTATATGTTCTTCTGCCTGACTCTACCTATGCCTCTGTGTATGCCAGTAGTGCTCCATCTTCTCTTCATCAACCGCCACAAGGATTGGACTTAAACTATATTCTCCTCACCCTTGGAGAACACATCGCATCCACTTCCTATCGCATTTCAGTGTTTCACCGATTTTAAGTTATAATCCTCCTTTCCTCCTCTGATGCAATTTAACACAAGAAATACCTTACTTCCGGATTTGAAAACCTTTAGAGTTTATTTTCGAAACCACATCGCATCCACTCACAGATCGAGGATTTTATTATGAAAGACGAGAGGTAAGTGTTAAACTGTGCGAAGTGTGAAGTTCGATGGGTGAATGGTGACGTGGCAAGCAGAGGTGGGTCCAATCGCAAATCGCAAATCGGTGGATTTGTTATGAGAAATGGAAGGTAAGCACTAAAACTTGCGAAGTGAAAAGTGCGGGGAGAGGGAGGTGACGTCACACAGATGGGTCCCACGGATATCGCAAATTGAAAATCAGCGGATTTATTTTATGAGCGGTGGAGGTAAAAATTTAAACTTGTGAAGTGTGAACTGCGGGGAGATGGAGGTGGCGTGGAAAAGAGAGGTGGCCCGCAGATCATAACCTTTAACACATTCCTTAGCGCTAACCCTTTAAAATTTCGAAGTGCGATATGCAGTCACATCGAATCGCAATATCGCAAGTTTAACCATATTTCAAACTTGTAACCTTTACATAATGCGATATGTGATACGATCTTCATCGTCCATCTCTCCATTTCAGTTCTGCGCTTTGATCCAGATCATTTGTTTTTCCCTTTACGCCTCCTTGAAAACTTTTAAGTTTCTAAGGGAAATACATCATTTCTCTACATGCGATAAATTAGTCTGTTCTTCTCCACAGTGTAACCCTCCTGAGTTTATTCGATGTTCTGCCACGCTAGTCTCTCCTGAGCTTGTGAATGAGCCTAACTTGACTCTGACCAGTGTGCAATGTTCTAAACGTGTCCCTCGGTCTGGCCTCTGAATTTTTCTGCACGTGAATGAGCCCGACTCAACCCACCTTCACATCTCATCACATAATGTTAATGTACCAACATATAAATTAAAAATCTTCTTCGTCATACAAAATTTTACATTTTCTAACATATATTCTTTTTTTTTGTTTTTGAAAATATTTCAAAGGTAAATGAAAATGAGCCACAACATATGGCTCCACCTGGGGATAGTGATTTTTTCCACGGAAGTGCTAAGAACTGCAGATTAGTAGGCTTATCCATTGGGCATGGAGTCAAATATTTCTTGGTGACATATGAACAATGAGCAATCTGGTATTTACAATGGTGGAACACTGACTTTTATTGCTGGAAATAATGCTTCAGGTACATCCCATTCACGGGCAGCTGTACTGACTCTCCATCTAGATCTTCCAAAATGAATGTGTTATTTGACCTTACCTCAGAGATTCTGTATGGACCATACTAGAGAGGGTCAAATTTACCATGCTTCCCCTTTTCTTCTCGTCTGGTGTCCCATCTCAGTACCAAATATCCTGCTTGAAAGAGAACTTCTTTTTCCTTTCTGTCAAATATAGACTTCATCTTTTCCTGATAAGTAATCAAGTTATCCCTAACTTTGTTTATATTTTCACTTGATTCAATTATTTTTTCAATATTCTTACCAGAGCATTAGGTTCTTCCTAAGCTTATTGGAGGAAATAAATCATTGGTTTGGCCAGTTCAGTAGGAAATAGTGATTGAGTTCCTTAAACCAGTTCATAGGGATAATTTCAAGTAGATCTCCTAGTAGTGACTCGAACTGCCCAGAGGGAAAACTTCAACTTCATATCCCAATCCTTCTGATTCTTGGTGATTGTCTTCTTCAAGATTCTGACCAATGTCTTATTTGAAGACTCTGCCAATCCATTCCCTTGGGGATGATACGATGTGGAATGTGATAAAATTACATTATATGTTTGATAGAAATTAATGAAATGAGCAGAGTTGAATACTTGATAATTATCAGTCACAATCTTGACTGGACATCTGAATCTGCTGAAATTTTTTTCCTCCATAAACTTCATCACTACTTGGTCATTCACCTTCTTAGTGGGTATTGCTTCAACCCATTTTTTAAAGTAATCAGTAGCAGTTAGAATCCACTTGAACTTCCCACTTGATGGTGATTGTTCTCTCCAATAAAATCCAATCCCCATTGCCTGAAAGGTTCTTCAATATATACTGGGATGAGAGGTAATGGAGCAAGTTTTCTCTTTTCAGCAAATAACTGACACTTCTGAAAACTTCTGACCATTCTATAAAAAATTGCAAACAGGGTTTGCCGATAGAAGCTTTACTTGAGAATTTTATGGGCAGTGACCTTCCAGCTATAATTACCTCCACACAGTCTTTCATGATATTCTTTGGTAACTTCAATAGATTCTCATTTGGTCAAACATAACAGCAAAATACCAGCAGAATATTCCAGTATAGTTTTGCTTCCACTATAACATATGGTTGATATTTGAGCTTGAGAGCTCTGTATTTTGTTCTATTTAGTGAATTTTGACAAGAAAAGAAACACAGGTAATGCACAATATATTTATACCAATCAGAGCACAAAAATTTATATTGAATACCTATTTTGGACTTGCTTTGACCTTCTTCTTTAACAGGTCCATCCACTCATGCCAACAGATTAATTCCCAAGGCTTGAAAATTTGTCTCTGTCAACAACTTTGCTAACCCTTGTCCCTTGACCAACTTGGTGGGTTTTATGTACAAATTATACTCTTGGATTTTTTCTATCCACTTCTCCCTTTTTCCTTCAACATCACTTTGGACCAGCACGTCTTTCACATCAGAATTAGGAACGTAAGATGTTATTTGGGACTGTAACACATAAGTCCTGAAGGCTTTTAGTGCTTTGATCAAATAATATACTTGTTTCTCCAGAATATTTTGTTTGAGCTCAGCATATCTGAGAACTTTACTGAAAAATGCAACTAGTTGCTCCTTACTATCTTCATTTTTCTGCAACAACAGAGCAACAATAGTACTGGGGGATGCAAATGAGAATATCTGAAAGGGTTTTTGATAGTCTAGACTAATCAGAACTAGAGCTTCCTGCAGTGATTCTGTTATTCTAGAAAATACTTCTCTTGCTCCCTTATCCCATTTCACTTCTGTGTTTTTCTTCAACATATTTGTTATACTTCTCACAATCTCAGCATAATTGGGTACAAATCTCCTCATAAAGTTTATTTTTCCCAAGAATCTCTATATATATTTCTTGCTTCTAGGTAAAGGAATCGTCTGAATGGCTTCCACCCTTGTTGGGTCAATCTTTACTCCTTGTTTAGAAACTATGTGACCCAAGAATTTACCTACTTCTAAGGAATATAACGATTTATTTGGATTTAATGACAGACCAAAATTTCTGCACTTTTGAAAAAAAAATTGTAAATGCTCCTGGTGTTCATCATCTTACCCTGAGAAAACGGTTACATCATCCAGATATATAACTGAAAACATGTCACCGGCGAAGATATGTCCATGGCCCTCTGAAATGTTGCACCTGTGTTCATCGGGCCAAATGGAATCCTTGCATACATGAAGGTGCCCCAAGACATCGTGAAAGTAGTCTTCTTCTGATCTTATTTTTCTACTACTACCTGATTATACCCATAAAATCTGTCGACCATAGACAACCTATAAGCTCCTGTCACATTCTGTAAGACATGATCCATTTTCGGAAAAGGATAATTATATTTTAGGGATGCTCTATTCAAATTCCTAAAGTCTACACACAATCTTGTCTCTCCATTCTTCTTTCTTACAAGAACCAGATTAGAAACCCAGACTGAATATCTGAGAGGGACTAGAATTTTCGCGTGCAACAATTTTTTCACTTCTTTTTCGATTGGAGCTAGCAATAATGGATAGATCTCTCTGAGCTTCTGTCTATGTGGTTTTCTTCCTTATTTCAATGGGATCTTATGTTGAATTATTCTTTTGTCATATGGTTTCAGGTCTTCATTTGACCAGGCAAACACATCCATATATTTCTTAAAAATATCAATGTATCTTTCTTTGTAGTTTTTGGGAACACCTTTAAACAACTTCATTATTTTCTGTTCCTGCTGAGTTCCCAAATTACAATCTTCCATCTCTTCCTCTTGATGTGTTTTCTTTGAATCAACGACAACATCATTAGAATAAATAATATTTGGAGGGGAACCAACCCTTTAGGGAGCACATTATATTTCAATTGGATAATCTTATGTTCACTTATCGACTGCTTAAGATTTCTTATTTCTTATTTCTGCTCTGTTTGTTCTTCCTCTCGGTCTATCTCATCATCTTCAAATTTTCCAATCATTGTGAGGAATTTATTTATCTGCTCATCATCTTCAAACACCTGCTAATGTTTCACATTGTCATGGATAGAAGTTCTATGTCTAATTTCAATTTCATATCTTAGCCTTGGATTTATTGGAGGTTTGAAGGTGTTGGCTGCAACTGCTAAAGAATCGACCAATCCATTCTCCTACCTAGGAATATACTGAAGATTGAAGGCTTCAAAATAGTTTTCTATTAGATCCCGAAATTCATTCGTATATGATCTTAATCTCGGATGCTTGGTTTGACAATGATTTTTAATTTTCCTTATTATCAATTCAGAGTCACTAAAAATTGAAATACATTGAACTCCCATCTGTTTAGAAACTTGAAGGCTTGAGATTAAGGCCTCATACTCAGCCACATTGTTTGTTGAATAAAATTATAGTTTAAAAGAGAAAGGCATTATGTTACCTTCTGGTGATATCAACAGGAATCCATCACCTGCACCTTCCTTGGAGTAGGCACCATCAAAGTAGAATTTCCAAATCTTCCTTGAGTGTAGCTCATTATTTACAACCCCTGAAGAGAGTTGCTTCCCTGTGTCTTCAGCAAACTCTGCATCTTCATGCAGCATGAAACAAGAAAGATCTTTTGTTTATTGACTATAAATGGGGGAATTTCCTGCATCTTTCTTAGAGGTGGTATTCACAAACCTTGTTTCCATGTACAATCTCCTTTCTTCCCCATTAAAAACCGTAATGATAGCATAAGTTAAATCTAATTTTAGAACACCTCCCAACTTTTCTCCCCAAGATCTTGACAGGAGCATTCCAAACTTGGCTAGGATGTCAACAACTAATACATCCATGACTATACTCTTTGATGGGATTTGTGCCACCAAAACTGCTACATGTTTAATTAACCCAACATATTTCACCCTTTTGGAATCAAATGAATACAGATCCCTATAAGGTTCGGTAATCTGCAAGTTTAGTTCCTTCATAACAGACAATGGCATGAGATTATGGGACGCTTCTGAGTCCAACATGCAATTATGTAGAGTAAAGTCATGAAGCAACAGATAAATATAGAAGGGTGGAACAGAAGGATCTACTTATTCTACATGAGGACCAAAGGTGACCACTGGATTTTCTTCTTGTAAGTTCACCATGTCACTTATATCTTCCACCTGTGTGAGATTAATAAATTCTGAAATTTCTTTCTTGTAAGCTGGTATTTTAGCTAATTCTAGAAGAGGTACCTGAATTTTAACCTTCTCCAACTCCTTTTCCAAACTGAAAGCATGAGTTTTCTTAAGATTCTTTTCAGGTTCTTCTTCACTCTTTCTAAAATTTTCCACTTGTTCGGGTACAGGAACAACTCTCTCCAAAATATTAGTGTCAACTGATTTGTTTTGGGAATATTCACCCTGACGCACATTTGTTCTATTAAGTGAATTTACAAGTTGTTTCCCATTACTGACCTGTTTCACAAGGTCATTTTTTTTGTGGAGATGCCATTGGAGGAGGAATGTAACCCTGTTGTTCACCTTCATTATACTGCACTGTAGATCTCTTTATAGACCTTAAATCGTATGTTTTGTGTAACTCAGCTTGCATGAAATGTATGAATTTCCTACAGTACTCATCCATTTCATCTTAATCAAAAGATACTTAACCTTTAGCATATTCTCCCTCACAATATTCCTCTTCATCCTCTTCTATTGTATACATAGTAGATACTTGATCCTCGGCCTCCCTTTGGTCATCTTCTCTTGGCTCTCTAGGCTTTGCTTCTATATACAACGGCGCTTGAACGTGGTCTTGATTTCTTCTTTCCCTCTGCAAAATTTGCAGGGGATGTCTTCTGAATTGAGGGTTAAACCCCCCTCGGTTTTGTTGTACTTTTCTTTGGGAGTTTTTTATTTTCCAATTCCATCTTAGCTATCTTATTTGTCAAATTTTTTATCACCTTTGTCATATCTTCAATTCTAATATCTTGTGATGATTCTTCTTTTGCTTTCCCCTTCTCTGGGACTGGTTGTTTCCCTTTCACCTTTCCAGCTGCAGTCATATTAGCTTCAATTTATAAAGCATCTGTCTGCATCTTCTCTAGAGTATGGGATCTCCTTTCTCTAAGTGTGAAACTAAAATTGGCTTCAAAAGCCCCAACAAAAACCACCTTTGCTCCAAACGGGGGGGGCTTCATTTCTACAAGAAAACTGTTATACAACTTATCGAATCTTTTGATAAAATCTAATATATTTTCATCTAATTTTCTTTTGATTGCATTGAATTCTGTCAGTGTATATCCACGATCCCTTTTTTCACCCCATCTCTGAGTGAATAGATTTTCTAGTTCTTCCCATGTATTAATTTAATTATCTGGCAATCCTAGCCTCTTCCATCTAGAGATTGAACAAAGAACCTCATTAGAACATCAATATGTTCTACATTCATATTTTCAGCAAAATTACAAAGCATAGGGAAGTGTTGTTCTACAGTTATTTAATCTTCTCCAGTAAAATGTGGGAGTAATTTAAGATACCCTTGAGGCATTGCATTCATTGGTTGAGGAAGGTTAAGTGGAGCATATCTATTCAACAAAAAGGCTTGTGTTTCCATGTTTTCACCTTGATTGATTGTTCCTTGGTTAGATCCAGTCGACGGACCTACTGTGAAAATGAACAAAGGTGGAGGAAAAATGGATATGGGGATAGGAAAATGGACAATAACAGAGGGACTAGCAACTAGAGTTTGTTGAGCTTGAGTAAAATTAAAAGAAATAGACTTGAAGGAGTTTTATTCCACCATAGGTTCTTGAAAATAAAGTGGTGTGAAAGGTGAATCGTGTTCCAAGGAAGGAAGTATTTTAGAAATATATTTAAACAAAGGATTACTAGAACTATTGTTAGGAGCAGACAATGTAGGATCAGGTGTTGAAGGAGTTTCAAGTTTCTGAGCCTTTTTAGAAACCAATCTTTCTGGATCTGTCAAAGCATGGACTATCTGTTGTAAGGTATATGACCTCGTGTGAGGCCTTCTGAAAGCCATAATTTTTAAAATAACAAACACAACCAAATATTTCGTCCTCACTGAACAACCAGAGGAAATAATGTGAAAAACCTGGGGAAAATAAACTTCGTTTCTTCTTCCCCCACAACGACGCCAGAAAATGTTGTATCTCAAGAAAAAATCCCTTGGAAATGGTAAGGAATCAGTGCTTAAGACATTTTATAAATATATGTAAAAATTACAATATCAAATGGCATTTGTTTAACACCTTTGGAATTTAATTACGTAATACCCTCAATAATCTGATATAATGAAAGCCTTCACAATGCCATAAATTGTTGATAGTTGAATGAAATGAAAAGAAGAACTATAAGGGAAAATCAAAATTATATGCTGAGAAACAAAATCTATCACTTTTATGTTTCAGAGGAAATTCATGGAGAGAGAGGAAACTCGAAATAATATGCTACAAACATAGAATCTATTACTTTAAAATTTCATCAGGAGTTTGGGAAGAGAGGGGAAACTCAAAATAATATGTTGTAAACACAAAACCTATTTCTTTTAAGTTTCAGAGAGAATTTTTGAAGGGAGAATAAATGGAGTGAAGGAGCACAAATTAAAGTTATTTAACTCTTACTCACAGATGTAATTAAGAGATCGGTTGCTACATTACTTCACTTCATTCAACAAGGAATAAACACAAAGTGAAAGTGAAAAGACATATCAACATCAAATGGTGTAGGAAACTTGATCTTATTTCATTAATTTCTCAGAAAATTCAGTACCAAATTAATAGTCATCTAGAGGTCCAAAACTTGGAACCCCTTTTTTTAATTTCTATCTACTTAAATACATCCAAATACTTCGTAACTGCTAAAATTATTGAAACTACTTCGACTACCTAAACTATTAAAATTACTTATGCAATCATACCAAGAAAACAAATTGAAACTCGGAATATCATTCATTTTGTGTTGAATATGATTTTTGCTAATGCGTCCCTCCGAAGTGCTGAGGTGTCCTTTCTGGTTATGATGTGATAGCTGCACATTTCTATAACAACGCTTCAGTGCTAGACTTGACCCAGCTGTCATGCTTACAATAAGTGTCACTATATGTTCTTCTGTCTAACTCTGCCTATGCCTTTGTGTGTGCCAGCAGTGTTTCGTCTTCTCTTCGTCAACCTCCATAAGGCTTGGACTTAAACTATATTCTGCTCACCCTTGGAGAATGGATCACGTCTGCTTTCTATCGCATTTTGAATTTTCACTGGTTTTATGTTATAATCCTCCATTTCTCCTCTGATGTGATTTAACACAAGAAATGCCTTACTTCCATATTTGAAAAAATTTGGAGTTTGCTCTCGAAACCACATTACATCCGTCCAAAAATCACAAATCGGGGATTTTATTATGAAATACGAGAGGTAAGTGTTAAAATATGTGAAGTACGAAGTGTGACGGTCGGATGGTGACGTGGCAAGTAGAGATGGGACTAATCAAAAATCGCAAATCAGACAATTTGTTATGAGAAATGGAAGGTAATCTCTAAAACTTGTGAAGTGCAAAGTGCAGGGAGAGGGAGGTGACGTGGTACTGATGGGTCCCATGGATATCACAAATCACAAATTGGTAGATTTAGTTTATGAGCGGTGGAGGTAAACATTTAAACTTGTGAAGTGTGAAATGGGGGGAGAGGGAGGTGACGTGGAAAATAGAGGAGGGCCCACCTACAGCCCATAGATCGCAACCTTTAACACATTCCTTAGCACTAACCCTTTAAACTTGCGAAGTGCGATATGTGGTCGCATCGCATCAAAATATCGCAAGTTTAACCATATTTAAAACTTGTAACCTTCACCAAATGCGATATACAATACGATATACGTCGTCCATCTCTTTGTTTCAGTTCTACACTTTGATCCAGTTCGTCTGTTTTTTCCCTTTACGCCTCCTCCAAAAATCTTAAGTTTCTAAGGGAAATACGCCATTTCTCTGTGTGCAGGAAATTAGTCTGTTCTTCTCCACAGTGTAGCCCTCCTGAGCTTATCTGGTGTTCTGCCGTGCTAGCCTCTCCTGAGATTTTGAATGAGCCCAACCTGACCCTGACCGGTGTGTAATGTTTTGAACGTGCCCCTCGATCCAGCCTTTGAACTGTCCTGCACGTGAATGAGCCTGACTCGACCCACATTCACATCTCATCACATAATGTTAATCTACCAACATATAAATTAAAATTCTTCTTAGACATACAAAATTTTACATTTTCTAACATATATGCTTTTTTGGTGTTTTGAAAAATATTTCAAAGGTAAATGAAAATTAGCCACAACAAGGCCCATCGTCATCAACCTTATTAGCCATGGGATCCTCCACAAAACTTCTTCAAATTCCCATTGTCCCAACGGACCAACAGTTTGGTGGGACCACCCACTTATGTCATGTTGAGTCAGTTTCTAAGCCACGAACTTCCCCATGCAAATCCTTTGAATTCATGATGACCGAAAGGCCCAACATCCAATTGGGTCCTATCTCCACATTATGTTCAATTATATCCCTAGCCTAAGAGGTCAAGGTCTGATTAAATAGAGGGGAGGTAGACCGAGGGCCGAACTATGAGCCTTCTACTTCCACTCCTAAATTTGAAATATGCTTGGTTCAATATACTGTGGTTTGATCATTAATATATCAGGATCAAACTCTACCATACCCAATTTTTCATTGAACCATACTTCCCCATTGGTCTGGTGACCGATAGAAAAAACAAATTTTGAGACTTTTATAAATAAAAGGAAACTACTCTACACCCAAATCTCTAAGTTTTATGACCCAAAGGCCTAAATTCCTGAATCTCCATGCTATGTGCAATGGCTCAGAACAAGGGAAAGGACACATAACACCAAAAATGCAAGTTTATGAGACAAGAAGGGGGGGTAAGGCCCCAACACCAAATTCATATAGATTTCATAGCTTTACAAGGAGAAATATACAAACACACACACACACAAGTTCTCATTTTGATACAATTAGAGTTGTATTCCATCTATCAAACATCATAAATACTCTAAGAAATTAAACTACTACATTCATAAGCCATTATTGTCCTCCTGCAAACTGATTATACTTATTCATAGAAATATGATCATCAAGTAATTGAGAACACATAGATTCATATTTCAGTCATAAACATAATGTTGAGCATCATAATCCAAACTAACTAAGGATATTCATACACGTTTTGATATCATTCATAAACATAATGTTGAGTAGCACAGTACATACACTCATTAGAAACCATATACATGAAATACATCATACTATTCATAAGCATAACATTGTACATATGAAATTGTAATGATTTATGTATCTGTGTGTTTTAGGATGGTTGGAAACTGAAGGAGGGGCTTCCACTCTCCACCCAACTACAAGCCATATACACAACAAATCTCTTATAGTTGAACACCCCTAAGCAGATCTAATGTCTGAGGAGATGCTTGCTTAGAGAATTCACACCAGAGGATTTCTTAAACACTCAAACTGTGGAATCCATAGTCTAGGTGGTTTCTCAATTTCCCTCCAGTAGTAGGCACCACAATGACCCAGTATTTCCTATGAGTTCATTCACATGGATTCACCTAAGGTTCAAATTGGCTATTACCCAATCCAGGAGTCAGAATACATTGCCCACATGTTTTATCAGTTTTATTTTCATAGCAAGCACCATAGATGTTTGGTGTTCATTTTCTAGGTCATTTATGAGCTACTCAGCTAGTACCATAGTGACCTATAATTCCCTATCTATGTGTTTTATAAACTATACTGCAAGCACCACAATGATTTGATCATCCATTGAGCCTCCTACTAATCACATAGGCTTAGAAAACATAGTCCAGTAGCCTCACATAGTTCGAATGGATTACATCCAAATTCACAGAGGTTTAACTCATGCACATGCTATGCATAGTTGAAAGTCAATTTTTCTTCCACTTCCAATACTCCACAATTCCCATATGCTCCTGCGATTAGCAGTAAGTGTACTCTAGGGAAAAGGATGAGTATTTCCGCAAGAAAACTCAGTGAATTACAGTTAGCAAGGAAGAAATCTAAGGGATAGCAAGAGCCAACCAATGAGAATCCACCAAAACCAACCTATTTTCTCTTATGTTGTGTGTTTTTATCAATCTCCTCGATGTCACTTCATCCCTTTGAGAGGGCGTCTGCTTGGCTCTGTGATGTTTTAGTGGAATGGGCACCACCCTACACTTCCATTGTCCCTAATCCAATTTCATAACTTTTCTGCTAAGAAGTCGTTCACCTCCAATCACATCTCATAAATAAACCTATTAATGAACGGTTTGTTTAGGTCTGTAAACAAATTCAAAATTTAAGTTTAGGTTGTGTTTGTGGATTTCCAAGAAAACAAGAAAGCTCCCTGAGGCATTGGGGATCTTAAAGGTCGTCCCCTCCTTCATTCGATAGTCAAAAGGATTTAAAACAAATATATAAAGCATGTTGTATCATCTAGTTGTGGATCTTGTGCCCACGTTGGCATTATAGTCATATTAAAATCTATAAAGAAAAGGGCCTAATGAGGGTTTATTGATCCAGGTGGATATTGGTGGCCATTAGCCTATTCCACCTAGTTAGTTTCATCAGTTTTCTTATTTACTATTTTTAGCACTTTTTGGGTCCTGAACTTCTGGATTCGTTTTGAGGCCTAAAACGAAGTTTTTTGGGCATGATTCATTCAGTGATTCCAAATAAATCACATCATTGGTTGTATACCTCGGAGATGTCTTTCCAAAGAGGTATCATACGCATCAAACATAGATAATATGGCCAAGTTACGACCCCGGGAAGTTGGATGCCCAACTAAGCCCAACGGGCCCATAAACTCTTGGTTTTACATCCCCTCGGGTTAGGGTTTTAGTTGTTTAGGGTTTTCTCTTATTTTTCAATAATAAAAAGGCCCTCGAGCCTCATTGTAAAACATTTTAGATGCATGTATCAACCACATCTCTTCTCAAAGATAAGCTACCAACGCACTAGCTAGTTTAATTTCCAATATGTCTGTAAACAATTTTCAGCATTTATATTAATGAAATGAAGTTTTATTTATGTTGCATCTCTATGTTTATGTGTATTTATGTATTTAATTACTTTCTTACATAAATCTAGATCAGTGGTATCAAAGCGGTCTGCTATTTCTTGATCTTTTTTTGCACGTACCGAATGAGGTCGGGGTATAAGGAGTTAGGGCTCGATCTGGTTGAACCTTTGCAAGATCAGCCTTGCAAACCCTGACCACCTCCCATGGCAAAGGAAAATAAAGATGAGGGAGAAGGATATCCTATCAAAATATTGCTCAAGGAGGCCCTCGAGAAACAAAGGAACACGATGATGGATAACTTTTCCTAGATCCTTCAAAGACTACCCACTGGCGGTGCATCTTCATCCAATAGCCACTCTGGAGGTGCCACTCCTTTCAAGGTACAACTAGAATTTTAAATTCATGAATTTGAAGGCCATATAGATGAAAATTCCATAGATATATCGTTTAATTTTCTAGAAGGGTATTTCTTGGTCCATGTTTTCTCTTACCGAGAAAAGATTACTTTTGCACTCCTCAAAGACACCCCCCATGTCAAAGACTAGTGGGAAACCTACTGTGATAAAAACGACAAGAGGGAACCCTCTTTGTTCTCGGTGGCACTCACTTGGAATTTGTTTTGAGGTGGCATCAAGGAACAATATGACCCCATGGGGAGCCATGAGGACAAGTACATCTAATGGACCACGCAGTGGCAACAAAGGGATCAAGATGTGCACGAGCTGAAAAATTTGTTCCATACCCTACGCACAAAGTTGGGTATTAAATATTCAGAGAAATATTTGATGCTCAAGTACAGTAGTTGTTTGAAAACATACATTCAGGAGGAAATGGAGTTCCTCGACAATACCTCGCTTGGCATGGCATATCGTTATGCCACCAATATCGAGCAGAAAGTTAAGCAGAAGAAGCAAGACTTTGGATCCACGAATCCGAAGCCAGGGAAAGGTGCCCCTAAACCACAGAACAAGTAAAAATAAAAATCAGAGTGACTTGAAACAACACCATAAAGCCAAAGAAGGACATGGGTAAGTGGTGTGAGTTTCATAACGGCTCCACTCACAACACAAGGGAGTGTCGGGCCAAACAATCGTTGGTGGACAAACTGAAGGCATCTAAATCATATGCATGTTCTGATTCTAAGCCAGAACCGGATAAGGGGAACGAAAAAGGGAAACAGATCATTGATGTGGAACCCACTGCCACTGTTTCCACCACCAAGCTCCATAGGGAGGAGCCCTAGGATCCAGAGGAGGGGGAGTGCCTCTTCCATTCCCAGGTGTGGTTGAAGGGTTCTCCACGGCAATTCCTTATAGATAGGGGAAGCCAAAATAACCTCATTTCATAAAAGGTCGTGAATCGGATCTGCCTACTGACCACAACACACCCTCATCCATATATCATCAGGTGGCTTCACCAAGGAAGAGATCTTTGCATCTACCAACAGTGTCACCTTCTGTACAACATTAAGCCCTTCACGGATGAGGTATTATGTAATGTTTCTCCTCTTGGCATGTCTGATGTATTATTAGGCCAACCATACTTGTGGAAGTGACATGTTGTGTATGAGTCTAGGCCTCGTTCTATTATTACTACTTTGGTAAATAAGTTGTACAAGGTACCAAAGGTAGTACCGCCTTCCGCCATCTCTTTGAGTACTGCAAAGAAATGTAGTAATATTATTTCCCAAACCATGAAATTTGCTTTCATTACTATTCACCCACAGGACAAGAAGAATATTGTGGTCAAAGCCTCCAAACATGGCTCGCCTACGTGGCAGTAGTAGATGGACAAAGACGTGGAGGAATACAAGGACATTTTCTCCTCATCCATAGAGGTTCCTCTACACTATCAGGTCAAGCACTCCATTTATCTAACCCCAGGCGCATTGCTACCTAATGTTGCCATACTTCATACGACCACACAGACATAATCCACATGTATATATTATGACGCTGATAAAGAAACCAGATTTATTGAATGCATCCAACATGTTCGCCAACAGTTCAACGACATCTTGGAGAAATCCAATACCAAGTACAAGCAGCGACATGATCGATATCGAGTGTCACACAAGTTCCAGTTGGGTGACAAAGTTTGGCTACATTTGCAAAAGGAGCACCACGTTTGGCCCCATCGCAAGCTTTTCCCACTTTGATATGGGCCATACACCATCACCAAGGTGGTAGGGGACAATTCCTTCGAGCTCAGTATTCCACCATTCCTTGGTTTGCACACAATGTTCAATGTGGACTGCCTTCGGCCCTACTTTCCACCTCTACTAGACACATCCGACATGGCAGAACAACTCACACCAGCAGAGTTAAACCTAGAATGCATGGAACAAGCTGAAACTGATTGAATCATGGATAGGCAGCTCAAGAACACCCACCATCATAGGATCCAGCTATACCAAGCTGTCAAAACAAGCCAAATTCTTCACCAGGGAAATTGGTTCACTAGGGACCAAGTTCAACAGAAATTTCCCCACCTCATGGAGGCTCAGTGCACAATGGGGACCATTGCCTCCTAAGGGAGGATGAATGATCCAGGTGGATATTTGTGGCCACCTGCCTATTCCACCTAGTCAGTTTCATCAGTTTTCTTATTTACTATTTTTAGCAGTATTTTGGGTCCTAAACTTCTGGAGCCATTTTGAGGCCCCAAATGATATTTTTTGGGCATGATTCCTTTGGAAATTTTACAGAAATCGAATCATTAGTTGTATTCCTTGAAGATATATTTCCAAAAAGGTACCATACGCATCAAACAGAGATAATATGACCAAGTTACGAGCCCGGGAAGTTGGCTTCCCAACTAACCCCAACGGGGCCCATAAACTCTTGGTGTTACATCTCCTCAGGTTAGGTTTTTGGTTACTTAGGGTTATAGCTTATTGGTAAATAATAAAAATTCTCTTGTACCTCATTGTAACACAGTTCAGAGGCATGTAGCCGCCATATCTCTTCTCAGAGATAAGCTACCAGTTCCCTAGCTATTTTATTTTCCATTTTGTCTCTAAACATTCTTCAGCATTTATATTAATGAAATGAAGTTTTATTTTTGCTGCATCTATGTGTTTATGTGTATTTATGTATTTCATTGTGTTCCTTCATAAATCTGGATCAATGGTATCAGAGTAGTCTGCTCTTTCTTGATATTTCTTTACATATCCCCAATGAGGTCAGGGTATAAGGAGTTAGGGCTCGATTTGGTTGAACCTTTTCAAGATCAGCCTCGCAAACCCTGAAACCTCCCATGGTGGAAGAAAAGAAAGATGAGGGAGAAGGAGATCCTATCAAAATATTTCTTGAGGAGGCCCTAGAGAAAAAATGAACACGATGATGGATAAATTTTCTCGGATCCTTCAACGACTACCCACCGGCAGTGAATTTTCATAAAGTAGCCACTTTGGACGTGCCACTCCTTTCAAGGTACAAGTTGACTTCGACATTCTTGTATTTGAAGGCCAGATAGATGCAGACATCATAAATATATGGTTGAATTTTTTGGAAGGGTATTTCTTGGTCCATGATTTCTCCAACCAAAAAAATATTACTTTTTTACTCCTCAAAGCTGCCCCCCATGTAAAATATTGGTGGGAAACCTACTGTGAGAAAAAGGATGAGAGGGAACCCTCTCTGTTTTGGGTCGCACCCACTTGGAATTCCTTCAGAGATGACATCAATGAATAATATTACCCCGTGGGGAGCTATGAGGGCAAGTACATCCAATAGACCACGTTGTGGCAGTAAAGGGATCAAGATGTGCACGAGCTGACAAATTTGTTCCATACCCTGTGCAGAAAGTTAGGTATTAAAGATTTAGATAAACATTTGGTGCTCAATTACTGCAGTTTTTTGCATAGATATATTGAGGAAGAAATGGAGTTCCTCGAAATTCCCTCGCTTGGCACGACATATCGATATGCCTCCAAGATCGAGCAGAAGAAGTGAGACTTTGGATCCATGAATATGAAGTGAGGGAATGGTGCCCCCAAATCATAGAATAAGGGGCAAAGCCAAAGAGGGATGACTCAGAATAACACAACAAATTGAAAGAATGGTATGGGGAACTGGTGTGAATTTCATAATAGCTCCACTCACAACACAAGCGATTTTCAGGCCAAACAGTCGCTAGTGTCCGAACTGAAGGCATCTGAATCAGATGCATGTTCTAATTCTGAGTCAGAACCAGACAAGAGGAATGAAAAAGGAAAGTAGATCATTGATGCAGAACCTAGTGCCATCGTTACCACCACCAAGATCCAGAGGGAGGAGCCTGAGGATCGAGAGGAGGGGGAGCGCCTCTTCCATTCCCAGATGTGGGTGAAGGGGTCTCCACTGCAATTCCTTGTCAATAGCAAAAGCCAAAAGAACCTCATTTCAAGAGAGGTCGTGAAGCGGCTCGGCCTACTGACTACAACATACTCATAGATGTATACCATCAGGTGGCTTCACCAAGGAAGAGATCTTCACATCCACCAGCAGTGCTACCTTCTGTACAATGTCAAGCCCTTCACGAATGAGGTACTATATAATGTTGCTCCTCTTGGCATGTCTGATGTATTATTAGGCCAACCATACTTGTGGAAGCGACATGTTGTGTATGAGTCTAGGCCTCATTATATTATTATTACTTTGTGAAACAAGTTGTACATGATATCGGATGTAGTACTGCCTTCTGCTATCTCTTTGAGTACTGCAAAGAAATGCAGTAAGATTATTTCCCAAACCAGGAATTTTTTTTCATTACGATTCGCTCACAAAGCAAGAAGAAGATTGTGGTCGCAACCTTTAAACATGGCTCCCCTATGCAATAGTAGCAGATGGAAAAAGATGTGGAGGAATACAAGGACATTTTCTCCTCACCCACAGAGGTTCCTCTACACTGTCAGGTCAAGCACTCCATTGATTTGACCCCAGGTGCGTCGCTACCTGATGTTGTCATACCTTATGCGACCACGCAGGCAGAATCCAAACATGTACTGTCTAAGGTTGATAAAGCAACCAGATTTATTGAACGCATCCAACACGTCTGCCAGCAGGTCCATGACATCTTGGAGAAATCCAATACCAAATACAAGCAACGACATGATTAACATCATGTACCACATAAGTTCCAAGTGGGTGACAAAATTTGGCTAAATTTTCAAAAGGAGCGCCTCATTGGGCCCCACCGCAAGCTTCGCCCACTCTGATATGGGACATACACCATCCCCAAGGTGGTAGGGGACAATTCCTTCAAGCTCAGTAGTCCACCACTCATTGGTCTGCACCCAATGTTCAATTTGGACCACCTTCAACCCTACTTTCCACCTCTACTGGACACATCTGACATGGCAGAACAACTCACACCAATAGAGTTAAACCCAGAATACATGGAACAAGCCACAACTGATCAGATCATGGACACATATATCAATAACATCTTCCAACAAAGGATCCAGCTATACCGAGTTTTCAAAGCAGGCCAACTCCTTCACCGAGGAAAGTGGTTCACCAGGGACTAGGTTCAACAGAAATTTCCCCACCTCAGGTAGGCTCTACATGCAATGGGTACCATTGCTTCCTAAGGGAGGAGAAATGATCTAGGTGGATATTGGTGGCCACTCACGTATTCCACCTAGTTAGTTTCATCAGTTTTCTTATTTACTATTTTTAACAGTTTTTCGGGTCCTAAACTTCTGGAGCCATTTTGAGGCCCAAACGACATTTTTTGGGCATGATTCATCCAAAAATTTCATATAAATCATGTCAACAGTTGTATTCCTCGAAGGGATATTTCCAATGAGGTATCATACATGTCATACGGGGATAATATGACCAAGTTACGACCCTGGGAAGTTGGTTTCCTAACTAACCCCAACAGGGCCCATAAACTCTTCGTGTTACATCTCCTTGGGTTAGGGTTTTTGTTGTTTATGGTTTTCTCTTATTTTTCAATAATAAAAAAGCCCTTGAGCCTCATTGTAACACATTTTAGAGGCATGTAGCCACCACATCTCTTCTTAAAGATGAGCTACCAGCACCCTAGCTAGTTTATTTTCTATTCTGTCTGTAAACATTTTTCAGCATTTATATTAATGAATGAAGTTTTATTTATGTTGCATCTCTGCGTTTATGTGTAATTCTGTATTTCATTTTGTTCCTGCATAAATCCGGATAATTTTTTACAAACCCCGCCCGCTTAAAGGAACACCTTCCTTGTTGTTCAATAAATCGAAAACAAAAATTGAGCTTTATAATCAACAAATATTACATAAACCTAAAAAAAAGGGTAGAGCTTTCTCATTTTGCCTTCAAATTCTTGTGTAACTTCATCGGGTCTGAAGTGCTTCCATTGCACCTTGAGCTACCTTATTAATAAATTTTTGGGTGTTGTCTATGTTTGGTGCAAGATGTGTAATGGTTTAGATTGGAATTCTTGTGTGGATTCCACCTATATCACAAACCAATGAGTCACATGATTAGTGTCACGTACATAATTTTTAAGCAAAGAAGTATGAAATACACCACGTGCTTTTAATGTGGGTGGAAAGACTAGTATATAAGCTACTAGTATCACTCTTTCCAAAACCTAAAATGGTCCAAAAAACCAGGGTGCTAATTTAGCACATGACCCCACTTTCAATGAGTTCTTTCTTGGTCTAATGTAGAGATATACATTCTCTCTCACTAGGAATTCTTTATGCATTCTCTACTGATTTGTGTATCTCTTTTGTCTATCCTAGGCTACTTTCAACTTATGCCTAATATTAAGCACTTCCTTCTCCATTTCTCTCATCATGTTAGGTCCAAGTACCAACGTGTTCATTGGGTTATCCCAGCTTGTCATAGATTACCTCAAAAGTACTCGTCTGCAATGACAATTGGTACCCGTTGTTGTATGTAAATTCAACTAATGGTAAGAATTCTTCCCATCTCTTTGGCTTATGCATGACATACATCCTCGAAATGTCTTCTAGGGATTTATTTACACTTTCAGTTTGACCAGATGTCTGAGAATGATAGGTTGTGCTATAAGCTAGTTGAGTCCAAAATCATTCAAACAATGCTTTCCAAAAATTTTAAGTGAACTTGGAATCCCAATATAAAATGGTATTCTTGGGTATGTCATGCCATCTGAATATTTCTTTCAAAAAAATATGTATTATGTCAATGGATTTGTGGGTAGACTTAATAGCTATAAAGTGAGCTTATTTGCTCAATTTATCCACTACCACCATAATGGCATCATGTTATGTCTTTATTCATCCCGTGATGATGTACATGGATATGAATTCCCATTTCTACCCAGGGATTGGAATTTTTTATAGTAATATCACTGGATGTTTTCATTCTACTTTGACATGTTGGTATTCCAGGCATCCAGAAAAATATTCAATTATTTCCTTCTTAATGCATTGAAAATAATACAATTTATTTATGTTTTTCATCATTTTTTGGTAACTAGTATGACCTGAATAAGGTGTTTTGTGAAACTCATCCATTATGAGTTTCATCAAGTTGGTCACATAGGGTACATACCATATATCTTTGAATAGAAACATACCATCATTAGTGAGCTTGTAATTCTTTATTATTATTCATTTTATTCTTGTTGTAATTATTCCTTAACTTACCAAAAACGCTCATCTTGTAGAAATTCCACTTTAATCCTTTCTTAGGTTTCAATTTCATAGGTACTCATGGTTACTGAGTGAGCTACTTGAAGACTTATATTAAGTTAATCTACCAATCAATTTTTCTTGCCCTTACTATGCTTGATTTAAAAATAAAATTCGATAATCAAATATATCCATCTTGCTTATATAGCATTTAACTTGGGTTGATCAAACAAGTATATCAACCCTCTATGATCTGATATCAACACAAATCTTCTTCCAGGAAAGTAGTGCCTCTGAATCTTCAACGCACACAAATTTTCTGCTATCTCAAAGTCATGAACAACATATTTCATATCATGCTCATTTAGTTTCCTTGATATATAGCAGATTATATGTCCTTGCATAAAAACTCCACCTAGTCCTTCCTTGCAGGAATTTGTGCAAACTAGGAAATCCTTCTCTCTATCTGTTATCCTCAAAATAGGTGCATGTGTGAGAAATTTCTTGAGTTTCTCAAAGCTAGTTGTGCAATTTTATTTCCATTTAAATTTCACTCCTTTCTTCTATAAGGTTGTGATTGGATGTCCAATATTTGAAAAACCTTGAATGAATCGTTGGTAATATTCAGCCAATCCCATGAAATTTTTGACCTCCATAACATTTCGAGTTGTGGGTCACTCTATTATGGACTTGATATTTTATGGATCCACAACTACTCCTTTTAAAATGAAATTTCCCAAATATTATACTTGTGATTGGAAGAAATCACATTTTTTAAGTTTGGCATGCAATTTGTGTTCTCGCAACAATTGTAATTTTACCTTTGGGTTTTTGAATAAACCAAAATATCATCAAAAGAAACTAGCACTAAATTGTATAGATATTGGCTAAGTACATTTTTCATTGGGCATATGAATGTGCTTTGTGAATTTGTGAGCCTAAATGGTACCACCATGAATTTGTAGTGCATGTATCTTGGCTTGAAATTTGTATTATGAATGTATTCATCTTTAATTCTAACATGATGATAGTAAGATCTCGTATTTATCTTGGAAAACATTGTGGCTCCTCTCAGCAGATCAAATATATCATTTCTTCTAAGAAATGGGTATTTATTCTTCATTGTAGCTTTATTTAATTACTTTTAATCAATGAATATACACTATGTGCCATCCTTCTTCTTTACAAACAACATTGGGGCTCCCTGGGGAAATATGTTGGGCTTGATGTACCCTTTATCCAATATTTCTTTTATTTGTAGTTTTAATTCCACCAAATATGGTTTTCTTATGTGATATGAGGTTTTAGAGACTAGCACAAAACCAAGATTCAATTCAATGACTAAATTGATTTCTCTCTTGGGTGGAATTCCTGGAACTTCCTCAAGAAACACATCATGTATTGTTTCAGAATGGGGTGGTATTCAATTATGATTATGTTGTCCTCTAGTAAATTGTTTACTTGGAACATAAAAAACACACACCCTTTTCAACTACAATTATTTTCTTGGAGCGTTAAAAATTTCCTTATCGAGACAAGATTTCTTATTTCGTGCAATACTTTTTCCTCTCCTCCATCGCTAAAGCATTAATGCGATTTAACATAACATTCCACTTTGGTTTTGTGGGTTTACAACCAATCCATGCCAATTAAAATATCATATTAACTCAATGGCTGAATATCAAGTGCAGATGTTGTGGGCATGTCGCTTATTTCTAGGTGGCAAGACTCCATCAAAGTATTCACCCTATGTTGTGCAGAAGGAACACTTTCTTAATTTGGAATAGATTTGATGCTCTCTAAGCATCTATAGAACCATATTCAAATGTTGCTCATGTTTTTCTAATAACTCTCTAAATATCGTGTTCTTCAAGCATATGAATATAGTCAGTGCATTATATAAACTAAAGGGTGCCACAACAAAGTCATAATAACCATATTTGGTTCCAAAGGCTATCTTGTTGATGTCTTCTTCTTTAGTTCAAACCTAATGGTATCCAAGCCTCAAATAAATTTTGGTTAATACATTAGCTCCTCTTAGTTGGAAAAATAGGTCATCCATCCTTGGTGAGGTGTACTTATTCTTTATCATCACTTTGTTCAATTGTTGGAAGTTGTTTGATAACTATAATGTACCATATTTATTTTTAACAAATATCATTGGGGAACCCCAAGGTGACATGCTTGGTTGCATGTACCCGTTATTTAAAATTTCTCAAAGCTACATCTATAACTCTTTAAGTTCAAGTGTTCTCGTCCTATAGCACATTTTGGAGATTGGTACACCCCCAAGCACCAGATCAATTGCAAAGTCAATATCTCTCTTACGTGGAAAACCTAGTATATCACCAAAAACATCCTCATATTCCTAAGATTGAGTTCAAATAAATATTGATTTTTTTTATCATAACAATGTTCATATAGGTATTTCCTTTAAAAGTACTTCTAAAATTTCTCCCAAGTTATGTATTGTTTCATCTAGGTTCTTAACCTGTTTGAGGTACTCCCACGATATATATGCTTTACCCTTGAAGTGATAAATACCTATCATTTCCTTCAAATTGGTTTATTAGTTATACAATTTAAGATATTACATTATCCCAAACAATTAGGCCTTTGCCTGCTAACCTTTCTTGTGTTCTCCACTAAATGTAGGAGGCCTAATTTTATTGAATTCCCCTTTAATTTATCATTCTAAAACTTCATTTTTTTATTTCTAACTAGTAGCAGGATTTGGCTACTACCTTTATTAGATGGTGTGACTACTTTCTTCGCAGATTTCCCTAGGGAAGGTGATTAATTTCCATTAGTAGCCTTGTATTTCCATGAGTGATTGATATCCTCTCCTTTTTTAGATACTAGAATTTTTATTTCTTGTTTGAATTAAGTTTTACGATCTATCTTCTCGTGCAAGTGATTTGAATTTTGTGAATTACAGGTGTTAATTGATTTTTTTCAACTTGGGTTCTTATAAATATTTTATCATTATTTTTATAGATGAGTACCTCCATACTTAGACGTATCACAATCTCAACTAATCCATGGTCCTTCAATCTTTCTACACATGAACATTTGACTCTATTTCAATATTATTAGGACTCAACCCTCTAAACTTCCTTATTCAGGGCTATAGTGTCATTAAGTAGTTGTCATGTCTAGTTGTCTCTCTAATCTACAATTGTGAAGCAAAATTTTGTTAGATAATAGTGAAAATAATTTTAGATAGGGTTTTGTACATGTGTGTGTGTGTGTGTGCGTGCGTGTGTGTGCTTGTCATTATCTACTCATGTATGCCACTAGATACATTATGTTTTGGGGCCTAAGCAAGCCCATTGTTACAACATGGGCTATGATACCAAGGATGGATGACCTATTTGACCAACTAAGAGGATCTATGGTATTCTCCAATATATTGATTTGAGGTTTGGATACCATAAGATCATAATTAAAGAAAAGACATCATTAACATGGCCTTTCAAACCAGACATGGTCACTATGAATTTGTTGTGGTACCATTTATTTTATCCAACGCATTAGTTGTCTTCATGTGCTTGATGAATGGGATCTTTCGAGAGTTCTTAGATGGGATTGCTATAGTATTTTTAAATGGCATTTTTATATAGTCTAAATCAAAGGAATAAGATGAGAAACATTTGGAAATCGTTCTACAAGTGCTTAGAGAGCATCATATCTAAGCCAAATTAAGAAAATGTTTATTTTATCAATAACACATTTTTTATTTGGGGCATATCATCTCAAATAAGGAAATAGTAGTTGAACTAGAAAAGATTAAGGCTATTAATGAGTGGCCAACACCAAAAACGTAAATAAGGTCAAGTACTTTATGGGTTAGCAGACTACTACATAAGGTTCATTGAAGGTTTATTAAAGATAGCATACATAATCACCTCCTTAGAAAGGAAGGGTGTGAAATTAAAATGGACCCAGGATTATGAAATATCCTCTCAATACTTGAAGCAAATTCTGACAAGTGCACCAATTCTTCCAGATAGTTTATCCAGATAAGAAATTCATCATGTTCACTAATGCATGCAATGAAGGATTGGGATTGTTCCTCATGAAAAAATGACAACTGATTTGCTTTGAGTCCATGAAATCAAATAATTATGACTATGCTAACTATGATCTAGATTTGGAAACCATAGTTCATGTTCTGGAAATGTGGAGACATTACCTCATGAGAAGGAGATTTGAACTCTAAACATATCATAGTGGACTAAGGAATTTGTATGAACAACCAACTCTTTATGCAAGGAAATTCAATTGGAAATTAAGTACATAGAAGATCAATAGAATAAGGTGGCAGATGCACTTAGAAAAAGGATTTATAAGGTACAAGATGCAACCTTCAATGTATGTAAGCCTAATATAGAATTCTGAATTCTAGAGATTAGAAGTAAGAATAAGAAACACATTCAAATTATAGAAAGCTTTAAAAATAATAATTTTCAAACCACATAGTAAGACTACAAGTATAGTAAATATTAGCTCCTATAGCGTAAAACTAGAGTCTACATACCAAACTCACTAGAATTGAAGAAAATAATATTAAATGAGATGCATAATTCACCCTATGTTAGGCAACATTGATACTAAAAGACTCTATTTGCTTGAAAACTGAAATATTATTTGAAAAATATGAAAAAGGAATTGATTGATTACATAGATACATATATGGAGTGCCAAAAAGTTAAACTTGAAGATAGGCACACACCGGAACTACTTTATCCTATACACATCCCTGGATGGAAGTGGAAAATTGTATCTATAAACTTCATTACCAAATTTCCCATAATATCCAAGTAGCATGATTCCATTATGGTGTTTGTGGAAAAGTTTCTCATTTCATTTAAATGAAGTCAACCAACAAGGCAACCAATGTTGTAGATATATTTATAAGAAAAATTGCTAGACTTCATAAGGTATAGTACAGTAATCATTTCCAACAAGGATCCCAAATTCACTTCCAATTATTAGAAGGGCTTGTTCAAAGGGTTTGGAACTAGCTTGAACTTCATTATAACATACCACCCAAAATTAGATGTACAAAGAAAAAGAGTCAACCAAGTCATCAAGGATATGCTCAAGGTGTATGTGATCGAGAAATCATCAAACTGGAAAGAGTACTTGCATCTGGTAGAATTTGCATATAATAATGGATACCAAGCATATTTGATTATGATCCCATTTCAGGATCTGTATGGTTGAAAATGAAACACACCTATAAGCTAGGATAACTTACTAGACAGAGCTATTGTTGGGCTATAATTTATCTGAGAAATGGAGAAGCGAGAGATAAAAATTAAATAAAATTTGAAGGATGCTTAGGACAAGCTATAAAGCTATGTGAAAAAGGGCCAATAAATAAAGGGTTCAAAGTGGTAGAATATGTATTATTTAAATTGAAAGACAAAATTAGTTTGTTAAAATTGGCAAGTTGTTGTTGGTAGCTCATTTTTGTGGGCCATTTGAGATCATAGGAAGGATTGGCCCTATTGCATATTGGCTTGCATTACTTGCATGCATGCATATTCATTATGTGTTTGATGTTTATTTACTTAAAATGCATATTCCTTATGCTAACCACAAGATTGATTGGAATATGATTCAATTCGATGGATTTTTACGTAAAAATCTCAATCAGTTATTTTGATTCTATAATTATGTTATATATAATCATCAACCTCAGTTTGTAAACTTATGAAGTGTTGTGCAAAATATATGCAAGATTCAGTTTCCAAACTAATTATAAATACTTACTTTAAAATATATCTCTTGTTTAGCTACAAAAACAAAGTAAATGTGAATTCAAAGATATGACCACAATGACAATTCTAAATACTTACAAATCATCAATTTATAAAGATTATGGAATTTACCATTTAGTTGTATATTCAATCCATTCAATCATTCATGTGAATAGTGTCATTGTGCATAAATAACAATAAATAAAAAACTTCCAACTTGAAATCCTGATGAGAAATAAGCATCACTAAAGAGAATTATCTTGGAACATGGCTTTGTTGCATTTTCCCTGCATATGGAAAAAATTTGGTGGCTCCTTAAACCTGAAATTTGTTTCCGTGCGGCTTTCGATAGCCATCATTGAGTCGTTGAGAGTGGGGGTTTCTTATTCTTTTTTGGGTTCGGGGTATCTAAAAATATCATATTTGGATAATTGGTCGGCTTCATTGCATGTTGTCATTCCTCATGTTATCACTCACAAAATTGTGAAATATTACTTGACATGGTTATACAGTTCACTCAACAAAAGGATAAGGTCCCCTTAAACCTTTTCAAGTTGGTATAGGAAAATTTCATTTTTTACATGTTTAACCTATCCTAAGGTTCAAGGTCACCTCCATTTATGTCATGTCATGTCCCATCAGTCCTCATATGGTGTCAGTTTTCATTCCCCGTGCATTTAAATTGAAAAAGGGCACTTGTGTCATTTTTTCAAATTTTCGTAGTGTTTTATGCAGCAAAATAGCAGTTTTTGCTACGAAACTGCCTAATAGTTTCATAGTGAAACTGTCAGAGGTTAAACTAGCTACACTACGAAAATATTTTTTCTTACTTGTCTTGTCAAATTTGATATGAAATGTCATTCCATTATTGGAGGAGTTAGGGTGGCAGTCATTTGAGTCTGTTATGGTTAATTCAAAGTTACATAGCCGTGTATGAGGTCATCATTACCCTTTTTG
The DNA here is from genome assembly GCA_034641835.2 of Pinus albicaulis. Lineage (NCBI taxonomy): Eukaryota > Viridiplantae > Streptophyta > Pinopsida > Pinales > Pinaceae > Pinus > Pinus albicaulis. The sequence continues at coordinate 950,120,640 of CM076573.1, forward strand.
GCATGTATGTGTCATGATTAAAGCATGAGCTGTCATTTAAACCATAAAACCTTACCCCAATTAGCATTTTTGTCATATCACGCTTTATCTTTGCATGTAATTGGATCTCTGGAGAGTTGCTTCATCGAGCCAAGCAGGTTGCTGGCAGATTTCAACTTTGCAGGTGTCATCAAGCAAGCGAGGTTGTGAAGATATAAAGCACCCATGGCTGCTAGAAATAAAACAAAAAAAGGTGGTAATTACCAAAGGTATGAGCCCATGGACATGAATTTTCTCAATGAAGACCCAACTGCCATGGAGGTTTCCATAAGAACTGGTTGATTGCAATTCTGTCAAAGGTTGCAGGGCTTTCATCTACAGGTTTCCAAGGATTTTTCTAACAGCTTCACAGGAACAACTTCAAAAGTGGGAGTTCTGAACCTTTCAGTAACACCAGATAGAATTTCATCAGCAACAGCAATCCCTAAAGGAGGGGAACAATGGTTTAAAAGCATCAAATTCACAATGCAGGACTGCAAAGAGTTCATCAAACCATAACATAGTGAAATTGATTTGACAAATGTTATCCCTAGGGGTTTCATGAAGGGAAATTATTCAAAGTTGATGATGATCATCCAGAAGTATTTTACCTATGAAGGATGGTTTAACATGGCCTACTCTTATCATCTTGGGCTTCTGCTGCATTTTGTGGGTAATAGGTCACTTGACTTTCCTTTTTATTTATACAGAAGTCTAGGTAAAATGTCAAATAAGTTTCAAATCAAGAAAGAAGGTAATGAAACTTCTGTTTTTTATCATGGTTTGATTAAGCTATTGGTGTTAGAGGAATTTAAGAGACTAGACAGAGATGGGACTTCCTTTTTGTTCATGAGTGGTTATGAAATCGATGTTGTCACTCATAAGAAAGCCTACAAACCTAGAAACATTTCATCACCAACTGTGGCAGAGGAAGTTGAAGAAGGGAATATATCATCTCCTCCAGAACTAGTGAGCATGGAGGAAAAACCTTTACAGAATATTGACACACCTAAAACAACACCTACAAAACAGAAGAAAACAGTTAGCAAACAAGGCAGCAAGAGAGTCACTAGGAGCCATACATTGGCTAAAGGAAACTTAGAGGACATCTTGCTGACATTGAAGAAACTCCCATTGTCCAAGCTAAAGACATTGAAGATGGAGGAAGAAAGCTGAAGAAAGGTAAGACAGTTAAAAAATTAGAGTTTGCAGGTGATGATGCCAGTTTCATGTTTCAACTTAGAAAGCCAATGACTAGACATGCAAGAAAGGTCATGGAAAGAAGCAAAGAGACTGAAAATTTAAATAAAACTATTCAGCCACCAAACATCATAGATATGTCTTCACCTGCAAAAGAAGAGTTGGTTATCAAACAAAGAAAGGGTAAAGAGAAAATTAGTGAAAAATAAAAAATTGAAACCCTTAAAGAGCAGTTGAAGGCGGCAGGTGAGGAGATATTAGTTTTGAAGCAAGAGGCAAAGAAACACAGAGTTGACAAAGTTCAATTTGAGAAAATGAGTAAAAATTGGGAAGATCAAGTCACAAGTGTTTCAAAGACCTTGGACAATACAGAAAATTTGATAAAGTGGACTCAGCCACTAAGAGGATAGTTCAAGCACATCAAAAAGATAAACCTGCACTTGCAATCCAAGAACGGGGCATTAAAAAACCAAGTGCAAGATCTACGGGAACAATTGGATTTGTAGAAATTTTGAACAACATATATATTATTCACCGAGATTCTCCTGATCACACACTATTTTAGCTTCATGCATAATACAGAATCTCTTCTACCATTGATCATCACATGCGTAAATAAAATCAATTGCATGCATACATTAAAACCACAAACAATCACACATATGAACACAGTATTTAATGGGAAAGCTTAAAGCTGAAAACCCCAACTATCTGTATATTATATGTCATGGAGATCATGTAACAATCATAGTACAAAAGCTCCTCACAAGCTCTCATACACACCCTCAATTGCTACACACTATCAAGCTAGATCTAGCAAAACACATGCTCCAATCTTTTTCCACTTGATAGCTAGCCTCTATTGCGTAATTAATGCTATGGGATGGCTTCATTAAATAGATAAACCACCTAGCTTGAACTGTGCAATCCTCATGGGCTACTCCACCTATCTGTGTGTTGCAAATAGCAACGGTATAGTCTAGCCCGATAGTGCATTTTGCTCTTTCAACTGTTGCATATGGTCTCCCACTTGGCTTGTCCATGCCATGAAGTAAGCGATGCATTCTTTAGTTGATTAATGAGTTTATAATTAGTGAATTAATTAATAATTAATTCACACCACTCTCACTAATTGTATCAATTAGTTAAAGCGCGAATACAAATAGCTAAACTATGTTTAGATTATTTAAAGCGAATACAACTCCACTAACTTCCTCCAACCAGCTCCACTAAACTCTATCATAGTTCTAGCCAGTATCCATGCAATAGCTCATAACCCTTAGGAATAGCGTAATTCCTTACGTACGGCTCACATGCCACATCATGCATAGCGGGGGTAACTCAAGAGAATAAGATAATGTTTAGAGTCTAAATATTATTAGAGCTAACAATAGTGACATATCTATTTTGAAGTGGCAATCTAAAAATAGATTCCGCCCAATATGTCTAAAAATAGAAGTCCATCTATTTTTTCCGACTTGACCAACCATCCACAAATAGCATCTTGCAACTCATAGAACATGATCCATATGTCTAAAAATATACATAGTCTAAAAATATACTTTGCGCCAAAAATAGCATGCGGGCTCACTTAGTGAAGGCGACTCCTTTCCACTAAGCTCATCATCTTGTTGCAATCTCAACAGGATTTGATTCATGTGGAGTTGGAAAAGAAATGATTGAAGATGAGAGTGGTAGAAGAGCCCATTAGTCAACTGATTGTAAATGAGGATTAAACACCACAGGAGTAATAAGTTAAGATGGAATATGTTTTAGGAGGTTCATAACATGTAGAGAAACCAAATTTTGCAGGTGGAGAACAGTTTTTGAAGACCATCTTGAAAACAACATTTTCTGGTTTTTTACACAATTTCGTAGCGTACCTCAAGCTTAAAGCCAGAAATACGCTATGAAAATTCCTGTAGGTGATTTTTTGCATTTAAACTCAATTTTGGCATGTTTTAAGGAGGGATATCGATGGTTTTCAAAGTGTCATGGCATACTAAATATGTTGGAACAACAAATAATTCAAGAAGATTGATGGAAAATCCATTTTTTTGACGCTACTAAAGCTCGCTACGAAACTACCCTATTTTCGTAGTGAGAAATTGTTGAAGGATTTTGAGCATCTTAAAAACATTTTTTTCCATATGGAGACCTCCAGCATGTCAGTGGACCTTATTAGCATATATTTATGACTCAAAGGGAGTGCCAGGTAGCTATCTCATCAGTCAAAACAACGTTAAAGATGAAGGTCATCCATTCCTAAAAAGCAGGGTTATGTTCCATAGATATAGGGGTGCTTTAAAGATGTAAAGTGGTGGTGAACTTGGTCATGTGTCCTTCAAGCATGTGAAATTAATTATGTAACCATTATGTAACTATTTCATAGATAGGATAAAGGAATGTAATAAATAGTAGATAGAGTCCTATTAGGAGTTTGTTTTTTTAAAGATAGTTATCAGTTTTATGTTTTAAGTTAGTGATTTCAGTTATGATAGGTTTCATAGTAGAATTCAAGGATCTAGCCACCAAGAAGATCATCTATATTGTAAAAAAATTCTATTTATAAACAAACATTGAATAAGCAAAGGGTTGGAGAATATTGCACCAAATTGTTGCTTGTATGTTTTTGACCATTATCAATAATATAAAGTAACATTATAATTCCAAACCTGAGATTCTCATGAGGTTTTTGATGTCTTATTGATTGTATCTTTATGTTTATTCACTTGCAGTAGATTTCATCTCTAATTATGCAGAATTCATAATATTATGCTCTGACTTCCTTTAGTGGTGAATGACTGTGTTTTCCTATGTTGTGTGTATGAATTATCTCTGTTAAAAACCTCTATCTGCCTTAGCTTCCATGTGAAGAACCACTGTCACTAAGACTACTAATTGTTGACTCCATAAGCCCAATGGTAGCAAGCCTTCATTTTTCAACTTGCAATCATAAAAAAAACAAGTTACAATTCCATAGAGTTAGCCATCTATTACTATATTTATTCAAAATCATAAACCTCCCTTTGAGAGAGCCCTCTCAAACCGAAGAGGATAATATTCAAGTAGAAGTGGTTTGAAATAGTTACATTGAGTTGATTGACAAGATTTCCAAAATCAAGATAAATTTAGTGATAACACCTCAGTAGGATTTTTTAGCTGGAAAATCACCGATCAGATTAAATGGGTCGACTTTACCATTTAGGTGCCAGTAGATCAATCCCTCGACTGTTTTCTTTGTGGCAGTAGTCAATGGTGAAGAAATTGCTATCTCTTTGGGTTTAGAGAAGTTGTCACATATTTCTATAGACAAATATCTCGCGTTGATTACCAGTATTTTATTTTTTATGTGGGTTTCATTGACGCGGACTTCTCAGGACGCGACGATCGCATGCAACTCTTAAGGAATTACATTCACCTTTTCTTGTAGTGATATGATATACATCGGAGTTCTTGAGCTCCTTGGTGGTTGTGGTATTATATGCTCACATGGAAAAAATCATGTAGAGATAATCAAGGATGGGACAGGACAAGGAAATTTGATCCTTTCGGCATAAATCATTTATAGTAAATGGAAGGGATTATCGACTGTTTGCTACCACATGGCCCAGATTTGGAAAATGTCTCTACTGGAAGAAGGGGTAACCACGGATATATCAATTCTTTTAAAGATATGAGAAATAATGATGGATCCTCTGCAGATCCATCAGTAAGCTAAGAAAAAATTTATGTTTCTGGCAAGGATGCAGAGTTCCAAATTTTTGCACAACCCCCAACAGGAAGATCGATCATCTTGAGGATTCCAATGGATTCACTAGTGTGAGATATGAAATTGGAGATTTATAACAAAACCAGTGTTCCAACGGAACTACAAAACATGATCTATGTGGGAAAATCCATGCAGGACCAAAGGAGCTTACAATACTATGGCATAGCACAAAATTCCTCGATCATCATTAACCTGCAGTTGTGGCGGGGTTTGGCAGGATCTAATATCCCCAAGGGCTTGGGTTTATCGAAAGGACAAACCAACGGATCTACGTCATTCACAAACACCCTCATAGGAAAGGTTGTAGCATTAGCTAAACCTGAACAAACCCTAAAAATTCATGGGCCCTATATTGTATAGAAGATGAATGATATTCCGGAAATGATAGTAGATATAACAGAGATCAATAATATTTCTACAACCTATCAACCCCAGCCAATTATTTGCAGGTTTAACAGTTTTTGGCAAAAAATTGTGGATCTTTTCCAGTGGATCTTTATGAATTGGATGGTAAAATGTGAGATTCACTTATGCTCAAAGGGTTTCTTCATATTAAAATTTGAAACATCAGAGATCAAGCATCAAGTTTTACATGAGGGTCCTTGGTTTTGGGGAAACACAGGATTTTTTATCACCCCATGGTTCCCATAATTTGATGTTAATAAAATGACGGTCTCCAAAATACAGATATGGGTAAAAATCCATAGCTTACCCCTTATGATCCAAGTGGATATTTGTGGACACCCTCCTAGTCCACTTGCACCCCCACCATCATTTCTTTCAGTCTTTTAGTTTCCTTAATTGTAGCACAATTTATTATTTTTGGCAGTTTTTTGAGCCCTAAACTTCTGGAGCCATTTTGAGGGAATAAAAGACGTTTTTAGGTAAAACAGAGAGATTGGAAAAGTCCCTAAGAATTTCACTTGTTTCCTTTCAGCCTCCTCTTTGAGATCTTTTAAATGAGGTATTATGATAGATAAATGGGGATCGTATGCCAAAGTTATGACCCAGAGAAGTTGACTTTCCAACTTACCCCAATGGGGCCCACAAATTTTTGGTGCTTCATCTCCTAGGGTTAGGTTTTTGGATGTTTAGGGTCTTTAATTGTTTCTAAATGATTAAAATGCCACCAAGCCTCATTGTAACATATGTCAGAGGCATGTAGTTGCCACTTCTCTTCTTAGAGATAAGCTACCATCGCTTGAGCTAATTTATTTCCATTTTGTATGTAAGCATATTTCAGTTCCCTTATATTAACGAAATTAAGTTTTATTTCTGTTGCACTTATGTATGTGTGTTTATATTTTGTTCCTACATAAGTTGGGATCAGTGGTATCAGAGCAATCTGTTATTTCTCAGTTTTTCTTTGCATTTCCCAAACAAGGTCTTGGTATAAGGAGTTAGGGCTCGATCTAGTTGAAGCTTTGCAATATCATCCTCGCAAACCAAGATGGACTCCCATGGTAGATGAAAATAAAGACAAGGGAGCAGGAGATCCTTTCAAAATATTGCTCGAGGAGGCCCTCAAGAAATAGAGGAACGAGATGATGGATAACTTTGCCCAGATCCTTCGACAACTACCCACTGGTGATGTATCTTCATCCAAAAGCCACTCTAGAGGTGACACTCCTTTTAAGGTACAATTTATCTTTGACATTCCCATATTTGAAGGCCAGATAGATGCAGACATCATAGATAAATGCTTAAATTTGTTGGAAGGATCATTTTTAGTTCATGACTTTTCCGACTGGGAAAATATTACTTTTCCACTCCTGAAAGTCGCTCCCCACGTCAAATACTGGTGGGAAACCTACTACGAGAAAAAGGATGAGAGGTAATCCTCACAATTTTCAGCCACACCCACTTAGAATTATTTTTGAGATACCATCGAGGAAAAATATTCCCTTGTCGGTAGCTATGAAGATAAATACATAAAGTAGACCAAGTTGTGGCAGGGAAGGGATCAAGATGCATTTGGTACTCAGGTACCGTGGTTGTTTGCATAAGTACATCCAAAATGAAATGGAGTTCCTAGACATCTCCTCGCTCTGTGCCTCCTATCAATATGTTGTCAAGATCGAGTATAAGTTTAAACAAAAGTAGCGGGACTTTGGATATGTGAATCTGAAACAAGGGAACGACACTGCCTAACCGCAAAACAAAGGACAAAGCCAAGGTTGGGTGACCCAGGACAACCCATCGAAGTTGCAAGAAAATAATAACACCACGAAGACCAAGAAGTCCATGGTAAAGTGGTGTGAGTTCCATAATAACTCCACTCACAACACGAGTGAGTGTCGAGCCAAGCAGTCACTGGTGGCCGAGCTAAAAGCTTCCAAATCAAATGCATGCTCTGAATCTGAGTAAAAACCCGATAAGGGGGATGAAAAGGGAAGAATATTATTGATGTGGAGCCCAGTGCCACCGTTTCCACCACCAATATCTAGAATGATAAGCCCGAAGATCTAGAGGAGGGAGAGCACCTCTTCCACTCACAGATGTGGGTTAAGGGTTCTCCATTGCAGTTCATTATCAACAGCGGGAACCAAAAGAACCTCATTTCAGCATAGGTTGTGAAGTGGCTAGGCCTACCTACCATATCACACCCACAGTCGTACACCATCAGGTGGATTCACTAAGGATTAGATTTTCGCATCAGCCAGCAGTGTCACCTCTGCTACAACATCAAGCCCTTCACAAATGAGTTATTGTGTGATGTTTCTCCTCTCGAAGTTTGTGATGTATTATTATGCCAACCATACTTGTGGAAGTGACATGTCGTGTATGAATCTAGGCCTTGCATTGTTATTATTACTTTGGGAAATAATTTGTACAGGATACCGGAGGCAGCACCTCCTACCGCCATTTCTTTGATCATTGGGAATAAATGTAGTAGTATCATCTCCCAGAACGGGAAATTTTTTTTCCTTATGATTTTCCCTCAGGGCCAAAAGAATATTTTGGCCACGACCTTCAGACAGGGCTCCTCTGCATGGCAGCAATAGATAGACAAGTTCGTGGAGTACAGTGACATCTTCGCCTCACCCGCATAGGTACCCCTACACTGTCAGGTCAAGCACTCCATTGATCTAACCCCGAGCACATTGCTACCCAAATGACTGACCTATCGACGCTATGTTCTAGAGAATGATGAAATCAAGAGGCAAATTTAGGAGCTTCTGCAAAAAGGGCACATTAGGCCAAGTTCATCACCCTATGGGAGCTCGATCGTGTTGGTACAGAAGAAGGATGGGACTTGGAGAGTTTGTATTGACTATCGGGAACTAGACAAGATCACTATTCATAATAGGTATCTGATCTCATGGATTGATGACCTATTGGACCAACTCAAGGGGGCCAAATATTTCAACAAGATTGACTTGAAGTCTGGTTATCATCGGGTACCAATCGAACCCTCTGATGTGTGGAATATTGCATTCAAATCCAAGGAGGGCCTTTTCGAATGGTTGGTCATGCCTTTCGGGTTGACGAATGACCCCGCAACCTTCATGAGGCTAATGGACGACATCTTACGACCCTTCACCAACTCATTTGTGGTGGTATATTTCAATGACATCATGATATTCATCTGGAGTTGGGGGGATCACCTCCACCACATTAGATAGGTCCTCCAGACACTGCGACAACACAAGTTGTGTGCCAATTTGGAGAAATGAAATTTTTGCATGACCCAGGTTCAATACTTGGGGTACATCATTTATGAGCAGGTTGTGCATGTGGACCTAGCCAAGATAGAGGTTATTCAGGATTGGTCAGCCCCACCTAATCTAATAGATCTCCACATGTTTCTTGGTATTTCAAACTTCTACCGCATGTTCGTGTTGGGTTTCTCTCATATCGCTTGGCCTTTGAGTCAAGTCACCAAGGGAGGAGTGAAAGAAAATTTGTTTTGGTGTAAATCCCAACAAAATTCATTCGTCGAGTTGAAGCATCAACTGTGCTCTACACCAATGCTCAAATTACGAGACCTACGGCAGTAACCATTTTAGATCGATACGGATGCCTCCGACTACGTTATTGGTGCAATTCTTACTCAACAGTGAAATCTAGTGGCATATCACAGTGAGACACTTTCAGACATAGTTCAAAAGTATCCCACCTATGTCAAAGAGATGTATTCCATTATGTAGGCTTGGTGACAATGGAAGCATTACATCATGGGGAAGGAAACAATCATCAACACAGACCACCGACCCCTGTAGTTCATACAGACACAAGGGAAGTTGGAGAATGATCGCCATTACAAATGTTCCACATACCAACAATAGTTCCATTTGAACATTAAGTATAAGAAGGGAAGCACCAACAATGTTGCAGACTGCCTCAGTCGACCGCTAATCATGGCATTGGCCATAGTGCTTGACTCTTGTGGGCACGAGACTTTGGGTGGGCCGCATCTTTACAAAAGCAATCTAGAATTTGGCAACACATACTAGACACACCTGAAAGGCAAACAAGTTCCAAATTTTCACCTCCAGGATGCACTGTTATGCCACCTGGGAAACCTTTGTGTTCCTTCAAGTAAGTGTATCAAGATGATTTTGGAAGTGAACTACATTCAATTCGCTGGACATTTCGAGGTGTAGAAAACTATGGAATTACTACAGAAGTATTTCTATTGGACGAACCTTCGATGAGATGTTGGGAAGTACATCAGATTCAACACTTCCTGCGCCATTTCCAAACCAACCATTCAGAAGTAAGGCCTATATACTTTTTTTCCCACCCCTATTCTACCTTGGGAATCCATCTCCATGGATTACATGTCGAGCCTTCCTTCTACCAAGCATAGAAATTATTGTGTTTTTTTGGTCATCGATGGATTCTCTAATATGGTCATTATGGTGGCCTTTAAGAAGAGTATCACAACAGACGCCACTGCTACACTCTTCTTTGAATGAGTTTACGTGCACTTTGGGATCCCACAGTTCATTATCTAAGACCGGGACAACAGGTTCCTAAGTACATTTTGGTCAAGTCTATGGTCGATGTTGGATACCAATATCACTAAGTCCATGGCTTTCCACCCCCAAATTGATGGCCAAACAGAGGTCGTCAACGGGATGATTGTACACATTTGGCGCATGTAAAACTCGAAGCATCCTCGCACATGGGATGAGATCCTACCCTATGTCTAGCATAGTTATAACTGAGCTCTCTAAAGTTCAACTAGACATATCCCCTTTTAGGTGGGTTGGGGATTCTAGCCACTATGTCCCATTGATGTGGCCATACCATTTGTCACTACTAAGGTATATTCGGCTCATGTCCAATCTGAAGATGATAGGGAGAACAACTTCATTGAGAAAATTTAGCACTTTTGTCAGCAGGTCCATGACACATTGGATAAAGTCAATGCTAAGTACAAGAAGCGACAGGATCAACATTGGGTGTCACACAAGTTCCAGGTGGGTGACAAATTTGGCTACATTTGCAAAAGGAGCCCCTCAGTGGACTCCACCACAAGCTTCTCCCACTTTGATATGGGCTATGCACCATCACCATGGTTGTGGGAATAATTCCTTCAAACTCAGCATTCCACCATTCCTTGGTTTGTACCCAGTGTTCAATGTGGACTGCCTCCGACCATACTTCCCGCCATTATTGGACACATCCGATTTTGCAAAATAACTCACACCCACGGAGTTAAACCCAGACTATATGGAACAGGCCACAACTGATCAGATCATGGACACAGAGATCAAGAAAACCCTCCAACAAAGGATCCAGCTATATCGAGTTGTCAAAGGAAGCCAACTCATTCGCCAGGGCAAGTGGTTCACCGTGGACCAAGCTCAATAGAAATTTCCTCACCTCATGGAGGCTCTCAATGTAATGGGGACAATTACTTCCTAAGGGGGGAGGACTGATCTAGGTGGATATTGGTGGCCAAATTCCTATTCCACTTGGACCCCCACCATTTTTTCTTTCATTTTTTTAGTTTTCTTTATTGTAGCACAATTTACTATTTTTGGCATTTTTTCGGGACCTAAACTTCTAGAGTCATTTTGAGGGAATAAAATACGTTTTTAGGGAAAACAGAGAAACTAGAAAAGTCTAATGGTAGTTAAATTTCTCTTTTTCCTCCTCTTTGAGATCTTCAAAACGATGTATTATGATAGCCAAACGAAGATCGTATCCCAAAGTTAAAACCCTACGAAGTTGACGTTACAACTTACCCTGCCCACAAGCTTTTGGTGCTTCATCTCCTAGGGTTAGTTTTTTGGATGTTTAGGTTTTATCATTGTTTCTCAATGATAAAAATACCACCAAGGTTCATTGTAACACAATTTAGAGGCATGTAACTACCACATATCTTCTCAGAGATAAGCTACCATCGCCCCAGGTAGTTCATTTACATTCTGTATGTAAGCATATTTCAGTTATTTGATATTAATTAAATGAAGTTTTATATCTGTTGCATTTCTGTATTTATATTTATATTTTTATTATGTTGTGTTCCTGCATAATTTTGGACCACCTTCACTTCTAGCATCCAAAAGTACTGGAAGGAATATGCAACATGCAAGGGAGATACATCAAGATGGATACATAAAGAACTAAAGAAGCAATTTATACTTTTTTGAGGATATGTGTTGAGGTAGACCTCAGTAAAGGACTACCTGATCATATAATTTTGACACACAAAAACCATTGTTGGACCCAGTTCTTATATTATGATAACACATCATTTAGACGTCGTCTTTGTCTTCAAACTGGGCATCTACAAACCACATGTCCTTTAGCAAAGAAATATCTTAGGAGGAAAAATAAATATTTCAAAAAGCCAAAGGGATGGAAATTATCAGCACCACAACCTGATGGAGAAGAGGAAGAGGAGGACTTGGTACCCCCCAACACTGACGAAATCCAAAATCGATATACATCTTCAGCGAATGAAAAATTGAGCCAATACGGAAGAGGGGAATTAGCTTTGCAAAATCCAAGAGCAGAAGGACGCTCAGCCCAAGAAATATCGAAGGAAAAGAAATAGTGGGATTCAAACTTCCTTATACATTGGGGAGTTCAGACTCAGACAAGGACCATTCGAGGTAGACATAAGAGAACCAACTAATAGTTGTAACAACCACTCCTAATCAAGGAGGATGGCGAAAAGGAGAAAAGGAGAAAGGGAGAAAAGGGTGACTACGAATTTATGCTTAGCCCCATTTTTATTTTTTATTTTAGTTTTTAGTTTCTTATTGGCTTTGTTTCTATGGGCACTAGCTTTTTGAGTGGTATAGTTTGGGACATTAAAGGAATGCACTATGTGCATATACTTATGTATTTTTTTATAATTAATAAAAGGCTATGACTTTTCCACAGAAATAATAATAATAAAAATAAAAATAAAAATAAATTAATGAATTTAAATAAAATAAAATAAAATAAATAAATGAATTTAAATAAAATCACACAACAAAAATAAATAAATAATGCATAACAAAAAAATTAAAGGGAAAAAAACCGAGAAGCAATGCACTCCTCACTCAAGGAGGCCTCCTAGATTGGTGAATGTTCGATTTTTTATAGCATTAGATAGGTTTTCTAGTCTCAATTTGTGTCTAAGAGGCTAAGGAACACAAGATCTCCGAAACCCAGAAAAGGTTTTGGGAGAAAACTCCTAGATACCACTCAATTAAACTAATTTTTCAATAATTAAAAAATGCTTAAGTCTAACTTAGGAAAATTGATTAATTAATGGAAATTAATTGAGGAGATCGACTTATGCTCTAGAGACTTCCAAAAAGTGACATGGATAAATTCTAAGATGATATTAGCCATTGATTGAAATTAGATCTTGGTCGTTGATTCTCCAGCGAGAGATTATTAGAGCAAGTTGATGGGATGGAGAAAGACACAAGAGGGAGAGCAAGAGCTAAGACAGATCAAGCTACCCAGTTGTAGTGAGTCAGCAAGGGTGAAATTCAAGCCAAATATCAAGCATCAGAGAGAGGCAACATCAAATAATTTGAGGAAGAGGCATCAAGAGGTTTTCCAGTTTTTTTTTTTTTTGTCGGATTGGAGGGATAAATGAGGTCGAATTATCTGTAGTAGAAGTTGCAGAGGGCAGTGCCAGCAACCAAAAACCCCAGTGTGAGTTCTTGGAGAGAGTTTGTTTCAATTGTTGGAGGCTGGAAATATCATCTGGGAGGCAGAGCGAATTTTCCAGAGGTACATGGAGGCAATACATCTCTCTTGGAGCTAGCTAGGACGTAGTGTGAGTTATTCCATGCCAGACATTCTGAGTAGGCTAGTGGAAGGCCAGTCAATTTGCAAAGGGAGAAAATTCTCTCCCAATTATTTTTCCAGTATATTTTCCATAGAATTTCTAGTTGGGCATAGACATTATTGTACTCTCCAAATTGTTGCATAATAACAAAATGAGCCCTCATCTGTTACATTGGTTTTCCCTTTGGGGTTTTTCTGAGGATTTTTCAATCCAAAAATTGTTGTGTTGATTTGTATGTGTGTGCATCTATTTCTCAGTTCCTTCTTTACTTTTGTAGAATTTATTTTTTATTGTGAATAATTGCAATGTGATTTATTCGTTAAGTGTTGTAAACAATTAAACTGTTAATCAATTAAGAGGATAAATTTTAGTTGTTGCAATTTCAAGGAAATTTCATAGTGGGTGCTTCTAAGAAAATATTATGAGACTAACCTTATAAAGCTAAAATAGAAAATGCATAGAATCGGCATGCACTTCAAATATAAGTCACGAATAGCAAAATTTTATAACTAATAATACTAAAATACATAGTTATTTTCAAAATTAAATTGTCCTTTCATTTCATAGTACATGCATTGATGCATTCAATCAAAGATCATTAGAGATCTATATGCGGATTCTTAGAACAATCGATATCAGTTCTTTGATTTTTTTGGATGTACAAAACAAAGCCTTAATCCACTTAAGATAAATTCATGATATTGGTGCATGTATTTCTCATACATGATATCATATATGAACATGGTCTATCAATTGGGACTCTACCATTTTGTATTTTTCCATCAATCTATATGTCTTGCCACCAATTTGGCTACTCTGTAACTGCATGGTTTTCATTGATTGTAGATTTGAATTGGTTCTTATTTTGAGTTGACATGTGGATAATCTTCAGGTCTACATTTGAGGTCACCTCTAATTCCCAATCTCATTCAAGTATGTGCATACCCATATACAAAGGTAATTTTGTTGCGGAATCTATTAATGGCTACAGCATCGCATGTAGCTACATAATTGATGATTCTATAGCTATTTCATCAAAACAAATTTTAAATTGTCTATACAAAAATAATAAACGAAAATATATGAAGAATGAAAATTTATCTCGTTATTTCTTAGTATACGATATTGTAGCCCAAAGAAATAATTTATGAATAAAAGGACAAAATAGAGTGTAAGATATCTAGTATCATAAGGTTTGATGAAAAAAATGGCAGAAAAGTGATGAAAAAATGAGTTTATTTCAAGAGTCCAACATTTCTCCCACACAGAAGGTTTTGAATTTCCTCATACAAATTCAAAATTTCTAATTTGTAAGTCCAAACCTACTAAACCAAATTTGTTGTGGCATGGGTCATAATATCCAAATTGTTGCTTGGCATCCTATGATTTTTCATTGAAACTGGCCATCTAGGCTTGTTCATTATAATTCTAACATCGAGGTTTTTAACTTCTAGCTGAAGTATTTTATTGACTTCTTTGATTTTTTGGTTCTTTTGATACCAAATTTTGATTCTTTTCAACATTATTTGATTCTAATTCTTGAATATATGATTTTCATCCTTTATATGATGCTCTAAGACTTATTATTCTTCGATTTCTTATTTTAGTTTCTTTACTATCTCATCTCGCTCAAAATCTTTAAAAGAATATGGTATATGACTACAAGCAGAGGTAGATGGCATCTATTTGTAGGATGATTCAAGTGCATCCTTATTTTCGAAAGACTTAATGTAGTCATATATTTCTTATTGGCACTATCAATTGTTGGACTACTCAATTCTAGTTCTGGAATTGATGATGGTGATGATAGTGTGTCGTTAGTTGTTGTACTCTTCTTGTTGACTTTCTTAGAAATAGATTTAGCCCTTGGCCTCTTTTTGTGAATGTTTTAAGATTTTTTTTTCTTGTAGGCTTCCATGCTCCTCATTAGATTCATTAATTTCAACTATTGGCTAATTTTGAATGCTATCATCATCTTTTGTATTCACGTTTATCCTCTTGCCCATACTCCTTGCAATCATTCTTATTTTAGTTTCAACCACTTTAGTTTTCTAACTAGGAACTTGTGCTAAGTTTTCACCTCTTTTTGTTTCTTCTATATTTTTATCTTGTGGCACCTCCTTATTTATACTTTGAATCCCTTTTACATTCTTTCCTTATGGCCATCTTTTATTTTTAACTGGCTCAGGTTTTAAAACCTTGACTTCTTCTTCCATTTCTTCATTTAGCTATAAGGCATGGGTTTCAGAATCTCTGCCTTAAAAGACCTCATTTTAATAATCTTGTGTTTTGAAACATGAAAAAATTTCTCAATTTATTCATTGAGATATATGGGCTCAAGTTTTGAACGTTTTTACATAGAAACTCTTGTTTTGGAACTCTTGCATTTTGAACCTTTAACTTGATATTTCTGAGGTGCCTCTTTGAAGTAATTTCTCACTAGAAATTCTTCCCAATTATAAGTTTTCTAATGTAATTGGGTTTCAATCAAGATATTCAATAACCCATAATTGTATATACTCCACTCAAGGTTTTTTGAACTTCATTAGATATTAATAGCCATCTTCTTTGAACCACCGAGTAGATAAAATGGTATAGTGATTTAATATCTTTTTCAAAATGCATTAATAATCAAAGGTGATAGAAGTAATATGAGCCCATACCTTCCTTTGCATGTCACATATTTCTAGAGAA
Organism: Pinus albicaulis; assembly: GCA_034641835.2. Classification (NCBI taxonomy): domain Eukaryota; kingdom Viridiplantae; phylum Streptophyta; class Pinopsida; order Pinales; family Pinaceae; genus Pinus; species Pinus albicaulis. The sequence continues at coordinate 950,136,578 of CM076573.1, forward strand.
TGAATAGTACATATTATAATTTCCTCTTGAGCATTGTCACTGGTATCCCCTTATTCTAATTTGATGCCTGAGTCAGGCCTTTCAAAAAATTCTTCCACATTTTGCCTTTGATTTTCTGATTTTTAAACCATTTTTCACCACTTTCTAGCAACCTTGTAGCTTCTTAAAAAAAAAAGACTTTATAAATTCCATTGAACATCCCCAACTTGTTCTGTGGTCCCATTAAAGGACTTAGAAAATACTTTAGTGACTTTAATATTGTAATCTTGGAAATTCTATAAGAATGACATCCACGTTGATTTTTAGCACCACTTCTTGCACTTTGGATAAGCCTAAAAGAGATCTCTACCAGTTGGTTCATGCATCAGAGTCGATGCCATTTCAAACTTTCAACGTTTAGAAATTTGGATCTTAAAATCTCTCTCAGCATCGAATAATATTGTAACCACCCTTCCCATATCTACCCAGTTTAACCGGCATGTTGGGGTAAACATGAGCTGAGGGCTACTATGACATTACTCAACTTCCTATATCACCTTAAGGAAATGGATTCGACAAACCAAGACTTTATTGAGTTCCCTCAGGTGCTACAAGACCCCCAAGAGCTAAACCACCCTTCCAAGTGTCCAACCCATGAGTTAACTTTCTCTTTCACTTACTTGAACTCCTATTTGCATGCACAAGAATGCATACATGCAACTGAAAGCCTATAGTCGCATGCATAAGCCTACATCCATGCGACTATAGTCTTAATTTCATAATTATGTGCCTGCTACCATGAAATATATTCCACCCTTTCAGGGCTAGACTCTAGGTCATTTCCCGGAACTTGATGAAACTTACAGAGATGATAAATGACACAAGGGCAAAGCCTCTAACAAAAAACTTAATCAAGGACTTCACCTAACCTGGTCTAACCATGACAGTCATTATGTCAAACACATGGTGAACATGAAATCTATAGGTCATGAATGCATATCTGAAGATATAGATCCCAAAATTATCTAAAAAACATCAAGAGGGACTCATGCCTTCTCATAATAGCTTCAATAACATGTATTAGGTCATGCATTCATTAACCATTCATTTACAAGTAAAAACATATAAGAGCCATAACTTGAATCTGTCATAAAACTATGCTTATAACCAACATATAACTAGATAAATAACAATGATAGAACAACCATTAAAGCCACATAATAAAAAGTATAAAATCATGAATTACAATGGGAAAGAGCTATTATCATCCATATGAAAAATCCAACCAAGTTAGGGACTTCCACGTTCCACCCGACCATAGATTGAGATGAACTAAATATTTATTTCGGCCAATAGCCCTTGTGCCATATTCGAAGCATGAATATGGGATCTCATGGGATAAAGTGATGCATAAAAAAAAATGGAATCCAGAGGTTAAAGCTCCTCCACCCTCGCACTACCGTGATCTCACCTAAACCTATCCCGAGATCACAAAACCAAATTGAGCTTGGATGCCTTAGAATTAATTCACCATCCCTTGAGGAATTTTCCTATCTCCACCCACCTATTGAGGGTTTCCCAAAGAAATCCATCTCCACCCCAAACCCTTGGGATTTTCCTAAGACGACCTCACCTGAATCTAAAAACCTATGGCAATCCAAATATCAACCAATAATGAATCCCATCACACCATGGCTATCCAGAAATGGCAAGGCAAGGTTGAAACCATTGTCATTCCCGAAAAACCTATGCCAATGACAAAAAATTAACCAAATACACACATGCATATACCATGTATGCCGAAACTAGCTAGGAAATCATACATGCAACATATTACCTGCAAGTATTCCCATTGAATCTTCTTGATCCAACCTTTCCTTTCTTGATCCTTGATTTCATTTTCCTTCCCCATCATTCCTTTGCTTGCTTTCTTGCTTGCTTTCACCTCTCTGAAACCAATTCCAAAACTAAACTGACAAAAGGCTCCAAATTGATGTTATAAATCCTTTTTATTATAGATGCCTCTAATTTATTCATTTTCCTTCAATTTCTCTCACGTGCAACATGTGACCTTTCACCTTCATTTTCTCCTTATTTCCTTTTTTTTCATAAATAAATTCCAAATATCTGCCATTTTTCCTTTCAAAGCCTTTTCCATTGCCTTAGACCCTTAGCCATAATAAACCGAAATGAACACCCACTAGGATATTTTTCCCAACTTATAGCTTGGGATACGTTTCCCATGACCTTGGTCTTATTTTACCTTTATTAAATTTATTACATGAATTTTAACCTGGGTTTGTTACAGAACCCTCTCCCTTTGGGGAACATCGTCCTTAGTGTTCTATGACACCTACAACTAGCAAACCACTCAAAATCAAAACTCACTGCCCATGGAGCTTTATAACTTATCTTGTTGCAATATTTACAATGAACAACCTGCTCAAAATAAAAAACTATCATGACAAGCATGTCAACATTACAACCACACCACTTACCCTAGTTTTATAATATATCTCATTACGGTATTTACAATAACAAGCACATATGTTTATGCACATTTTCTTCAACTAGAAAATAACCATATTTTCTATGGAGCTTTATAAATCTAGCTCAATACAATATTTACAATAAAACACACATATATACATATGCATATTTTCCCTAACCAACAAATAAAAGGATACGGTGTCTATATCAGCAACAAGGGAATCCCGAGGCTCACACCTCCACCCTCAAAATTAGTACCAGGATTCACTTCCTTCCCAAGAATTCCAGAATCCACTGCCAATGTCAAACCTACATCCAATGTCCAGAGCTAAGATCCTACACCACGTGTCCTATCAGTAATCGTTACCGACTCATTGTTCCAGGGCACACTACCAATGTGAATCTGATTCCATTGTGCAAATCTAATGACAAAAAAAAATCCATCCCCGTCCTTCCCTTCTCTATTACATAGTCCCTTGGGAAATCGGGTCACCCCCTTCCATGCAGTCACTCACCTTCCAAGTTCCCCGGCATCCCCTTTCCTTGGAAATCCATCCCTTGGCAAGTCTTCCTCACATTGGAAGGTCCCAAAACCAAGGCATATCCCTGCCTCAAAACCATCATAACAATGATATAGTTCTCATGGAAATCAATGGAAACTATTGGGTACTAGACTCTAGTGTCCCACAATGACCCTTCTCCTGAATGTTTTACCAACATACTATTGCATGTTCCATTTCCTTTCTTTTGCTACTACTAATCCTTGCAATCAGTTCCAACCACCCAACTGAGTGTTTTCATGCTTTCCTGTACCAATCACATAATTTCCATCAGATTCAAAATACATTTAAGTAAATTCATATCATACCTCACCAGTGGCCCGTCAATAAGGTACACTTGAAATTTTTTTCACTTCCTGTCACAACAAGTCAAACTAGGTGTTTGATCAAATCATATTGAATAAAAATATCACATCCGATTAGCTCAAAATTAAACCATCATAAATCACATGTAACCATCGTAAATAAGGACCATAGATCACATGCATAGTTAAAACTAAAATAAAATATGAATACTTATCTTTCAAATGATTATTTGCTTCTACCTTGTTCTTTATCATTTATGTATGCACAGTGAATTGGTTGTCAAACCCAGAAAGCATCCAGTGCCTTCTCTTCTCTTTAACCAACAAGGGAATCCAGAGACTAAACCGCCTCCTCCCTCAATATCAGCAACAAGGGTATCCCAAGACTTAACTGCCTCTACCCTCAATAACAACAACAAGGGCATCCAGAGACTAAATTGCCTCAACCCTCAGTAGTAACAACAAGGGAATCCATAGAATAAACTGCCTCACCCTAAATAGAAACAACAAGGACATCTAGAGACTCAACCACCTCAACCCTCGATAGCAGCAACAAGGGAATCCAGAGACTAAACTGCCTCAACCCTCAATAGAAACAACAAGGGCATCCAAAGACTAAACTACCTCAACCCTCAATATCGACAATAAGGGCATCCAGAGACTAAATCGCCTCAATCCTCAATATCAAAAATAAGGGCCTAGATAGTCCCATGCTTTCCTGTCCCATCACATTGTACAATGCATACACATACACAGTGTGCAACACAACACATACACTTACACCCAGTGTACAACACCACATATGCACCTACACCCAATGTACAACACGACACATACACCTAAATTCGGTGTAAAACATGACACATACACCTACACCCGGTGTACAACACGACACATACACTTACACTTGATGTACAACACAATATATATATACGTACACATCGTACGATTCAATCAATACACGTGTTGTGACACAAAAAATACACAATACCACATGTACATAGCACTACATGCATAATGTGCACACAACATCTCATGTACATAGCACCACCTGTGCAACATGTACACATCACCATGTGCACACAACACCACATGTACAACATGTACACAACACCGCACACACACAACACCACATGTACAACATGTACATAGCACCACATTTACACAACACCATCTGTACATCTGGATACCACGTTGTCTCTTACCAAGAAACCTTGCTTCTAGTGTCTCTCCACTATCCATGCTTATCCTAGCATGTCGCAGATCACGCTGCTTACCTTCTGTTGATATATCCCTCAGCAATACCTGCTATAGCATAAACATAGGCATAATATAAACACATAATATAAAATCATATCCACATGATACTAGCCTCATATATCTGTCAAGGCTACTCTTCCCATTTTATTCCTCATAAAATAGGAACCCCTTCATGTCATTGACCTTCATAAACAATCATTCTTCCACCAACATGATCCCTGAAGACCTTGTCAAACAATGGCATACATACATACATACATATATGTGTGTGTGTGTGTGTGTGTGTGTGTGTGTGTGTATGTATGTATATACACTAGAATAAAATAATAATGACCCTAACGACCCTGTTAGACAATGACATACATACATATACATCTATACATATAAACAATAGCATAAATCAATCACAATCCTTGATGACCCTGTCAGACTATCACATACATACATACATGTATACATATATAGACATCAACATATTCATGATCACAACATAATTACCAGATATCATAAGGTCAAGGTTAAGAGAATTCCCTTTATCCGGGCATAACATGCTCAACATTAAGAACAACATTTCCCAACTTAGCCTAGGCATATGACGCCTCAAATCCATTTAATTTTACCTTTCTCATGTATTTCCTACCACTGTCCATTTACACCAATGGACCCAAACAATAAAACTAGTTGTTATATTATTTCCTCCAGCTTCCCTTTACTCATGCACCGAGCTTCATCTAGGTCTTTCCTTCCTATTGGGTTTCATTCATATCTCCCAAAGCTCCATTAACTTTCCTCTATCCCAACCAATTCCCAAGATCCTAAAAACACAAAAGGAAATACCAAGAAGAAAACAATATAAAACCATTAGAACCAATAGAAATATGACACCATAACACAGTGGCATGGCCATGCACCAGACACACACAAAAATTCAAATCAAGTGCAAATAATTCATAAAGTGCCAAAATCACAAGACTAGAAACAAACACCATGACTCAATCCCCATGTGTTCCTAATAATTCCAAAGGAAAGCTCAACCTAAGCCTTCTCCAAGGTTCCATGGAAATCTCTTTTCCATGCAATCCCCTGCCTCATGCTACCATAAACACACAACTATCAATGCATAAGTAAATATAACAATAAACCAGTTATCTTACCTTGTTGTGCTAAACAAGCTACCTTATAACAGAACACATCCATGTATTATCCCTCAAGGGAATCTGATTCCTTGACGAATATTTTCATAACTGGAAACCAGTTGTTATACCTGTTAAATACATGTTCATGAATAGAGCACATTGTTGAGTCGCTCAAATACCATTTTTTTACCAACCCTTCACTTCACTTTCACGTCACTTTTAAACCATATTTCTCTTTCCCATAACCTTACATTAAACTATTTTCATGATCACATCGGGTTTAAACTTATTATTTTCCAATGCATCTGTTTTAGTTTTTTTGAGTGAATTTATGATTAGACATTGGAAAATAGCATGTTTTCACTTATATATGAAAGTGGGATGAGTTTCATGATGTTTGTAGGTGTATTTGAAGACTACAACAAAGTCATATTTGACCACCAAGCCTGAAATTCGAACTTCTTCTTCAACCCCTTGAAGATTTGATGAATATTTGGAGATTATTTCAAGCATACTTTATGGAGAAGAATCTGTTGAGATTCAAAAAGATGATGAGCTTAGTGGAAAGAGTCGCCTTCACTAAGTGGGCCCGCAGGCTATTTTTGGCGCAAGTCTATTTTTAGACATGATGATCATATTTCAGAAGTTGCGGGATGCTATTTGTGGATGGTTTATCAAGTTGGAAAAATAGATGAAATTCTATTTTTAGAATATTGAGAAAATTCTATTTATAGATCACTAATCTAAAAATAGATGCATGTCGATTATTATTAGCTCTTAATAATAATTAGACACTAAACAACAACTTATTCTCTTGGAGCACTTTGTTTTAGTGCACAGATGTGGCACATCAGTGGACTGAGGGAATTATGCAATTCCCAAGGGTTTATTGGAGCTAATGCATGGAGGACTCAGTTAGAACTCAAGTGGCAGAGTTATGACACAGTTGGAAGAAGTAGTTATGGAGTTGTATTCAGTTTAACTCAGTTAGACTCAGTTGAGCTAGTTGTATCTAGTCTAAATGATTGATACACTAGTGAGAGTGGAGTGAATTAATTAGTTAATTAATTCACAAATAATAACTCATTAATCAACTGAAAAATACAGTAGTTAACTACAGTGCATGGAAGTTTCATTGGAGACCCAGTGGAGAGAGAGGTGAAAGGGCAAGATAGACTATCTGTTGTGACTATAGTGATGCATTGATTGCATCACACACACATTGGAGTTTCCAATGAGGATTGCACAGTCAAGGCAAGGGTAATTTGAATTCATTCAGAGCTATTCTTCAGTAGGGATTGCACAGTGGAGGCAGGCTAGCAGGAGGGCAAAGATCGGTGCATGGATTTGCAAGATTGTTCCTAATTAGTGTATGACGATTGTACTGTAATGAGAGCTTGATAAGATTTGTATGAGGATTTTAATATGATTCCATGATACATAATATATAGTTGGGGTTTTCAGCTTCAAGCTTTCCCGGTTAAAAAGAACTATGTTATGTGCAATTATTTTTATTTATGCTTTACATGTGTGTGAAATTAAATTTTCAGCAAAAGATTAACAAGTGGAATGATTCAGTATCTTGCATAAAGTTAAATAGTGTGAGATCAGGTGGATATAGGACATATGCATGCTTAGTTCATATAATTTCTACATGGTATCAGAGAATTTTTTATTGAATATTGTAACTGTAAAGTGAATTTGTGCTGGTGGACAATTCGAATTTGCTACAAAAGATTCCTTGTGCAGAAGTTGAGTATACATTGAAATGGCTTTCAGTGGGTTGTGATTGGAGTATGCCCTTGATGGGAGCTCGAATTACATAGCCTGGAAGGACAGGATGGAGGAAGTTCTAGAGGATAATGGACTGAAGGATTTCATCAATAGCGATGTTCCTAAGCCAGGATCTAGCGATGCTGCATTACTTGACGCATGGAAAAAGAAGACAGCAAAGACGAGAAGGATTATGTTGGAAGGTGTGAAGGACCATATTGTGTCCAGCCTTCATGGGAAATCCACTCCATTCTTAATTTGGAAGGCTTTGACAGAATTGTTCCAAAGAAGAAGTGACTAGAGGAATTTGGTGCTTAAAGACAAGCTCATAAAAATAAAAATGAAGGGCGACAGTATTCCAAAATACCTCACGAAGTTTGTCCACTGCAAGGATGAACTAGGAAGCGTGGGGGTTACTATTGATGATGAAGACTTGGTGAGCTTGGCTCTCCTTGGGCTTTTGAAGAGTTGGCATAGCTATGAAGAATCTATCAATGGACAGGAGAAACTGCCTGGATGGGAGCAACTTTGGTCGGATCTTGTGCAGGAGGAGATAAGGCGGGGTACCAGGGATGGATCTTCATCGAAGAATGAAGTTGAAGAGAATTTCGCTTTGGCTACCAAAGCAAGGAAAGGGAAGGGGAACAAACATCCTTCAAAATCTGATGCTAAAGGCAAGAAGCAGGATTTGTCCAAAGTGAAGTGTTTTCACTGTCACGAACATGGACATTTCGCCACTAACTGTCCATAGAAAAAGAAGAACAAGAAGGTTGCTGGATCTGCAGCTGGAGAGGCATTAGACTCAAAATTTGAACTTGATTTCTCTTTGATCGCATGCTTGGTTTCAAGCGGTATGGGATCGGTGTGGTATCTTGATAGTGGTGTGTCTTTCCATATGACGGGAGACAAAGAGTTGTTTAGTGACTTGGAGGAGAAGGACCTCCAGAAGCATATAGAGATAGGCGATGATGGTCAGTACAGTGCAACTAGAATTGGGACCATTACCTTTGAGAGGGATTCTGGTAATCCATTCTTGTTGAATAATTTTATGCATGTTACAGGTCTGAAGAAGAACTTGGTCTTGGTTGCAATGTTGGAAGACAAAGGTTATGATGTTGTTTTCAGTGAGGGAAAATCCTTCCTTCGACATAAAACAACGGGTAAAACCAAGAAGATAGGGGTTATAATTTAGAATCTCTACAAGTTGGAGGTAGATGGCTGTGTTGCAATGGTGGGAAAAGCAAAAGAATTGGTGAGTCGGGATGAGGGCGAATTATGGCACAGGAGATTGGGCCATCTTCACCATGGCGCTTTAAAGATTTTGTATAAAATTTCTACTGGACTTCCCAAGGGTACTCTTGCGCAGTCAGATTAGTGCAAGGGATGTACTATGGGTAAGTTTGTGAAGACAACCTTTCTTGAGAAGGAGAACCGTGCTTCGATCATCCTGGAGAGAATTCACACAGACGTGTGTGGACCTTTCTCGGTTGCTTCAATAGCAAAACACAGGTATTATGTTATATTTGTTGATGACTATTCTCGTAGATGCTGGATCTTCTTCATGCAGAAGAAGAGTGAAACGTTCTCAAAGTTCTGTGAGTTCAAGGCATTGGTGGAGAAGGAGTCGAGGAAGCAAGTGAAAGCTCTACAGAGTGATAATGGTGGTGAATACATCTCGGAAAAATTCAAAGACTTATGTAGCAAAGAAGGAATTCAAAGAGAACTCATAGCGCCTCATAACCCATAGAAGAATGGGGTCGTGGAGAGGAAGAATAGAACAATCATGGGTGTTGCACGAGCAATGCTGCATGATCAGGACCTACCGATGCACTTGTGGGCGGAAGCATGCAACACTGCAGTTTATGTGCAAAATCGTTGTCCTCATAGAGTACTTGGCATGAGTACACTTGAAGAAGCTTTTACTGGTAAGAAGCCTGATATTTCTCATTTGAAGATTTTTGGCTCACCTATTTACATTCATGTGACAAAGGACACCAGGAAGAATCTAGAGCCGACTACAGAAGTTGGGATATCTGTGGGGTACATAGAAACACCCCATAACTATCGTGTGTATTTTCTAGACAGTCGAATGACTGTTGTGCGACGGGATATAAAATTCAATGAGGTGAAAGCCATGAATTTGTCGCTTGAGAGGGAGTTACACTTGCATGCAGAGGAGGAATTTCTTATTCCCAAAGATGAGCCTCTGGATGTGGATCAGCCACAGGAGGAGATTCATGGAGTGGAGGAGTCCACTCATGCAGAAACAAACATCAGACAAGGTAGAAAGCGTACCACAAAAGCTAAGAGACTAAAGCTTGATGTGGCACAGAATGTAGGAGTCCCTACATCACAGAGCAGATAGAGACAATCACCTAACCGATTTACTGGATACATGACTCTTGAAACGAAGTGTATCGTGTGAGCCATCTTCTTTCAAAGAAGTAGTGCAGGAGCCCACATGGGTAGATGCCATGGTGGAGGAGTATGACTCTTCTATAGAAGCTTGGTCTTGGGAAATTGTTCCAAGGCCGGTGGGAAAATCAGTTGTAGGATCAAGATGGATCTACAAGGTAAAGCAAGCTGCTGATGGGAGCGTCGAGAAGTATAAGGCAAGATTTGTTGCCCAGGGCTTCTCATAGATTGAGGGGATTGACTATGAAGAAACCTTTGCACCTGTCGCACGGTATTCTTCCATACGGACCATCCTTGCTCTCTCAGCGCAGATGGGTTGGCACATTCATCAAATGGATGTAAACACTGCATTCCTTAATGGGATCATTGAGGACGGGGTGTACATGAAGCTGACACAGAAGGATTTATGATCTTCGATGATGAGGTTACCTGTTAGACTCAAAGAGCATTAACATGGGTGGAAAACGAGCACCCCATGCTTGGTACCTAGGATCGACGGCTATTTCTTGGACTTGGCTTCACCAAGAGTGAGGCGAATGCAAATCTATACCAGATTGTGGTGGAGGGTAAGATTTTAATCATTGTTCTTTATGTTGATGATTTAATACTAACAGGTGATGAGTATTTCATACACTCATGCAAGGCAGGAGTTTGAGATGAAGGATTTGGGCCTCCTTCATTATTTCCTTGGATTGGAAATATGGTAGCGGGAAGGTGAACTGTTTGTGTCTCAAGGCAAGTATGCCTGGGAGATACTGGAGAATTTTCACATGCAAGGCTGCAAGCCTATCGACACTCCTCTTCCAGGAAATTGGAAGAAAGAGTATGCTACATCAGCAGAGGTAGTGGATGCTACTGTTTATTGACAGTTGGTGGGTTCGCTCATGTATTTAGTTAATACAAGACCGGACATATGCTATGCGGTGAACCAACTTTCACAAGCAATGGTTAAGCCTACCAAGATCTTTTGGAAGGCAGGCAGGCATGTCCTAAGATATCTCAGGGGCACATCTGAGTATGGTTTATGGTATAGACAGACGGATGAGGTGAATTTGCATGGCTTCATGGATGCAGATTAGGTAGGAAGCCCAACAGACAGAAAGAGCACATCACGGGGGGATTTTCAGTATCGGATCTACGGCAGTTTCTTGGTATAGTAGGAAACAAAGATCTGTGGCACTCAGTTTAGTGGAAGCATAACACATGGCAACAAGTCAAGCTGCATGTGAGGCTATCTAGATGAGAAAGATCCTGGTTGGTTTGTTCAGTTCACATTTATATCCCACAGTGATACATTGTGATAATTAGAGTTGCATTAAAATCTCGGTTAATCATGTGTTTCATGATAGATCTAAACATATTGATATCCAGTATCATCATATCAGAGATTGTGTGCAGCGGAATATCATGTTGCTTCAGTACATTCCTATGGAGGATCAGGATGCAGATATTCTGACGAAGGCGCTCACTAGGAGGAAATTCGAATACCATAGAGGCAAGATCAGGGTGAAGGATAATCCTTATCTTGTTGAGAGGGAGTGTTGAGATTCAACAAGATGATGAGCTTAGTGAAAAGAGTCACCTTCACTAAGTGGGCCTGTAGGCTATTTTTGGCGCAAATCTATTTTTAGACATGATGATCATATTTCAGAAGTTGCAGGATGCTATTTGTGGATGGTTGATCAAGTTGGAAAAATAGATGAAATTATATTTTTAGAATATTGGGCTTTTATAGATCGTTGATCTAAAAATAGATGCATGTCGATTATTATTAGCTCTTAATAATAATCAGACACTAAACAACAACTTATTCTCTTGGAGCACTTTGTTTCAGTGGAGCACTTTGTTTCAGTGCACAAATGTGGCACATCAGTGGAATGAGGGAATTTTGCAATTCCCAAGGGTTTACTGGAGCTAATGCATGGAGGACTCAGTTAGAACTCAAATGGCAGAGTTTTGCCACAGTTGGAAGAAGTAGTTATGGAGTTGTATTCAGTTTAACTCAGTTAGACTCAGTTGAGCTAGTTGTATCTAGTCTAACTGATTGATACACTAGTAAGAGTGGAGTGAATTAATTAGTTAATTAATTCACAAATAATAACTCATTAATCAACTGAACAATATAGCAGTTAACTACAATGCATGGTAGTTTCAGTGGAGACCCAATGGAGAGATAGGTGAAAGGGCAAGATAGACTATCTGTTGTGACTATAGTGATGCATTGATTGCATCACACACACATTGGAGTTGCCAATGAGGATTGCGCAGTCAAGGTAAGGGTAATTCGAATTCATTCAAAGCTATTCTTCAGCAGGGATTGCGCAGTGGAGGCAGGCTAGTAGGAGGGCAAAGATCGGTGCATGGATTTGCAAGATTGTTCCATATTAGTGTATGATGATTGTACTGTACTGAGAGCTTGATAAGCTTTGTATGAGGATTGTCATATGATTCCATGATACATAATATATAGTTGGGGTTTTCAGCTTCAGGCTTTCCCAGTTAAAAACAACTGTGTTATGTGCGATTATTTTTATTTATGCTTTACATGTGTGTGCAATTAAATTTTCAGCAAAAGATTAACAAGTGGAATGATTCAGTATCTTGCATAAAGTTAAATAGTGTGAGATCAGGTGGATCTAGGACATATGCATGCTTAGTGCATATAATTTCTACAAAATCATGGAAGTTTTGATAATATTTCTTATCAAATATATTATATATTTGCGAGAGGATTTGTAGAGATCTTACTTACTAAGCGTTAGCACATGGTTGCAACCACATGAGACATTTGTGGATCGAGGAGAGATTTGTGGATCTCAAATATTTGTTAGTTATCTCAATTTTATGTATAAATAGGATTGCCTCCTCCATTCTAGGGGGAGGACTCTTGGAGAATGTATCCAACTTATGATGGAATAGAATAAAGCTTCCTTTTACATAATTCTCTATTCTATAGTTTTATATGTAAATTTCTTTAATGCAATATATGAATTTATGGAATAGTTTATCACTTTTCTCTTTGGAGAAATGAGCTCACTCTAAATGGATCAAGGAATACTTTTATTTCATTATAAATAGTTGTGAATATTGGTTAGATTTATATGTTCGGATATAATCTTGATTTTTGATAGGTCCTGTGAAACATTACAAAGAGACCTCCTATAAGGGAGCCTAGTGTTTTCTTGCCTACAACAACTAAATCATGTAACTCATCTTAATGATTTCTATAGTTTTATATGATTTATTGTTTCATTAGGAATATTTGATAATTTTTATTATTGATAGGCCTTGTGAAACATTATGGAAGGACCTCCTATAAGGGAGCTTAGTGTTTTCTTGCCTACAACAACCAAGTTTGCTTAGCTTAGAGTCAGTTGCCTAGTCTTGCATATATTTTGTTGGAATCATCACAAGCTTACGAGTATCCCTGGTTGATAATTTAATAAAAGAAATTTTAAGAAATTGAACTTCCCAACACACATATCCACATAATGTCAAATGAAATAAAGGTTAAGAAGACTTTATATATGAAAAGCACTCATTCATTTGGAATTGCAGTCTCCAAACATAGCCCAAGGAATTCTCACACAATTATTTTCTTTTACCTTTTACCTTGTTACAATTGAGTCTTATTACATGTTATCACATCACCCAGTTGTTAGTTATATAAAAAAAATCAATTGTTACCTTGTCACGCTAATACCAAACATGTTTCCCTACAACAATTCACATATATTAGCCACATGTTTGAAATATCGAGACATGATATCTATTAATTGAAATAAGCTTTTAACAAGACTAACAAACATGTCATAATCAACTCATAGTCACAAGTCATAATACTACAACTAGCACCCACTTACACTCAAGTACATATTAGTTGTCTCAACACATATTATGTTAGTACAACCATCTTAAAACAAGATCATTCCTTCATGAAATATTATAGACACATACACATATCATGCAATTAGTCAAACATTCAAACAACCTATAAAAATACCATGTTAGCTAAGAAAAATTGATGAAATAATCAAACGCATACCTCAATGTATCTCAAGGGAGGGTATCACATCTGCAAAAGTCAATCCATATAAGTACGACACAATATCACAAACATATCGACTCACTGCATGAATACCATAACCATAACAATCTACATAGTCTAATATAGATTAGCATGATACATTTAACATCATATCTTAAATGAAATGACCATAATCATCATGTGTATGATTGCAATGCATATATAACAGGTTAACTACCATGCATTACTATTCGACGCACATGTATATGACCGCATTGATTAACTAACATCTATCGTGCATGTAACCACAACAGAAATAGAAGGACATGCATGTACATAACCATAACGTATATAACAATCATTAATAATCATACCTGTATGCTGAACATACAAACCTATATGACGATTTTATCTTACCCCAAGGTCTAGTATTGCAACCTCGCCTTGACAATCCGCTTCTCCTATTATATTTCAGCCAACACATCAACATCATACATGATAACATAAGCTATGACACTGAATATGTACATGAAAACCATAGCAACTATCACACATGCACACGACCAACATGCATGCATAATAATCACATTCCTCCCATCTAGTACAAGTATTGAACCATGCTCTAATATCACTCTGTAACCATGCCTTCTATATCTACTCACTTTAACTAGCCTGCCAAGGTAAACATGAGTTGAGGGATACTATGACATGACTCAACTTCCTAGATCACCTTAAGGAAATGGAGTCGACAAAACAAGACTTTACTAACTTCCCTCAAGTGCTACAAGACCCCCAAGAGCTAAACCACCTTTCCAAATGTCCAAACCCTGAGTTAACTTACTTTTTCACTTCCTTGAACTCCCAGTCGCATGAAAAATCCTACATCCATGTGACTCAGAGCCTCTAGTCACATGCATAAGCCTACATCCATCCAGTCTCAATTTCACAGTTTTGTGCCTGCTACCACGAAATTTGTTCCACCTTTTCAGGGCTAGACTCTAGGTCACTTCCCAAAACTTGATGAAACTTACAGATATGATGAATGACACAAGGAAAAATCCTCTAACACAAAACTTAATCAAGGACTTGACCTAACCTGTTCTAACCATGACACTAATTATGTCAAGCAAATGGTGAACATGAAATCTACATGTCATGAATGCATTCCTGAACATAGAGATATGAAACTTATCTAAGAAAAATCAAGGACTCATTCCCTCTCACAATAGACGCAATATCATATATTAGGTCATGCATTCATTAACCATTTGTTTACAAGTAAAAACATTATAAGATCCATAACTTGAATCTATCATAAAACCATGCTTATAACCAACATATAACCAGATAAATAACAATGATAGAACATCCATTAACGCCACATAATAACAAGTATAATTACTCATTAATTACAAGGGGGGGTATCTCTTATCATTCATATGCAAAAGAAAACCAAGTTAAGGGCTTCCCCGTTCCACCCGACCATAGATTGAGTTGAATCAAATATTTCTTTCAACCAATCATCTTGTGCCATATTCCAAGCATGAATTTGGGATCTCATGGGATAAACTGATGCTTAAACAACAAAGGGAATTGAGAGGTTAAACCACCTCCACCATCACACTACCGTGATCTCACCTAAACTAGTATTGAGATCAAAAAACCAAAACAAGCTTGAATTCCTCAGAATTCCTTTGCCATCCCTTGAAGAATTTTCTTCTCTCGACCCACATGTTGAGGGCTTCTCAGAGAAAACCATCTCCACCCCCAACCCTTGGTATTTTCCTGAGACCACCTCACCTGGATCCAAAAACCTTCCAATAATTCAAAGCTCAACCAAGAATGAATCCCATCACACCATGGTTATCTAGAAATAGTAAGGCAAGGTTGAAATCACTCTCATGCCCAGAAAAACCCATGCCAAGGATATAAAATGAACCAAACACACACATGCATAAACCATGCATGTCGAAACTAGCTAGGAAATCATGCATGCTACCTGTTACCTGCAAGTATTCTTGATAAAGCCTCTTTATCCAACTTTTCCTTGCTTTATCCTTGCTTTCATTTTCCTTCCTTGTCCTTCCTTTGCTTTATTTATCCTCTCTGAAACCAATTCCAAAACTAGACTAACAAAAGGCCCCAAACTGATGCTCTGAATCCTTTTTATTATTAATGCCTCTAATTTCTTCATTTTTCCTCTATTTTCCTTCAATTTCCTCCTCACGTGAAACTTGTGACCTTTCACCTTCCTTTTCTCCTAATTTCCTTTATTTTCATAAATAAATATCAATTATTTGCCACTTTTCATTTTCAAATCCTTTTACATTTCCTTTTCCAATTTCCCCTTAGAAATAATAAATTGAAATGAACATCCACTAGGATGTTCTTCCCAACATTCAACTTGGAATATGTGTCCCATGACATTGGTCTTATTTTTGCTTTTATTAACTTTATTACATGACTTTTAACCTGTGTTTGTTACAAATATGGAGGAAGTAATGAATAAATGTAGACTATAAAGGAGTAGTGGAATAAAAAGGAGTGGAGAAAGAAATTAGAATGGAGAGTATGCATAATGGAATATTTCAAAACATTTTAAGTAATAATTGAGCTTGAAATTTAATAATAAGAATGGTCATGTCGATTCTCCAGGAGTTATTTTTAATTATGGAAACATTAGTTAATGAATGCATCGAATTTTTGGTGATATCATTCAATTAACACATCAAAAAATGCATATTAAATCAGTATTGCATATTCAATCATCATTTTGAGTGATATCAAATAATTTAGAGTATATTAGGTTGTAAGTTATGAGTTATGCCAAAATGTGTTTTCCATACTTCATATATTTCATGATTATTTTTGTAAATACAATTTGAAAAGTTATTTTACCTTAGATTTACCTTCAATAGAAATTAATCATTTGTTGGAGAAAAAGTTATGATTTATCTCTACTAGTGCTACTCTTTCATAATCCTAAGAGCCTTTTGAAGCCACTTGATGAAGATCACTGATAATTTTTCAAATCACAAGGCATGAATTTCATGACTAGAGGCATGAAATTCATTATCTGATAGCAGGGTACCCTACCAAACACACATTATCCACTCTCAATATGTATATTAAAATGCTTTCACCAATTTTGCACTCAGTACAAATTCTCAATCTGGGCAATTTCAATATTTTATTTTCTGAACTGGCAATTTAAATTAATGCGGAAGCTTCTATCATCTATGGTTATGAAACCATACATATGGTAATCCTCATACTTCAAATATGCATATACAATTTAGCCCAAATTCTAACCTCAGTCAATACACTTATGAGTAAAATGCATTTCCATTAATGCCCAATCTAAATTCACTTTCTCGGCAATTCAATAATAATGATTTCTAAAGCTTCTATATCTCAAATCACAGATTTGAGATATTGAAGTAGTTCTCTTCTATGTGCATATAAAATGCCCTGTGTCTGCATGTGCCACACCTATTTCTCAATCTGGAAACCTTTCAAAGTGGAGGCTTTACTTTTTAACAAACCATAATAAAAACCCCCCTTATGAATTGTCGAATCAACTATTCGAATATTTCAACTTTGACCAAGTTTACAAACTTCATTTTACGAAGTTGTTCCTCCTAAAATCATTTTCGGTCTTAACCAAACTTTAAAACCTTCTTATCATTTTCAATATGAGTATAAAGGAACATTATAATAGGCCACGTTATATTTCACACGCTGACTTCAAACTCTGTTTTAAAACCCCCAAAGTAAACCTTTGGTCACGGCATTCCAATCCATCATATATATTATATGATCCTTATTAAATGTGCCCATGGAACATGTCATAAATATTCGACTTTGGATTTAAATCATTTGAATGTTCATCATTAAGAATGTCCACAACTTTTAATGCATAAACCGAATATCAGCACATTAAGGTTCTGGGTCCCAACATTTATTCACACACCTTTCGCCCATGAAACTTCGCTTGGAATCCAACGGTCAATTTGCTCTGGCACTTCAACACCAAGTTAGGAGGATATCCGATGGATATCGTGCAACATAACTGCACACTTCTTAACCTCTCAGAATCACGCGATAAAAATGGTTTTTAAAAACCACTCTTTGCCACGCGTCCACCATCTGATGCTATCGTCTTTTTTTCATAAAAACAACTTACCATTTATGAGCTACGTGAAACCCACTCCTAGATTCAAAAACCGCTTCTACTGTAACGCTCCAATTTTTTCATTTACTCTCGGTTCCGTTCAACGCATGGGTTTGTCACCAATTCTCTGCGTTTCGATTTACAAATGATTCTGTTAACTGAAATCATTTTCGCTTCAGGATTGCACCTCTATTTTCACTACAAGTTCTCATTTCATCGATTTCAGCTTACTATGTACTCATAGCTCCATTGTTTTGGTTATGCTATTGAATCCCTTTTTTATTTTCACGTTTCATTAACCCTAGCACGTTCTAATTTGATCACACCTCTTTAACTTTGACCTCTGCTACATAACCAAAGTTCCACTCCTCTTTAACTGCACCATCACTTATGCTCGGTACTCCCACTCGATTTCAATTGACGATGCTCCAGTTTGGTGTTCGAACAGGCTTAACAACCTTTGCCTTCATCTGTGTATGGATTAGTCTCATATCCAATGTATGTGGTTAAATCCTGAATAAGACCCAAAACATTATTTCTAAATCTCAATCTTCAACGCACAATATATTTTCAGACAGTGCGCCCATTCTCTACTTGAATGCCCCTTCTTGAGATCTGATATCTTCAGATATTGAACACTGTATTGAAACTCAATTTCACTCTATGTTATCGACCCTTGCAGTGGTCGATGACTACAATCTTCCCTTTGTTTCCTCAAGGGAACGCACAACCCTTCATACATTAAACTTAAAACCATAAGATCGATATTAGCTGCCTCATGAATCGACATCGATTTTTTTCATCAGATACAGAGCATCATCTAAACCCTCAAATTACAGAGTCTGTTCACCCATTCTTATACAATTGATTATTTAAATTCGAAGCCCATTCACCCAGAATTTAAATCAAATAATACTCATGAAATGCTGGAACAAATTCCTTCATAATATATAAATGGAATTACTTACAAAATTTCTTATTGTCCTCGACCAAATCTTCAAAATCAAATGGCCCTTTCTACTGCCCATAGGCTTACAGGAACTCTGTTTCCTGAACCTACTCTAACTTTGTCTCTCCAGCTCTCTAGGTTTGTTTTCTTAATGCCTCTGAGGCTTATTTATACAAATTAATAATAAATCGATTCAGCTCCCTTAACGCTCAACAAAACTCTTGGAATTCTAGATTTCCTAAATCTAGACTAAATCCCTAAATTTACTGAAACTGACTCTAAATTTATTCCTAAATCTAAAATGTCTCTTCATATTCCTAGCTAATTGACTTCCCCTCATGTTCTCCAATGATTTGAGAACATTTAAATTTTTCCCTCAATATTTAATTAAAACCACTCAATCTATTTAAGGATTACATAGGAAATTAAAAACATAAGACCCCCCTATGTCTACAAAAATACAAAGTATTTTTCGGAACCTAACGCCCCTGCATCAAACTCCCAAGATCAAAATTAATCATGACCTCCTGATCATGTGCTTTCAGTCCTTGTCTTCCTGGATCCCACACTTTTCTCTGCAACTGATCATCTGCTGTAATATTCTTCTTCTATACTTCTCCAGGCTTCCATATCTTATGTTGCATCTTTCCGCTTGCTAAGCTTTCACAGTCTGTGACTGTCTTCCTCTTGTTGTTGCTGCTTCTTTGCTTTCTTGCTACTACCTTCTTCTGAGATACTTTCACCATCAGCTTTCTTATCAATTCAATTTCCTAATCTAATTTATCTTCTGACTGCTGGATACTACTCCATCTTGATTGCTGAACTTCTACTTCTGCTTCTGCTTGCTGAGTTCTTACTTGTTGAACTCTTGTTGTTCCTTTTACTCCTGCTCTTGCCCTTAATCATTGAGCCCTTGCTCTAGATTTTACTTGCTGACCTCTTACGCTAGCTTGTTGACCTCTTACATCCACCATATCAGCCATACCCTCTTGTTTTCTGCAACAGAAAAACTCTTCCTGATTGTCACCCATGACAATTTCTTCATTCTCTGCCTTCAGCAATTCTTTGGACTGGTATTGAATTTCCAGTCACTATCATCATCTCTTTTCCTCTCCTAGACCAAAAATCCTTTAGTCCTTCCATCAATACCTGCAATCAATAAGCAAACATCAAAATTACAAGATCTTTGTGTCTCTTCCTCCTCCGGCAACACTCTGATATGCTGCTCTGTTATTTCTTCCAGCAACACTTCAATCTGCTACCCTGTCATCATCACATCAGTATGTTGATTCCAATCCTTCAAATAATTCTCAACACTGTCAGTTAGTCGCTCCTCTGCATCATCCTCTTCAAGGATGTCTCCTTGCAATGGTTCATAAAAATGAACCTTCTCATTTCCATTCAACTCTGCCTTTACAATCTGAACACTTTTTCTCTGTGCTTCTATCCTCTGCTCCAAAACACTTAGCTCATGCCACAATTCTGCCATCTCATCTGAGAAAACATTTTCACAATATTCACTACCTTCCTCTTTATCACAAGTCAAGTTTCCTGTTGACACTATTTATTCATCTTCCATCAGAATAGTATTATGATATTCCATCTCTGCAATAGTTTCAATTATCTGTCCATCACTTTTTACTTGGCCATTTGAAAAAATCAGTTTGTCATTATCAATAACAAGTTCATCATCTTCAAACACAACTTCATTGAAACAATTTCTTTCACAAACAAGGAATTTATGAATTCCTTTTGTTGCAGTAATTCAGTTTGATCTTCCTCTGAAAGATAATCATCATATCTGACTTGGAAACTTTCAGCTTCACTCATTACAGTTTCATCATATGAGTTGTCTTCTTCAATGCCTGCATTCACACACAAATTGTCAGTTTTAAAACCATAAGACCCCATGGTCTCATTTGATGATTCAATCATAAAATCCTCCTGTTGTTCCAAGTCTTCTATACATTTCAGAAATTTTTCAATGGTCTTCTCTTCAATTTCTTCAGGTTGTCTAATTTATTTCTCAATTTCTCAGCTCCTGGCCATCATCATAAGTTAAATCTCCTCTGCTTCCAATATGTTGGAAAGAAAAACCTTTCCCCAACTATGTATGGAAATTTTCAAAATATCTGGCTGTCTCATTTTCTTCCTTAGTGACAATATCAGCAGTTTGTCCTTCTCCACATGTTCTTCCTGCAAACATACAAAATTTTTCAGATGTAAAGTCATTTGACCCCTTAGTCCCACTCGAATTTTCAGTCTTCAAGTCCTTCTCCAAATACTCAATCATCTTGAGTAATCTCTCTTTCTGCTGAGCATTTATCATTTGCTCTATGTTCATCTGTAGCCTGTGCCACTTTACCTTATTCTTCATGAGCCAACCAACTCTTTGGCTTTCCTCTATCATCATCTGCAATTTGTTGAACTGTTCCCTGATCTCAGCTACCTCTTTCTCATAGTCTTCTTTTCTTAACTGTCTCTGTATGCCATCTGTCTCGGCATCCTCTTTCTTCATCTTCATGTTGTTGTGGCCTCTCTCAGAACCTTTTCTCTCTCTGTTATGACTATCAGTAGCCATATTCTCCTTCATGATTTCTCACTCACTTATCATGGGCTGCACTAAAACCTCTACAGTAACAAGTCCTCCTTGATACAACTTACCTCACCAATCCTCTCTCTGGATCCAATCTTTTGGCAAGTACAATCCCTCTATCTTCAGGAACCTTCTGAGCATTCCTCTCTGCTCCTTCAGGCTTCACTCCTTTGCAACCTCTCAAGAACACATATGTTCTCCTTTCATCCAACCTCTATTGGGAATTCTCAAGGTTCTGCCACACTCCCTTTTCACTTTAGAAACCTTCACTGGCTTCCTTCATCACTTCTTTTCAAAGTTGTGATCTTCTTGCTGAGATGCTCCTCAATTTCTTGCACTCTACATTCTGCAAAAAAAATATTCAAATAAAATCACAAATACCTCATCTTCATAGTTTGTTCAACATCCACTTGTAATTACTTCTGCAATTTCTCCCAATGCTCTGCTGCATTGCATGTTGTCCTGTCAGATTTAGATCTGATCACTTTGCCATCACCATCACACCTGTGCTCACATCTTCAAAACATATCATGGCAATATTCAAAACACTTTGCCTTCAAATTCATATTTTGAAAATCTAAATACCTTCACTGCACACCTCTTCAAATCTGCAATCACTCTTAAACAGATTTAAAACTTCAAACTTTCCCCATGGCTCTTATCAAGCATGCATTCCAAAATTAAATTTCAAAAAGCTATTCCAGCTCTGATACCACTTGATAGCGGGGTACCCCACCAAACCCACATTATCCACTCTCAATCTGTATATTAAAATGCTTTCACCAATTTTGCACTCAGTACAAATTCTCAATCTTGGCAATTTCAATATTTTATTTTCTGAACTGGCAATTTAAATTAATGCGAAAGCTTCTATCATCTATGGTTATGAAACCATACATATGGTAATCCTCATACTTCAAATATGCATATACAATTTAACCCAAATTCTAACCTCAGTCAATACACTTATGAGTAAAAGGCATTTCCATTAATGCCCAATCAAAATTCACTTTTTGGGCAATTCAATAATAATGATTTTTGAAGCTTCTATATCTCAAATAACAGATTTGAGATATTGAAGTAGTTCTCTTCTATGTGCATATAAAATGCCCTGTGTCTATATGTGCCACACCTATTTCTCAATCTGGAAACCTTTCAAAGTGGAGGCTTTACTTTTTAACAAACCATAAGAAAAAACCCCCTTATGAATTGTCGAATCAACTATTCGATTATTTCAACTTTGACCAAGTTTACAAACTTCATTTTACGAAGTTGTTCCTCCTAAAATCGTTTTCGGTCTTAACCAAACATTAAAACCTTCTTATCATTTTCAATCTAAGTATAAAGGAACATTATAACAGGCCACGTTATATTTCACACGCTGACTTCAAAATCTGCTTTAAAACCCCCAAAGTAAACCTTTGGTCACGGCATTCCAATCCATCATATATATTATATGATCCTTATTAAATGTGCTCACGGAACATGTCATAAATCTTCGAATTTGGATTTAAATCATTTGAATATTCATCACTTATAATGTCCACAACTTTTAATGCATAAACTGAATATCAACACATTAATGTTCTAGGTCCCAACATTTATTCACATACCTTTCGCCTGTGCAACTTTGCTTGGAATCCAACGGTCAATCTACTCTTGCGCTTCAACACCAAGTTAGGAGGATATCTGGCGGATATCGCGCAACATAACTGCACACTTCTTAAACTCTCAGAATCGCGTGATAAATATGGTTTTTAAAAACCACTCTTTGCCATACATCCACCATCTGATGCTATCACGTTTTTTTCATAAAAACAACTTACCATTTATGAGCTACGTGAAACCCACTCCTGGATTCCAAAACCACTTCTACTATAACGCTCCAATTGTTTCATTTACTCCCGGTTTCGTTCAACGCATGGGTTTGTCACAAATTCTCTGTGTTTCGATTTACAAATAGTTCTGTTAACTGAACTCATTTTCGCTTCAGGGTCGCACCTCTATTTTCACTGCAAGTTCTCATTTCATCGATTTCGGCTTACTATGTACTCACAGCTCCATTGTTTTGGTTGTGCTATTGAATCCCCTTTTGATTTTCACAATTCATTAACCCCAGCACCTTCTAATTCGATCACGCCTCTTTAACTTCGACCTCTGCTACATAACCAGATTTCCGCTCCTCTTAACTACACCGTCACTTATGCTCGGTACTCCCTCTCGATTTCATTCGACGATGCTCCAGTTTGGTGTTTGAACAGGCTTAACAACCTTGTCCTTCATCTGTGTATGGATTAGTCTCATATCCAATGTCTGTGGTTAAATCCTCAATAAGACCCAAAACACGATTTCTAAATCTTAATCTTCAACGCACAGTATATTTTCAGACAATGCGCCCATTCTCTACTTGAATGCCCCTTCTTGAGATCTGATATCTTCAGATATTGAACATTGTATTGAAATTCAATTTCACTCTATGTCATCGACCCTTACAGTGGTCGATGACTACAATCTTCCCCTTGTTTCCTCAAGGGAATGCACAACCCTTCATACATTAAACTTAAAACCACAAGATCGATATTAGCTGCCTCATGAATCGACATCGATTTTTTTCATCAAATACAGAGCATCATCTAAACCCTCAAATTACAGAGTCTATTCACCCATTCTTATAAAATTGATTATTTAAATTCGAAGCCCATTCACCCAGAATTTAAATCGAATAATACTCATGAAATGTTGGAACAAATTCCTTCATAATATATAAATGGAATCACTTACAAAATTTCTTGTTGTCCTCAGCCAGATCTTCAAAATCAAATGGCCCTTTCTACTGCCCGTAGGCTTACAGGAACTCTGTTTCCTGAACCTACTCTAACTCTGTCTCTCCAGCTCTCCAGGTCTATTTTCTTAATGCCTCTAAGGCTTATTTATACAAATTAATAATATATCGATTCAGCTCCCTTAACGCTCAACAAAACTCTTGGAAATCTAGATTTCCTAAATCTAGACTAAATCCCTAAATTTACTGAAACTGACTCTAAATTTATTCCTAATTCTGAACTATCTCTTCATATTCCTAGCTAATTGACTTCCCCTCATGTTCTCCAATGATTTGGGAACATTTACAATTTTCCCTCAATATTTAATTAAAACCACTCAATTTATTTAAGGATTACATAGGAAATTAAAAACATAAGACCCCCCTATGTCTACAAAAATACAAAGTATTTTTCGGAACCTAATGCCCCTGCATCATTATCATGCCACCAAATTTATGTTAGAAAATGAATAAGAGACTTTCACTAGCTATAGCCCTGAGGGTTGGCTCAATTGGTCGAGTTCGTATCACTAAAGAACCTCGCTAATGGGTGGTCATGGGTTCAATTCTCCTCGACTTCCTCAGGGTTAGGATTTGTTAATAATTCGGTGGTAAGTGATCACTTCAGGTGGATCTACCAAGATATTTCCTTATACAAAGAAAAAAAATACTTTCAATAGCTACTAAAAGTTGTTGTAACTACAAAAATTCTAAAAGCTACTAATATTGTTGCATGAACTCCTTTGAATTTTAGTTGAGATTTATTTGGAGCTTAATATTGAAAGGAATCTCAATACTGTAATCTTGAAACTTCTAGAAAAAAAATGTTATTGATTCACTACTACAAAATAACTAATTTACTTATACAAAGGATAAATCATAAACTAAACTAAATTTCTTGGAAAAAAATTGAGAAAGGTTGAATTATGTTTTCCAGATGTTGGTTTTCAAATAAAATCCATACACATATGTGCTAGTAAACTATATTTCACAAATGTACTTTATTAATTTTTTCGTTTTCTTTTTTTTTTTTTTACAAAAAGAAAGTTTATTTTGTTTTAGGAGTAGGGGAATAACTTCCCTTGCTCACTATCTCCATTTCTAATTTTTGAGGCAAAATATGAACAAACTCTTTTTTCTTTAATGGATTTTGATATAACCATAATTTATGCCCATTAATTAGAAAATAAGTGCCCTCTTCGTCAAAAAAATTTATTGATCCATTATCAAAATTGTCTCTATCTTATATAGTCTTAATCAATGAGTTTGGAACTTTCCTTTAAACTTCTTGAATCTAGAGTCAAATAATATAACCCAATAACCTTGTTTTAAATTATTGTTTTTGATGAACTTGTCATGTTATTTCACTCTTTGTTGTTGGACAATGTCAGTGTGCTAAATTGCATCTTGTCATATCTCATCCAATTGATTAAGTGAAGCTAACCTTTGTTGTTGCGCTTCAAAGAGATCCAATCCTAGTTTGATTGTTGTTCTGAAATACTTCACTTGGAAATAAATGGGAAGCAAAACTTATTTAGCATATATGATCCATATGGTGCATATCTAATAGTATCCCTCAATGTTATATGGCTTGCCCAAAGTGCTTCTAGAAGATTATCTACCCAATCTCTACAATGTAAATGGATTGTCTTGGTTAAGATGGCTTAAGGAACTTTGTTTGTTGATTCCACTTTCCCATTGGCTTGTGGGTGGTATGCGGAAGATTTTCAATGTTTGATATTGTAGTGCTCCACAATATTCTAAACAAGATTAGATGTAAATTAAGTGCCTTGATCTGTAAATTTCTCCTGAGACACTATAATAAGTAAATGTCCTAAAATATAAATTTTACAACATCTTTCTGAGTAGCATAGAAAATAATTTTAGCTTCTACCCATTTAGTAATGTAATCAATATAGACTAGAATATACCTCATTTTCCTGGATATTGGAGAGATTGGTCTTACAAAATCTAAATTATCTCATTTCTCAAAAGGCTCTATAAGTACCTAAGGTTTTAAAGGCATTTCATTTTCTTGCACTGATCGACCCGATTCTAGCAACTATCATGACTTATGATGCATTTTTTGGAATGTTTAAAAAGAGTAGGCAATAATACACAAAAAGAAGGAATCTGTATAGAGTTCTTTTGTCATTAAAATGACATATGCATGGCTCATCATAGCATGCTTTCACTATATCAAAAACTTCATCTTCTTTCACACACCTTCGAATTATTATATCATGTTCAATACAAAAAAAATCTCCATTTATTCAACAATACAAGGCACTGAGTTTGATGACCTTTTGATTTTCTTTTGGTGATAGTCGTTGAGGTAACTTTCCTATAACCAATTATTTAGAAATATATGCATACGAAGTATTTTAGAAATTGAAAATAAATGTTTATCAAGAAAATTATCATCTACAAGAATTTACTTATCTTCATTATGAATTTTGAAGACAAAACCTGTATTTTCTTTTCTAGGTTTATCTAATACTGTGATAGTAAATTCTTGTAATAACAAAAGCCATCTAGTAATTCTAACATTGGTTATTGGTTTATTAATCAAATATCAAATAACAATATGATAAATGTGAATAAGGTCTTGTACTTGGCATTATAATTTCATGTACTTGATATTATAATGTCTAAAATTATTAATGTCATGTGATGGCATGAACCATTGCAACAAATTCCTTTTATGTGACAGTATAATTTACCCCAACAGTTGTCAATTTTTTACTGACATAATAAGTAGTATAAGGAATTTTATGTTCTTTCCATCTTAAGTTATTTACTCAAGAATTATCTTAAGCATCAGTAGATATATCAAAAGGAAGAGATAGATTTGGTCCCCCTAAGATAGGTGTTTTAGAAAGCTTATTTTTAAATGTATCAAAAGAAAATTCGTAAGGGATATTCTAGAAAAAAAAAAATTATATTTAACAAGTAATTTAAATAATGGAGAGGCTATTTAAATAAAATTTTCTACAAATCTTCTAAATAGGACACATGGCCCAGGAAACTTCTCACACCTTCCTGATTTTTAGGTACTAGGAGTTTATTAATAACTTCTATTTTGTTTGGATCAACTCTAATCCCTGCACATGAAACACAAAGACCCAAAACAACTCCATTAGTTAATAACATATGACATTTCTCATGAATTAAATAAAGATTAGTTTCCTGACATCTACAAAGAACTTTTTAAAAAAATTTCAAAGATTCTTCAAAATTATTGCCATAAATTGTATCAATCATCCATGTATACCTCTACACAATTATGGTTCAAGTCAAAGAAAATACCAAGAATAACTTGTTGAAATGTAGCAAGATAATTACACAATCAAAAGGTAATACTCTAGAACCATACGTTACACATGGACATGTAAATATTGTATAAATGTCTAAATAGATTCAATTGATCTTGTAATGTACTAAAACAAAATACTAAATCAATTCTACAAATTGTGGAAACCAATTTCGATCGCACAATCACGTAATCAAGTAAGAGAAATAAATTATCAATCGCACAAAACAATATGTATCTAGGGAAAGAAACTGCTAAAAAACCCCGCTATATGTATATATCATAAATTCGGCATCATGAAACAATACAATGTTATTTCCCTTCTTGAGAAACTTATGCACTTTGTTGACTATCTCACTCTAATCTAGGAAAAATCAATCCAATACTTAACCAATTCTTTGCCTTCGTATAACCAGCCCTGCTTACGCATTCTTGAAGGAATTTTGGTTCTATTAAATAGGAAATGCCCAAGAATTTATTGCGCAATTACTTCAAGGAATCCTAATAACCTCATGCATGACCTGTAAAATTTTCTAATTATACAATTGAGAGTTATTTTCCCTTTAACCCCAATCGCAATTAGGCCTTCCTTAGAACTGGCATGAAAAAAATATTTATAGTGAATTATCAGTTAATTGATTGACCACTACTTGTGAATTAAATTATATTTAATTCACTAGACTTATCACTAGTTCATCTCTCAGTTAGAACTAGTTAAACTAATTTTAACTCAAATAATTGAGTTAACTAATTACAACTCACAAATAACTGTAATTGGACCCCCTAAAACTTAGAGTGGACTCTACATGCATATGCTTTGACCCTCAACTCAAATTAATTGAGCTAATTAAGTCTTCCTGACTCAATTAACACTTACAAGTTTTCATGTGATGGAATTACAATTTTACTTCTAATCATAAGCCCCCTTGGGGTGTCATTTCAACACTCCCTCTTAACAAGAAATGGAATATCTTCTACTCTAATCTTGTCTCTTTGGAACTCGAATTTTCTTCTTGACAGTGCCTTCATCAAGATGTATGCATTCTTCTCTTCTATGGGAATGTACTATAATAACATAATCTTCCTCTGAACATAATCTCTAATATGGTGATAACGGACATCAATATGCTCGGACGTGTCATGAAAAACTAGATTAACCGCGAGTTTGATGCAACTCTGGTAATCACAATATATCATCGTCGGATCCATATATCAACCAAACAAACCAACAAGTATCTTCCTCATCCAGATGGCCTCACATGATGCCTGACTAGCTCCCATGTACTTTGTCTCTGCTAAACAGAGTGGAACTGATATTTTTTCCCTGTTGTACTAGGAAACCATTGTTGATCCTATGTTGAAGATGCCCCCTAATGTGCTCTTCCTGTCAGATTAACTCCCTACCCAATATGAATCGATGAAGCCTTGAAGATTCACTCCTTCTGTCCGTTTGTACCATATCCCATAATTTGTAGTGCCTCTGACGTATCTCAAAACATGTTTGTTTGCCTTCCAAAAGAGCTTGGTAGGCTTAACCATAGCTTGACTAATTTTTTTAACTGCGTAGCATACTTATGTTCATGTGTTCATCAAATACATGAGTGAACCCACAAGTTTCATGTAAATAGTAGCATCTACTACTTCGCCTGAAGTAGCATCCTCCTTCCTCCAGTTTCCTACTAAAGGAGTTTCCATGGGTTTGTTGCCCTCCATTTGGAACTTCCTGAGGATATTGTTGGCATAATTTTTCTGAGATACAAATAGCTACCCATCTCTTTTCCATATTTCCAATACCAGGAAATAGCGCAAGAGACCCATGTCCTTCATCTCAAATTCTCTTGCAAGATCCTCTTTGCAAGACTTGATGAGCCACTCATCACCTGTAAGTATCATATCATTGACATAAAGTACATTAATAAAAAACTTACCTTCTACCACAATATGATAAAGGTTTTCATCTGCTTCACTCTTGGTGAAGCCCAACTTGATGAAATAATTTTCGAGCCTGGTGTACCAAGAACGAGGTGCTTACTTCAGCCCATACAATGCTCTCTTGAGTCTGCACACATGTGACTCCTTTTTTAAGGTCTCAAAACCTTCCAGTTACCCAATGTACACCTCTTCCTCAATAAACCCATTGAATAAGGATGTCTTTACATACATCAAATGTATCTTCCATCCCATATGCGCTAAGAGTGCAAGTATGGAACTGATTGATGAGTACCTTGCGACTGGTGCAAAGGTCTCATCATAATCTATCCCCTCCACCTGACATAACCCTCTAGCCACAAACCTAGCCTTGTGCTTCTCCACACCCCCATCTACCTCTTGCTTCACCTTGTAGATCCACCTAGATCCTACAAATGACTGCCCCTCTAGTCTTGGGAGAACTTTCCATGCATTTTTTCTGATAATGGAGCCATACTCCTCAACCATGGCATCAACCCAAAATAGGTGTTGCATTGATTCCTCGAAAGATGATGGTTATATCTCTATACCTTCGCTCATAAGAGCCACATATCCAGTGTATCTCTCTGGGGACCTTCTCTGCCTACTCTGTGATGTGGGTGCTCCCACATTCTCTCTCGCATCTAGCAACAACCTGTCAACCTCTCTGGTGTGATTCCTTCCGTCTTGGCATGTCTCTACATGAGTGGGTGCCTCCACTCTCTGCACCTCTTCTTATGGTTGCTCCACATCCTGACATTCTTCTTCTAGAGCTAAGAGCTCCTCAACTACATGCAACTAAAGATCCCTCTCAAGGGAAATCCACATGGATTTTTCTTCATCAAATTTCACATATATTTTGAACATTTTAATTCTGTCTGCTGGAAATTACACCCGATAGTTGTGAGGTGTATCACTGTACCCCACAAATATCCCCAACTCAATTGTTGGCTCTATATTCTGCCTGGAATATTTGGTCACATGTAAATAAACTCATGAACCAAAAAATTTAAATTGCGACACATCTGATCTCTTACCTAAAAAATCTTCCTCTGGTGTACTCATCCCAAGTATCCGATCTGGACTTATGTTCTGCACAAATATTGTTGTATTTCATGCCTCTATGCATAGAGGAAACGGTAGGCCCTGATCATGCAACATACCTTGTGTTTCTCCCATAATATTTATGTTCTTCCTTTATACAACCCCATTCTGCTGTGGGTTATGAGGTGTTATCAATTCTATTTTAATTCCTTCTGATGCATAGAAATTCTTGAATTTGTTAGAGACATATTCTCCACTATTGTCGCTCCTTAGAGCCTTCACCTTCTTCCATGTATATTTCTCGACAAGTGCCTTGAACTCACAAAACTTGGAGAACGTATGATCTTTCTTCTACATGAAGAACATCCAACACTTTCATGAAAAATCATCTACAAAAATCACATAATACCTTTGTTTTGTTGTGGAAGATGTCAAGAATGATCCACACATGTATGAATGAAATATATTAAGGATCACATTTTATCATATTTCTTTATCATGAAAGGTGGATTTGGTATACTTCCCCAATTTACACCCTTTGCATGTATCTCTCTGCACAAGAGCACTATTTCAAAGTCCTGTAGAAATCTATTGCATGATCTTCAAAGTGTCATGGTGTAGATGGAACAATCTCTGATGCCATAACTCACTAATGTCTCGGCTCTCCACCTTCTATGCTTTTGTGCTAAAGGAAGCACATTATTCTACATCCAATTTGTTTAGTTTATTTACTCGAAACCCAATATTTTTCACCTGTCTCGTGGCTTTGTGACGAAGGAACACCTTTCCTTCACCAAATATCACATCATATCCACGGTCTTCCAACATAGAAATAGAAACCAAATTATTATTTAAACCAGGAACATTCATGACATATTTTAACGTGAGAGGATTACCTGACTCCCCCTGAAAGGTAATTGTACCTACACCAGTAGTGCTATACCTCCCGACATCTCCCATCTCGATGTGCATCTGGAGATCCTTCTCCTCCAAGCTACTAAAGAATTATTTGTTTCCGATCATATGAAATGAAGATCCACTATCTAAGTACCACATAAAACCCATCACCAATGACACCATGCATGCGATGAGGGTGAAATTCATATCAAACTATGAAGCAAGTGCTTCACCTACTGCTCCTCTTTAGGTCTTCTTGTTCATCTTCTTGTGCAGACACTTTGTAGCATAGAGTCCAAGCTCATGATAGTGAAAAAAATTTATCTTTGACAAGTCTCGCTTCTTGTCTCCCTGACCGAACTTTGATTTTGAATGGAACACCTTCCATTTCCCTTTCTTCACCTTTCCACTCAAAGCAAATTTCTCATCATCATCATTCTTTTATGAGGATCCATCTCTGGTGTTCTCCTAAATCTCTTCTTGTACCAATTCAAACCACAATCGCTCCCACTCTGGTAGATTATCCCTCCCATTCACCGAGTTCTAGTAGCTATGACAGCTCTTGGGAAGGCCTAGAAGTGTTAGGCTTGCCAAATCATCTTTGGAAACTGTCACCTCGACACTTCCAATCTCATCTCGACATTGAGTGAACTTTTTCAAGTATTTAGGAATCATGTCGCCCTTCTCCATCTTGATCTTTCTTAGCTTGTCCTTCAGCGCTAGCTTCCTGTGGTCACTGCTATTTTGAAAAATATTTGTTAAGGCCTTACACATTACATATGGAGTTTTCTTTCCATTCAGGTTCGAGACAATATGATCTCTAACCCCTTCTAACAAGATCCTTCTCGCCTTTGCTACATTCTTCTTCCATGCATCAAGAAGTTGAGCATCTACTGCTGCGAGTTATGGAATATCATTTTCTATGAATTCCTTCAGTCCGTTGTCCTCAATCACTACCTCCATCATGTCCTTTCATGCTATGTAATTCGAATATCTTTCAAGGTCATATTCAAGCCTCAATCTAGTGAAATACATTTTGATTTGTTGCTGGTCCTGAAGAATAAATCTGGAAATTCGATGTACCTGTTCAAAACAAACTCTAGTTATTCTCTTCTATTGTGATTCATGATCTGATACCATGTAGAAATATCTAATATATTCAACCAATCTTGTAATGTACTAAAAAAAAAATACTGAATCAATTCTACAAATTGCGGAAACCAATTTCAGTCGCACAATCACAAAAATAAGTAGGAGAAATAAATTATCAATCGCATAATATAAGATGTATCTGGGGAAATAAACTTATGAAAACCCCGCTATCTGTATATTTCATAAAGTCAATATCATGAAACAATACAATTTTATTTCCCTTCCTGAGAAAACTTTTCACTCTGCTGATTGTCTCACTCTGATCTAGGAAAAATCGGTCCAATACTTAACCAATTCTTTGCCCTTGTCTGACAAGCCCTTCTTACGCATTCTTGGAAAAGTTTTGGCCCTATTAAATAGGAAATTCCCAATAATTTATTGCACAATTCCTTTAATGCATCTTGATGACCTCATGCATGGCCTATACAATTTTCTTATACAACTGATAGTTATCTTCCCCTTAACCCCAATCTCAACTGAGCCTTCCTTAGAACTGACATGAAACAACTATTTATAGTGAATTATCAGTTAAGTGATTGACCACTACTTGTGAATTAAATCATATTTAATTCACTGGACCTATCACTAGCTCATCTCTCACTTAGAACTAATTAAACTGATTTTAACTCAAATAATTGAGTTAACTAATTACAACTAAAAAATAACTGTAATTGGACCCCATAAAACTTATAGTGGACTCTACACGCCTCGAGTTTGACTTTCAACTGAGCTAACTAATTCTTCCTCACTCAGTTAACACGTACAAGTTGTCACATGATGGAATTATAATTTTACTTATGATTTAATTAAGGGAAAATAAAATCATAATCCCCCTTTGGGTGCCATTTCAACAAATGTTGTATTATCTTGATCTTCTAGTGCAATTTGTATTTGGTTATATCCACTAAAACCATCAAGAAAATAAATTTATTTTTTTCCTCTTAAGGTGTCTAAGACTTGATCAATAAAGGGTAGAGGAAAATGATTTTTTATATTAACTTTATTTAATACTTTGTAGTCTATGCAAACATGATATTTACTATTCCTTTTGGAGACAATTAGTAATGGTGATACCCACTAGCTATCGGAAATTGGTTATATGAAATTTACATTAAAATTTTATGCAGTTCCTCCTTTACAATATCTTTTAAAATAGGATCCATATGTCGTTTAGGTTGTCTAATAGGTTTGGAATTTTCTTTAATGTAGATATGATGCATACATGTATTAGGATTTATTCCTCACATATTAGCATACTCCCATGCAAATGTAAAAGCATGCTTTTGTAGTATTTGAATTAGCTGCAGTTTTTTAGATTCATCCAGTTTACAATTAATATTTACAGCTTTTCCTAGATTAATCTCTACAAGGATGCTACTAGACTCTGACATAGAATTTATAGATGGCATACAATCCCGTAATGATGAAAAAGTTTCTATGGTAAAATTTTCTTGAAAATTTGTGTCCAAGATATGAGTAAAATAAGACTACCCCGCAAGATATTGAGGAAATTATGATTATTAATGAAATTTTTAATTTGACTTTCTCCAATATATGAGTAAAATAAGATTGCACCCCAATATATTCAGGAAAGTTATGATTATTAACGAAATTTGTAATTTGACTTTCTTCAATATCTTGTTCTAAACTGATAGCTTGGTAAATTGTTAATATTGGTTGTAATATTTGATCGTCGTCTTTATTAACAATCCATTCAATATGTTATAATTTAGTCATTATTTTTGTTGGAGGATATAGCGTAAATTTATTTGTTAAATTACCATTGGAGAATGTCATGTCTCTATATCAATAGCTAATAAATGAATCAGCCATGGATAATTATGGTCTTCCTAAAATTAATGGATGTCCTCCCAAGTTGGTTTTAGGTGTTAATACCATAAAATCAACTAGGTGCTCCTGTGAATATAAGGTGAAAAAATATATTTTAACACCCCTTATGGTTTAATACTAGATCTATTGTCTAATTGTAAGTCATTCATTATATAATGAAGATTATTCAATTGCAAATGATCCATTATACTTTTGTCATGACATTTATTGTTGCACCTAAATATATTAATGTATTCGGAATTCTAACATTATTAATGTGAATTTTGACAATGGGACTTACTGGTTCAAGGTTTTTTTTCAATATGATGTTCCCATCATGGTATCTACTAATTAACCAAAAATATGTACCATTTGTGGATATTTTGTTTTTCTTCCTAGTTTCTTTAACCATGATTCCTTTACTATTTTTGCATAAATTGGAATATATTTTATTGCTTGTAGTAAAGGAATATGAAGAAAATCATTCCTTAATTCATCTAGGATATCGTAATCGGATGGTATTAATTATTTCTCTACGTTCAATTGTTTCTCTATATGTAATGGAAAAGGAGGATCTTTAGATGTAGAGGGTTGATTTACTAGAGGAGTGAGGAAGTTTATTTTATTTTTGTATAATCTACTATTATATTAGGAATTTCTTCCTCGTTGTTTTCCTTGATCATAATAGGTGATTCGATATCAAGTACCATTCCCAATCTAAGAGAAATGTCATTTAAATCAATAGGGTAATCATATAGGCTAGGAAATTTTATAACTGTGTTGTAAGCAGGCTAAGCTACTTTACTATTTGGATTTGGAATGGGTTGTGCAAGTAGTTGGGTAGGCCTCTAAGGAGTTTGAGTAGAAGGAAATCATAAAGGTTGGATAGTCTAAAACCTCACCCCACATTTATCCATTTTTACATACTTACCAAGGTAAACATGAGCTAAGGATTACTATGCATGACACAACTTCTAAAATTCAGTTATGGAAATGGGGTCCATTTGTCCAAACTAACTGCAAACACTTAGAGAAACATAATCACACTACCATCAGAGTATATTTCCTTGGTGATCATTTCTCCTGATATTAGACCACTTCTTGACCTAAATCACTTCCTTGTTTCATGCATGCAAGCTTGTCAATGCGGCCAAAATACTCCATTTGCATGCATAACCCATCCTTCGTGCGACTATGGCCGAGATTTCCTCTTTTTGTACATGCAGCCACGAACTATGTTCCAAAATTTTAGGGATTTCCTCTAGGAAAACTGCCAAGAATTATCCAAAACTATGCCAATAGTGTCTATGTATATGTATGCTATGTTTCTAAAATTTGTTCTTTCACAAGCTTGTACGGTACAAGTTATTCATTTTTTAAAAACATATAGTGACCAAGATACTTGTAGGTTTATATACATGTTTTATTCATTATTTCATTTGTTTTTTCAGATGTTCATCAATAAGGCTTGTTTCCTCTCATACTAGGTTGCAATAAACACGTATTAGCTCATGCATTCATATAAAACATCCAAGAGCTTGTCAACCATAAGTAATATCAAATAATAAGAGAACAACATATAATAGGAAATATACCATGCATGTAACAAGCATTTAGCCATAATTAATCCATGATTGACCCAGTCACATAATCAACACAATAAACCAATATTTTTTCTCATTAATATTATTAATAATAACACATATTAAAATATGTTTAGTACCAACCAAGTGAGTGACTTCCACATACCACCTGACCATATATTGGGACTGAACAAAATCCTTTTTTCCATTCTAATCACCCTTGTGCCACATTCCAAGCATGAATGTGGGATCAAATGGGATAATCCAAAACATAACCAAATAGGGAACCTAGAGGAAACCACCTCCACCCTCAAGCCACAGTGATTTCACCTAAATTGGTCGATAAATCACCAAAACCACTACAAGCTTGGATGCCTCATAATTTTTTCACCATACCCAAAGGAAGTTTCCTTCCTCCACCCACCTATCAGGAGCTTACCTAAAGAAGACCATTTCCACTCTCAACCCTTGTGATTTTCCAGATACCACCTCAACCCAGATCCAAAATCTACTAGCAATCCAAAACTCAACCAAATAGGGAACCCACGACATCATGGCTATAATGGAAATGGCATAAGGAAAGGTTGTACATCATTGTAAATCTAGGCAAATCACATGCCAATGACAACAAAAATTACCACAAACCAATGCATGAACCATGCATTCAAATCCCAGCAAGATAATCAAACATGCATTGTTACCTGCAAAAATACTCATGATGGTTGCTCTTTCCTCTATCCTTTTTTTCCTTTGTTTGATGCTATCCAAATATTCTCCTTGGCTACCACACGATTTCATCTTTTGATCCTTGCTTTCCTTGCTTATATCTCCTTGTGTCTTGCTTTTTCCAAGTGTTGTAGCCTCTTCTCTCTTGTTGTATTGTTCTCTCTTAATTTTTCCAAAAGTGTGTCTACTAGAATATCGTCTCTCCAATTTATTTTCTTTTCCTTTCCTTCTTTCTTCATTTTCCCTTGCATGCATATTCTTTTACTATTTTTCTCCTTTTATTGTCTCTTTCTTTTCCCCACTTGCTGAAGTGGAATTTCTTTCATTTTCTTTTATTTCTCTTGCATCCTTGTCACATGTCCTTGATATCTTGTGATAAATAATTTTCCAATATTTCCTTTGCCTCTTGCCAATGCCAATTTCCATAGCCAATATATAATTAACCACAAGTGGATCCTAATGTAATTTTTTTCCCTTCATTCAGCTTATAATATGTGTCCCATGACCCTGGTTTTATTTTTTCTTTCATAATTTTCATGCATTATTTAGTTACATGGAAATGTAACATGAGGTTGTTACAGCTAGAAAGTAATTGTAACTATTTTTCTTGTGGAATTTTTTTATTATAGAGGTTGATTTGGATAAGATTGTTGAGGTTGAGAAGCATATTGAGGATAATATGGTGGGTATTATGGATGTTTTGGATACTACGCATATTGTTGTGGATACTAAGGAAATATTGGCATAACTCCATAAGTGGGCCCTCACTATCCTTGTTACTAGTGTTGGTTTCGAGTTTGTGGTGTCCCTATTTTCCAAGGTAAAGGTGCATTCCAACTATGTTGTGGATATTTTTGGTAAGGATTCAATTGTTTTTTGGGATCTTGAGTAATACCTAGTTGTTGAGGTTGTCATGCTCTCCTTAATAAATTTCATGTAGTCCTAGAAAATATTGGAAATCCTTTGTTGCATGCTTTTCTAAACATATAACACAGATTTCAATGTTATCTAAAGGGAATTCATGCAAAGGATGCTTCCTTTTACATTTTGGACAAAATATTGATAATGTTGCATTTTCTGCTTTTTATTTATTATGGATTTTCAATGTTATCCAATTGCTCACTAATATTTCCAAGAATATTTATTTTTTGTTTTCAAGTAAATTACCCATTCTAGCTCTACTTACCCCACCAAATGTCAAATTAATTACCCTAGAGATTTTGGGATCTCTAGGTCCCTTACCACATTTGGATCTTCCTCTTGAGATGTTTTTTTCATAATTTACAAATATCTACAAAACTTAGTTGAGATAAATGTCCTTTTCCCATTAGATTTAAAATATATATCTATTCATCTATAACACATCTAAGCATAAAAGTTTTAAGAGTATCAACACTTAGATGATGTTTTTTTATCTCTTTTAACATTATAGGAAAATATTTCCACATAATTTTTAAGAGGTTCATATTCATTTTGACTCATTTTAAAAACTTGTTCTTTAAGATCACGATATATGCAATAGTCTTGTATTTTTTAAGAAAATTTTGATGCATTTAATATCAATTTCTAACTGAATTTGTACCTAACACTATAAACCATCGTAAAGAGCCATCTTTAAGATGTTGGGTATGTGTTATATTCTTTCCACGACTAGACACGCGCAGGGGGGCCATAGGAGGGGCGATAGCCCCCCCTGTAAGTTGCACCGGGCACAGTAGGGGGGCGGAAACCCCCCCTGTCGGGGTCCAAGGCAGTGACCCGAGAAAAAAATTTGGGCCTTATTTTCCGGTGGGTGGACCCGCCCATGGTTTTGTGCATGGGCTTGCACATGGTTTTGGGGCATGATGTTTTTCGGCCCCTGGTATTTTGTAGATCTAGTAAAGGGAACTACAGTTATTTTCTAATCCAGTGTTAATGGATTTGAGTTTATGTATGCTTCGGCATGTATATATATGTGTTGTAAAACTAAAAGAAATATAATGAAAAATCAAGCTGGTCGTCCCGATTTGGGATCCAGGGGAAAATCTCTGTGTATATCTGTTTTATGTTTTATGCTCTCGCTATTGTTTATTTTCTATTTTTAGGATTTGTTTGAAGATAATTTTTGTACAGGGTTAAAACCTACATTTGGTGTCAGAGTTGTTTTGGCTTCAAGGGGATTCCTGAGGTAGACCCTGTTCAGTGGGAGATCTGAGGGATCGATTCTTGCGGTGAAAGAAGATGGCAAGTGGCGGGAAGATAGAGATTGAGAAATTTAATGGTTATAGTTTTGAGTTGTGGAAGCTCAAGATGGAGGATCTACTGGTGGATAAAGACCAGTGGAGCGTGGTAGATCCAGGTACTAAACCAACGGCAGTGTCAGATGAAGACTGGAAGAAGTTGGATCGGAAGGCGAAGAGCACAATACAGTTGTGTGTCTTAGATTCGGTATTATTGAATGTATCTGGGGAAGCTACGACGAATAATTTGTGGGACAAAATTGGGACTTTCTACCAATCTAAGTCTCTGGTGAATAAATTGTTCCTGCGGAAAAAACTGTATAACCTGAGGATGAAGGATGGAGACTTGGTGACAGAGCATCTGAACGCCTTCAATACTGTGGTAAGTCAGTTTTCATATGTTGATATTAAAATCTCATATGAAGATAAGTGCATCAATTTGTTGTGTTCTCTACCAGACTCGTGGGACAGTCTGGTTATTGCAATAGGTAGCAATACAACTACCTTGAATTTTGATGACACTGTCTCAGCCTTGTTGTCGGAGGAAATGAGATGGAGAAATATGGAGGGTCAAAATGGATATTCCTTATATGTACGAGGAAGGTCTCAGAACATAAACAAGAATAAGGTTTCGAGTGGGAGATCTAAATCTCGTGGAAAGTTTGTAAAGGTGTGTTGGAAATGCGGAAAGGAAGGGCACTATAAAAAGGACTGCAGATCTAAAGCTCCTCAGAAAGGAAAGGGATCTGATGATGGTCCTTCTGTAGAGGCAAAAATGACCTCGGATGAAGGTAGGGATGTGCATTTGGCTTCTTCTTCAAATACACATGTAGATCATGAGTCATGGTTGATTGAATCGGGTGCATCCTTTCACTTCACTCCTCATAGGGAGTGGTTCTGCGAGTATGAGAAATATGATGGTGGTGATGTCTTCTTAGGTGATGATAGGAAGGCCAGAATCGTCAGACGTGGAAAAGTCAAGTTGAAGCTGCAAGGTGGAAGGATTAGAACACTTCCTGGTGTTCTTCACATTCCTGCATTGGCCAAAAATCTTATTTCTGTAAGCAAGATGGATGATTCAGGTGTAAAACCAGTGTTTGAGAAATATACCTGTAAGATGGTTCGGGGAGCACTGGTATTAATGCGGGGAGTTCGAATTGGAAATCTTTACAAGCTTAAAGGCAACACTGTTATTGTTGGGTGCAACAGTTCTGTGGTTCCCGAAAGTGGAGCGGAAAGCCTAGCGGTCTCTGGAGAAAAGACCATGCTATGGCATCAAAGTCTTGGACATATTGGAGAAAAGGGCCTTCGGATACTACATGGAAATGGTATGGTAGAAGGTATGTCTAATATCTCTCTGGATTTATATTTCTGTGAACATTATGTATATGGGAAGCAGAATCAGGTGAGTTTTCCTTCTGGTGCTAAGAGGGCGAACAAGATATTAGAGCTTGCGCACAGTGATGTGTTTGGACCTATGTCGGTTCCATCACTGGAAATTCTGTGTACTATGTTTCATTCATAGATGACTTCTCAAGGAATACATGGATATATTTTTTGAGGAAGAAATCTAAAGTCTTTTATAGATTTAAAGAATTTAAGGCTCTGGTGGAAATCCAGTAGAGAAGAAGATAAAGGTGTTGAGGACGGATAATGGTGGGGAGTTCTGCAAGAAGGAATTTGAAGATTTCTGTAAGAAGTGTGGTATATCATGACATAAGACTACTCCATACACACCTCAACAAAACAGATTTGTAGAAGGAATGAATAGAATGGTGATGGAAAAGGCAAGAAGCATGCTTAGTGGTACCGGGTTAGGACAAGAATTCTGGGCAGAGGTAGTGGATTCTGCATGTTACTTGGTTAACAGATCACCTTCATCAGTGTTAGAGGATAAGACTCCACATGAGGTATGGAATGGTAATAAACCCTCTCTTTCACATATGAGGGTATTTGGATGTGATTCATATGTACATGTTCCAAAGGAGAAATGGACCAAGTTGGATAATAAATGTGAAAGGTGCATCTTTATTGGGTATAAGGATGGTTTAAAGGTTTACAAGCTTTGGAACTCAGAAACAAGGAAGGTTGTGTACAACTGAGATGTGGTGTTTAGAGAAGTGAAATATGTTGTTAAACATGAAGTCCTACGAAAGGAACCTGAGAAGATAGAATTTGAGCTAAAGGAGGATGAATTAGATGATACAACAAAAGAAGACTCAGAAGAGGAAGAGCCACAAAATCCAGCTGTGAGAAGATTAGTTCAGGAAAGAAGACAACCAGAAAGGTATAGTCTATCTACTTTCTATTCAAATTTTTCTTTAACTATAACTGATGATGATCCCCCGGGCGCCCGGTGTGGGTCAAGAGGATGGAAAACTGCGGAAGGAGGCCATGGTTGATGTAATGGCATCCTTGCATAAAAATGAGGTATGGGATCTAGTGGAGTTGCCGGCTGGAAGAAATCCCATCGGGAGAAAATGGGTGTCTAAGAAGATTATGAATGTAGAAAGAAAGGTGGAGAAATACAAAGCTCGGTTGGTAGAAAAATTTTATTCCTAGGTGCCAGGAATTGATTTTGGTGATATTTTTCTAAAGTTACTTCTATTAGATTACTTTATCTGTTGTTGCTTCATTTGATTTTGAGGTGGAACAGATGGATGTGAAGACAACATTTCTTTATGGGGATCTAGAAGAGGAGATCTACATGAAGCAACCTGAAGGATTTATGGTGAAGGGTAAGAAAGAACTGGTATGCAGGTTGAAGAAGTCTCTGTATGGGTTAAAACAATCACCAAGGATGTGATATCAGAAATTTGATACCTATATGCGGGGACTTGGCTTCACCAGAATCAAGGAGGATCACTGTGTTTATTTTAAATTAATTGGTGACCATGTTATTTATTTGGTCTTGTATGTGGATGATATGTTGTTTATTGGAAATGACATAGAAATTATCCAAAATCTGAAGACCCAGCTGTTCTCCAAATTCGACATGAAGGATCTTGGTGCTGCAAACTATATTTTGGGCATGGAAATTAAGAGAGATCGGGTAAAGAGGAAGCTGCGAAAGGATTACCAAAGGAAGTATGTCGAGACTATATTACGAGTTTCAATATGCAAGGTAGTAAACAGTGAATGTTCTAATTCCTAAAGGTGTAAAGTTGTGCGCTAAACAATGTCCCAAGACACAAGAAGAAGAGGAGGATATGTCCCATGTTCCTTACGCAAGTGCAGTGGGTAGCCTGATGTATGCAATGGTTTGTACTAGACCATACATTGCACATGCAGTGGGAGTATTGAGAAGGTTTATGTCAAACCCAAGGAAGGAGCATTAGACAGCAGTGAAGCAGGTTTTCAGATATTTGTGTGGCACTAGTGATTATGGCTTGTGCTACCAGGGAAGACCAGGATTGGAAAGAGTGTTCAACATTCGTGGTTTTTTTGATGCAAACTGGGCTGGAGATCTGGACCAAAGAAGATCTACAAGTGGGTATGTGTTTGGCCTATTTAGAGGTGCAGTCAGTTGGATGAGTAAAATACAGTCTGTAGTGGCTCTTTCAACTACAGAGGCAGAATACATAGCAGCCACTCATGCAAGCAAAGAAGCAGTTTGGTTGCAGATATTGTGTTCAATTATGGGGTTGGTGCGGCAAGCTATAAGGATAGACTGTGATAGCCAAAGTGGAATTTTCTTGGCTAAGAACCCTGCTTATCATTCAAAGACATTGCACAATGATGTTTAATATCACTTTGTGAGAGATATGGTTGAGGCTAAAGGGTGTTGCTGGTAAAGGTGGACACCTTGAAGAATGTTGCAAATGCATTGACGAAGTATGTGAGCACTCAGAAGTTCTCTTGGTGTAGAGAAACAATGGGTTTTGTAGAGCTCGGCTAATGACTAAACTCTGCTGTGCCCCCCTGCGGAAAGAAAACAACAAGTGGGATAATGTTGGGTATGTGTTATATTCTTTCCATGACTAGTCACGCACGGGGGGGGGGGTCACGGGGGGGGCGATGGCTCCCCCTATGCATTGTGCCCAGCGCGGCCCGAGGGGGGGTCACGGGGGGCCGGCGGCCCCACGTCGGAGTCCCGGGGGTAGCACCACAGAGAAAAAAATTGGGCCTTATTTTCCCGATTGGACGGACTGGCCATGGTTTTGTGCATGGTTTTGCACATGGTTTTAGAACATGATGGTTTTCATGGTTTTCGGCCCACAGTATTGCCCGTAATGGACCCTATAACTCGGTTGTGTTTCTAATCTAGGGTTAATGGATTGGGGTTTATGTATGCTTCGGCATGTATATATATGTGTTGTAACACTAAAAGGAATATAATGAAAAATCAAGCTGGTCGTCCCGATTTGGGATCCAGGGGAAAATCTCTGGTATATATATTTTATTTTTTATGCTCTCGCTATTGTTTATTTTCTGTTTTTAAGATTCATTTATAGATAATTTATGTACAGGGTTAAAACCTACATAAGAGTGGATGGAAATAACTTTAATTTTTTAGAATCAAGAAAATAAAATTTTATGGATCTTTTGTTCTCAAAATCATGAAAATTTGGCAGCACCCATGGTAAGACATTTTTCATATTGACATTGGTTATTGGGTCTTGAATAGGAATCCAAATTCATCTTGTTCCTCTTCCTCATCTTCATGATGTACTACTCTTCTTTGTTTGGCTCCTCCTCCTACTGGTCCAATTCTAACTCATGTTTCTCCTATGCCTTCTCACCTATTATCAACTATTGATTATTCTAATGAATGAGAGTGTTGGTTCCTCAACTAGTTGTTCTTGAATTGGTTGTCCTTTAAATGAAATTTATTCTATTATAGTTTCTTCAATTATCATTTCCAATTTGTGGCCATTGAATGCCTCTCTTGTTTGATGTGAATAAAATGCAATTTATTGTTTTGAAGACTCTTCTTGCTCTTTATATTTTCCTCCAAATTGTGAAGTTTTCTCGAGACACCTTCTTCTACCTACAGATGTGGGATGTGTGATGTGGTAATGATGTGGATTTTATTGCACCATGTGTTGAACTAGTTAGGGTGATTGGTGGACGAATTGTTGGAGTGATTCTACCTCTAATAAATATACCTCTAGAATCTATTTCCCTATTCATGTATATTATTTATCATGCTTAAACTATGTAAATAATTTTATGCTAATGGATGCCTAGAAACTAACTCCTTTTAATACTTCCCCAGCAACGACGCTAAAAATTTCAATAATTATTTTGATTCTAGAATTATGTCACATTTAATCATCAATCTGAATTTGTAAACTTATGAAGTGTTATGAAAAATACATGTAGGATTTAGTTTCTAAACTACTTATAAATAATTACTCTAAAAGATATCTACTATTTAGCTACATAAACAAAGTAAATGTG
Source organism: Pinus albicaulis (assembly GCA_034641835.2). Lineage (NCBI taxonomy): Eukaryota > Viridiplantae > Streptophyta > Pinopsida > Pinales > Pinaceae > Pinus > Pinus albicaulis. Next base: position 950,181,177 of record CM076573.1, read on the forward strand.
AATTCAAAGAAATGAGCATAGTGACAATTATAAATTCTTCTAAATCATCAACTTATAAATATTTATTACTACGAGATAATTATAGAATTTACCATTCAGTTCTATAATCACTTTAGTTAATCATTCATGCAAATACACTCATTGTGCATAAGAAACAAGGAATAAATAATTGAATCTAAATAAACGCACACAACTGAAATAAATAAGTAAATGCATAACATAAAAATAATAAGAATCAATGCACTCCTCACTTAGGGGGGGCCCTCCTATCTTGGTGACCACTAGCGAGAAAATATTATGAGACTAATCTTATAAGACTACAATAATAAATGCATAGAGTCGGCACGTATTGTAATTTTAAATCAGAAACAACAAAGTTTTATAATTTTTTTTTTTTGTAAGTCAGGATCATTATATTATAATATAAACAGAGATTACAAGACAACACAGAGGCTTGAAGACTTATGGCTTTGACATAACTCTGGCCTGCTTCTTTTCGAGCTTACAAAGGACTTAGAATGACTCGGCTGTAACTAGCCAGACTTAGAACCGCATTAGCCCTTAGACAAAACATCGGGCCTACCACGCAGGGTTGCCCATGAAGAAAAACCAGAACAAAACTGTGGTGACGACCAGAATGGCCTCTTACAAGCCAATTACTACGGGAACCCAACATAAATACAGAATTAGAAGGAAATAGGTAAACCAGTCGAAAAAACATATCACAGAAACTGCTCAGCCATTAGAGAGTAGGAGTAGAAGCTCTGGAGTGTCCCACTTCGCTTGGATTTGCGCCTTCACCGCCTGTCGCTAGAGCTCGGGGCTTGAAGTGTCTGATAACAGTGGCCTGTGAGTCATCAGTAGGAATTTCGATGGAGACGTGGAGGACATGGCGGAGGTATATCTCGAATCGTCGGACGAAATTCTCCAGAGCCTTGCCATGCTGGCGGAGTTCCTCTGCTAAAGAGTTGAAAGCAACTTCCAATTTGTCAAGTCGAGCGGTGTTCCGTGCGGACGCCATTGAAGTGGCCGCAAATGTTTCTTTTACCGCTGCTCCTTGCATGGCTATCGCCTTCGCCAGCATTGTTTTCACTTGCCAAGCTACAACTTGGGTTTGCAGGAACTGCGTTTAGCGCGTGGAGGGAGTACCCGGATCGACTAGCCAGTCGACTTCCTCACTAATGGTGTTGTCATCCGTCTTTGCCCGAGCGAGTTCCACTTCTTCTTCCAAAACCTCGATCGTTTGCTTGCCTCGTTTAGAAACGGAGGCTTCATAGCTGTCCTTGGCCCTCTTGAGGGCTTGTGAAGCTTTAATGCTACGCAGATTAAGATCAGCCATGGAGTCTGGGTCTATGAGAACAGAGATATCGCCCAGAAAACGGGAGCCGAACTTTGACTTTGAGTAGAGAGGCCACTTCTCGAAGATAAGTATGAGAATGAAAGGGCGATCAGTTGTATAAATAAAGAGGTGGGAATCGGGGTGATGAATGCTGTTGAGTGGCCATTTAAGGCCATAATGCAGGGCATGTTGCCAATTGGTCCTTCCGCCAAAGCTGGGTTGATGATCGGAGATTTCCGTCCTACGATCCGACCCTTCGCACGCTGGCAATCTCCACTTAATCCGCTTGGTAAAATTATTTCCTTTGCTATCGTTCCCCTTCATTAAGGATCGCTGAGCCCAAGGGTGTCTCGTCATCCGTTCCGGCGTGTGCCGCCTGACGTGCTCAATCAACAAACCGTTACTCCTGATCTGCTGATGAAGGATGATCTGCCGTCCATCCTACGGAAGTACCGGCATTTAAATATTGCCTTGAGATGGTGCAGCATTGATCCCGAAGCTGTTCATTCGTAAGATCCTGCCAACACGTGTCCAAGGCGTGTGTCGGGTTGTCTACAGCATAGTTCACGAGGTGGTCCACGAGGGATTTGGCCTTCCTTCTCACAGATTGAATTATGATACCGCTAAGGGAGGCCAGGTGCTGTGCAATAATCTTCGTGACCGCCACTAGCCTCCAGTGCTTTACTGCTTTACTCGGCTTTGTTCCATGCTGGATTCTCTTGAGTGTGGTTATGGCTAGTTGGGAGTCACCTTCCACAATGGCCAGACCTTTGCCAAGTCATATTAAGAGTCGCAAACCTTGTTCTAAGGCCGTGAATTCGGCGTCGTTATTCGTAGTTTCACCCAAATTACTGCTTAGGATGTGTATAATTTCACCTGTATCATCTCGTAGAACCCCTCCCACTCCAGCTGGGCCTGGGTTTCCTCTCGAGGCGACATCGAAATTAAACTTACAGTATCCTTGGGGCGGACATTGCCATACTGCAGGAGGAGGAGCAGGTCGGAGGGCAATTTCCCTCAGGAGGTATTCAACCATGTCGGCGAGCCCAAAGATGCCTAAAATTATGCGGTCATTGGGAGATAATGTTTCAGCCTTCTCTTCTTTACACCAGGTGCGAGTTTTTTCTGTTAACCCCTGCATAATGATGATTTTTAATTCATCGATTTGCCGAATACTGTGCTTTTGAAAAATACGATTGTTTCTTTCTTTCTAGACATTCCAGATTAATAATCCTGGACTGTTTCTCCATAGAGTATTTACCATGGTACTGTTAGAGTAGTTTGAACGCCAGTTGGTGATAGTGGCATGGACGGAGTTGCGATGTCTGTCCGACTGGTGGAATATGCTTTGAAGCCAGTCCCACAGATTGCTTGTCCAGACACAATCATTGAAAAGATGATTGATGGTTTCCTCCTGTTGCTCACACATGGGGCATCGAGAGGGTCCTATGAACCCTCTCTTTGTAAGATTTTCCCAGGTGAGGACCTTCCTATTTTGAATGAGACAAAAACGTCTTAATTTTGGGCCATAGACTTCCTGCCCAAACATTGTCATACCAGGCCACCTTGTCATGTTCATCTCTGTTTTCCAAATAGTAACGTGCTTCCTTTAGGTTGAAGGATCCTCCTGTGAGTTTGCCCCAACGAAGGATATCCGGTCCTTGCATTGCTCTAATTACTCTTTGCCTGAGGATGGCGTTGAGGGTGTTGAGAAGATTCTTCAAGAATTCATCAGAAGGGGGGGAGTTGGATTCCAACTTCTCCATTGATGTTGCTCCATGCTGCAAGCCCAGTAATGATGAACTTTTAGTTTATCGTTGTTCTGAAACCATTGCTGCAGAGGTTGTAGATTAGGAGATTCTATTTTCGGGAGCTATTGCCAGGCATCCTCCCAGAAAAGAGCATTGTGCCCATTTCTGAGCTCCCAAAAAAAGTGGTCTTGAATAATATACCGATTGGCTTGGGCCAAGTTCCATATAGGAGAGCCTGCAGGGATGTTGGTTATTCTGACCAGCTCCTCTTGTTGCCATTGCGCAGCATATTTAGCTTTCCAGAGTCGTGCCCACGGGGTGTGCGGCTCTGAAAGCCATCTCCACCACAGCTTGGCGCCGCAGGCCTTGTTGGTTGTTCCTGGATCCTGAAGCCCTATCCCCCCAAAGATTTTGGGCTTGCAGAGTTTATCCCAGTCTGCAAGGGCCCATTTCTTCTTCCTGGAGTTGCCAGACCAGAGAAAGTTTCGTTGGATGGTCTTGATTTTCTGAAGGACACCCTGAGGAGCTGGGAGAATCGATAGCAGGTAGTGAGGAATAGCTTGGAGGATTGCCTTGGTCATGACCAGTCGACCAGCCAGATTGAGGACCCGATTGGTCCAGTGATTGCACCTGTCAGCTAGCTTGGTGATGAGCTTCTCCCAATGACATTTTTTCCAAGGTTTTTCCATGAGGGGAATACCCAGATACTTGGATGGGAGAGTACTTCTTTTAAAGCCAAGGATATCAGTTAAGTGCCTTTGAACCGCTAGATGGGTGTTAAAAAAGAAAACCGAGGATTTTTCAAAGTTAAAATCCATACCCGAGGCTTGACTGAACAGATTTAGAAGGTGCTTAAAACCTTTTGCTTCTTTAACAGTGGGGGTACCGTGTAACATAGTGTCATCCACGAACTGTTGATGCGTGGTGGCCGGAAAATTGCTTAACGGCTGCAGACCTTTTATAAGATTGTTCTCCTTGGCTGACTTAATGAGTCGGCTGAGGCCTTCCATAAGAATGACAAAGAGGAAAGGTGATATAGGGTCCCCCTGCCTGATGCCCCTTGAAGGGTAAAAAGGTTGAGAGGGGGCTCCATTGATTAAAATCGAGTGACTAGGCAATTTGATTAGAGCTAGGATCTAGGTGATCCATCTGGTGCTGAAGCCAAACGCTTTGAGTACAGCTTCCAGATAATCCCAACTTACTTTGTCATATGCCTTTGAGAGGTCCAATTGAATTATCATGCCAATTTTTTTGAGCGTCTGCAATGTTTGAATCATCTCATGAGCTAGCAGAATATTGTCCATGATTTGTCGCCCCTCCACATAACCTGATTGTTCCTCGGAGATTATTTGAGGGAGAATAGGCTTTAAACGATTTTCTATGACTTTCGAGATGATCTTGTACACCACATTGCAAAGCACAATGGGCCTAAATTTGGAAGGAGTGTAGGCATCCACTTCCTTGGGGATTAGTGCAATGAACGTGGAGTTCAGGGACTTCAGAATGGATGAAGAGGTTCGAGAGTCTTCCACCACCTCCCAAATGTCTTCTTTCACAACGTCCCAGCAGGCCTGAAATAAATCCACGGTGAAGCCATCCGGCCCTGGCGCTTTCGCGTTGGCCATTTCTTTGACTGCTACCTCCACCTCCTGGAGGGAGACAGATCATTCCAGGGCTTTGTTTTGCTCTTCTGTGATGAGGTTGGGTATGGTGGAGATTATTTTGGCAATGGCCTCTTGTCGATCGAAGTTCGGTTCAGTGGCAATTAACTGGAAATGATTCCGAAGTTGATATGCAATATCCTGGTGCGAGTTAAAAACAGCTCCATGCTCTCCTTGAATTCTAGTGATTCTGTTATTGCATCGATAGTCCATAGCTGACCTGTGGAAGAACTTAGTGTTCCTCTCGCCTTCCTTCAGCCATTGATTGCGTGATTTTTGCTTCCAAAGAATTTCTTCCTGCTCACATCGTTCATTCCATTTCTTCATGAGTTCCCTTTCCATGTTGATCGACTCTTGTGAAATGCTGCCCTGAATCCAATTATTATGGATCTCTTCCAGTTGTTGCTCCAGTTGGCGTTTGTCTTCAAAAATATTTCCAAAGACCTCTCGGTTCCAAGTTTTTAACTGCGCCTTAATGAACTTGAGCCTTGCTTGTAACTTGAACATTTTTGTTCCCTCTATATGCAGGGGTTCTTTCCACCAAGTTTTAATGTTGCGGAGAAAGTCCTTGTGATTTAACCAGAACTTCTCAAAGAGGAAAGGCCTGTTCTTGGGGGTGCCCGAAATCGAGGCTTGCAGAGAGATGGGCCAGTGGTCCGATCCACCAGAGGGGAGGATATCTGAACTAATGATGTTCCCTTCGAGGAGAAGGCTCTCAGAGAGTAGAAAGCGGTCCAATCGGGAAGCTATGAGCCTGTCTCCCCCTCTTCTGTTGGTCCAGGTGAATAAGCCACTGTGAGGCTTGATATCTACCAAGTTGACTTCTTGAATGAAGGAATTAAAGGCCAGGGCATCATTGCTGAGAGATCTGGTGCCCCCCCTTCTTTTCCTCGAGAGAAGTTATCATGTTGAAGTCACCGCCATAGATAGCCTGGGAGGTGAAGTGCCTTTGATGCAGATTGGTTAGATGACGGAGCAGCAATATTTTATCTTCCAGACGTTGAGGGCTGTAGATATTGGCAAATAAAAAAGTGCCTTTTTCCCCTACTATCTGCATTTCCAAGGCTAGAAATTTTTTTGAGGCTTCAGCATTGATGAGATGGTAGATGTTCGAGCTCTAGAGAATGGCTAGGCCTCCACTCATTCCAGTTCCTTCAACATCCAGATGCTCGAGATGTTTGCCCAGACGCTTAATCATCTCAGCTAGTTTTTGATTTGTGCATTTGGTTTCCTGGAGGAACACCATATTCGGTTTTTCTTGCATGATTTTCTTTTTCAAGAGCCTCTGTTTCCTAAGGCTACCCAGTCCTCTTGCATTCCAGGAGAGGACTTGCATAGTTAACGATAGCTTAATATGAGAAGGAGAAAGCCTCAAGGGCTTTCATCTTTCCCGAATTTATTAACATCTGACCCAATTCATGAAGAGAATCCTTGTCGGATCTTCTTCCTCGTTTCTTCCTATGTTGGTTGCTGGCTTGTGTGTGGTGTAGAGTTTGTGATTTGATATCCAAGCCCTTGGTTGCTCCTCGTCCTCGCTTTATTCCTTTTGATGCTGCATCCTGTCTGGTTAGGAATAGGTGGTTAACCCTATTAATCTCTTCTTCTGGTATTTTGTCAAGTCCTTTCTGTTTCCATTGTTCCACTATTGAATTGAGATCTAACCCTTCTTTCTCCAAGATCTCATCTAATTCCAGGTCCTCCATGCCTTGTTCACTGAGGACCATATCCTCATCCTCTTCCTGATCTTTGTCTTCTGAATTAGCTGAGCTAAGATCTGCCGATTTGAAGGCGTCTTTTGCCTGTTCGTTTAACTCCTCTGCTGGCTTTGCTGCTGGGATTTGTTCTGCCTTTTCAGAATGAGATTCCTCTCCTAATATTTCAAAGGAATTTGTTGTGCCAGTGTTTGGCTCCGTCGTTTCAGGAGGGTTTCTGCGATTGGCTCGGTGCCTGCATGTGGGTCGGATGAATCCATCCGAGGCCGAGGAGGGTTTCCCCTTGGGATTTTCCTCCATTTTGTTTTGAGGGCATTCTCTAATTAAATGCCCATGCTCATGACATTTCCGGAATCTAAAGGATATCTGCTCATAGTCAATAGTTTGAAAGTAGGTTTCATCTCTATATTCCAACCATAGCCCCTCGTGCAGGGGCCCGGAGACATCCATTTCAACGCAGATGCGGGCATAAGACGTGTACCTTTTTTGAAGAGTGGCTTCAGAAGCACGGACAAAAGTACAGAAGGTGTTTCCAATCTGTTCCAGCGCTGCTGGTCTCTAGTAATCTATTGGTAGACAGAAAAGTCTGATCCAGACCGGCACTTGAGTAAAATTTTCCTGTTCGGGCGCGAAGTTGGGTTTCCAGGGTCGCATGTAGAGGCCCACGGAAGCGTAAAAATAAGGGCCCCCTTCAAAGATCCGATTCTTATCCTCCAGATTTGTAAAAACTACTGTGAAGAAGCCTTTGGCCCCCAGGTGAAGTTGTACTTCTCCTCGTGGTTTCCAGACTTGCTTGATCCATTGACAGAGGGCTTTTTCACTGGGCCAAAATCCCATGAATTTGCAAATAACCGCATAAACAGACATATGATCCCGGTAATCTTGCAGATCTGGGTCAGTAATGATAACCCTAAGGCTGTCGAGAGCCTTTGGTTTACATCGACCTTGATACTTCGGGTGGCCGCTGTTTTCCCCAGAATCCCTAGATCAACTCAGATCAAGGCCGCGGTGCGCAGTATTGCTCAAATCTGCTGCTTTTCTTTGCGGATCCACCCCCGGCGAGGGTTGTTCCATGCATATTTCTTCTTTTCTAGCTGTGTTGTTCGCCGTATCATCTGTACGGTCGCCTGAGAACAGCTCATCAGCTTCGGTGCGATTTCTGATTTCTGAAGATCCAGGGATCTTCAAACCCTCAATATTCTTCTTACCCTTGTCAATGATAACTTGCTTGAAATTGGGGGCTCCAGGGGCCCCCGGTCGTCCTACTTTCTGAGCCAGCTTGATGCCTCGTTGTCGCAGATCTTGGAGGAGATTTGGGCTCTTCACCAGTGTCCTGGCTAGGGATCGCAGATCGTACCCTGAACTTACTTCAGACAGCTACCGCATATCCGCTCCTCCGCAAGAAAAGTCATTAACAAAGTTTTATAATTAATAATATTGAAATACAAAATTATTTTCAAAATTGTAGGATATTCTTTTTAGTTCACAGTACAAGAATTTATACATTCAATCAAATATCATTAGAGATCTATATGTGGGTTCTTAGAACAACCAATATCAGTTCTTGGATTTTTGTGGATGTAAAAAAACAAAGTCTTAATGTGTATGAGAAATTCATGATATTGGTGAATGAGTTTCTCATACATGATATCATATCTGAACATGGATTTTCAATTGGTACTCTTCCACCATGTATTTTAACATCAATCTAAATGTCCTGCTACATTCCAATTACTCTACACCATGTAGTTGCCATTGACTATAGCCTTGACTTCATTCTCATGCTGACCTAGAGCATGCTAGAATGAAGCTAGAAGGTGGTCCGTGGATAAGCTTCAGGCCTACATATATGGTTGCCTCCAACTCCCAATCTTGTTCAAGTATGCTCGTACTAATCTAGAACTGTAATTATGCTACACAATACTTTAATGGTTTTAGAATTGCATGTAACTATCGAATTGATGATTTTATAGCTATACCATGAAAAAAAATTTAAATTATCTTTACAAGATAATAAATTAAAATATATGAAGAATGGACATTTTACCTCAATATTTCTTAGTATCTAAACTTGTAGCTCAAAGAACGAGTTTATGACAAAAAAGACAAAATATAGTGTAAGATAATTGGTATTATAAGTTAGGATGAACAAATGGTGTCAAAGTGATGAAAAAACGAGTTTATATCAAGATTCCAATAAGAACGAATATGCATCTTGGATAATAAGGTCAAGGAATTATGAAAAAAGTCCATAAGGTTGCTAAAGGTATGATGGAGCCATTACAATCCTAAGATGCTACATGGGAACTGGAGGAATCCACATGGGAGGCATACTCACATTTATTTCGACTATACATATGTATATAATGCACTGAATATAGTGCCTAAATAAGGAGGAAAGAATTGTAACACCCATGGAATACCCTTGTATTATATTGTACATTCTTTTATTAGGTTGGCGAGCTAGGTTATGTTGGGTCTATATGTCCTTCTGAATACACTATTTTGGGTCTATATGGATAAGTGATGTGATCTAATGCAATATTTCCTACGATATTATACTCAAAGAGACTAACGGTGTGTTTATAAATCAATCTACCACTATTGCTGATCAGGTGCTCAGTGTGAAAGCTCAAAAAAGAAAGTGCTCAGAATTGATTGGAAACTAAATGAAAACGAAGAGCTCGTTGCCAGGAATCCAGTGCAATTCAATTCTTCGAAAACGAAGTCTGGGTGAAGAAGTTATATCTTTTTGTTCATTTTCCTAAACAGTTAAAAAAAATGCAGAATAGTGACAGGTTGATGACATGGCAGCCTAGTCAGCATACCAGGTATATTCAGGGAATATTCTGTAGTTTTTCCCAATGACATTGTGACAAGTGTCACAACAAGATTCGTTGAATTGGTTTGAAGGTGAATTTTTTTTATATCTACTCCTAAGGTTGAATAAGAACTTTTTTTATATGATTAGGGATAGCCCAAACAGAGGCTGACATATGGTGCAGCCAGGGGCCACCACGTGCCCCCTCTAGTGGACCCTATCCACACTCCAAAGTTCGAATTCCAACTCCAATGGTCAAATTTCATATTTATATTATGGTAAAAGTTCGAATATCCAAAGTCGTTTTTAATATTGGTTGCACATATATATTTTTTTAAATGGTCTAAACCTTATATCATTGGTTTCGGATATACTATATAATATGGGGCATATAAAAATATATATAAGGTTTTTAACCCTATATTAAAGTGTGGAAAAAACATATGATGTGCGGAAGGGTGGAGGTCGGGGCTCGACCCCGCAACCTCCCCAACACCACTCTCCACTACTACCAACATGCCACCATCGAAGGACTTAACAATGATAGCCCGCGACATATATTTGAACTTATATGTAATCTCCAACGACGGGAATGGAGGGGACCATCCCTGTGGGCCAGCCCCCTCCCATATGACTATACCATATAACCTCATGCAAGTGCCATACCTAAACGCACTTAATGCGCCATAATCTGCCCCTAATTACAGTTTAGAATTTAATTAAACAACAGTTAAAATGGCGATGACTTTGGCGAATTCCGCCAAGTTCGGTGGACCTCCATAATTAGCGGAGATAACTGGAGTCTCCTCTAGTTTTGGAGGCATTTCACTAGGAAAAATGGTTTTGACCATGTCTTGAGCAATTTTCGACCAATTTTGGCTAAGGAAGAGTCATTCCTAGTAGATTGGCATGCTCTGAATTCATTTGTACAGGTTGTAGAGGCAGAGGAGCAATTCTAAAAGTGTTTTTGTCACTTTGAAGAAAAAAGAAGTCTAGGGCCACCAGGATGGAAGGCCATGCCTAGATCAGCTCAAGACCAAATTAGAAGCAAGATGAGTCATTTCTGGTATATTTTGATATTATGGAGCCATTGAAGAAGGTTTCAGGAGCTTTAGGTGAATGTAAACAACAATTTATCACTTTTGAGCTAATACAGAGCCCAAGTCATGGAAGTTGGACCAAGGAGATGTAGCCCAGGAGAGGTGAAGTCCTTCATCAAAACTCTGTGTTGATGGATCAATTGTGATGTTTTGTTGTATTTGTTTTTGTTGTTGTTCATAATTTTCTATTCATGCTTTATGTTCTTGAATTCAATCATAAAACTCAGTTAATTTACTTGTTTGGCACACATAAACAACAAGGAAACCTATGTACATCAAGCATAAGATCAGAAAATAAATTTTAAATCTGAAGATGAAATTAGCACAGCAAAAATAACATTCATACTCAAATCAAGTTGGTATCAAATCCTAGTTGAAAGGCTATTTGCTTGATAGTTGCTTGAGTTCTGTGAAATTTTAATGGTTGCAAATTTGTGGTGCTGACAAGATTAAAGTTGCAGAGAGGTGAAGGGATTTTTTTGTTGAAAGTCCTGAGATTAAGACCAGAAGAAGGAGAGCTACAAGAGCATCATCTTCACCCAAATTTTCATTCACAGTTTCACTTGAAGAACCTCAAGTTTTGTCTCAAGAAGTTGAGATTGAAGAGGTACAAGCACCAGAAGCTGAGCTTGAATCCATAGCCATCATGTCAGGTGTTGGAAAAACTAAAGGTCATTCATAAGAGTATGATGTCAAGAGAGACTTCAATGACATAAAGAGGGTGGTTAAAATTATGTATGATGCATTTACTCTTGGGATGGCAGGAGAAGGTTCTAAGCCTCCACATGTAGAAGGAACTTCATATGATAGTAAGGATGAAGAAAATATTTCAAAGGGTAGTGGAGGAAAGCCACCTCCATCTTCACCATATTTTAATCATCCTCATATTCACCATCAGCATCATCTTCCACTTTCACCACAAAACCTACTCATACTCACTCAAATACCACAAAAGGAAAAACACCCTTACTCATACTTGATGTCAAATTTGAGCTTCCAATGTATAATGGTGAGGTAAATGCAGAAAGGTTGGAAAATTGGATACGTCAATTGGAGGTGTATTGTAGAATTTAGAACCTTCATGAAGATTAAATAAATATTCAATTGGCTTCGGATGGAAGGATCTGCACTTGTATGGTGGGAATCAAGGACTCAAGAAGAGATTAAAAATTACGCCAAGATATCTATGTCTTGGTCAAGTTTTATTGTTGCCATTAAATGGAAATTCTATCCCTTATCTTACATGCAAAATTCCATTATGGATTGGAAAAATTTTAGACAGTTGAAAGGGCAAAGGGTGCAAGATTATACTCATGAATTTAGGAGAAGATCTCTTATTTTGGGTGTTAATTTGTATTCTTAAGAAACTTTTTTAAAGTACATTGGGGGTTTACACAGTTACCTTAGGCATGTTATTCTCATGTTTAATCCCACAAATATATATGAGGTTTGTGTTCAAGCCACACATTTAGAAGCAAGATGGAAACAGAACATTGATGAGAAAAGTGATAGTGAGGTTAAAGGAAAGGGAAATTTTTATGGAAGAGGAAAGAGAAATATATTTGTAAAAAGAGAAAAGAAAAAACTCACATGTAAACATTGTTTGAATAATGGCCATGATGAAGCCCATTGTTGGCAACTTCATCTAGAGTTGAAGCCAAACAAACTGAAAGCCAAAGAAAAGGAGAGAAAATTTGTTATAGTTGAACATGACTTAGGGTAAGATTCAGGAGATGAGACAAATATTACAACCATGGGTTTGAAAGGTAAGAATATAGCAAGCACTAGTTCTTCAAATTGTTCCAATGTCACTCAAGATGAAGATACAATAATAGAACTTTTCCATATTAGAGTCATCTCTAAACATACCAAGGTTGATACAATGATTTGCAATAGACATATGGATCATGTTCTATGAGTTGCAAGATGCTATTTGTGGATGGTTGGTCAAGTTGGAAAAAATAGATGGACTTCTATTTTTAGACATATTGGGCGGAATCTATTTTTAGATTGCCAGTTTAAAAATAGATATGTCGAATATTATTAGCTCTTAATAATATTTGGACTATAAACATTATCTTATTCTCTTGGAGCACTTCAGTTAAGTGCACAGATGTGGCACAAGAGCTGACAGAAGGAATAACGCTATTCCTAAGGGTTAATTGGAGCTATTGCATGGATACTTCAGTTAGAACTCATGTGACAGAGTTTGGTGGAGTTGATTGAGGAAGTTAGTGGAGTTGTATTCAGTTTAACTAATCTAAACATAGTTGAGCTATTTGTATTCAGTTTAACTAATTGATACAATTAGTGAGAGTGGTGTGAATTAATTATTAATTAATTAACTAATTATAAACTCATTAATCAACTAAAGAATGCATCATTTAACTTCAGTGCATGGACAGTTTCAGTGGAGACCAGTGCAGAAATAGGTGAAAGAGCAGGTTAACTATCAGTTGTGACTATACAGTTGCTATTTGCAACACATAGATAATTGGAGAAGCCCATGAGGATTGCGCAGTACAAGCCAGGTGATTTATGTTATTTAATGAGCCATCCCATAGCATTGATTACGCAATAGAGGCTGGCTATCAAGTGGCAAAAGATTGGAGCATGTGTTTTGCTAGATCTAGCTTGATAGTGTGTAGCAATTCGAGGTTGTGCTGAGAGCTTGTGAGGAGCTTTGTACAATGATTTTTACATGATCTCCATGACATATAATATACAGATAGTTGGGGTTTTCAACTTTAAGCTTTCCCATGAAATATTGTGTTGATATGTGTGATTGTTTATGCTTTTAATGTGCGCATGCAATTGATTTTATTTCTGCATGTAATGATCAATGGTAGAAGAGATTTTGTATTATGCACGAAGATAAAATAGTGTGTGATCAAGAGAATCTCGGTGAATAATATATCAATTATTCAAATTTCTACATGGTATCAGAGCGATATTGATCATTGGAGCAATTGCAAAACATTGAAGCGGTTGAGTTTTGTGCTGGTGGAATTAGGATCTTATGTGAGTGTTTTCAGGTCAAGCTGAGATGTATTTCTTCAATGGATTGCGATTGGAGTATGCCCTTGAGGGCAGCTCAAATTATATTGCATGGAAGGACAGGATGGAGGCGGTGCTGGATGACAATGGGTTGAAGGAGTTCATAGATGCAGAAATTCCAAAACCTACTTCTAGCGATGCTGTCGTACTTGACACATGGCAAAAGAAGACAACAAAGTGTCGAAGTATTCTGTTGGAAGGTGTGAAGGATCACATAGTGTCCAAACATCATGGTAAAGCTTCTCCATTCATGATGTGGAATGCTTTGACAAATTTATTTCAAAGCAAGAGTGACCAGAGGAAGTTTGCGCTCAAGGATAAACTCAGGAACATAAAAATGGAGAAAGGCGACAGTATGCCCAAGTACCTCATGAAGTTCATCCAACGTAGGGATGAGCTGGGAAGTGTGGGGGTTACTGTTTATGATGAGGAATTGGTGAGCTTGGCTCTCCTTGGGCTTCTGAAGAGTTGGAATTCCTATCAAGACTCTGTCAATGGTCGGGAGAAACTGCCAGGATGGGAGCAAATTTGGTCAGATCTTGTGCAAGAGGAGATAAGGCGAAGTACCAAGGATGGATCTTCATCAAAGAAATCAGATGAAGAAAATTGCGCTTTGGTTGCCAAAGCAAGGAAGGGGAAGCGTAAGAAGAATTCTTCTCAATCTGGTGCGAAAGGCAAGAAGCAGGACATGTCCAAGGTGAAGTGCTTTCACTGTCACCAACACGGAAATTACGCCACTAATTGTCCACAGAAGAAGAAAAATAACCAGGCTGCTGGATCTGTAGCTGGAGAGGCCTTAGCCTCGTAGTTTGAGCTGTATTTTTCACTGATCGCATGCTTGGTCTCAAGTGTGATGGGTTCAGTGTGGTTTCTTGACAGTGGTGTGTCTTTTCATATGACTGGAGACAAAGATTTGTTTACTAATCTAGATGAGAAAGATCTTGGAGTGCACATCGAGATGGACGATGATGGTAGATACAGTGTGACTGGTATCGGTACCATTTCCTTTGAGAGGGAGTCTGGTAAACCCTTCATATTGAAGGAAGTGATGCATGTTCCAGGATTGAAGAAGAATCTTATCTCTGTGTCGATGTTTGAAGACAAGGGATATGATGTTGTCTTTAGCAAGGGAAAGACTTTCCTGCGTATTAAGGCAACTGGTGAGACTCGGAGGATAGGGGTTCGAGTTAAGAACCTTTATCAGTTGCAGGTAGATGGCTACGCAACAATGGCAGGCAAGGTAGAGGGAGTGGTGAGCCGAGATGATGGCGAGCTGTGGCACAGGAGATTGGGCCACCTTCACCATGGAGCTTTGAAGATACTACAACAAATATCTATTGGGCTTCCCAAAGGTACACTTGCACAGTCAGATCAGTGCAAGGGATGTACTTTGGGAAAATTTTTGAAAGCCACCTTTCACGAGAAGGATATTCGCGCCATGATGATCCTTGAGATAATTCACATAGACGTGTGTGGACCTTTCTCAGTAGCTTCAACAGCAAAGCACAGGTACTATGTGATATTTGTTGATGATTTTTCTCGTAAGTGTTGGATCTTCTTCATGCAGAAGAAGAGCGAGACATACTCAAAGTTTTGTGAGTTCAAGGCACTAGTTGAGAAAGAATCGAGGAAGCAGGTGAAGGCTCTTAGGAGCGAAAATGGTGGTGAATTCATCTCTAGCGAATTCAAGGACTTTTGCAGCATAGAAGGAATTCAAAGAGAGCTCATAGCACCTCATAACCCATAGTAGAATGGGGTTGCTGAGCGGAAGAACAGAACGATCGTGGGTGCTGCACGGACGATGTTACATGATCAAGGCCTTCCCTTACACTTGTGGGCTGAGGCATGCAATACTACAATATATGTGCAGAACCGTTGTCCTCACAAGATACTTGGCATGAGTACACCCGAGGAGGAATTTTTTGGTAAGAGGCCTGATATTTCCCATTTGAGGATTTTTGGTTCACCTGTTTACATTCATGTGATGAAGGATGCTAGGAAGAAGCTGGATCCGACCGCAGAGGTTGGGATATTTGTGGGATACACTGATACACCCCACAACTATCATGTGTATTTTCCAGACAGTCACAAGACTGTTGTGCGACAGGATATCAAATTTCATGAGGAGAAAGCCATGAAGTGTTCAATTGAGAGGGAGCCACACTTGCATGCAGATGAGGAGCTATTAGTTCCTAAGGATGAGTCTCAGGATGTGGATCAGCCACAAGATGAGGTTCATGGAGTGGAAGAGACCACTCAAGCAGCGCCAACCATCAGAGGGTGGAAGCGCACTACAGAAGTTGAGCGACTGGCTCAAGATGCAGAGAAGGTTGTAGGAGCACCTACATCACAGCGCAGACAGAGACAGTCACCTGACCGATATACTAGATACATGGCTCTTATGAGCAAGTGTATCGTGACAGAGCCATCCTCTTTCGAGGAAGCTGTGGAGGATCCCGCATGGGTAGATGCCATGGTGGAAGAGTATGATTCGATTGTCAGAAACAGTGCATGGGAGATTGTCCCGAGGTCGAAGGGGAAATCAGTGGTGGTTTCGAGATAGATCTACAAAGTGAAGCAGGTAGCTGATGGGAGTGTGGAGAAGTACAAGGCAAGATTTATTTCTCGAGGCTTTTCACAGATTGAGGGGATCGATTATGAGGAGACCTTTGCACCTGTCACAAGGCATTCTTTCATACGGACGATTCTTTCTTTCTCAGTGCAGATGGGGTGGCACATTCATCATATCGATGTGAAGACTGCGTTGCTCAACGAGTCATTGAGGAGGAGGTGTACATAGAGCAGCCCGAAGGTTTCGAGATCTTCAGCAGCGAGTTTCATGTGTGTAGGCTCAAGAGAGCGTTATATGGGTTGAAACAAGCACCTCGTGCTTGGTACACACGAATAGACAGTTATTTCACCGGACTTGGATTCTCCAAGAGTGAGGCGGATCCTAACCTATACCAGATTGTCATAGAGGGTAAGTTGTTGATTATTGTACTTTATGTAGATGATTTGATTTTGACAGGTGATGAGTTTTTGATACTCTCATGCAAGGATGATATTGCAAAGGAGTTTGAGATGAAGGACTTGGGCCTCCTTCATTATTTCCTGGGATTGGAAATTTGGCAGCGCAGTGATGGACTGTTTGTTTCTCAATGCAAGCATGCCTAGGAGATACTGGAGAAGTTCAACATGCATGGATGCAAGCCTGTTGATACTCATCTTCTTGGTGGATGGAGGAAGGAGGATGCTCCTTCAGCAGAGGTAGTGGATGCCACTGTTTATCGACAGTTGGTGGGGTCGCTTATGTATTTGGTCAATACACAACTCGACATACACTATGCTGTTAACCAGCTTTCACAAGCTATGTTTAAGCCTACCAAGCTCTTCTGGAAGGTAGGCAAGCATGTATTGAGATATCTCATAGGCACATCGGGATATGGATTATGGTACAGACAGTCGGATGAGGTGAAGTTGTGCGGCTTCACGGATGCAGATTGGGCAGGGAGCCCAACAGACAGAAACAGCACATCTGGAAGGATTTTCAGTATCGGGTCAACAACAGTTTCTTGGTACAACAGTAAGCAGATATCCGTGGCACTCAGTTCAGCAGAGGCCGAGTATATGGCAGCAAGTTTGGCTGCATGCGAGGCTATATGGATGAGGAAGATCCTCGTCGGGTTGTTCGGTTCACACTTGGATCCTACTATGATTTATTGTGATAATCATAGTTGCATCAAACTATCGGTTAATCCAGTATTTCATGATAGATCTAAACACATTGACATTCGGTATCATCATATTAGATATTGTGTGCAACGGAAGATCATGTTACTTTCATACATTCCTACGGAGGAACAGGATGTTGATATCTTGACGAAGGCACTCACCATGAGCAAATTCGAATACCACAGAGGCAGGATAGGGGTTTCAGATAATCCATATCTTGTTGAGAGGGAGTTTTGAGATTGCAACAAGATGATGAGCTTAGTGAAAATAATTCACCTTCACTAAGTGGGCCTGCAGGCTATTTTTTGGTAAAAGTCTATTTTTAGACATGTCGATCATATTCTATGAGTTGCAGTATGCTATTTGTGGATGGTTGGTCAAGTTGGAAAAATATATGGACTTCTATTTTTAGACATACTGGGCAGAATCTATTTTTAGATTGCCAGTCTAAAAATAAATATGTCGAATATTATTATCTCTTAATAATATTTGGACTATAAACATTATCTTATTCTCTTGGAGCACTTCAGTTAAGTGCACAGATGTGGCACAGGAGATGACATAAGGAATTACGTTATTCCTAAGGGTCAAGTGGAGCTATTGCATGGAGACTTCAGTTAGAACTCATGTGAGAGAGTTTGGTGGAGTTGTAGAAGTAGTTGGTGGAGTTGTATTCAACTAATCTATTTGTATCTAGTTTAACCGATTGATACACATGAGGTGTGAATTAATTCAATTAATTATAAACTCATTAATCAACTAAATAATGCATCGCTAACTCGTTGCATGGAGACCAAGTAAGTGTAAATAGGTGAAAGAGCAGGTTAACTATCAGTTGTGACTATAAAGTTGCTATTTGCAACACACAGATAATTGGAGAAGCCCATGAGGATTGCGCAGTACAAGCCAGGTGGTTTATGTTATTTAATGAGCCATCCCATAGCATTGATTACGCAATAGAGGCTCGCTATCAAGTGGCAAAATATTGGAGCATGTGTTTTGCTAGATCTAGCTTGATAGTGTGTATCAATTCGAGGGTGTGCTGAGAGATTGTGAGGAGCTTTGTAAAATGATTGTTACATGATCTCCATGACATATAATATATAGATAGTTGGGGTTTTCAGCTTTAAGATTTCCCATGAAATACTGTGCTCATATGTGTGATTGTTTATGGTTTTAATGTGCACATGTAATTGATTTTATTTCCGCATCTCATGATCAATGGTAGAAGAGATTCTGTATTATGCATGAAGCTAAAATAGTGTGTGATCAGGAGAATCTTGGTGAATAATATATCAGTTATTCAAATTTCTACAAACATCCTAGTGGGGTATTCATTTTGTTTATTATGGCTAAGGAAATTGGAAAAGGATTTGGAAAGGTAAAGAGAAATTTATTTAGCATTTTATTTATGAAAATAATGGAAATTAGGAGAAAAGGAACGTGAAATGACACAGGTTTCATGTCAGGAGCAAATTGACGGAAAATGAAGAAATTAGAGGCCTAAATGATAAAAAGGCTTATGAGGATCAATTCATGGCTTTTGTTAGTTTAGTATTTTGCACTCGCATTCTATTCTCTCTCCCTATCATACACTTTCACACTTAGAGAATTAATGGACCATGCTTGGAGCACTCTAGTATTCACTTAGAATTGGAGAAAGAAGGCAAAGGAAAGCAAGAAAGTGTAAGGGAACAGTTCGATCAGCGGCTACAATTGGATTGCTTGCATGTATTATTTCCTTGCTAGTTTTGGAATGCAAGGTACATGCGTGTGGTTATTTGGTTATTAGTTTTCATTGCATGGAGGATTTCTTGGATTGATAGTTATTTTTCCTAGCCTTGCCATTGCTTGAATAGCCATGGTGTTATGGGTTTTCCCTTTTTTTTCTGATTGGTCCTCATGTACTTATTTTTGTGGGTTTATTTATTAGTTCATGGATCCTTGGTTGTAAAAACGCTCTAGAAGCCTTGTAATAGCTTGGTTTGAGTTACTAGTCCTAGAAGCCTTGGTTGAACAAACACTATGGAGCCCTTAGTGGGTTGAGTTACTAGTCCTGGAAGCCTTGGTTTGAAAAATTCTCTAGAGCCTAGCAACAGTTGTGGGTTGAGTTACCAGTCCTTGAAGTTGGGTTGAAACAAACACTCTATAGCCCTGGACAGCTTGGGTAGAGACTGATTTGGTGATGGTTAGTGATGTCCGACTTGAGGTGGAATCACTGCTTGAGGTTTGAGGCGGTTTGGCCTCTGGAAGCCCTCGTTTGGTTTTCCTTGGTTTATTACATGAGATCCCACATTCACGCTTGGAAAATGGTGTGGGGGTGATTGGTTGAAAGAGAGATTTGGTTTAGCCCAATCTATGGTCAGGTGCTACGTAGAAGTCCATGACTTGGTTGGAATTTTCATATGTTAATAAGATTTATTTTCTATTGTGATCTATTAACATATGTATTGATTATGATGGTGATATTGTGGCTAAGTTTCCATGGTTTATATGTTGGTTATTTATCGGTTTTTATGTTGGTTATATGTTGATTATATGATGTATAATGTCTATGGATCTTGACATTTTTTATCAATATATGAATGGTTGATGAATTCATGGAATAATAGATGTTATTGTAGCTATTATGAGAGGGAGTTAGACCTTCTTGCGATTTTCAAATAAGTAGCAAACATCTATGTTTAAATATGCATTCATGACCCGTAGATTCCATGTTTTCCATGTGTTTGAAGAAATTTTTGTCATGGTTAGGCTTGTTCAGGTCAATTCCTTAATCAAGTTTTGTGTCAGAGGATTTTTCTTTGTGTCATTTATCATTTTGGAAAGTGTCGTCAAGTTTTGGGTAGTGACCTAGAGTTTATCCCTAAAAAGGTGGCACAAGTTTCTCCAGCTTAGGCATAAAACTGGCTAAAAAATACTGCAGTCGCACCCTTTTAGTGGTTATGCATGGGACTACAGGCCTACACTCGCATGGATGTAGGCTTATGCATGTGAATGGGAGTCCAGATTAGTAAAAGGGAAAGTTAACTCATGGTTTGGACTATTGGAAGGGTGGTTTAGCCCTTGGGCATCCTGTAGCACTTAAAGAAGGTCAGTAAGGTTTTTTTTGTTGATTCCACTTCCTTAAGTTGATATAGGAGGTTGAATCATATCATAGTAACTCCTCGTCACATATTTACCCTGGTGGATCGGCGAACTTTTGTAAGTGTGGGAGGAGGGTGTTACAGGGTGTATCAAATAAAGGACAATACTTACAACAAGTCTTCACAAAACTATTTTCCCACCTGGCATCCCTTGTAGACATTTTCTAATAGCTTTCAACCTTTCTTCACACTTAGCATACTTATTCACAATACCTAAACAACAATCTACTAGCATTGGCTTATTCCTTTATCCCTCGACCCCCTTGTAGCAATATTATTTAAGCTTCTCCCTACTCCCTTAGGCCCTCAGCCCCCTTTCTTGCTCCTTACAACCTATATATCCCTTTCCTAGCCTTCATATGCACCTATAGGGTTGCATCCTATCTCTTAAGGAATTCATAGGGCCACATCCCTTTCCTTTTTTCTATGTCCTCCTTATATCACATGCAACTAGCCTTGACAAGGCTCCTTTAAGCTACGGATGGGAAAATAATCCCTTGTTGCTATTTTTTCCTTCTTGCAACAGAATCATGGCATGACCTAGCCCTTTCTCAATTGTAGCCAATGTAAAAACTATATTCCATCCTTCCTATAAGGCTCAAAATTCTCCTTAGGCCATAGGTGATCTAAAATGACTGTATTAGTTTTGTTGTGCTAAGTGTCTTTCCAGTTTAAAAACATGTGCATACTTGTCTCATTAGTTTGCATAAGGATTAAGGATTTTGACCATGACTTGTAGTTGATTTTTAGTGAATTAGAAGCATAAAATAAGCATAAATAACACTGAACAACAGTGTAAAATAGATAAATAAGTCACCACATGAAATTTACACAGCAGGCATGATGAAGCAATTCACCCATCCTGGGCTACATCTGCTGGTCCAGCTCCCAATGGCTTGTCCATCTTTCATTATGCTAAAAATTTTGCTATTACATGTAGTTACAGTGCTCTAATGGTTATTTTCTCTACACCAATGGCTCTAGAATGCTCCAATTAGTCAAAAATGACTCTTCATTCACTCAAAATGGGCGAAAATTGGGCCTCCTACACTTTTGCCTAGTTTCACCTAGGAAAGCTCCACTAAAAGTGGAGAACTCCATTTAACTGGAGTTAAAAATGGCATAAGCTGCAAATTTAGGCGCACCCTCTAACCTTTCCGTCGAATTGACCACTGCATTAAGTGTTGCGGTTGGGTGGTGGCCACATCCGCACCCCCAAACCGTGGGTTACATAACCGTCGAAGCGCTTATCCACTCTGCATTAAACTGTGGTTTTAACGTTTGAAACGAGGTTGAGTTGTCGGGTATTGCATTAACCTAGTGGTTTTATTGTTTGTTGTTTTCCATGTGACAATACAACGCGGAACCTCTGGCGGGTTGGGACCGTCGGTGGTTCCCAACCCCCAACCATCATTGCAATAAAACTTAAATACAACTCGCATCCTATGAGTGTTAAGTAAATCATGTAGCTCGGATGGGAAGGCATGCGCATGTCCGATGGGAGGTCTGGGGGTCGATTCCTGTGGACCCTCACAAAATTTTAGTGTGCAGTTGTAGGGCCATGTGACGGCCTCAGGGCTAGCCACGTGGCGCCCTGTATTTGGCTCCTTCAAACCATACCATGAATAAAAACCTAACACTTTTCCTCTTGTGATTGGTTCAAAGAAAGGAATATTTCGAGGAATATTCATTTTTTTGCTGACTATACATTCCATTTTTCTGACTGTGCATCCCAGTCAAAAAAAACCATGATGACATTGTGCAAGGTAAGATAGTTTTTAAGTTTCCTTCGATTAATGACCGAGGTAGAAACAAGATGGTTTCTGCAAAAATAGATTTCTTCTCTATAAATTCAAGGGAATTGTGGCATGACGGCGTTAATGAGAGCAAGAGAAGGTCGCAAGAGTCAAGGAAAACGTTAAACTTTTACGAAAAATTCAATTTGATGAAAATGGGAAAATTTTAGTGGATAGAGACTGGAAGAGTGAGGGAACAGTGCCCTCATCCACATGATCAATAATCAAAAATATTTTGGGGTCCAAAAGGCTTCTAGTGGGGAGGAATGATCAGGTTCTCAGTCTAAAATATAAAAAATGAAAGTACTCATAATTGATTGGAAACTGAACAACAACGAAGAGCTCGTTGCCAGTAATCCGGTGCAATTCGTTTCGTCGAAAAACGAGTCCAGATGAAGAAGATAGAGCCTGTTGTTCGTTTTCCTAAACAGCTAAAAAAATTTCAAAACGGTGACAGGTTGATGGCATTACAGTCAAGTCAGCATACCAGTTATATTCAGGGAATATTCTGTATTTTTTCACAATGACATTGTGACAAGTGTCACAACAAGATTCGTCGAATTGTTTTGAAGGTGAAATTTTTTATATCTGCTCCTTAGGTTGAATGAGAATTTTTTTTATATGATTGGGGACATTCCAACCAGAGGCTGACACGTGGTGCAGCCAGGGGATTCCACTTGCCCCCTTTGGTGAACCCTATCCATAGTCCAAAGTTCGAATTCCAACTCCAATGGTTGAATTTCATATTTATGTTATGGTCAAAGTTTGAATATCCAAAGTCGGTTTTAATATTGGTGGTGCATATATATATTTTTTAAATGGTCTGAAGCTTATATCATTGGTGGTGGAAATAATATATAATATGGTACATATACAAATATATATAAGGCTTTTAACCTTATATTAAAGTGTGGCAAAAACATATGATGGGCAGAAGGGCGGAGGTCGGGACTCGACCTCGCGACCTCCCCCGCACCATTCTCCACTACTACCAACACGCCACCGCTGAAGGACTTAACAATGATAGCGCACAACAAATATTTGAACTTATGCGTAATATTCGACGGCATGAATGGAGGGGACTAGCCCCCTCCCATAGGAATATACCATATAACCTCATGCAAGTGCCATACCTAAACACGCTTAATGCGCCATCATCCACCCCTAATTATAGTTTAGAATTTAATTAAAGAGTAGTTAAACTGGTGGTGAATTTGGCGGAGTCCTCCAAGTTCGGCAGACCTCCATAATTAGCAGAGCTAACTAGAGTCTCCTCCATTTTTGGAGGCCTTTCACTAGGAAAATTTTTTTTTACCATATCTTGAGCAATTTTCAACCAATTTTGGTTGAGGAAGAGTCATTCATAGCATATTGTCATGATTTGAATGCATTGGTACAAGTTGCAGAGGCAAAGGAGAAATTCTAAAATTGTTTTTATCACTTTGAAGAAAAAAGAAGTCTAGGGCCACCAAGAGGGAAGGCCATGCCTATATCAGTTGAAGACCAAATTAGGAGCAAGAAGAGTCATTTCTGATCGATTTGGACATTCTGGAGCCATTGAAGCAGGTTTCAGGAGATGTAGGTGAATTTAAATCACAATTTTTTCACTTTTGATCTAATACAGAGGCCCAAGCCATGGAAACTATACCAAGGATATGTAGCCCAGGAGGGGTGAAATCCTTCATCAAAACTCTATGTTGATGGATCAATTGTGATGGTTTGCTATATTTGTTTTTGTTTTTGTTTTTGTTCAGCATTTTTTATTCATGCTTTATGCTCTTGAATTCACTCATAAAACTCATCTAATTTACCTGTTTGACACACATAAACAACAAGGAAATCTGTTTACATCAATCATAAGATTAGCAAATAAA
This sequence comes from Pinus albicaulis, assembly GCA_034641835.2. Lineage (NCBI taxonomy): Eukaryota > Viridiplantae > Streptophyta > Pinopsida > Pinales > Pinaceae > Pinus > Pinus albicaulis. The sequence continues at coordinate 950,205,166 of CM076573.1, forward strand.
TTTTAAATCTGAAGATGAAATTAGCACATCAAATCTACCATTCACACTCATATCAATTGCAGATTTAGTGAGACACAAGTAATGGGGAGGATATAACTCCAAAAATATTACAAAATCAAGGAGAATAGTCTTCTATTATATCACAAAATTATTATAAAGCAATTAATGGGGGGATATAGTTTATTACTAGATTTTTTGTACCCTTAGCTTCTTTGTGGTATTGCAGCTAATGTTGAACATATGCCACATCTTTTGTGGCTTTTTCCAGCCCCCTTTATTCTTCTTTGTCCTTTTCAAATGAGCCATGGGAGAAGGAAATTCCAACCGCTTCTAAAATAGTTCTTCAAGCCCTCTTCATATCTAATGTGACTTCTTCTAAACTACAAACCATGTCAGTATCCATAGTGATTTCCCTTTTCTTTTATGTCTAGCTCATGATAATCTTTATTTTTCTATCATATGCAATAAATTTGAGGTCAACAAAATCATCCATGGCTCATGGTATAGATTTCTCTACCCAATATAAAATATTTTCTAGGTTGCTTAGTGTATGAATATGTTTCATTCTTACCAATTACTTACCCAATTTTGTTATGATGTCCTAAATTTATTATCCATTTGTATGATTTTCCCTTTTGGCTATAGACTAGTCTTGAATATGTTCGAAATATACCTGCATTTAAGGCACTTCCTAGGAATATTTCTCATCAATAACCTCATAATTAGGAACTTCCATTGTCATTTGAGTCTAATTGGTGGTAATTATATAACCACCCTCAATGGATGAAATTACATTAACTGTAGCCTCTCTTTTATCTTCATCAACATTTTTTTGTTCACCCTTCCCCGAAGCCCCAGTCCCTATGGGGTGCGCACTCACAATTCGAGTTCCATTTATCTTCATTTTTTCTTCTCTAATAAGGCATATGAAATATTTTATTATGATTGGCTTGGGCTTAGTTGAAACTTATTTCCTTGTAATTTTCTTCTTCTTCTTTCCTTATTTTCTCTACCTACTCTTTTTTATCATGTTCTTATTTTTCCTTCTTTTTCCAGTCTTCCACAATTTTTGTTGTTTCCTGCACTTCTTTTGCTAGGTGTATATTTTCTTCCTCCTCATGTTCCTTCTTATGTTGTTATAAATTATATTTTCCTTTTCGTTCAATTGCATCTTCTATTATTTATAAGGTGAAACGTTCTTGAGCCTATTCTTCTTCTTACTTATTTTTCAACTCATCTTCAACTTTCCTTTATTGCTCCAATTCTTAAAGATCTCTTTATTACTCTTCCTATATGGCTTTCAAAACAAATTATTTTTCAGACAAGTTATTTCCACTTTCCTTAATTCCTCAATTTTCATCTCCACTAACCCTTAGCTAATGAGTTAGATTTTTTCTTCAAGGGATATCATCCCAAAAGTACTAACATTTGGGTTGGATATTCTACTTTCTACTCCTTTCCAATCCTACGCATTTTCTGTGAAGATGTCTTCTTGACATGCCTCATGATCACATGGCCAAGTGAGAGACACTTGCTTCTATTGTTTTAATACTAGCTCTTTAGGATCATTTTTCCTAAAAATATCAGTCTAAACTATATATTCTAATTGCAATTAGCATTCTTGTTCACCATGTTTGGTGCCCCTCACCTCATAATATCCCACTTTAAGGTTGTAAGGAATAAAAAGTATTTTCTTGTATTTTGACAAAGTAACATTGAATCCATACATAATGGTCTACTAAAAAATTTCTCCTACAAGCATCCTATCTAGAACATATATGGGAAGAAGATGTGGGTGACTAGTTACTCCATAGGTATGGGTATATGTACAATCATTTCCAAATTAATGGTTACCAATGCATCTGATGACTGTATTTTCATATTTTAATAGTACAAGGGATTCCTACCCAAAAATAATTTGATACAGATGAGCTATAAATGCATCACATATCAAAAAATGGGATTTCTTGTACCTGTTTTCCCACAATAGATTGAAGGAGAGACCTCTAAAATTTGTGAACAATCAATCTCTCTATACTAGATCTTTCAATACTGGCTCTTTATGATCATGTCTCCCAAACATGTGAGTCTAAATTTTATATCCTAATTGCAATTAGCATTCTCTTTTACCTTGTTTGTTACCCCTCACCACATAATATCGCACCTGAAAGTTGTGAGGAATAAAAATTATTTTCTTGTCTTTTTAAAATGTAGTATTGAATCCCGACATAATTGTCTACTAACAAATTTATTCTAAAATCATCATGTCTATAACAAATATGGGAAGAATATGAGGGTGACTAGTTGATACATAGATATGGGAACCCATGATTTTATTTTCCTATTTTGATAGTGCAAGGCATTCCTACCTGAAATATGTTGATACAAATGAGCTATAAATGCATCACATATCAAAGAATGGGATTTCTTGTACCTATTTTCCCACAACAAACTAAACGAGGTGCTTATAAAAATTGTGAACAATCCTTCTCTCTATATAGCCTAAATAGGAGGAACATCAGGTACATGTAAGGTTGTCTTAATATAATGGTGGGTTATATTCCTTCATCCCTTTTGAAAAACCTCCACCAACTAGATAATATTTTTGCAACATTTCATTTATCATATAAAAATCACCACAAAAGCATTGTTCAATAATTCCTCAGCATCAACAGATTTATAGTACATAGTTACTTCTTAAGGAAGAAAATTGTTGATGCATTCTCCCTCTTCACTGATGATTATACATCTTTCAGGATTGGTGTGATTCACAATCCTCTCTAGAATTTATATCCTTAGAAAAATTAGTGTCCTTTACAAAGCCAAATATAAGAGTGATTTCCCAATGAAATCTAAAACAAAATTGTCTATTTTTCCTTGGTATTGGTCATTATGCTACATTAAATCTAGGTATTATGGAATCTTTAATATGTTATGTAGGTCATTCCATGACAGAATTGTTATGAATGACCTCATGTTTTCTTTTATTTCCCCAAATGAGGGAATTCTCATATCTAACTTTCTCATTGCAACAAGATCATAATGTTAGGTCATCTTGCCACTCATGGTTCTTATTCGGCCTATAGCGATGTAGATTCAAACATTCTTATCACTTATTTTCCCTTCATTTTAGGCTTCTTCAAAGATTTCTGTGATGAAGTCCTTTTTGGTGGCACTTCTTTAGTTGGCCCTACATGTTATAATTCCATGCACCTCAAGTGTTGTCTATGCTTTAACTAGAAAACACAAAAACACTAGAAATGACTAAATTTTTAAAAATTATACAATGAAATATACCAACAATTAGATCAATGTAAAAAACATAATAATTAGTGACCAAATTTGATTTCTTATTTTTCCTTTAACAAGAAATATTATGGCTCTCGTACCAGGGATAATGGCCCTTTACAATCCTTACACAAATTGTCAAATACAAGACAACACTTATAACAAATCTTCGCAATTCTAGTTTCTCACTTGGAAGCCCTTGTAGACATTTTCCAACAATTTTCAACCTTGTTTCCATCCTAGCAGACTTATTCACAATCACCAATAAAAGTCTACCCACCTTGGCCTACTCCTTTAGCCCTCATCCCCAATGTTGAAGCATTTTTCAATCCTTGACCTACACCCTTAGTCCCTCATCCCCCTTTCCTACTCCTTGCAGCCTACTCATAGGCCTACGACTCCCTTTCCTAGCCTTCATCTGCACCTATAGGCATGTGATTTGTCTCTTTAGGACTTAATAGGGACACAACCCTTTCCTTCTTGTTGCAGCCTCCCTATCTCACCTACCTCTATCCTTGACATACCTCCTTTAAGTTGAGGGTAGGGAAACCATCCCTTGTTGTTTTGTTTTCCTTCCTGCAACAAAAACAGAGCTCAAACAAGTCATTTTTCAACTACGATCACCTGTCCCAAAACCATGTTTCATCCCTTCCCACAAGGTTCAAACTTATCCTTAGGTTGGTGAATGACTCAAATATAACTTGGTATGTCCTCAGACCTTACACTCAACAAATCGTCCTCCAATATTGCTTATGCGGCTAGGTATCTTCTATATTCTTGCTCCTCGTAAGAATAATAATCATTCATGATCCTTGTCATCAAGTCTCTCCATTGGCTTCTTGTTTATACTTGTCCATTGGTCCCTTTGGAAGCCCCCTTGTCCTTCAAGAAACCTCCAACACCAAACTCAACATTAGATTTGAATATTAAATGTTTTCCTTGGGCACAAAACCTCATCACTCTGGGTACAAATACCAAAATTTGGGTACAAATCCCACACCTCACACTTTATGGGTGTTCTTATTTCACAATAATAGCAGCAAGGACATGTGAGAGTACCACCCGATGATACTCAATTTCAACACTCCCACTTAGCGAGAGAAGTACTTCTTGTTGGAAAAATTAATTAGGGTAGAAATTAATTCCAATTTTCATTAACCTTAATACTTGCTTGTGAAATTTATTATCTTAGTATGTTTTCTTTATAATATTTTCTTCATTAAACAAATATCAAGAGCACAATAATAAAGATAGTGGACATAGAAATTAGGCTCCAAGCTAGGGAAAAACCCCTCTAAGGGGAAAACACAAAAACTCTTCTCTTCTTATAGAATCTGATTCAAATCAGACTACAAAGACCCAAACCCTAGATCAATTCCTCCTTAAAGTTCCAATTCAGACCTCCAACAAGTCCTTCCTTGATTCTGCACCAAACAGATTCAAACTACAACCTCGACTTGCTAGCTCCAATGCTGCAAATTAACATGTAACTTCGACATTGTAGTTTCTGCAAAAAAACCCTAAGATAGCCTCTTCCATTCCTCCTTGATCAAGAAAAATCCCTTCAAGATAAACGAGGTCCACACATAATACTCACTCTTCCTATAGCTTAATGTTGCAACCAAATTTCCAGTAACTCAGATCTAAAATTTTGACCCTTCTTGGAAGCTGCAAAAACCCTAGATTTAGCAAGTGTGAAAGAGATAGAGCCCAAAAAAAATATTTTTGTCCTTCCATTATTCTTTGATACCTATGGTACCTTTTTCCCATGCTTCCCAGCTATAGATCAAACTTTCTTATTTATATCAAACTTGAGAGTGAGTGGATACCAAATGAGTTCAAACTGCTTCTTTATATATCCTATCCAAGGGGACGAATTCCCTCCCTTAGGTCGACTTGAAGCTACCAGCTCTGACTTGTACTTTTCGAGTTTCCAAGACTTTCTAGACTAAAAAATATTTGTATTTCAAATTACATTTTTCTCGGAAGGTTCTTATAAACATGATGTTAACTCTTTTGACTCGTGACGATAAATCCTATGACCTAATAAACCCTAGAAGCATGATTAACATGATTTTACCTAGAAGACCATCAATAATGAGCATGAAATCAATGCTTTAAAATAATAAACCTTTTTTTTTTCTTTTTTTTTTTGTTACATAGAATACATATTGAAATTAGTACAACAACAATTATGAACACCAAAACTAGTTACATTTCCAACACTCCCTCTTAACTAGGGAGGTATTCATAATTGTACAGCTAGTACAACATCATCCTCAAACTGAAGTGTTTTCAAAGAAGATTCAGATTGATAAGCTAAACTCTAAGCATCAACATTATGACCAACGCTATCACCAAGGCCTAACTTGAAAAGCTCTACTTTATTTGGGAGCATCATGTTCAGAGGATTTATGTGTGACAGTGCACTACCTCTACAAGGCACATACCCCATCCAGATGTTCACAAGGTATGTCCTTTTAGGACTATTCTTAGCTTAGATTTCCAAACTTGAATCTTCAAATAATATCAGTCCACTTTAACCACTATTATCTTAGACACAATTCCTATCCTCAAAGAGTGTCGATCCCTTTCCTTTATTGTATTTTTATATCCTCAAGAAAACCACAAATGCTTATCCAATCCCCCACCATTCTCTATCCAAGGCCTTCACTTACACTTACGGTTATTAGTCCTGGAAAAGTGCCTGACACGTGAAGACAAGAATGCACATGTGATTTCGAACATCACTCCTTCTCAACCAGAGAGGATATATGTATTCTCGTTTTGATTTGAGAATAGATCATTTATCCTATTCAAGGAGGCTACTTTACTTCCTCTCAAATTTAGAGGAGATTCTAGACGTTCATTCAATTTGGAAAGTCATAACCACAAGTATTGAGGCTTGTCTTCATAATAGTATGAGATACTTGTTCTTTATAGCTACATGGATCCCTCTCTTATTCACATATCTTATGTCAATATTGCTTCCTTTCTAAGGTATCATGGAGCAATATTCACTCTTCAGTCCTATGATAGGATCCATGTAATCGTTATTTTTTATCACTTTCATCTTGTCATGAAGGCATTACATTGAGCCTCTTCAAATAAGTAGGTGACTTGATCTAGGTGTTGGCATAATCCCACAAATCATTCACCAAAAACATTATCTTGATTCTTTCCTTCCATGAAATTTATTTGGATATCCCTTCTAATTTTTCTTCAAAAATCGAGCCAAAAACCATTTTCTCTATTAAATTATTACCAAGAAATTCAAGATACCAATGGTCCCTCCTTCAACTACAAGAGAACTCAACTCCCTCTTCGAGTTTACACCTGTGCAAATTCTGACCCAATTTCTCTTTAAATTAGTTTTATACCATGTTAGGATGAACCTTAGGTCTGACCTATGGTTTAGTTAGAAAACAAAAACACAATTAAAATTCCCAACTTTAAAACGTTTGCACAATAGAATATACCAGCAATTAGTTCAATGTGTAGTGCATAAGAATTAATGCCTAAAGATGATTTATTGTATGCCCTTTAACAAGAAACAATAGGGCTCTTATATGATAGATAATGGCCCTTTTCTATCCTTGTATAAAATATCAAACAAAATACAATACTTACAACAAGTCTTCACGAATCTAGTTTCCCACCTAGAAGCCCTTATAGACATTTTCTAACAACTTTCAACCTTGCTTCACACTTAGCAGATGTAACAACCCCGGGTTAAAACTTCATGTCATAAAGTTAATAAAGTAAAAATAATACCATGGGCATGGGACACATATTCTAAGTTGAATGTTGGGAAAAAAATTGTTGAGATTGCAACAAGATGATGAGCTTAGTGGAAAGAAGTCGCCTTCACTAAGTGGGCCCGAGGCTATTTTTGGCGCAAAGTCTATTTTTAGACATATGGATCATGTTCTATGAGTTGCAAGATGCTATTTTTGAATGGTTGGTCAAGTTGGAAAAAATAGATGGACTTCTATTTTTAGACATATTGGGCGGAATCTATTTTTAGATTGCCAGTCTAAAAATAGCTATGTCGAATATTATTAGCTCTTAATAATATTTGGACTATAAACATTATCTTATTCTCTTGGAGCACTTCAGTTAAGTGCACAGATGTGGCACAGGAGCTGACAGAAGGAATTACGCTATTTCTGAGGGTTAAGTGGAGCTACTGCATGGATACTTCAGTTAGAACTCATGTGAGAGAGTTTGGTGGAGTTGATTGAGGAAGTTGGTGGAGTTGTATTCAGTTTAACTAATCTAAACATAGTTGAGCTATTTGTATCTAGTTTAACTGATTGATACAATTAGTGAGAGTGGTGTGAATTAATTATTAATTAATTCACTAATTATAAACTCATTAATCAACTAAATAATTCATTAGTTAACTTTGGTGCATGGACAATTTCAGTGGAGATCAGTGCAGAGATAGGTGAAAGAGCAGGTTAACTATTAGTTGTGACTATACTGTTGCTATTTGCAACACACAGATAATTGGAGAAGCCCATGAGGATTGCGCAGTACAAGCCAAGTGGTTTATGTTATTTAATGAGCCATCCCATAGCATTGATTACGCAATAGAGGCTGGATATCAAGTGGCAAAAGATTGGAGCATGTGTTTTGCTAGATCTAGCTTGATAGTGTGTAGCAATTCGAGGTTGTGCTGAGAGCTTGTGAGGAGCTTTGTACAATGATTTTTACATGATCTCCATGACATATAATATACAGATAGTTGGGGTTTTCAACTTTAAGCTTTCCCATGAAATATTGTGTTGATATGTGTGATTGTTTATGCTTTTAATGTGCGCATGCAATTGATTTTATTTCTGCATGTAATGATCAATGGTAGAAGAGATTTTGTATTATGCACGAAGATAAAATAGTGTGTGATCAAGAGAATCTCGGTGAATAATATATCAATTATTCAAATTTCTACATGGTATCAGAGCGATATTGATCATTGGAGCAATTGCAAAACATTGAAGCGGTTGAGTTTTGTGCTGGTGGAATTCAAATTTGCAGTAGTGTTTTCTTGGTGTCGAAGTTGAGATGTATTTCAACGGATTGCGATTGGAGTATGCCCTTGAGGGAAGCTCGAATTATATTGCATGGAAGGATAGGATGGAGGCGGTGCTGGATGACAATGGGTTGAAGGAGTTCATAGATGCAGAAATTCCAAAACCTACTTCTAGTGATGTTGTCGTACTTGACACATGGCAAAAGAAGACAGCAAAGTGTCGAAGGATTCTGTTGGAAGGTGTGAAGGATCAAATAGTGTCCAACCTTCATGGTAAAGCTTCTCCATTCTTGATGTGGAAAGCTTTGACAAATTTATTTCAAATCAAGAGTGACCAGAGGAAGTTTGCGCTCAAGGATAAACTCAGGAACATAAAAATGGAGAAAGGCAACAGTATGCCCAAGTACCTCACGAAGTTCATCAAACATAGGGATGAGCTGGAAAGTGTGGGGGTTACTGTTGATGACGAGGAATTGGTGAGCTTGGCTCTCCTTGGGCTTCCGAAGAGTTGGAATTCCTATCAGGACTATGTCAATGGTCGGGAGAAACTGCTAGGATGGGAGCAACTTTGGTCAGATCTTGTGCAAGAGGAGATAAGGCGAAGTACCAAGGATGGATCTTCATCAAAGAACTCAGATGAAGAAAATTGCGCTTTGGTTGCCAAAGCAAGGAAGGGGAAGAGTAAGAAGAATTCTTCTCAATCCGGTGCGAAAGGCAAGAAGCAGGACATGTCCAAGGTGAAGTGCTTTCACTTTCACCAACACAGACATTACGCCACTAATTGTCCACAGAAGAAGAAAAATAACCAGGCTGCTGGATCTGCAGCTGGGGAGGCCTTAGCCCCGCAGTTTGAGCTGGATTTTTCACTGATCGCATGCTTGGTCTCAAGTGTGATGGGTTCAATGTGGTTTCTTGACAGTGGTGTGTCTTTTCATATGACTGGAGACAAAGATTTGTTTACTAATCTGGATGAGAAAGATCTTGGAGTGCACATCGAGATGGGCGATGATGGTAGATATAGTGCGGCTGGTATCGGTACCATTTCCTTTGAGAGGGAGTTTGGTAAACCCTTCATATTGAAGGAAGTGATGCATGTTCCAGGATTGAAGAAGAATCTTATCTCTGTGGCGATGTTAGAAGACAAGGGATATGATGTTGTCTTTAGCGAGGGAAAGGCTTTCCTGCGCAGTAAGGAAACTGGTGAGACTCGGAGGATAGGGGTTCGAGTTAAGAACCTTTATCAATTGCAGGTAGATGGCTGTGCAGCAATGGCAGGCAAGGCAGAAGGAGTGGTGAGCCGAGATGATGGCAAGTTGTGGCACCGGAGATTGGGCCACCTTCACCATGGAGCTTTGAAGATACTGCAGCAGATTTCTACTGGGCTTCCTAAGGGTACTCTTGCGCAGTCAGATCAGTGCAAGGGATGTACCTTGGGAAAATTTGTGAAAGCCACCTTTCACGAGAAGGATATTCGCGCCACGACGATCCTTGAGAGAATTCACACAGACGTGTGTGGACCTTTCTCAGTAGCTTCGACAGCAAAGCACAGGTATTATGTGATATTTGCTGATGATTTTTCTCGTAAGTGCTGGATCTTCTTCATGCAGAAGAAGAGCGAGACATACTCAAAGTTCTGTGAGTTCAAGGCGCTGGTGGAGAAAGAATCGGGGAAGCAGGTGAAGGCTCTTAGGAGCGACAATGGTGGTGAATTCATCTCTAGCGAATTCAAGGACTTTTGCAGCGCAGAAGGAATTCAAAGAGAGCTCATAGCACCTCATAACCCACAGCAGAACGGGGTTGCTGAGCGAAAGAACAGAACGATCGTGGGTGTTGCACGGGCGATGTTGCATGATCAGGGCCTACCCATTCACTTGTGGGCGGAGGCATGCAATACTGCAGTATATGTGTAGAACCGTTGTCCTCACAGGATACTTGGCATGAGTACACCCGAGGAGGCGTTTTCTGGTAAGAAACCTGATATTTCCCATTTGAGGATTTTTGGTTCACCCGTTTACATTCATGTGACGAAGAATGCCAGGAAGAAGCTGGAGCCGACCACAGAGGTTGGGATATTTGTGGGGTACACTGATATGCCCCACAACTATCGTGTGTATTTACGTACAACGCACATCAAGTAGCGACTCAGATATCAAATTTCATGAGAAGAAAGCCATGAAGTGTTCACTTGAGAGGAGCTTCACTTCGCATGCGTATGAGGAGCTATTAGTCTCTGTTGATGAGTCTCGTGATGACCAGCCACAAGATGAGGTTCATGAGTGAAGAGACCACCTGCTGGCGCCAACCATCGAGGGTGGAAGCGCACTGGCGTGAGCCGAGCGACTGGCTCAAGATGCGCAGAAGGTTGTAGGAGCACCTACATCACAGCGCAGACAGAGACAGTCACCTGACCGGTATACTAGATACATGGCTCTTATGAGCAAGTGTATCGTGACAGAGCCATCCTCTTTCGAGGAAGCTGTGGAGGATCCCGCATGGGTAGATTCCATGGTGGAAGAGTATGATTCAATTGTCAGAAACAGTGCATGGGAGATTGTCCCGACGCCGAAGGGGAAATCAGTGGTGGTTTCGAGATGGATCTATAAAGTGAAGCAGGTAGCTGATGGGAGTGTGGAGAAGTACAAGGCAAGATTTATTTCTCGAGGCTTTTCACAGATTGAGGGGATCGATTATGAGGAGACCTTTGCACCTGTCACAAGGTATTCTTCCATATGGACGATTCTTTCTCTCTCAGTGCAGATGGGGTGGCACATTCATCAGATGGATGTGAAGACTGCGTTCCTCAATGAGTCATTGAGGAGGAGGTGTACATAGAGCAGCCCGAAGGTTTCGAGATCTTCAGCAGCGAGTCGCATGTGTGTAGGCTCAAGAGAGCGTTGTATGGGTTGAAACAAGCACCTCGTGCTTGGTACACATGAATAGACAGTTATTTCACCGGACTTGGATTCTCCAAGAGTGAGGCAGATCCTAACCTATACCAGATTGTGGTGGAGGGTAAGTTGTTGATTATTTTACTTTATGTAGATGATTTGATTTTGATAGGTGATGAGTTTTTGATACTCTCATGCAAGGATGATCTTGCAAAGGAGTTTGAGATGAAGGACTTGGGCCTCCTTCATTATTTCCTAGGATTGGAAATTTGGCAGCGTAGTGATGGACTATTTGTTTCTCAATGCAAGCATGCCCGAGAGATACTGGAGAAGTTCAACATGCATGGATGCAAGCCTGTTGATACTCCTCTTCCTGGTGGATGGAGGAAGGAGGATGCTCCTTTGGCAGAGGTAGTGGATGCCACTGTTTATCGACAGTTGGTGGGGTCGCTTATGTATCTGGTCAATACACGACCCAACATATGCTATGCTGTTAACCAGCTTTCACAAGCTATGTTTAAGCCTACCAAGCTCTTCTGGAAGGTAGGCAAGCATGTATTGAGATATCTCATAGGCACATCGGGATATGGATTATGGTACAGACAGTCGGATGAGGTGAAGTTGTGCGGCTTCACGGATGCAGATTGGGCAGGGAGCCCAACAGACAGAAACAGCACATCTGGAAGGATTTTCAGTATCGGGTCAACAACAGTTTCTTGGTACAACAGTAAGCAGATATCCATTTCACTCGGGCCTCAGTTAGAGGCTCTAGTATATGAAAGAGCAAGTTTGGCTGCATGCGAGGCTATATGGATGAGGAAGATCCTAGTCGAGTTGTTCGGTTCACACATAGATCCTACTATGATTTATTGTGATAATCAAAGTTGCATTAAACTCTTTGTTAATCCAGTATTTCATGATAGATATAAACACATTGACATCCGGTATCATAATATCAGAGATTGTGTGTATCAGAAGATCATGTTACTTTCATATATTCCCACAGAGGATTAGGATGCTAATATCTTGACGAAGGCACTCACCAGGAGAAAATTCGAATACCACAGGGGTAGGATAGGGGTGGTAGATAATCCTTATCTTGTTGAGAGGGAGTGTTGAGATTGCAACAAGATGATGAGCGAGGGAAATAAGTCGCTCACTAAGTGGGCCCGAGGCTATTTTTGGCGCAAAGTCTATTTTTAGACATATGGATCATGATCTATAAGTTGCGAGATACTATTTATGGATGGTTGGTCATGTTGGTAAAAATAGATGGATTTCTATTTTTAGACATATTGGGCGGAATCTATTTTTAGATTGCCAGTCTAAAAATAGATATGTCGAATATTATTAGCTCTTAATAATATTTGGACTCTAAACATTATCTTATTCTCTTGGACTTCAGTTAAGTGCACATATGTGGCACAGGAGCTGACAGAAGGAATTATGCTATTCCTGAGGGTTATGTGGAGCTATTGCATGGATACTTCAGTTAGAACTCATGTGACAGAGTTTGGTGGAGTTGATTGAGGAAGTTGGTGGAGTTGTATTCAGTTTAACTAATCTAAACATAGTTGAGCTATTTGTATCTAGTTTAACTGATTGATAAAATTAGTGAGAGTGGTGTGAATTAATTATTAATTAATTCACTAATTATAAACTCATTAATAAACTAAAGAATACATCAGTTAACTTCAGTGCATGGACAGTTTCAGTGGAGACTAGTGCAGAAATAGGTGAAAGAGCAGGTTAACTATCAGTTGTGACTATACAGTTGCTATTTGCAACACACAGATAATTGGAGAAGCCCATGAGGATTGCGCAGTACAAGTCAGGTGGTTTATGTTATTTAATGAGCCATCCCATAGCATTGATTACGCAATAGAGGCTGGCTATCAAGTGGCAAAAGATTGGAGCATGTGTTTTGCTAGATCTAGCTTGATAGTGTGTATCAATACGAGGTTGTGCTAAGAGATTGTGAGGAGCTTTGTACAATGATTGTTACATGATCTCCATGACATATAATATACAGATAGTTGGGGTTTTCAGCTTTAAGCTTTCCCATGAAATACTGTGTTCATATGTGTGATTGTTTATGGTTTTAATGTGCACACGCAATTGATTTTATTTCCGCATTTCATGATCAATGGTAGAAGAGATTCTGTATTATGCATGAAGCTAAAATAGTGTGTGATCGGGAGAATCTTGGTGAATAATATATCAGTTATTCAGATTTCTACAAACATCCTAGTGGGGTATTCATTTTGTTTATTATGGCTAAGGAAATTGGAAAAGGATTTGGAAAGGTAAAGAGGAATTTATTAGCATTTTATTTATGAAAATAATGGAAATTAGGAGAAAAGGAACGTGAAATGACACAGGTTTCATGTCAGGAGCAAATTGAAGGAAAATGAAGAAATTAGAGGCCTAAATGATAAAAAGGCTTATGAGGATCAATTCATGGCTTTTGTTAGTTTAGTCTTTTGCACTCGCATTCTATTCTCTCTCCCTATCATACACTTTCACACTTAGAGAATTAATGGAGCATGCTTGGAGCACTCTAGTATTCACTTAGAATTGGAGAAAGAAGGCAAAGGAAAGCAAGAAAGCGCAAGGGAACAGTTCGATCAGCGGCTACAGTTGGATTGCTTGCATGTATTATTTCCTTGCTAGTTTTGGAATGCAGGGTACATGCGTGTGGTTATTTGGTTATTAGTTTGCATTGCATGGAGGATTTCTTGGATTGATAGTTATTTTTCCTAGCCTTGCCATTGCCTGAATAGCCATGGTGTTATGGGTTTTCCCTTTTTTTTCTGATTGGTCCTCATGTACTTATTTTTGTTGGTTTATTTATTAGTTCATGGATCCTTGGTTGTAAAAACACTCTAGAAGCCTTGTAATAGCTTGGTTTGAGTTACTAGTCCTAGAAGCCTTGGTTGAACAAACACTATGGATCCCTTAGTGGGTTGAGTTACTAGTCCTGGAAGCCTTGGTTTGAAAAATTCTCTAGAGCCTAGCAATAGTTGTGGGTTGAGTTACCAGTCCTTGAAGTTGGGTTGAAACAAACACTCTATAGCCCTGGACAGCTTGGGTAGAGACTGATTTGGTGATGGTTAGTGATGTCCGACTTGAGGTGGAATCACTGCTTGAGGTTTGAGGCAGTTTGGCCTCTGCAAGCCCTCGTTTGGTTTTCCTTGGTTTATTACATGAGATCCCACATTCAAGCTTGGAAAATGGTGTGGGGGTGATTGGCTGAAAGAGAGATTTGGTTTAGCCCAATCTATGGTCAGGTGCTACGTAGAAGTCCATGACTTGGTTGGAATTTTCATATGTTAATAAGATTTATTTTCTATTGTAATCTATTAACATATGTATTGATTATGATGGTGATATTGTGGCTGAGTTTCCATGGTTTATATGTTGGTTATTTATCGGTTTTTATGTTGGTTATATGTTGATTATATGATGTATAATGTGTATGGATCTTGACATTTTTTATCGATATATGAATGGTTGATGAATTCATGGAATAATAGATGTTATTGTAGCTATTATGAGAGGGAGTTAGACCTTCTTTTGATTTTCAAATAAGTATTAGACATCTATGTTTAAATATGCATTCATGACCCGTAGATTCCATGTTTTCCATGTGTTTGAAGAAATTTTTGTCATGGTTAGGCTTGTTCAGGTCAATTCCTTAATCAAGTTTTGTGTTAGAGGAATTTTCTTTGTGTCATTTATCATTTTGGAAAGTGTTTGCCAAGTTTTGGGTAGTGACCTAGAGTTTACCAAAAAGGTGGCACAAGCCACCACTAGGCATAAAACCGGCTAAAAATACTCAGCCGCACTTTAGTGGTTATGTGCATTGGCTAACAGCTCACACTCGCATGTATGTAGGCTTATGCATAGGAATGGGAGTCCATTAGTAAAAGGAAAGTTAACTCGTGGTTTGGACTATTGGAAGGGTGGTTCAGCCCCTGGGCATCCCGTAGCACTTCAAGAAGGTCAATAAGGTTTTTTTGTTGATTCCACTTCCTTAAGTTGATATAGGAGGTTGAATCATACTCATAGTAACTCCTCGCCGTGCTATTTACCTTGGTGGATCGGCGAACTTTTGTAAGTGTGGGAGGAGGGTGTTACAGGGTGTATCAAATAAAGGACAATACTTACAACAAGTCTTCACAAAACTATTTTCCCACCTGGCAGCCCTTGTAGACATTTTCTAACAGCTTTCAACCTTGCTTCACACTTAGCATACTTATTCACAATACCTAAACAAAAATCTACTAGCATTGGCTTATTCCTTTATCCCTCGACCCCCTTGTAGCAATATTATTTAAGCCTCTCCCTACTCCCTTAGGCCCTCAACCCCCTTTCTTGCTCCTTACAACCTATATATCCCTTTCCTAGCCTTCATATGCACCTATAGGGTTGCATCCTATCTCTTAAGGAATTCATAGGGCCACATCCCTTTCCTTTTTTCTATGTCCTCCTTATATCACATGCAACTAGCCTTGACAAGGCTCCTTTAAGCTACATATGGGAAAATATTCCCTTGTTGCTATTTTTTCCTTCTTGCAACAGAATCATGGCATGACCTAGCCCTTTCTCAATTGTAGCCGATGTAAAAACCATATTCCATCCTTCCTATAAGGCTTGAAATTCTCCTTAGGCCATGGCTGATCTGAAATGACTGTATTATTTTTGTTGTGCTAAGTGTCTTTTCAGTTTAAAAACATGTGCATACTTGTCTCATTAGTTTGCATAAGGATTAAGGATTTTGACCATGACTTGTATTTGATTTTTAGTGAATTAGAAGCATAAAATAAGCATAAATAACACTGAACAGCAGTGTAAAATAGATAAATAAGTCACCACATGAAATTTACACAGCAGGCATGATGAAGTAGTTCACCCATCCTGGGCTACATCTGCTGGTCCAGCTCCCAATGGCTTGTCCATCTTTCATTATGCTAAAAATTTTGCTATTACATGTAGTTACAGTGCTCTAATGGTTGTTTTCTCTACACCAATGGCTCTAGAATGCTCCAATTAGTCAAAAATGACTCTTCATTCACTCAAAATGGGCAAAAATTGGGCCTCCTACACTTTTTCCCAGTTTCACCTAGGAAAGCTCCACTAAAAGTGGAGAAATCCATTTAACTGGAGTTAAAAATGGCATAAGCCACAAATTTAGGTGCACCCTCTAACCTTTCCGTCGAATTGACCACTGCATTAAGTGTTGCGGTTGGGTGGTGGCCACATCCGCACCCCCAAACCGTGGGTTACATAACCGTCGAAGCGCTTATCCACTCTGCATTAAACTGTGGTTTTAACGTTTGAACCGGGGTTGAGCTGTCGGGTATTGCATTAACCTAGCGGTTTTATTGTTTGTTGTTTTCCATGTGACAATACAATTCGGAACCTCTAGCAGGTTTGGACCGTCGGTGGTTCCCAACCCCCAACCATCATTGCAATAAAACTTAAATACAACTCGCATCCTATGAATGTTAAGTAAATCATGTAGCTCAGATGGGAAGGCATGCGCATGCCCGATGGTAGGTTTGGGGGTCGATTCCTGCGGACCCTCACAGAATTTTAGTGTGCAGTTGCAGGGCCATGTGACGGCCTCAGGGCTAGCCACGTGGCACCCTATATTTGGCTCCTTCAAACCATACCATGAATAAAAACCTAACACTTTTCTTCCTGTGATTGGTTGAAAGAAAGGAATATTTCGAGGAATATTCATTTTTTTTTCTGACTATACATTCCATTTTTCTGACTGTGCATCCCAGTCAAACTGTCGCAATTTTATGTATTTGGCATTTTGATTAGAACGTGATATCTCCCTCATACGACATTGGTTTTTTGAACCATTTGCGACACCAGAATCAGGAAGATGAGATTTACGCAACCATCCTAGTTTCAACCCAATCCTGTAACTTTTAATTTTGAGAAAAAATCATGAACTCCTGATCATTCCTCCCCAATGGGAAGCTTTTGGACCCCAAAATACTTGATTACCTATTCAGTAGATGAGGATACAACTCCCTCACCTTGCCAACTCCATCCATTCAGCCTTTCTTGGTTTAGTGCCTTTGAGTCCAACTCAAAGGTAGTAAACACTTCCCCTCTTTGATGCTCTTGTCCTTTTGTCAAGAATTGTATCTTCTTTGAGCTCATCTAGAAATTTTGGCGAGAAATCTTCAATAGAAGGTAGATGAAAATAACTTTCCTTGATCATCGATCAAAGGTGGCTCATACAAGCGTAAGTTTTCAACATTAACAACTGTGCATGTAAGAAGGCAAGTCAAGTTGGAATGCATTATTACCAAATTTCTTTATGATATTGAAAGGACCATAGCGTATGGGTTTGAGCTTTTTACCTTCCCCTTGCATCCTTTCTTTGCTAATGTGCAACCATACCTCATCTCCCTCTTGAAACTTGTGATCAACCTAGTGTTTGTCATGCCTCTCTTTGTATTTTCTTTTACTTTTCTCAAGTTGTTCTTGAACTTGTTGATTTATAATCTGAAATTTCTCAATGAACTTTCTATCCCTATCAATGTCACTATGGCCATCAATTATAACATCCTTCCCAAAGATGAAGTATAATGGTGATTTTGGCAAATACCCAAAGCATACTTCAAAAGTTGAGGTTTGTGTTGAAGAGTGCTTTGCCCAGTTGTAAGCATGTTGAATGTAATGTAGTTGTTCATCCCACAACTTAGGATTTTTTCTGCAATATCCTCTCAGTAGATGCACAAATATTCTGTTCACCACTTCGGTTTGTCCATTTTTTTATGGATGAAAAATGGTACTCTTTTTCAACTTTGTGTCCATCATTCTCCATAGATTTGACCAAAAAATCCCAATGAACCTGGAATCCCTGTCACTAACAATAGAAGTGGGCAATCCAAAATGAACCCAAACATTTTGAAAATAAAGTTCAGCAGTAATGGTTTTCTTACGTGGCATAAGTATACACATTTTAATGAATCTATCCACAACTACATAAAGATAATCATGTTGCTTTCTTAACATAGGTATACCTACAACAAAGTCCATGGATACACTCTCCCATGGCCTTGATGGTACTGGTAGTGGCGTGTACAATCCAAGATTCCTATCATGCAAGGCCAATAACAATACCTCTGTAGATGTGCCACTGTTTTGCTTACCCCAAAGTGTCCAGCAATAAGAGAAGAATGAGCTTCTCTCATGACACTTAGCCTCTCTCCTTGTGGAATACATAGCTTTCCCAAATGAAATATCAAATTGTTATGCATGTGATAATATTTTTCTTCAACTTGATTCCCTTCACTCAAACTAGCATACACATCTTGAAAATCAATGTCATGTGCATATTTTTCTATGTAACTCTCATTTACAATAGAATCATTTTTGAGTAAATTAGAAGCACTAATGATTGGTCTTGAAAGCATATCTAAAACTTTATTGAATTTACCTTTTTTTTACCTTATAACCAAGTGAAACTGTTGAAGAAATCACATCCACCTGAAATGTCTTGATTGCTGCAATTTTGTTTGTGATTGAAAGTACTGTAATGGTCGGTGATCAGTATGTACAATAGTCTCTTTACTCATAAAGTAATATTTCCGCTTCTTGAAACTTTGTACCAATGCATATAGTTCTTTTTCATATGTAGGATAATAAGTCACAGCGCCATTAAAAGTTTTTGAATGAAAGGTGATAGGCTTACCATGCTGCAAAAGTACTGCGCCCATGGCATAATCACTAGCATCTGTTTGAATCTCGAATGGCTATCTCAAATTTGGTAATACAAGGAATGGAGCTGAATTTATCTTGTATTTTAAAGCTTTGAAAGCTTGTTGTGGTTTTCCTCCCCATTGGAAGCCTTTCTTCACATGTGTCACTGCATGCATAGGAGCTTTGATTGAAGAAAAGTTAGCAATAAACTTCCTCCAATATTGAATTGCACCTAAGAAACTTCTTTCCTCGGTAACTGTTTTGGGTGTGGGCCAATTCAAAATGGCCTCCACTTTAGAAGGATCAATCCTCAATTCTCCTCCTCCTACAATATGTACCATATATACCAAATAAGTCTTTCCAAACTCACATTTTGACATCTTAAGAAATAATTTCTCTTTCTTCAAAATATCAAGCACTCTATTCACATGCAAGACATGATCTTCTCTTATTTTTTTGAAAATAAAAATGTCATCTAAGTACACAATAAAAAATTCATCAAGTAATGTTCGCAAAATATTATCCACAACTCACATGAAATTTGTTGGTGCATTACATAAACCAAAAGGCATAACTAGCCACTCAAAGAGTCCTTGTTTGGTTTTGAATGCAGTTTTCCATATATCACTTTCTGCAATTCTTACTTGATGATATCCACTTCGTAAATCTAAATTAGTGAA
Organism: Pinus albicaulis; assembly: GCA_034641835.2. NCBI lineage: Eukaryota > Viridiplantae > Streptophyta > Pinopsida > Pinales > Pinaceae > Pinus > Pinus albicaulis. The sequence continues at coordinate 950,224,788 of CM076573.1, forward strand.
AAAAAAATTTTCTTTCATTTGATCAAGAAAATCATCTATTCTTAGGAGTGGATAACGATTTTTTACCGTAATCTTGTTCAAATCTCGAAAATCTACACACATGCGCCAAGTCCCATATTTCTTTGGTATCATGACTATGGGTGAACCGCATGGCAAGGTGCTTGGCCTTATGATTCCTTTATCCAACATCTCTTTGATTTTCCTCTTTATTTCAGCATTCTCCATTATCCACATGCGATACATACCGATGTTTGGAAGAGGACAATCCTGTTGCAACTTAATCTCATGTTGAATTTCCATTTTTGGAGGCAATCCTGTTGGCTCCTAAAGCATCTCATGGTGTCCATTAACGACATCATATAAATCCGATTTAAACTTAGGATCACATCCTCAAAAGATTCATGATTAATATCATTTTTAGGCTTAATCATAAGAAGAACAAAATTATTACTTGAATTTACTAGCATCTTTACCTGTCCAACATTTACCAAAGCAATGTTTGTCTTCCTGTGATGTGCTCTAACAATGAACTCCTTGCCATATTTGTATAAATGATACTTGTTCTCATGGAGATAGAAGATTGCTTTCCTATCATACAAGTAAGGACTCCCTAATACAATACCAGTTATGTCAAGCAGAACCACATCTAATTCAACTATGTCAACAAAGCTTGCAATGATTGCAAACCTCAATATACATTTATTTGAAACCTGTAGATTTGCATCCTTACAAATCCAACCCAATGGATATGGTTTTGGATGTGGTATGGTCTCAAGATTAATTTTCTTGACCAAATATTTAGAGATTAATTTTTCTTGTGACCCACTATCAAAAAGTGTGTCAATATTGGTATGCTTGGATATGACCCTCACATGAAACAGTTTTATTCTTTCTTCTTCTTGGAGTATTTATGTGACAGTTTGATGTATTGGTACTGGGTTTAGTTTCAATTTATTTTCCCTTCATGTTCTTCAATCCCATGGCTGTGATTTTAGATTCATCACCTGAATCAGATCCTAAATCATGTTGAGTTGTAGCAGCAGTTTTTTGTTTCCCTTTGTTATTGGGTTTATTTGGCCTCAATTCAGGATGTAATTTCCAACAATGAGTTTCGTCATGGCCTTCTTTTGAACAATTTTTACAAGTCACTTTTTCTCCCTCTTTCTTAATAGATGTATTCTTTTTGTTTTTACCTTTTGGGGTCTTTTCCTTGGCTTTACCCTTAAAAGGTTTCTTCCTACCCTCTTCAGAAATGTTCTTTCCTCTAGCTTCTAGATGTGTGGCTTGAACAAAAAATTCATCCAGACTGGTGGGGTTAAACATGAGAATAATATGTTTTAGGTAGCTATGTAAGCCTCCTATGTACTTTAGCAAAGTATCTTGTCTCTGCAAATCCACCCCTAATAAAATATATCTTCTCCTAAATTCTTGGGTGTATTCTTGCACATTTTGTCCCTTTAATTGCCTAAAGTTCTGCCAGTTCATGATGGCTTTCTGCATATGAGCTAATGGATAAAAATATTTTTTAATAGTAGTAATGAAATCTGACCATGATAGAATAATCTTACCATGTTTCTTGATTTGCTCCTTTGTCATGGCTTCCCACCAAACAAGAGTTGCATCTTCCATTCTCAATGAAGCTAATTGAATTTTTGTATCATCGTCTTGAAGGTTTTGGATTCTTAAATAGACCTCCAATTGTCTAATCCAATTATCTAGATTGTCTGCATTTACTTCACCATTAAACATTACCAATTCAAACTTAACATCAAGCTTTAAAAGGATTTTTACCAGTTCTCTTGGAATTGTGTGGCTGATGTACTGAAGAAGAAGTAGAGGATGATGATGATGATGAAGATGAGGGTGAAGATGGTGGCTCTCCATTGCCTCCATTTCCTTCATTTCTCTTCTTTGACTTGTCTTCATCAAGTTGACCTCCTGATGATTCTTGTCCTTCCTTTTGTATTTTAGATCCTTCTCCTTCCAGTATCTCATTCCTTTCTTGATAAAGGATTTTAACCATCTCAGTCATGTCAAGAAATGCTTTCCTGAACACTCTTTCTTCCTCCTTAAGGTCAACTTATTCATGGATTCATCCTTCCTCATGAGGCATGCTTAATGAGAGCTTCTGCTTCTTTAGGAGGTGAAATAGGTGGTGGAGATTGTGGAAATATTGCTCTCCTTTGCTTTGGCTCCTTTTGAGACCCTTCTGCTTCCACCAATTTTCCTTCTCCTCTTTTGAGCTTGAGCCTTCTAATCATATAAAACTTGCAAATAGTTAAAGAATTATTTGCACTAAACAACACCAGAGAATAAACTATATCTCTGATACCAATATGATCTAAAATGACTGTATTAGTTTTGTTGTGCTAAGTGTCTTTTCAGTTTAAAAACATGGGCATACTTGTCTCATTAGTTTGCATAAGGATTAAGGATTTTGACCATGACTTGTAGTTGATTTGTAGTGAATTAGAAGCATAAAATAAGCATAAGTAACACTGAATAGCAGTGTAAAACGGAGAAATAATTCACCACATGAAATTTACACAGCATGCATGATGAAGCAGTTCACCCCTCCTGGGCTACATCTGTTGGACTAGCTCCCAATGGATTTTTCGCCTTTCATTATGCTCAAAATTTTGCTATTACATGTAGTTACAGTGCTCTAATGTTGTTTTCTCTGCACCAATGGCTCTAGAATGTTCCAAATAGTCAAAAATGACTCTTCATTCACTCAGAATGGACAAAAATTGGGCCTCCTACACTTTTTCCCAGTTTCACCTAGGAAAGCTCCACTAAAAGTGGAGAACTCCACTTAACTAGAGTTAAAAAATGGCATAGGCTGCCAATTTAGGTGCACCCACTAAACTTTCTGTCGAATTGACTGATGCATTAAGTGTTGTGGTTGGGTGGTGGCCACATGCGCACCCCCAAACCGCGGGTTACATAACCGTCAGAGCGCTTATCCACTCCGCATTAATCTGTGGTTTTAATGTTTGAACCAGGGTTGAGCTGTCGGGTATTGCATTAACCGCGTGATGTTATTGCTTATTGTTTGCTATGTGAAAATACAACGCGGAACCACTGGTAGATTGGGACCACTGGCAGTTCCCAACCCCCAACCATCATTGCAATAAAACTTAAATACAACTCGCATCCTATGAAGGTTAAGTAACTCATGTAGCTCGGATGGTAAGGCGTGCGCGTGCCCAGCGGGAGGTGTGGGGGTCGATTCCTGTGGACCCTCACAAAATTTTTGTGTGCAGTTGCAGGGCCACGTGGCAACCTCAGGGTTGGCCACGTGGCACCCTATAATTGCCTCCTCCAAACCATACCACGAATAAAAAAACTGACACTTGTCCTCCTGTGATTGGTTCTGAGAAAGGAATATTCTGAGTAATATTCATTTTTTTCTGACTGTACATTCCATTTTGCTAACTATGCATCCCAGTCAAACTTGGTCAAACTGTCGCAATTTTACATGTTTGGCATTTCTTTCAAAACACGATATATCCCTCATACGACATCGGTTTTTCGAATCATTCACGGTGTCGGAATTAGGAAGACAAGATCTACGCAACCATCCCGGTTTCAACCCAATCCTGTAAATTTAAATTTTGAGAAAAATTTATGAACTCCTGATCAATAGGATGCCTAAAATAGAAATTGGTTTTTCCTCAGACCTTAAACTTAGCCAAGCATCCTCCAATATCCCTCTTGTGGCTAAGGAACTCGTATGTTTAGGTATATTCTAGCCTCTTACTCCACACAAGAAGAATAACCCTACATGATCATTGTCATCAAGAATATCCATTGGCTTCTTATTTATACTTGTCCATTGGTACCTTTGGAAGCCCTATTTTCCTTCAAGAAACCTCCAACACTAAACTCAACATTAGATGAGAATATTAAATTTTTTCCTTAGGCTCAAAACCCAATCACTTTGGGTGCAAAGCCAAAAACTTGTGTGCAAATCCCACACCTCACACTTTAGGGGAATTTATCTCTCACAATCCTCGCACCAAGGACATGTGAGAGTATAATTTGGTTCTACCTAATTTCAGCACCCCCTCTTAGCGAGGAATGTACTTCCATTCCTTGGAAGTCTCTCTATTTCACACAATAGAACATAATCCTCTACCGTGGTTGCTCTCCAACATTCATCATAAGCTTCATATTTCATCACAAAATAAAAACTTGATATAAGAACAAAACCCTTCTTGGAATTTTCCTTGTTACTACAAGATTCCTACTTTTTATTTGCGTGATACACTTTTAAGCCAACCCATGGTTCCTTTTTGTTAGTTATGGAAATATCCTTTATTCTATCTAACGATGCACTCTTCTGGGGTTGATAACTCTCCCTATTAATTGGTGAACTCCATCTGGAACTTGACTCCCTCTAAGTCTATAAAATCATGTTCTTTCCTTAGACAATATGCTTTCCCTTTATCCTATACAGACCATTCTTTCTAACTCCAAGAACCACCCCTAGGCTAGAGCTAAATCCACTAGGATTTAGAAAAAAAAAATCATTCTATAATAGAACATTAAATCCCTTTCACTCAATTTTTGAGACTAAAATCATGCTGAATTTGAGCTCTAGTAACCAAAGTACATCCTGGACTCACATCAATCCACCGAACTCCATCCTGAATTGTATAGTCTCGGTTCCTCTGACTCTACATGTTGACTCTTATCACCAATATTCACGTGTAGCTAAGAGTCCCATTTGGTTAGGCTCTCAAACACTTCTCAAGTTACTATTATATGTTTTGAGGCCCCATTGTCCAGGAACCAAGCACCCTCACAAATGGGGCTCCCTACTCAAATGAGAGATAATATAAAATTCCTCGTTGAATCTCCTTATGAAATCATACTCGTCGATTATAGTTAAAGAAACCATCTTAATATTCTTATTTTTCCCTCATTTATACTTATGCGAACACTTGCTTGCATAATTATCAAACTTGTCGCATGAAAATAATTTCACTTTGCTTAATTCCTTCTTGTTGTCATTGTTGAACTTCCCTTTTCCCTTTGTCATCTTACTAGCGAGGGTAACTTTCTCCTCATTAGGACTCTTCTATTGAATATCCTCATCCAAAATTTCCTCCTAGATGAAATCATCTTATGACATATTCCAATTTGGAAGTTTCTACCATGATACTACTCCTTTGATGAATGGCTTCCACTGTCTTGAGAAACCATTTAGTGCAGTCCTCACCAACTATTATTCGACTATCTCCCATATAGCTGCAAGCTCATCATGAACTTGTGAAATCCTTGTAAGATAGTAAGTCATGTTCTCTAAACTTCTCATCTTGATCATTGTGAGCTTCTCTCTTAATACCATCTTACATTTTTCATTCTTGTTTAAAGCAATGCTTTGAAAGATTCCCACATGTCCCATATAATGTTTCTTTTGGTAATATGATGTATCAAGTGATCCTTGACTTCATCAAGAATGGTAAACTTGGCGTTTTCATCTTCTTTATTATGCAAAGCAAAAGTTGTTGGATCAATTGGTGCCTTGATCAAGGTGTTGGCATAATCCCAAAAATCATTCACCAACAACACTAGCTTAATTCTTTCCTGCTGTCGAGGCATAAAAAGGTATCTTTTTAACACCTATTTATCTCACATTAATTATCAATCCGGGAGCGACTTTTTATTTCAAGAGTGTACTCAGTCTGAGGCAACAATTTATCCAAGAGCAATGCTGTGAAGATGTAGTACAGAATAACAAATACAAAAGTAACCAATGCTTGAAAAGAAACCTAATTACAGTGACATGAATGGAAAGATTAAACTACATCAATATTGCAAAACATCGATCAGGGATGCAGTAGCAGTAACTCTTTCCCTTAGAAATCGATGCAAGATGACCAATCTGGGAACTTGGAGCAATAACCTCTATCCTCTACAGTTGGAGATCTTAAAGCAGTCGAAACAAAAGCAAATTCAATGAAAGCAATTTAAAGGAAACGAAAGATGGAAAGGAACAACAACATGTAACTATACTCATCTATTTGCTAATCGAAGACTATGCATAAACAATGAACAGAAATGGAACAGCAATGTGAAATGAACAACAATTACAATAAGCAATTCAACAATAATTAACTTTGCAATCATAATGAAACCAAACACGATTATCACACAACAGTAATTAAAGAATAGAAATACAAACAGCAGAACGATTACACCAGGGTCGGGCCCTCAACCACCGGTGAAACGCTGTTGCGCTTTACTCCAGCTTTTGAGAAATGGAACGAGAATGAACTCTTTTATTAATCAGACATGAATAATGTTTACAAACAGCTCGTACTCTCTCAACAAGAGTCGATGCACAATTATGCAAATTACAACAAGAAAAGTCTCTCCATTCTCTCCCAATACACAATACATGCTCTCCTTTTATAATTAGAAGGAGGAGAAATTAAATAGCACGTATGATCTCCCATAACAATATTGGATTGTTCCCAACAGCTTGATCAACCAGAAAATACATTTCCAACAATATTTCAACAAGAGCAAGGCGAATTTGGCTTTGCAGCTGAGATTTGGAGGACGGTCACAACAACAAGTCTGAGAAAATCGTGCTCAAAGAACCCTGCATTTCTCTCAATACATGCCGAATTTGGGCAAACAGTTCTTTGATAAAGTTAATTGGGTCCGTTCTGGAAAAAACACATGTTCCAGATTTTCCATATTCTTCTTCATTTGCTCAGAATCTCAACCACAAAACTATCACTTCTTATTCCAGCGAATTTCTAAGTTGGAATATTTCATAATGATTTGGAAATCAAATCTGCAGTCTGGCAAATATCTTGGAGGCTAAAATGGTAAGTGATATTACAAAATATATTAATAAACCATCATTGATAAAATTATGCATAATAATCATCAATTTATAAAAAATAAAGGAGAATAAATAATATTCATCCATAAAAGCATAAATCATTATAAAATGGATTTATATGATAAATTATAATAAATGATATGATAAATAAGAGTAAAAATGGATGAAATAAGTGCTAGAAAGTGGTCGTATTTACGACCCAACATACCCCCAAACTTAATATATTGCATGCCTTCATGCAATCCAAAACTGAATATATTGCATGTACTCATGCAATCCAAAGACAAAACCCATGTGTTAACCAAGCAAAGAAAATTGTTCATCCCAACCCATGAAATGGATGGACAAATGCATGTTTCCTCAAATAATGAAAATTCGATTTTAGCAATCTTGATAAAGGCATAACAATTTTTACAGTTGACATTCAACTATATGTATATGAAGTTGCAGAAAAATGTGACATAAGTAACAGCAAACTTCATTAACCATTTTCTCAAAAATCAGATCATTTTGATGCATGGATCATGAGATATATAAAAAAATGGTTGTAGGTGATACCTCATAATTTTCGAAATTTTATGAACTAATTTAGCATGAAATTATCTAGGTTTGCGTATTTTAATGATACCTCTTTGTTATCCAGAAATCACAAGAATTCAGTTCATAATTTTAAAGATATATGCGAAACAATTTATGCAATATATACAAATAAAATTGTATGCCTTAAATGAAAAAGAAAGTGGAAAACATCCATCATGTGTAGCAATTCCCCCCCTCTCCCCCAAACTGAAGAATTAGCATGTCCTCATGCGATGCTAGAAAACAAAAAGAGGTGGTTGCTACAATCTGTTGAAATCTATGCTTGGTGTAAAACAACATGGAATAAGGGAGGTGTTGAGAATTAATAAGAATATTCATGGATGGTAAATAATATTACGGACATGGTCATAAGAAAAAAATTAAAGAAATTAACACTCCCCCAAATTGAAAGATGAGACGTGTCTAAAAAAAATGGGAAGTGGTAAATATGTGGAATGAATGATGATAAATAATGCTCAATGGATGTTTATGAAATTCTCCTAAATTCATAATAAATCGGAAAATTATGCTATTTTACCTCAAGTGTTACCTCCGAAAAAATGTGGAATGACATGTAGTGACTGGCCTTTGTTGAAGCTGATGTAGGCTGAGCGAATACTGAAAGTGATGCAAAAGGTAGAAGCCACGCAAACACATCATGTCTAAAGAATTGTGTGCATTCGCGAGCCTTTGCTGTTAATTGCAATAATGTGGTCATGTTGCGAATAGAATTTTCCCCCATGCTTGTTGTTCTCTTGTAAACAAATCACAATTCTGTATGCAATTTTCTTGAATCCACAGTTTCAGTTTTGAATGGCAACAGATAAGATGCATGCAAAAAGTTCAAGCAAAACAAAAATTCTGTAAAAATGTAGTATCAATATTGTGGCAAATCAGCAAAATAAAAGAGCAGCATACTGTACAGCAATTGTACAGCATGGAAAGGCATACATACTTATGATACAATCAACAAATTATTGCATTACTGAAATCCATGCATGTGATAAATCGTAAACAGATATAGAAGCGTTTTGTAATGATTCAAGAATAAGGAGAAGGGACAACTTAAGATAAACATAAGTACAAATGCGTTTATTACCCACTTAAACTAATGTGATCGATTTATGATGATTTTCATGTATAATAGGTTCGAAATCAAAGGTTAAAGATTCATACTTTCATTTGATATTTAAATAGAGATATAGGAAAAAGGGTTTAATATTACTATTGATGTGTATAAATGTGACTCCAATACCATCAGCAGAGCTCTGTTGCCCACAAGTGTCCATAACCTTGACAGAGTTGCTCTTTCACCCTTGGAACCATTGTCCTTTATTTATGCTGAGGAAGTGCTTCTTAATTGTCATAACGGAGGCCATTGTGCTGGCTTGGTGACCAGATAAATCATAATGCCATTCACTGGGAAGAAGTGAAAAATGGGCAAGCTGGCTCGTGATGAGACCTCCTATTCCAAGGACTTCCTAATTTTTTTAATTGTCCATTGGACCATATCCCTGGTTTGGTGGCCATGATGGGAATGCCACTTCACTTTCTTCCTTATGAACATGGTAGGCTGGCTCTTGATGAGACCCCCTATCCTCCATCTGTCAAATTATAAAATTATTAACGAAATATGTAAATATTTTTCTTTTCATATAGCACTTTCCTATTTATTCATAAAGGATGGCTCAACACTCCTTAAGAGTAGGGATGGTGGAAGAAGTCTGAACAGCTCAATAGAAAAAAATATGCCCTTGCTCCTACTCCATAAGTAAAAATCAAAGAAAGTTATAAAATATGAGAAAAACCAACATGATAAATATAATCGATCATATGAATTTAATGGTAATAAGACAACAAAATCATGTTATTGATTATGTCCATTTTTCCTTTTTCTTATCATTACTAAACAACTTTCTTAAAAATGATGATTTCTTTTGATTTGTTGATTACAGTAAGCTTTAATTTGTATGATTGTATGTAAATGATATATTTGCATTTAGAAAAGTAATCAAAAATCCAACATTCTGGATTAAAACAAAAAAAAAATCCACACAAAAAGTGATGTTCCTTTTAAAAGGAACAGCAAAAAAAATCTGCGAAACTGTTGTTCCTTTCAAAAGGAACAGCAAGAAAATACTATGCGAAGGTGTTGTTCCTTTGGAAAGGAACAACAAAAACAATCTGCGGAAGTGTTGTTCCTTTGGAAAGGAACAGCAAGAAAATATTTTGCGGAAGTGCTGTTCCTTTGGAAAGGAACAGCAAAAACAAGCGGTGTGGTTCATTTTGAAAGGAACAGCAAAACATGCGGTGTTGTTCCTTTTGAAGGGAACAGCGAAATTGTTGTTCCTTTTGAAAGGAACAGCGAAAACAAGCGGTGTTGTTCCTTTTGAAAGGAACAGCAAAAACAAGCGGTGCTGTTCCTTTTGAAAGGAACAGCAAAATCATGCAAAAAAATGTTGTTGTTGTTGTTGTTTTTTTTTTTTTTTTTAAGAACAAAAAAACTAATCAGCGAAAATGTTGTTCCTTTTGGAAGGAACAACAGAAATAAACACATAAACGCATTGCTTCTTAAGAGGAACGGCTGCTGTTCCTTAAGAGAATTAGCAACTGTTCCTTAAGAGGAAAAACAGACAGTTATACACACGCAAAAAGGGAAAAAATAGAGAAAGAAAAAAAGCTAATATGTAATCCATTACCAAGCAAAGCCAATCAAATAGAAATGATATTTTATGTACACGTTTCAAGAAAAAGTAATTTTTTTACAGAATTGGTGCTACTAAAGAATTGTCTTCTGTAATTGAAACTTGCATGGTGGGGTCCTTATTGTTCAATTGCAACTGGAGCAGAAATTATAATTTGAAGAGATTAACACCTGAAACACAAAAACATAAAAGAAATTAGAAAAGAAACAACACTTTATTAAGTTACAACAGCTATGATGTTATTTATAAGAGAATATCAAATCTATTAATGGAAAAAAATGATCTTTTGAAAAATATTTGGCAGCAGTGGCATGAATCTTCAAATGGAAACCAATTCTTCATTTCTTCTTGTTATGAATCTATTAGGTAATGAACTGGATGAAATTCTCTTGTTCACTAAAATTTCTCTCAAGAATCGATCATCCATAAATTGACCTTCTTTATTCTTCTAAGACCTGTAAAAAAACGAGTGTCTACCTGCAATAAAACATTAAATCATGGAGAAAGAGAGGTGGCCGGGCTCTCCTAATCCAATAATTATGCAAAAAAACTAACAAGTAGTTACTCTATAGAACAAGTCCACGGAAAAATAAAACAAATTATATTTGCTACCTGCGGGACAACAGTGGTCGACGATACTAACCAGCAGTGTTTTAATCATACCCTCTTTGTTTTTCGTCTGATTTGAGTGATTCCAAAGCCAAATGAGAGATAATTCAAAGGTTTATCTCCAATAGAAACAGGTTTTAAAAATTCTATGTAATGATATGTTAAATTTGCTTAGAACAACCTGCCTAATAGAGTCATTTTCGATTTTCTAGCTCAGACCAACAGTTGGTATTTCAAGCATAAATTATTCGTTTGATGGCGGATTGAATCGATTCAAATTGGAGATTAAATTAGATTCATTTATTGATCTCCAGTAGAAACATGTTTTTAAGACAAGAAGAATTGATGGATCAAATACGTTAAGGAACAGCCGAGAATACAGAGTTTCAAGAGTGCTGATTTATGATAGGCAGTCAATATTTTGGTCATAAATTCCTCATACGATATCGAAATTGAGTGATTCAAATTGCGTTTTAAACTAGATTTATATAATAATCTTTCATAGAAACATATTTTAAAAATATAGTCATTTAGGCCTCCAAAAACTGATTGTCTCAACTATGTTATTGAGTTGCCTACTAGACACCCTGTCAATGTTTTGGTTCTAACTTTCTCGTTTCAAATCCAAATTGAGTGATTCAAATTGGGTTAGAAAGTAGACATTAAAATTTACTTAGGATAGAAACAGGTTTTAAAAATATTCACTTTTGGTCCCCCAAAACATGACTGTCCCAACTGTGTTTCCAGAAATTTCATCAAGCCCGCAAGCCAAAAAAATATGATATTCAAGAAATTTTTCCATATTAATGATAAAAATGAATATTAGTGTTTGTAGAATTGTTTTTTGCAATATAATTATTCTACATACACAGATAAATTAGAATATTTATCATCAATGTTGATTTCACAGCGTGTTGAAACAAAAAAAAAACAACTATTTTTATAAAAATAAAAATAAAATGTGTTTGTTTTATTTCCTTATTTATTTTATTTTCTCCACTATCCTACTCTTATTTGGAGAATGAATAAGATTACGTATAAGATTATTACCAGTGGAGCCATTTCCGAAATAAAGACTCAATTATGTACATACCCAAATTTAAAAAATGTATGTTAATAAAAATTAGGGTATGAGAAGCCAACTTCCCTTGAAAAGATGGTTCCAAAAATTGTTGAAGTATGGAGTGTTGTTGCAAACAAATGATGGAGTGAAACCAATCTTCAATATATCCTTTACTCCCTTGATTTCCCATAGCCATCGTATCATGAAGTTCTTGAGTGTTTAAAATGGTTTGTTGATGCAAACTAGGAGAAACCTCATTTTCTTTGATGACTTCTACAATTTTTGGATTTGATACATTCTGGATCTCAGTGTAAATTTTCTCCAATAGTGCATGTGAGATAGAATGGGTGGGAAGGGTTGGTGAATTTTTCAGTTCAACACTGTAAGCATGTTGTACTGGTTTATTATGGTGAAAGTGTGGAATGAGTTGAGCAGGAGATTGTGTAGGGAATGGAGCCTCTTGATGATGTAGTTGATTGTGTTAAGTAAATGATTTTGATTAACAAACAAGATGTTGTGGAAGAGCTGGAAGATGTGTTTGTGCTACAAGATGAGGGAGAGTAGTCATGTAATCATAAGGTGAACCATGCCAATCTTGTAGACAAGATTGGTAGTGGTTATATTGAGATTGGCATGGCTGCCCTAACATATGAGTATTTCGTAATGAATTATGCAAGTAAGAGAATGGAGAGGAAGTGTTTTGAACCATACCTATAGGCCATGATTTCCATGGTTTTGACCTTGTTGCAGCTTCCGCATCTCTTTGATATGCTATTTCCAAATTAGATAAGGAAGAGTGATTATCTATGGGATGCTCCTTTTGGTAATGAGGGAAAAACACTTCATCAAATTCTTGATTTCTCTGAACCTGAAAAACATTCAATTGTGACTTTAGAGAGCTAATAAAATCATATTTAAAATTTTCAAATAAAACCTTGATTTCAGCTCTTATGTCTTTTGTTCTTGTAGTAAATTTGGAAGAGAAAGAAGAAACTTCTCTAGAATTCTTACCAGCCTTGAAAATTCCTCTTGAATACCTTATGCACAATTCACAAACATCATCATATGATAACTGAAAAACATCACCTTTTCCTATCAGATTTAAGAGTTCTAAAAATTCATTTTTGATTCCTTTAAGAAGGAGTGTTTTCAAGATTTCTTTTTCCAAATGCTTATGCTTTGATTTTTGAAGGTTATGTCGAAATCGCTCTACATAGTCCTCCAAGCTTTCATCTTCCCCTTGTATCATACCGAAAATATCTTCATTGGATTTGCAGTAGTCTTGGTACTTCTTCAAAAATATGTTCTTCATGTCCTCCCATGTTTGGATGCAGTTCCCACCTAGGCTCATGAACCATCGTAGAGCTGCTCCTTTTAGAGTAAGAGGAAACACTTTCAATCTTTGATCATTAGTACAATAATCATATCCTCTACAAAGTATTTCAAACTCAAATAAGAATGCATCTGGATCTTCATTTTTCAAACCATGAAAATTTGGTAGAGACAATGGGGGAATTATGTGCATTTGTGTCACTCCTGGATCTTTGATAGGGAATTTGAAAGTTGCAATGTCAGCCATTTCTTACCATAATAGAAGATGTTCTTCAGGTGTTTCTTTAAGGATCCTCCTTCCAATGTTCCTGTAAATTGGTTAGTGAAATGGGTCGTGCTTACATCACCACTCGAGTGGAATTACAAGATTTTTTCAAAAATTATACCTCTAAAATTCAAAAAAATACAAGCATTCATTCCTACCTTAAGCTTTCACTCAATTCTGCTGTGAAGCGGGCCAGTGAACAAGTGTGTTTCTTGCTCGGTGCGCAGGTTCTTACCTTCCGTCTTTAATACCCAATTCTTCCCAAGCATAAAAAAATTAAATATGCATCACTTTTTCTAAATGGCATACACTCTCCCCGGAAACGGCGCCAAAATGTCGAGGCATAAAAAGGTATCTTTTTAACACCTATTTATCTCACATTAATTATCAATCCGGGAGCGACTTTTTATTTCAAGAGTGTACTCAGTCTGAGGCAGTAATTTATCCAAGAGCAATGTTGTGAAGATGTAGTACAGAATAACAAATACAAAAGTAACCAATGCTTGAAAAGAAACCTAATTACAGTGACATGAATGGAAAGATTATACTACATCAATCTTGCAAAACATCGATCAGGGATGCAGTAGCAGTAACTCTTTCCCTTAGAAATCGATGCAAGATGACCAATCTGGGGACTTGGAGCAATAACCTCTATCCTCTACAGTTGGAGATCTTAAAGCAGTCGAAACAAAAGCAAATTCAATGAAAGCAATTTAAAGGAAACGAAAGCTGGAAAGGAACAACAACATGTAACTATACTCGTCTATTTGCTAATCGAAGACTATGCATAAACAATGAACAAAAATGGAACAGCAATGTGAAATGAACAACAATTACAATAAGAAATTCAACAATAATTAACTCTGCAATCATAATGAAACCAAACACGATTATCACACAACAATAATTAAATAATAGAAATACAAACAGTGGAACGATTCCACCAGGGCCGGGCCCTCAACCACCGGTGAAACGCTGCTGCACTTTACTCCAGCATTTGAGAAATGGAACGAGAACGAACTATTTTATTAATCAGGCATGAATAATGTTTACAAACAGCTCATACTCTCTCAACAAGAGTCGATGCACAATTCTGCAAATTACAACAAGAAAAGTCTCTCCATTCTCTCCCAATACACAATGCATGCTCTCCTTTTATAATCAGAAGGAGGAGAAATTAAATAGAAAGTATGATCTCACATAAAAATATTGGATTGTTCCCAACAACTTGATCAACCAGAAAATACATTTCCAACAATCGTTCAACAAGAGCAAGGCAAATTTGGCTTTGCAGCTAAGATTTGGAGGACGACCGCAACAACAAATCTGAGAAAATCATGCTCAAAGAACCCTATGTTTCTCTCAATACATGCCGAATTTTGGCAAACCATTCTTTGCTAAAGTTAATTGGGTCCGTTCTGGACAAAACCCATGTTCCGGATTTTCCATATTCTTCTTCATTTTCTCAGAATCTCAACCGCAAAACTATCACTTCTTATTCCAGCGAATTTCTAAGTTGGAATATTTCATAATGATTTGGAAATCAAATCTACAGTCTGGCAAATATCTTGAAGGCTAAAATGGTAAGTGATATTACAAAATATATTAATAAACCATCATTGATAAAATTATGCATAATAATCATCAATTTATTAAAAATAAAGGAGAATAAATAATATTCATCCATAAAAGCATAAATCATTATAAAATGGATTTATATGATAAATTATAATAAATGATATGATAAATAAGAGTAAAAATGGATGAAATAAGTGTTAGAAAGTGGTCGTATTTATGACCCAACACCTTCCATGAACTTTATTTGGATATCCCTTCGAATTGGTCCTCAAACCTTAAGCCAAAACCCATTTTATCTATTGAATTCTTACCCAAAAATCCAAGAGACCAGTTGTCCCTCCTACAATGGCAAGGCAACTCAACTCCCTCTTAGCGTTTCCACCCATGCAAAATTCTAACCCAGATGCTCTTAAAATTATCTCTAATACCATGTTATAACTTCATGCACCTCACGTATGCCCTATGCTTTAGATAAAAAACGCAAACACAATGAGAATTCCTAACTTTAAAAAAATTCCATAGCATAATACACCAGCAATTTGATCAATGTACAATACACAAGAATCAGTGCCTAAAGTTTACTTCTTATATGTCCTTTAACAATAAACACTAGGGTTCCTTTACTAGATATAATGGCCCTTTACAATACTTGTACAAAGTACCAAATACAATATAATACTTACAGATATTCTTCACAAGTCTAGTTTCCCACCTGACGTCCCTTGTAGACAAATTCCAATAGCTTTCAATCTTGTTTACCACCTAGCAGACTTATCCAAAATTCCCAAAAGGAATATGTTATCCTTGGCATACTCTGTTATCCCTCAACCCCCTTTTTGTAGCATTGTTCAAGCATCACCCTGCTCCCTTAATCCCTCAACCCCCTTTCCTATTACTTGTGGCCTCCTCATAAGCATACGTCTCCCTTTCCTAGCCTTCAGATGGACCTACAGACCTACAACCTATCTCTTCAAAACTTCGCAGGGCCACGACCCTTTCCTTCTTGTTGTGTGTAATATTCCCAATTAGTCATGAGATAATTGGAATATTCATTTTTGTTTTATTACTTTGTTTAAAGAATAAAAGAGCAAAGGAGGTCCATAATAATCCTTAATAAGGAATAAATCAATGCCAAATGTGAAAAGGCTAAATCTTGGTTGTTAAATCAAGCACCCTTAGGTGTGAAAGGGGCTGGAACATTGTTACTGGGTCAACCTTGACCAAATCTACAGCACTGTCATGGAGGATTGGCCATCAATGAGGCACAACACAGTTTTAGATGGATATGCCTTGTGTGAAAGAAGTGATCTCATTGGAAGTGGTTTAGGGTTTGCAAGCTCTTGACTTATAAAATGAAGAGGATGGTAGCATTAGAAGGTTGTTGATGTTTATCATATTTTTGAATATATGGTATGTTTAGACATATATCTTTCTCTTGTTTTTTAGCTGAGATTGAATTTTGTTTAGCATTCAGTGTTCCTAGTCGGGAATTCCACCTCTTTCCATTGAGTAGCTCTTAGGAGAGTTTGTATTGCATTGTCCACTATCTGGCTTAGGGCCAAGCTTCTTCTTTCAACTATAGTGCAGATCCTATTGAGGGTTTGGTTTTTTTTGCAAGATACAACAAGTGGATACTAGATCTTTCAGATCTAGGTCATTTCAGTGCTCATTTTCAATGGAGGAGGTTTCCACTTCATTGGGAGGACAATATTGGAGTGCTTGAGCATCATTTTCAGATCTTGGCATCAGGCCAACTATATTTTGATCCCTACAGCACAATATACTTCCAGATCTGCGTTATTTCTGTAGGTGCAGTTGCAAGGTGGTTCAGCACACCATTTGGAGAGTGATTTTCTGAGTGTTGAGGATTTTCCCTTCACTTTGGAGATTAGTTGGAGGAGTCTATTCTATTGCCTATATCAGTTTAGCCACACTTTCCAGATCTGAATATTTCAGTAGATCTACAGTCTTAGATCTCAGACCTACAACTTGTACTTGGTGTTTTGTTGAAAACCCCAAGGGGGTTCTTTAGAAGAGCTTGTATAGTGTATGGATCTGATTTAGATCTAAATTTTTACACTCTTACTTGCTCTAGATTTGGTGTGTAATCTACAACTGTTGCAGAGCCAATAAAATAACGTTGTAAGGCTTTTCTAGTCTTTATATATGGTTGCAGTACCTCATTTTGAGGGATTTCTTTCATTGGAGGCTTCCTTTCCTTGTTATGCATCTTATGGGCCACTTTTACCATACATTTTGCTATTGTAATAGCAAATGAAAGTTCTCCATATTGGCCTCTTTTTTTATAAAATATGATCTGCGTTATTTTCCTATATTTCTGCATTATATTGCTGCATCCCCATTTGGGAATATTATAGTGGTATCGGAGCATCATCTTGGCACAGCCTGTGCTTTCTAAAAAGCCAATATGTCTTCTGAAGAAGGATAGCCTCTTACTGACAAAGAGAAGATGTATCAAAAGAGAAGACACGGAAATTTTGCTTACACAAATGATAATGAAGACAAGGGTAAAGCCCCTTTATCTAAAGGTGAAGATGAAGATAAGGATTTCCCTAAGATCCTTCTTAGAGCCATGCAAGACCTTGCTAGAGAGATTAAAGATATGAGAATGGACAGAATCAAGGAATCCCCTAAAGGATTTCATCTTGGAGAAGGCTCTAGCATGTCTCATCACTAGAATGATCAACCAGTGCATCAGCCACAAGTTTCCCAATGCTCTACCATGCCTACATTTTTGGCTATGGGAAATGAAGGGTTTCAAGAGCATGATTCCCTTGAAGACTATTTTGAAGAATATTAGTCTCAAAATCATAGATTCAAATATCACTTGAGTTTTCAAGATTTTTGTCAAATAAAGGACAATAGAATACCAAGGCATCATCATAGAGGTGGTGGATTTATTTAGAATCGTGATCGACACCACACTATGGGCATATTATTTTTACCCAATTTTGATGGGTCATCCAAGTGTTCTGCCAAATATTAGGTAGAAAAACTTGACATCTACTTTCAGCTGAACAAGGTTCCAGAGATAGAGGCTATCAAGATTGCAGCACTGCACCTTGAAGTTCAAGCACATGACTGGTGGTTCCATGGCTTGTCTACATTGGGTCATGCCAATGTGACTTCTTATTCAGAGTTAACTAGAAGGCTGGTGGAAAGATTTGATATAAGAGATCTAGAGGCACCATTCATCAGCCTTGTAAAGTTGAAACAATTAGGTAATACAGAAACTTACATCTCTGAATTTTTAAGACTTTCTGATATGGTTCTTGATTTATCTGTAGCAAGAAGGGTGTACATGTTCATTGATGGTTTAGATGAACCTCTTCATGGGTTAGTTAAATCTACCAAGCCCACTACCCTACATGATGTTATTGAAAGGGATAGAGACCTTCAATATTCCTTGCCAAAAGAAAAGGAAACTTTTCAGCATAAGCCCTCTTTTGCTTCAAAGGGAAAGGAATAAAAGGCTGCTCCTTCAAAGGAGAGCTCATACAAGAAACCTCTTGATGATGATGTTCGGAGAGATCTAAGAAGAAGGAAGCTTTCCTTGACTTACCAAGAATCATGGGCACCTGGACATAAATGTCCAGCTAGAAAAGAAAATTACATAGAGGTCTTCTCAGATGATGAGGAGGAAGAAGAAGATGAACCAAGGAGAGGTCACAGCACTGACACTGCAGGAGGAGAGCCAACACCATCAGGAGATGGGAATGGATCATTTGCTCCTATTGGAGGGGCTCTTGCATATTTGAGAGGAGTACCTAAGTACTTGACCTTAAGAGTTCAAGGTTCCATCTTGAATCAGAGGGTTTCTGTTTTGATTGACAGTGGGGCTACCCACAACTTTATTGATGTCCAACTAGTGCGAAGGAGGGAAATACCCACTGATGATTTTGAAGGATTCTATGTTTTCGTCCCAGGAGATAGAACAATGCAATGCATGCATTATGCCCCATCCTTATCAGTCACCATGGGGACATATACATTAATTGATCACTTCTTTGTGGTTGACATACCTGACACCAATGTGATATTAGGTGTTCAATGGTTGATTACATTGGGAAAACTCACTAGTGATTGGGAGGCTTTGCAAATGGAATGGGTGGATAAGAACAGTGGTGAGACTAAAATGATCAAAGGCATGCATACATATCCCTTATATACAACTTCCGCACAGAAATTAGAGATGGATTTGCATAGTGGAAGCAAGGACCTTACATTACAATCTATTATGCTCATGAGATTGCTACATAGGACACTATTATCTAGTGGCAAACCACCTGGGAGGCCACCTTATTCAGATTTGGTGAGAGATGTCTCACAACATGATGCTCCAAGCATAGATCCGGGAGGGATGGGAGCATTGGAAGACAATGATACAGCGTTGGGTAGGCTCAAGGAGGAGGGAGATCTTCTCCCAACATCATCATTACCCACTCTCATTTCAAATTCTGCGTTGTGGAAGGAGAAGCATGGAAGGAGTGACCTTCCAACATGTACCTTTGGCATGGGGAATTTCAAGGAGGAGAGTAGCCATATGACAGACATTTATATTGATAGATCATCAACGCTCTCATTATGGGAGATTGATCCATATTGGAAATCCCAACTGTTGGCAAATTACTCCAAGGATCTTCACACATGCATGATACTTGATGACTAGCTACATGAAGAGGGCTATTTAGTCCAAGAAAGAGTCATCTATTATCATGGTCGAATCTTCTTGTCTAGAGCCTCCAAGCTCAAGGAGAAGTTGCTGCAAAGGGCCTATGAACAGTTATGTTTCAGCCACTCATATTCCATGATATTCTACATCATCATGAGGAGCTATACTTGGAAAGGCTTTGAAGGAGAACTACATCAACATTTTTAAAGATTCATGAACCATGTGGAGTTGGGACAGCAACATGACTCTAAAAAAGAGTTAATTTAGCCATTTATTTCTTCTTTTGAGAAGGGAGATAGATCTATGCACCACTCCATTTTTTTGAGGATTAATTTTGGTGAAAAATATGCTCATGTAAATAATGTTTCATTTGATTATTGTTTGCATTCTTTCACCATGTATATGCAGGCCATAACTCCAAGGAGGAGTATTGTACCTTATAAACTTCATGGCTAACTTTGGGCCACAAAACTTTATGAACATGGCCACTCCCTTTGAAGACAAAGGGAGATTTTGTTTCATGATGGGTGCATTCCTAAAGCACCAAATATATCTCACACTTTCAGCCATAGTGAGATGACATGGGCAGCAAGTAACTGGTGGGGAAACCACTTACCACATCTTGATCTGATGCAGTCAGGAGATGCACTGCGCTATTTCCACATGTGGGACTATGACCCACCCCCATATGCACAAATTTATGTCATACATGGATTATGTACTTGTAATTTTTATGGGAATGTATGGAGGGAGGATGGGAGGTATGTATGTGCCCTTTGGGATGGATATTCTCCATGTATCTAATGCTACATGTTTCAGGGAGAACATTGGGAAAACCATGTTTTTTCATTTGAGCTATTGTCTCCTTATGGGATGGATTATTTACATCTCATGAGAACTTTGGAGGAGCAATTCATGGAGGGATGGATTGGTGAACACTTAGCCTATGGAGGAAGCTTATCACATTTTTGTGTCACCAATGGAGGAGGATAAGATTTGCTACACTCACCATGTCAGTTTCTTGAGGACGAACAACATTTGGGAGGGGAGGACTGTAATATTCCCAATTAGTCATGAGCTAATTGGAATATTCATTTTTGTTTTATTACTTTGTTTAAAGAATAAAAGAGAAATGGAGGTCCATAATACTTCTTAATAATGAATAAATCAATGCCAAATGTGAAAAGGCTAAATCTTGGTTGTTAAATCAAGCACCCTTAGGTGTGAAAGTGGCTGGAACATTATGACTGGGTCAACCTTGACCAAATCTATAGCGTTGTCATGGAGGAGTGGCCATCAATGAGGCACGGCACAGTTTTAGATGGAGATGCCTTGTGTGAAAGAAGTGATCTCATTGGAAGTGGTTTAGGGTTTGCAAGATCTTGACTTATAAAAGGAAGAGCATGGTAGCATTAGAAGGTTGTTGATATTTATCATATTTCTGAATATATGGTCTGTTTAGACATATATCTTTCTCTTGTTGTTTAGCTGAGATTGAATGTTGTTTAGCATTGGGTGTTCCTGGTTGGGAATACCACCACTTCCCATTGAGTAGCTCTTGCAAGATTTTGTATTGCATTGTCCACTATCTGCCTTAGGGCCAAGCTTCTTCTTTAAACTACAACACAGATCTTGTTGAGGGTTTGGTTGTTTTTGCAAGCTGCAGCAAGTGGAGACTAGATCTTTCAGATCTAGGTCATTTCAGTGCTCCTTTTCAGTGGAGGAGGTTTCCACTTCATTGGGAGAACAGTATTGGAGTTCTTT
This sequence comes from Pinus albicaulis, assembly GCA_034641835.2. NCBI lineage: Eukaryota > Viridiplantae > Streptophyta > Pinopsida > Pinales > Pinaceae > Pinus > Pinus albicaulis. The sequence goes on from CM076573.1 coordinate 950,246,241, forward strand.
AGCATCATTCTCAGATCTTGGCATCAGGCCAAATATATTTTGATCCCTACAACGCAATATACTTCCATATCTACGTTATTTCTGTAGGTGCAGTTGTAGGGTGGTTCAGCACACCATTTGGAGAGTGATTTTCTGAGTGTTGGGGATCTGCCCTTCACTTTGGAGATCTGTTGGAGGAGGCTATTCTATTTCCTATATCAGTTCAGCCACACTTTCTAGATCTTAATATTTCAGTAGATCTGTAGTCTTAGATCTTAGATCTACAACTTGTACTTGGTGTTTTGCTGAAAACCTCAAGGGGGTTCTTTAGAAGAGCTTGTATAGTGTATGGATCTGATTTAGATATAACTTTTTACACTCTTACTTGCTCTAGATCTGATGTGTAATCTACAGTTGTTGCAGAGCCAATAAAATAATGTTGTAAGGCTTTTCCAGTCTTTATATATGGTTGCAGAACCTCATTTTGAGGGATGTCTTTCATTCGAGGCTTCCTTTCCTTGTTATGCATCTTATGGGCCACTTTTTACATACATTTTGCAGTTGTAATAACAAATGAAGGGTCTCCATATTGGCCTCATGTTTTATAAAATATGATCTGCGTTATTTTCCTATATTTCTGCATTGTATTTCTGCATTCCCCATTTGGGAATATTACATTGTGTCCTCCTTGTATCACCTACATCCAGCCTTGAAAAGTCGCCTTTAAGCTGCAAGTAGGGAAATATTCCCTTGATGTTATTGTTTCCTTCTTACAACAGTTGTAGGGGTTGGCCCAGTCCTTTCTCAAATCTGACATGTGTGAAAACCATAGTCCATCCTTCCCACGAGGCTCAAACTTCTCCTTAGGCCATAACATTCCTCAAATAGAACTAAGTCTATCCTCGGACCTTAAACTCTGCCAACCATGCTCCAATATCCCTCTTGTGTCTAGGGAATTCCTACCTCTAGGCCTCTTCTATCATATTGATCCTCACAAGAAGAATAATCCTTCATGTTCCTTGTCATTAAGCCTATCCATTGGCTTCTTATTTGTACTTGTCCATTGTTCCCTTTAGAAGCCCCCTTTTCCTTTAAGAAACCTCCTACACCAAACTCAACATTATATTAGAATATTAAATGTTTTCCTTGTGCATAACACCCCATAAATTTGGGTACCAATCCCACAATTGGGTGAAAATCCCACACCTCACACTTTATGTTCATTTCTCTCTCACAATATCAACACCAATGACATGTGAGAGTACCTCTCGATGCTAGCCAATTTCAAAAATACACACACACAAAAAAAATATCCAATGCTTGATGTAAGCAATAGGAAAATGAATGACTTGGAAGTGTTTGGAAATTACAATAAACAAAAAATTGGACATCATTTCACCTGGTTTCGAATATGAGGGTAGTGTCTTGAGTCACCTACTCCTAAAAAAAAAAATCACAACTAAGTGTTCTTACTATGTGTGTTTGTAACAATTACTCCAATTGGTTGGCTCTTGTGCAAAACTTAGCTACATGAATGAGAAACTATAAGGAATTATGTTAATTTAAAATCAATTGACCATAAAATCCATTCCATTTATGATAGAATTTCCAAATCATCTGGTTTCAATACAATGTGATACATTAATATTGGCTCTAATGATTGACTTGATGTTCTAGGGACGCAAAAAAAATTGTTCGATAATTTCAAGAATCTCTTAGGTGTGTTCATAAATGATTACCAATTGGTTAATGATGTTAGGGATTAGGATGATGGTTTTATTCCCTTGAATTTTTTATAGTTTCTTTGGGATTATGTCGACCTATACTAGGTAAATCTCATCAATCACTAATTATCAACATTTTTAGATATATTTTCAAGTTAAATTGATATTTATTATTGATAATGATTTTGGATAGTACAAGTATCATGTCACTGAGCCGTTGTCTATAGCAAGCTTAGTCAGTATGTATTAGACCTTATATTTTATATAAACATTTGAGAAGTTTAATTGTGTGTTATTAATTGCTTTTGTTGGCATCAACCAAAACATTAAGTGGTGACTCAATGCTTTCCAAATTTTTCCAATCGTCAATGGCCTTTCGATAGTTCAACAGATTCTATGGTTTATCAAAATCTAGATCAGGAGCAGAAATTAGCTCAAAATTAAAAGTGCTTAGAATAGAACCAAACCACAATGACAACGACTGGCTCGTCACCAAGAATCAAATGCAACTCATTTCGTCGAAACTGAGTTCATATGAGGAATTTATGGTCTGTTGATTGTCGTTTAGAACAAGGAAATTAATATATATATATATATATATATATATATATATATATATATATATATATATATATATATATATTACAAATATGCAGTGATAAAATGGCGACGTTACTAGTGCGAAGATATTCTTCAATTTTTGTCCAATGGGACTGTGAGAAGTGACACTATTGGATTCGCTAGTTTGGTTTGTGAAGGTAAAAATTTCCCGATATTCTCCAAGGTTGAAGGTGAATTCACATGTTGGAATTATTCTTTTTTTACTAAGGATTGGATTAATATATATATATATATATTGTTCTTAATCATATATTATATTATATTTATTATATATATTAATATTTAATATATTTTAATTCCAAACTTTATATTAATTAAATTCCACATATTAAATCATTTCAACGAATTCATATGTAATGTTATGGCATTTCATTAAAGCCATATTACAAAGGATTTAATCAAAGTTTGGGTGATACGTATATCACATGGTGGCATTATAACCTAAGGTCTGTTTCGAATGTTATAATCGGTGGCAACTATATATTCGGTGGTGGCATATTCATATGGTTTTAAAACCATATCCTGATAACTATTGTTTGGAGCGGATTACTATATAGTGGCAAAAACGGGTATAGAGGGGCAAGGTCGGGGTTCGACCCCGTAACCTCCCAATGCCTCTACCGCCTTCCACCAATACGCTGCCACCTTAGGAATTGAAAGGATTGGCGCAGACTTTGTATCATGTAATTGAAAGGATGATCGTGCCATGTGCCCAGGTTTTAAGCACCTAGTTAATTACAGATTAGTGTGCATTTAATCCAGCAGTTAAGCATGATTAGCCATTAATTAATCTATAGTTAATTTGGCAGATTTTTAGCAGATTCCCCAAATTTGGCGAACTTGCCAACTTTGGTGGGGCTAACTAGCAATTTTCCAAATTTAGAGGCAGAATCTAGGGGAAACTTTAATGAGGCCTATCTTGAGAAATTTTCGACCAATTTTGGCTCAGGAATAGTCATTCCTAGCAAATTGGCATGCTCTGAATCCATTAGAACATCTTGCAGGGGAAATGGAGCAAATATACAGGTGTTTTTGGTCACTTAAAGAATTTTGAAGCCTAGGGCCACCAAGAGGGAAGGCCATGCCCATATTAGCTGAAGGCCAAATGGAGTGAATGAATAGTCAATTTTTGATGTATTTGATTTTTTGAACATAGTGGTATAGTTTTCAGAGGCGTTGGAGCACATATGAAGGTGTTTTTTCACTTTGGAGATTAAACAAGCCCATGGCCATCAAGATGGGAGGTCAAGCCTATAGGAGCTGGTAACCAAATTCAGAGGTTGAATGGTCATTTTTTGGGTATTTGAGTGTTCTAAAGGCAATGGAATATCTTTCAAATCCATTGGAGCCATACAGGTGCTTGTAATCAGAAATTTTACTCATAATCCCAAGAGGGCCTAGCTAGTTAAAGCAGGTCCATAGAGAAGTAGCCCAGGAGAGGTAAACTCCATTATCATCCATTATGTTATGTGATTGTTGTGAGTTATATTTCTGCATTAATTTTCTATTTATGAGTTTTTAAAATCTAATTAACTCGTAATTTCATGATCAAAAACATATGAAACTACACACATAAACCCCTTCACAAATGGTTAACATGAGTTGATCCTTAAACATATTTTTAATACTGATGAGGGAGCTAGCATAACAATAACTAGTTTGCCCATATTCGGATCAATTTGGCATCAGAGCATAATTTTAGCTCATTTCATCCAAGAATAGCTAATTCTTCTATAGCTATTAGTTGTTGAATTTTTTCAAGGAGAATTTAACAGTTTCCCAAGTTTATGTGTGAGGGAGAAGGTAAAAATTGAGATTTGAAGTCTCAAAACATAGAAAAGAAGCTTTATATGCATTGCAGGTGTGATAATAGCTTCATTAAGTGATGCTTCTAGTCAATCTTCCATAGCAAAACTCTTTGATAAATATATGGTGTGGAAAATCTACATCATGATTGATAGGATGCAAGAGAATTATTAACATAGGACAGAGAGCATTAAACTTCAAGAGCAGTTGATTTCCATGAAAGAGGAGAAGCAAGAGATTTTTGAAAGGATGCATGAGATGGAGACTTGGCTAAATTATTCCAAGGAAGCCTTAGCTAAGTATGTTCTTAAAAAAGAGGTATGCAATTCAATTTTATCTTCAATTTCCTCTAAAATTAATGTGTAGGTGCTTTTGAAAGACACTCTAGAGGAATAGGGTCCAAATTATTGATGAAGATGGGCTATGAAGGTAAAGGATTGGGAAAACAAGCACAAGTCATAGTTGAGCCAATTATTGTTGATGAAAGGCCTAATCATCTGGGTATTGGTTATGGACAACATGATGGAAAAATCTCTAAAGCCAAGGAGGCACATGAAGGTGTTTCGAGAAGGACTTTCATTTCATGTTCATTACCCCGAGCTTGTGAAGATTGTGTTCATGAGAAATGCAAAAATTTTACACCCACTTTGCAAGAAGGTGCTCATAATCATGTAGCTAATGAGAATGGTGAACAAGAGGATGTTGAAATATATATAGTCATTGAATTCATTGTTGGTATTCTGAAGAGAGCCACTACCTCATCAAATTCACTTCCTCAAGAAGGCGAAAAAAGGTGAATGTTCAAGGTATAAATCTGATTTTAATCAAGTTGCTTTTGATTATGATAAACATGGAAAATTCTCAAATAATATTTGGAGAAAGTTTGCATGTTCCTTTTGTGTTTTGGATAACCATAATGGTTCAAGGTGTTGGAAGAAGATAGTCATGCACAGGAAAATTTCAAAGCAAAGGAGGCAGAAATTCAAAGACAAAGTAAACCATGTTGAAAAGAAGATGTAATTGTTTTGCACTCATTTCCATAAGAAAGGTCATCTTGTATACAAGTGTTGGATTCTATATCCAGCAAGTCATCCACGACATTTGAATAAGGTGGAGAAAGAGAATTGCAATAATGGAAAAGAAGATTCCATAATTGATGTGGTTCAAGATAATTCACATGATGATGATGTGCAGTTGAAGGAAGCGTCATTGAAATGGTTTGGTAAGAGATGGTTAAATTTCTTATCTAATTAAGGCTTTGAATGTTTTTTTATTTTTATCCATTCTTTGCCAATGGAATGCATGTTGCATGTTTACGCCAAGAAGGTGATTGAAAGTGGAGTATGTTGGCTCACTTTATTGCAGAAAAATTTGTTCATTTCATCTTTAAGTACATGTACATATGAATGGAGTTTTTGTACTTATGATTGTACTTGTGAGAAAGTTGAAGAATTGTATACATGCATGAGATTTTGTGTGTATGAACAGTGGAATTTTTATGGTTTCATTATGCTTGAACAGACATGAGTAATTGACTTGTGTTGGTCGATTGCTTTGTTTAACATGTATGTTGTCAACTTGAGAGTGTTGATCATTTACACATGCATGAGTGTCGACATTTGTTGATCGATTGTGTGTTGCATGCATGTCATATCGACTTGGAAGAGTTGATTTTTTCTCCAAATATGAAAAGGGAGATGTTGATGAAGTGTTTCATGAGAGATGAAATTATTTTGTTTTGGGAAAAGAATCGTCAAGTTGTTACACATGCTTATGCTTGACTTGAGAGTCAGTAGTTTGAAGAGGCATGTTTTGTCGACTTGTTTTTGGTAGATGAATTTTGACACCAAGATGTGAGAGTACATGGTGATGTTCACATGATGTGAAATTAGTTGCTTTGAAGGAGCAAGAGGATAAGTCGTTAAGTTTTTTCTTGCATGATGTGTTTTTTAAATTGAAGATTGAATCTAAATATCTTATGTTTGAGACAAGATGTCAGAAAACAGTTTGAAGTCATTGTAGACCATTTTATGTGTTGACACAAAGAAGAGAAGGAGATGGAAAATGCATTCTTCCAGATGTGGAATTTCGACCTGTAGAGGTGAAATAATGGTCATTTATTTTCTTATTTTTACTTATGTTGGAACTCATTGTTGTAGTTCAATCATTGTGCAAAGGAGGAACATGATTCTCAGTGGGAAGGCACCAAGGAATCAATTTGGTACAACATAGTGTTATATCAGTCAAAAAGCAGCCAACAAGTCTTGGATTGGGTCAGCAGCAAAAGGAGAACGGTGGTTGAAGATCCAAGCCATTTTCAAGGCAAGGCATGTCAGTAAACCGAAGTGGTTGTCATAGCAATTTTTCCAAGAAGAAACAAGATGATAGAACTTGTGAAACATAAGAGTATTCAGTACTCATGAGATAACCATTTTTTGTGGGTCCAAATTCATGTTAGTGGAAAGGAGTTATCAGAATCTGGATCAAGGGCAAAAATTAGCTCAAAATTCAAAGTGCTCGGAATTACACCAAACTAGAACAGCAGCAACTAGCTTGTTGCCAGGAATCCAATGCAACTCGTTTCGTCGAAAACTAAGTTCAGATGAGGAAGTTATGGTCCATTGATCGTAGTTCATAATAGGAAATTTTCTTAAAAAAATATTGCAGAACGGGTATAGCTGATGACATGGCAGCCAAGTCAGCATGCAGAGAATCTTCTTCAGTTTTTTTCCAATGGGAATGTGACAAATTTCACTATTGGATTCTCCAGTTTGATTTGTGAAGGTAAAAAATTCTCAATATTCTCCAAGGTTGAATGTGAATTCATGTGTTGGAATTATTCTTTTTTTACTAAGGATTGGATATTACACACACAAACAAATATATATATATATATATATATATATATATATATATATATATATATATATTGTTATTAATCATATATTATATTATATTTATTAAATATATTAATATTCTATATGGTTATTAATCATATATTATATTATATTTATTACATATATTAATATTTATTATATTTTAATTCCAAACCTTATATTAATTAAATTCCACATATTAAATCATGTCAACGAATTCATATGTAATGTTATGGCATTTCATTAAAGCCATATTACAAAGGATTTAATCAAAGTTTGGGTGATACGTATATCACATGGTGGCATCATAACCTCGGTGGCAAACATATATTCAGTGGTGGCATATTCATATGGTTTTAAAACTATAGTCTGATAATTATTGTTTGGAGTGGATTATTATATAGTGGAAAAAACGTGAATAAAGGAGCAAGGTCGAGGTTCGACCCTGTGACCTCCCCCATGCCACTACCACCTTCCACCAATACGCCACCACCTTAGGACTTGAAAGGATTCGCACGGAATTTGTATTTGAGGGGTATTGTAGTGTTTAATGGTGGAGGAACGTAGCGGGCCAACCCTCCTTCTCACATGACCATGCCATGTGCCCAGGTTTTAAGCGCCCAGTTAATTGTGGATTAATGCGCAGTTAATCCACCAGTTAAGCATGCTTAGCCATTAATTAATCTACAGTTAAGTTGGAATATTTTTAGTAGATACCCCAATTTCAGCGAACTTTCCAACTTTGGTGGGGCTAATTAGCAGTTTTCCAAATTTAGAGGCAGATTCTAGGGAAAATTTTAATGAGGCCTAGCTTGAGAAATTTTCGACCAATTTTGGCTCAAGAATAGTCATTCCTAGCAGATTGACATGCTATGAATCCATTGGAATAGCTTGCAGAGGAAATGGAGCAAATCTACAGGTTTTTTTGGTCACTTGAATAATTTTGAAGCCTAGGGCCACCAAGAGGGAAGGCCATGCCCAAATCAGCTGAATGCCAAATGGAGTGAATAAATAGTTAATTTTTGATGTATTTGATGTTTTGAACACATTGGTATAGTTTTCGGAGGCATTGGAGCATATCTGAAGGTTATTTTGTCACTTTGGAGATTAAACAATCCCATATTCACCAAGATGGGAGGTCAAGCCTAGAGGAGATGGTAACCAAATTCAGAGGTTGAATAGTCATTTTTTGGGTATTTGAGTGTTCTGAAGTCAATGGAATAGCTTTCAATTCCATTGTAGCAATAATGGTACTTGTAATCATACATTTGGCTCATAATCCCAAGGGGGCCTAGCTAGTTAAAGCAGATCCATGGAGATGTAGCCCAGGAGGGGTGAACTCCATTATCATCCATTGTGTTATGTAATTGTTTTGAGTTATATTTCTCCATTCATTTGTTGTTTATGAGTTTTAAAAATCTAATTAACTCATAATTTTAACATATAAAAACACATGAAACTAAACACATAAACCCCTTCACAAATGGTTAACATGAGTTGATCCTTAAATACATTTTTAATGCTCATGAGGGAGCTAGCATAACAATATATAGTTTGCCCATATTCAGATCAATGGTACTGATAATGTTATCTAGGAATTAATATTTCACTAAACACCGATGGGTTCATCGAAAATCGAAAAATCCTCTAAGTTTTTTTTTTCGTCAACTAAGAATATTTTACTGACGAATGATGGGCTTGTATGTAATCGAAAAAATACTTTGGGTTTGCATTAGGATACCCATTGAATTCCACCAAACACTGATAATATTATCAACAATCAATTAAATAATTTTGGTTCACATTAGAACACCTCTTGAATTTTGTTGAATGGTGATAGGCTTGTCACCATTTCCAAACATTTGTTAAGGTTATTTATTCATCATATTTTTCAAGGAAATTTTCAAAAGAAGTAAAAAAAAAACATTATTCATCAAGTATTTCAAAAGATATGATTGTTCATAAAATCATGAATGGTGCAACAAGTCAAAATCAATAAAAGAAAATGGTATCCTAAAAAAATATATGAATCGAATATTAATAGGGTGCTGATACACTTTTTGATAGTGGTTCACAAGAAAATTTGGTTTCCAAAGACTTAGTAAAGCAACTAAAATTAGAGACCATTCCTCATCCAAGACCTTATCCTTTAGGTTGGATATGCAAGAATGAAAACTTACAAGTTACGAGGAAATGTATTCTTAAATTTGCAATTACAACAAAATTTCTTGATGAAGTTGAACTTGATGTAGTACCACTTGATATTTCCAAAATTGTTTTGGGAAGCCCATATTTGTATGATAGAAAAAATATTTTCCATCGACATGAAAACAAGTATCACTTGTTCAAATATGGCATAGATTACATTGTTAGACAACATCAACATAAACTAAATCTTTCACTTTTAAATGTTAGACAAATGAAGAGACTCATTAACTATAGCAATAATTTTGTGCTTCTAATGGTTAAGAAAAATAATGATGTTGAAAATGAAGCTTTTCAAGGTTGTGATTCAAGCTTAAAATATGATTTGGTGGAGGTTGTTAACCAATATGATGATATTTTTCAGGAGCCAAACAGATTTCCTCCCAAGAGGGGAATCCAACATGAAATACAATTGCAACAAGATTGTCCTCTTCCTAAAATATGCATGTATAGGATGTCACTGATGGAAAGTGCGGAAATTAAAAGTAAAATTCAAGAGTTGTTGGACTAAGGGATCATTAGAAAAAGTACTTCGCCATGCAAGTCACCTATTATTTTGGTTCCAAAGAAGGATGGAACATGGCACATGTGTGTGGAATTCCGTGCATTGAACAAAATTATGGTAAAGAACTGTTACCCACTTCCTAGAATTGATAATTTACTTGATCACTTGAAAGATGCAAAATATTTTACTAAGGTGGACTTAAGGAGTGGCTATCATCAAATTAGAATTGTTGAAGGCGACATATGGAAGACAACATCCAAAACAAAGGAAGGTTTGTTTGAATGGCTTGTTATGCCTTTTGTCCTTTGTAATTCTCCATCTACCTTTATGTGTGTTATGAATGATGTATTGAGACCATTTATAGATGATTAAGTGATAGTCTACTTAGATGAAATATTGATTTTTAGTAAATCTCGTGAAGAAAATGTCATGCATGTCAAAAAAGTACTTGATGTCTTAAAGAAAGAATAGTTGTTTTTAAATATGTCAAAGTCTGAGTTTGGAAAAACTTCTTTAGTGTATTTGGGTCACATTGTTGGAGGAGGTGAATTGAAAATAGATCCCTCCAAGGTTGATGTCATTTTGAATTGGCTAAAGCCCAAAACAATTATGGAGGCAAGAAGCTTTTGGGAGAAACCCAATCTTGGAGGAATTTTATTGCTAACTTCTCTCCTATCGCAACTCCATTGCATTCATTGACAAGTGTGAAGCAGGTCTTCGACTGGGGTGGTAAACAGTAAAAGGAATTTGATGCATTGAAAGAAAAGACCAGTTCAGCTCCAGTACTTGCACTTCCAGACTTGAGATAGCCATTAGAGATTCAGACTAATGCTAGTGATTACGCCATGGGTGCAGTCCTCATGCAACATGGTAAGCCTATCTATTTTCATTCAAAAAATTTTAATGGTGCAGTGATTAACTATCCTACATATGACAAGGAGTTTTATGCACTGGTGGAAAGTGTGAAAAAGTGGAAACACTACATGATGGGTAAGGAAACAATCATTCACACTGATCATCAACCGTTGCAATACTTGCAATCACAAACAAAGTTGCAACAATCAAGGCACTTCTGATGGATGGATTTTTGTTAATTTTGGGCAACTAGGTCCAAAATACATGTTGCACTTCTCATATGACAATGTTCATATTTTTTTTGGATTCCTCTTTCATAGAGGTGAAATATTGATCTAAATATCATCTTGATCGGATGAGCATAACATTTATTTTGAATTTATTTTCCACATGTGCAAGGTCGGCCAGATTTGTAATGTAGGCCGACATGCCTAATAGATGTGTCACGCGCCTCATTAATGGATATAAATTGGAGAGACTTGGAGGTCATTTTCTCATCAAGTCATCACAAATTATCTCATTGTGATCTGAATGGTTCGATAACCTTTGGAGGCCTTTTTCCCCTCACACGTGTGGAGCGAAGCTGTTGTTTTTAGCGGATTTGTTTAGGGATTTTTTGTTGTAGCATTAACTGTGGTCAACCCTTGGTCATTTGACCTCAAACTTCTTCCAAAAATCTGATTTTAGGAGGTCATACTGTTGGGCACTTGTTAATATCTGAAGATGTTCTATGCTAGGTGAAAATATACTTTAAACTTCTAGGGCTCTATCAAAGTAATATGCAGATAGAACATACCAATAGATAGATGGAATACAAGCCAAAACAGAGATAAAGAATGGTGGAATTATGGCGATCAACAAGATGCTTCAACTAGAAAAGTCTTCATAATGTCAGCTTCCCACATGTCACACAACCCCAAGATGTCTCATCGAGAATGCTCCACCAAGATGTTGCACCAAGAAACCCTAAACGCAGAACAAAGAACGTTGCTCCAGCACCATCCAAGAAGAAAGAGAATGCCTCCACAAAAAATGTGTGTAAAATGAACTCCAAGTCTCTCCAATATATAGGCATCTGTGGGGGCATGTGACACATCTCTTATGTGTGTGGGATAAATCAGGCCGACCTTGCACATGTGGAATAAATTCAAAATACATGTTCTTCTCATCCGATCAAGATAATCTTTAGATCAATCTTGCATCTCTCCAAAGGAGGAATCCAATAAGAATATTGTCATCGTCATCTGAGCATCACAACAAGGAGTTTGGACCTAGTTGTCAAAAATTAACACTCCCTCTCAACTAGTGAGAACTCCATCCACCAGTGCCATCCAAACATCATGTGTCATCCTGCCGTAACTTATTTTGTTGGCTTCTTTATTTCAAAACAAAAGGTGAGTCACAAATACATCACTCCCAGCTAACCCAAAGTCAGCTCATAGGTCCGAAAAATCTATAGGACTCAAAGGAGTCACATACCAACCCAAAGTTGGTTTAACTGACCCAAAGTAATTTGGAGGTCTAAAACCTCACTAGAATTGATCCTAGATCAAGTGGTTGGACACATGCCATCCTAGACATAGAGAGTACGAAAATATCCGATGCATCCATCGGTCCTGCTATGGTCTCTATTCACATTTCCCACCTTATTGGAAAAATGAGAGGTACTTCCCATGAGTCTGAAAGTCCATGGGTAGGATGCATATGGTGCACAGATCAGAGAGAGGTAAAGCAACTCAATATCATCACGGTGGAGCAGAAGCACACCAAAAAAGTTCGGTGAGCCTAGCCCTATGATTTCTTATAGCTGTTACACATTATTTTGTCACCATGACATTTTACTGTCTATATGGGTTCATCAATACCTATATAATGCTCCCTTAGAAGTCTACAACCCTAAAGTTCCTAAACCAAGTCCTAAATTTGGAGAAAATCTTGTAAAAATCATAAAAACACTTGTACCACACTTTTCCTTAGCCTTACCTGTGGCACCGCATCCTTTTGCTCTAAAAACTACGGATATGACCGCACGTTTTCTTCATTAAAAGTGCGGACCCCTGTAAAAGGTAAATTGAAGGCAAAAGTAAATTCTAGAAGCCCACCTGGTTGAATATTCTCCCAGCTAGAAGATTCTAGAAGGTGTTATCCATTTGAAGCCTTACTCCCTCCATTATCATGAACATTCAATCCTTCATAAAAGGAGCCTATTCCTTGGTATTTGGAACTTAATCCCTTGATAAGGGGATTCTATCCCTTCCATTTTGGAGATGTAACCACTTTCCTTCTCTTATAAATTGAAGCATTGGTTCAGTCTCAAGGGTACATGCTCATACATGCAAAACTTCTCTATTTATTTTGTATACACTTTGTACTTTCTTTGTACTTGGTAGCTACGATAGAGAATGGAATTGCTGAAGAAACATACTCTTTTTTCTAGCTGCGAGAACGATTACATACTCATAGTTAGGCTGATTCAAAGAGTGGAATGGATTGTTAGACCAAAGGAAAATGCTTGTTCCGGACCCCCAGAAGGACCTGTACAACATCAAGTCAAACGCGGTTGTAAGAATCCTTCTTTTATTTAAAGAAAATACAATTGGATCATGTTTTCTCAATAAGTTATTTATGTGTTTACTTGAATGGCTTATTTCTTAAATTCCTTGATCATTAAGATAGATTTGTGATTTGTGAATTAGTATATGTTGCAGGTGCTTTTGATTCTCTTCCATGTTTTTGTTTGCAGATCTTGAGAAGTGACTGCTTGGAGCGACGGGAAAGAAGAATTCATCTAGCATTGGATCACAAGTAGGTACTTTCTTCATCATAGAAAATTCTAAATTACATATAATCTAGATAAAGTAGTTTAAATTTGTCCTATTTGTTTCTAGCTGTCCTTGTGATACTAGGGAGATATTTCTTATCCGCAAGAACAATTTATCCGCCTAACAATAGCTCCAAGAATTTATCCCCAAAGCCCCCTAGAGATTCCAGAGCTCATTTTCCAACAGGACCCTCCAAATAGGGTCGTTCAACGATTCCAAGATTCTCATGGAAGGTTAGGAACATGACCTTCCCCAAGGGCTTTGTGAGAATATATGTGACCTGCTCATTAGTTCCTATATGATCGATCCTTACGGCGCGTCATTGTACCATATCCCAGATAAAATGGTACCAGAAATAAACATGCTTGGATCAATCGTGGAACACAGGATTCTCTGACAAACGAATCCCCCTCTAGTTATCACAAAGGATAATGGTGGCATCTAGCACATGCTCGAACAACTTACTAAAGAGCTTTCACAACCAAGTGGCTTCACAATAGGCCATACAAGCTACAATGTATTCGACCTCAGTGGTGCTCAAAGCTACTAAATTCTGCTTCCTGTTCAAAGCAGACCCAAGTGTGAAGCAACATCTAGATGTGCTCTTGTGATCCACCACACTGCCAACCCAATCGACATCAGCATATACACGGAGTCTCAAACTCTAGGTAGTGTATCTCATCCCATGGTCTATCGTGCCCCAGAGATATCTCAAGAGTTTCTTGGCACCAACCCAGTGAATGTTATGAGGATAAACCATTTTTTGACTCAAAGTGTTCACTGCACAACATACGTCCGGACGGATGTTCCCTAAGAACATCAGGGCCCCTATGAGTTGATGATACTCGGTAGGATTTTCTATCACGTGCCCAACAATGCTTCCACTCAACTTCTTAAATTTTAGCTCCATCGGTATGGACTTACAGTCCACCATTCCAACAGCTTCACAATATATTTTCCTTGATAGAGGTAAATCTCACCAGGTCTCTACCAGACCTCCAGGCCTAGGAAGTAATGCATCAGTCCTAGGTCCTTCATTTCGAACTCAGAAGCAAGCTCCATCTTACACTAATGAATGAGAGGGTCAACACCAGTCAGGAAGAGATCGTCCACATAGAGAACCAGAATGAGAGGCTTCTCTGTCAACCTTGAAGTAAGGGTTCAGATCAGAATTGCTTCAAGTGAAGCCCAACTTCCTTAAGTAGTTATTTATCCTCTCGTACCAAGCCCTGGGGGCTTGCTTCAACCCATAGAGGGCTTTCTTCAACCTGCATACATGAGAGTCTCTATCATGTACTTTGAAACCTAGAGGATGCTCCACATACTCCTCTTCCTTTATCGAACCATGCAGAAAGGCAGTCTTCTCATCCATCTGATGAAGACTCCATCCTTGCATAGCTGCAAGGGTAATAATAGATCATAGGTGCAATCATAATTAATGCCTTCCTAGAGAGAAGTCTCAGGAAACACATCTTTCCTTGTACTTTCGAGAACTCCCATCAGATCCATGCTTGACCTTATAGAGCCATATCGAGGTGACAACAGCCTTGTCCTGCGGTCTCGTGACCATATCCTAGACATCATCCTTCATAATGGACTTGTACTTTTTGAGTATAGCATACTTCCAGACTTGATGCTTTACGACTTCTTCAAATGATCCAGGCTCATATTGTACGCATGGCTGCTAGATACCCTTGGTATCTATTCGGCTGCTTGCTTTCACGGAATGTCCCCCTAGGGGCCATATCGGATTCTCGGCATCCTCGAGAGTACCCCTGAGCTATGAGGGTCTTCTCTTATTTCTTCCAGCAATGTCATTTTCTCAAGAGCATACACAGTTTTGGTCTCCCTCTTAATGTCAGATCCTCTTGTGAGAGAAGACATATATATGAACATCCTCCCAAGGATTTCACAGGCAGCATATCAGATAAGTCAGAGTGTATCAGATGTCTTTATGACACTTCAGGAATGAAGAAAAGTCCCCTATGCTTTCCTTTGGCACAACCCTGACAAATGCCTTCATGATTATTTTTGAATTCGGGCATCCCAGACACAAACTCGGAAAGGTATTTGTAATCATAGACTTGAATCTTACTCACCCACTGTCAAGGCCATACAAGAATCATAGCCATATACTGCCATATATCTGTTATACATCTTGACAGTTATCATATATTGTCATATCATTGATTACAGTGTTGCCATAATATTATCATACACATCACTATCATATTCATAACATCCATACAAAACTGAAGATATCAAACGTCATGGTTTTATATATTTTTCCATATGTCTCTGAAGATATCACAGATCAAGATCATCTAGATTCTGCCATATGTCACTGTCCATATCTTCCTACGCATCAATAATAAATAAAATGACTTACTTGTTGAAGATGCACTTCACTTACATCCCTTTGGTCTCTAGTCCTTGATGTACCAGGAAAGTCCTTTATAATAGCTTCATATAGCAATGGTCAACATGACAATTCCAGCACAGGTGTTTAAAGTTGTCCTTGAGGAAAATTAGGATTAATGAATTGAGAAAAGGTACAATGTAATGATATCCAAGGACGTTACAGTTCAAATCCGGAGTTATTTTTGCTGAAGGTACCACCAAAATGGGGTTGCGAAGGTGACTGAATGGACCCCTGTGCGACTCTTCTGAATTATTAATGAAGCCCAGTTTATAAAGGATGGAATGATAAACTCGTCCTGTCAATCTTGATCAATCTGGAACTCATCCCTTCAATGAATGTATCCCAGAATTTGACTTATATGGAGGTATTGTAACATGCTCCTTGCATTTGGTCACCTGAAGGATTACCAGAGAAATATTCTCAGCCTCCAATCAAGATACCCCAGGTCTGAAGTGGCTTCTTTCAACCCCTCTAAGAATCTGACTTTGAACTGCTTCAGGGAATTAAGCTTTGGCCAACCAATGAGAAAGTCTCTGCCTCATTCTACAAGCATACTCAACTCAACGAAATACCATTTATCACAAGACTAGACTGAAGATTAGACAGATAGAAAATGAGAAACCTGGTTGTATTTGAATGTTCTAGTGAAAACGTCCCCACTGGAGCATGAGAGAGCAAGCTGGACATAGCGAGAATAATCACGAACATAAGTGCATATTTGACTACTACAGGTATGCATAATACTTCAATCAATAATGCCATGTTCCAGTTACAAACCCGCCTGATAGTTAGCATATTTCCATGCTAACAGGTCTCTGGTAAGCTCCCTGCTCATAGAGTTGTATTGCTCTGTCACAAAATCGACCCCGATAACTGACACGAAAACTGGGTCTTTTCACATACTCCTTCAATTTGGAACCTTCGGCCAATCAATTTGATATTTAGCTCCACGCCCAGAATTTTTTAGTGACCAAGAGAGTCAATGACGTCGGCTTGGATGATTAGGTAGCTCTGACACCAATTTATTTTGGGCATCACTTGGTCTACCAACCATATGCACTCCTTGGCCACTCTTTTAACGGTGTTCTCAGCCCAAGTATACAATATCAGCACCAATGTCTTCTGATTACTTGATTGTTCAGGGAAATGTGATTTCGCCCTAAATTCTCCATGTTAACAATGTTGATAGTTCCCAAAATGTTTGGCACTCGATCATTCAAAAAATCGACTGCGGCTTCAAATCCCCTATACACTTTGCTTGACGGTTGCGCTGTAGAAAATTATCACCCACACATCTCAGGAGTTGCACCATCAACATATCTCCACTTGGAATATGAATCTGGACCCGTAGAGATAATCAGCTTCGCCAAATAATAATTAAGTTTCGACTCTTCATAACATTTTGAATATCAGTGAGACTCCATCTACAAATTCATTATGTCGGCAGTAGATTCAGGGTTATACGTCGCTAGATCAGTCACGAATCGTATGGGACATTCACGTGATTATAATATCTGAATTGAAGATTGACATTGTTGCTAATTGTAAAATATTCAAGCGAGATAACGACCCTCTCGAACTGAATCCTCATATTTGTGCCAGCGGAAGCATTGTAGTGCTCCGAAAGGCCAGCGATGAACAAAGTTGATGGGTGTTAACTTAGTTTCAATGATTTCGATTTTGTATGTATCTTCCTATGCCGAGGACTGTGCGAGTGAGAAAATGGTGACAAAATTCATGAGTTGTCCATGCGTATGCTTCCCTTCAGTATCCATGTTATCATTTGTTGTGGTGGTATGGCCTGTGGCCTACCACACAACCTTAACAGAACCCTTATTTTCCCTTAGAACAACCCTCATCTCGCTGCCCTATATTCTTGACATAAGTTGGGCGTTGTCTTCTCCTAGCTCCAATACCATGTTAAATTCTGAAGATGTTCTATGCTAGGTGAAAATATACTTTAAACTTCTAGGGTTCTATCAAATTAAGATGCAGATAGAACATACCAATAGATCGATGGAAGAAAAGACAAAACATAGATAAATAATGGTGGTGTTACGACGATCAATAGGATGCTTCAACCAACAAAGTCTTCATAATGTCAGCTTCCCACATGTCACACAACCCCAAGACGTCTCATCAAGAACGCTCCACCAAGATGCTGCACTAAGAAACCTTAAATACAGAATGAAGAATGTTGCTCCAACACCATCCAAGAAGGAAGAGAATGCCTCCACAAAACATTTGAGTAAAATGAACTCCAATTCTCTCCAATATATAGGAATCCTTGGGGGTGTGTGACACATCCCTTATGCATGTGGGATAAATCAAGCCAACCTTACACATGTGGAATAAATTCAGAATACATGTTCTACTCATCTAATCAAGATAATATTTAGATCGATCATGCACCTCTCTAAAAGTGGAATCCAATAAAAATATTGGAATCATCATCTGAGAATCAAAACATGGAGTTTGGACCTAGTTTTCCAAAATTAACATTGCTAAAATCGAGGAATTATGGGTTGTTTGACCAAAGCCCTAATCTTCTGCATTGACTTTTTTGTTGCTGCCTGCGCTGATTTTGGGTTGACTAGTGTTGACTTGTGATGAGCTATCTTTGAGGGCTGTGGGTGTGAAACATTGAAGATTGGCTAACCGAGAAAGACTTTGTTGGTTGAAGCATCCTGTTGACTGTCGTAACAAAAAAATATCTCATATCTTTGCTAGAGAAAAGGAATTGTAAATCTGATCTATATTTGGTTTGTCTTCTATTGATCTATTATTTTGTTCTATAAACATTTTACTTTCAAGTTTATGTGATTGCTATTTTGTATCGAGCCTAACAAAGATTGAAGTAAAAGTGCATCAAGCATATAACACCATGGTTATCTAAATTTAACATGGGATCAGATCTGAGGTGAAGACAAAGTCCAAGAGTCCAAGCTGGTGTTAGAATCAATCTCTGAAGGAAGAAATCACTTCAAGGAAAAATGGCCTCCTCAACCTACAAGGGTTTCATGGCTGATGATAAATTGACTGATAAGTCTCATTATCATGCATGGAAGATGTCCTTGGATTTGGTGCTGGAAGATCAAGATGTCATGGACTAGGTGAAGGGTAAGATCCAAGAGCCTCCATCAAATGCAGCTTCTACCACGAATACGAAATATAGAAAATTGGAAATCAAAGCAAAGATGATTATCCAGGATTCTATTCATAAGCACTTGGTTGCTTAAATTTCTAAGCTGAAGACATCTAAGGAGATGTATGATTAGCTGGTGAGCATGTTCAGGGCTAGCAATGATAATCAAATCCTCTTCTTCAAGAATCAATTGAAGAATATCAATAAGGGTAAGGAGGAATCTATCCAATCCTATTATATGACGCTCACTGAAATCAGGAATAACATCCTAGCTATTGGGGAAGAAATATATGATCGAGAGATGGTTCTTATTGGACTTGGAGGTATCCCCCGTGATTGGCATGTATTCAATACCACTATTCTTAATAATAATGCGATTCCTGATTTTGATGAAATATTGTCCAGATGCACTCAAGAGGAAACAATAATGATGGAGTATGCCTCTAATGGTAATCGAAGTGACTGTACTTCCTTCGCTGCTCATGCAAAGAAGAAGAACCATGGTGGCTGGAGAAATCAAAACCATAGTAGAGCGGGGCCCAAAGGAATAAAGGGAAGATGTTACACTTGTAACAAGTCTAGTCATTATGCAAGAGAGTGCCCTAATAGAAGGGACTCTCCCAAGGATTATGACAACAACAACTCGAGAAGGAATGGCAGGAACAACAGGTTCCAAGGAAAAAAGGAAGGCTCCCTCTGATCATAGTGGAAATGGGAAACCTTTCAAGAGGTCAAGAAATTCCAGGTGATATCACTCAGTAATTTCTCAAGGTTAAAGAAAGAACTCACTGAGGTAACCATAAACCTACTTTTAAACTCTAAGATATAGCCTTCTTAGGGTTCAGAGAGGGCTCTCTCTATAAGATTTAAATTTGTTTTTAATATAATATATTAGGCTAGTTATGATTGTGCAATTTGGTTTTGGTTTGGTTTTGTTTGGTGGGAAAAATCACTTAATGATATGGATAGTGGGAAATCTGATTGTCCATTGGGCTAAGGAGTCAAAAGTCAAGCAGACAGAACTAGGATCAAGGTAAAAAAATCAAATTTTTTCAGGGAAAGATAGATAATCGTTTGAAGATCTTGGAAGACTGTTTGGTGAAGTGGTTTGATCGAGATAAAAAGCAATGAAGGGTTCTTTGATCCGGAAAAGGGAAGAAGTAGGCAGAGGTCAAACGAAAGAGGGAGCAATTAAGGGTTCACTACTCTGGAAATCAGCAGAAAACATAGAAATGATAAACAGTAAAGACAAGGTGCTTTTAACAAATTCTGAAGTAATACTCCTATTTATTCATTCAAATTTATAAAACATAATGGATGCATGAAACAAAGAATAAAAACAATGACAAGTAGAAATTACTTCACTTCAATAGCTCATCACATGAATCTTGAAATATGATGCTAGTTGATCTGATCTAGTCTGCTACTCGAAATTTGCAACACAAAAGCCTTCAAGTCCAACAAAAATGACTATATAAATCTTCGGAAATTTATTCCACAATAATACTTCAAAGGATGAAGTATTTATACAAATTCTAAACTAGAATATATTGAACAAATATCAAGATTGTTTTACAAATATCTCAAATTGTATTACATAAATAGAACTTAATAAAAAGACACTTAAAATTAATGAATCTATTTGGCACTATTTTTATGGATTTATGATGACAAAGAGGAGAAATTTGAATTTGATATCAACTCTTAGTTGATGATAAGGCATCCAAGTCACTAATTGTCTCCTTCCTTTGTGCATTTTGCTCTAGAAATTATGCAAAATTGGGGTCCAATGATACCTTTGTATATCTCAATATGAAATAGATATGTAAAACATGAAAGAGGTTTTTGTAGATAAAGATGTTACTAAGATAAACCTCTCTCAGTTTCTCAAAATTCAGTTCGCGCTGTTCACCACATGCTCTGCAAAAAGATGTGTAAAACAGAACTTTGCACAGTTTGAAACATAGGCTGTAAAGATGTGCATGTATCTCTCATTCTATAATACCTGTGCATAAATTGAGGTTGGTTTTTGTAGCTTGGAGTCTTAGGAACATAAAACTCCTCCATTTTTGCAAAATTCATTTTGCATTGGACATAATAGTTTCTACAAAACTATGATTTAAACAGGAAATTTCTGCAAAAATGTCCCTTCATGTTCTGTTTTCATCTTTTAACTTTACTGTTCTTTTAACTGTTTTTACTTTCACTTTGGATAAACTTCATTGTTGCTGGTGAAATTATTTTCATCTATGTTTAACCATTACTACCTCTGTATTTACTTTTACTTTTTACCTTGACTGCTATGTAACTTTTTTTTAACCTTTACTGTGACTTTTATCTGATACACTTTAACTCTGATGATCTTTGATTGTTCTATTTTCACTGTCACTGTGAATTATTATTTCACTTATATCATTCACTATGTAATTTCATCATTTTGATCTTTCTCTGACTTTGATTTAATCCTTTATTTGTATACAAATTGTTTGTTCAATGAAGCTTTTGAATTAAAATCTAAGAATTTGGAGCAAATAATTTTGTCAACTAGTATTGAAACTGTTGGCCCAATTTCATATTCTGATAATAATCTGTAACAATCAAACAATTCGTTAATAAAACCCTAGTCTGAAGGGAAGCCAATAATGACTTTAGGGAATAGGGAATATAGTGAAAGGAGTTCTGGCCATAACAGGGGTTTTCTCATAATTTTTACCTTCAGATCTTAGGAAGTCTTGTTTTTAGATATTTTTGTACACTTCTATAAGCTTAGACTATTTACAGAAGGTATTTCTGATATGACAAAGGTCTTTGGATAAAATAAGCACAACTTGGTTCTTTCCTTGGATTAAACCCTTCTATTTTGGCTTTAAAATATTCTTCAAACTCCTTATAGGTTCAAGAAAAGGTAGAATTAGGGTTTTCTGCTCTTCTTGAATAAATTGGACTAAAATGGTTCAATTTAGACACATAAGGATCCTGATTATTTGCAAGGGTTTATCTATTCAATCAAAGGGTATTTAAAGTCTATAAAAGGTTAAAATTACTTCAATTTTGATTTAAATACAGATTGCAGTATCAAAATCGTAATCTTATCAGGGTTTTTCAGCGAATCTGTTCTTTTGGGGATAGATACAGGTCTTTCTCTGGGCAAAATAGGCTTTACAAGGCTTAATTTCTCATGGTTCTTTCAAATGAAGGGAAGGTTATTTTTCTTCGAAGTATACCTGTTTGTGCAATTATTTGGTCTTTTAATGGTTTATTAGGCGTAAAACATACTTCTGCTGGCTTTGAAGGTTTTTGGAAGTCGAATTGTAGCTTCCAGCAGTCTTTGACAACAACTATGGTGGGTTTTGCAGGTTGTCTGGGCGCAAAACAGTATATCAGCTTCGTTTTCTTCAGTTGGGAGGATGAATACATACAAATAATGCAGAAAAAGGGTTTAGTGGGCGCAGTATGAATTTTATATAATGTTTTAGTTCAAAAAAAGTTGACATTGAATGCGTATTATGTCGAAACAAAGGGCAGTTTTGGTATTCAAAGGCGGAAAACCAAAGGCAGTTTTCACACGGGAAATGGGCGGTAAGTTGTTTTGGTTAGATCGAATGCGATCCAATGAGCTGCTACCGTGTGGAGGAGAGAGAAAATTTTAAAACAACCTATTTCGCATGGAATGGGTTGTGTTATAATAGCGCAACTTAAATTGCGATATGGTATTTCGATCGTTGGATTTGAGAGGGATAATGTGAACGGTCGCGATTTAATATGAAGTTGCTCAACATTCAAAGGTGGGGTCCAGGTTTTAGTAATACGGCGACATATGTTTTTAACTTTATAAATATACATTTATAAAGTTTAAAACTTTGTGTTATATGATTGGCGGAGGGGTAAATTTTTTTATGTTTTCAACTTAAAACATTTAAAAAGTGTTTCGACCGATGGTGCAGGTATTTATATTATATGGTATAAAACCTTAACAAGAGTTTTAAAACCATAGGGAGCGGGATTTATTTTTTAGGATATGTTTAAACCTATGGGGAAAGGGCGGGGATTTATTTCACCATGTGGGATAAATAACCATAGGTTAAACTTAAAATAGTGGGTCCTGGGGATATTAATATGTAAAGAAATTAATATATACAGGAAGGGTTATTTTATAGGGATTTAATACTTAGGCTAGAAATTAATATTAAATGGAGAATGTAATGAAATGATTTAAAAAAGATAATTTTAAACTAAGTAAAGTGTAAATAGGTCATTTAAGCATAATTTGTCCCATTTTGATTTTTTACACAGACTTAGGATAAAAATGCATTTTGAAGGTTTTTGAATGTTTTTAGAATGAAAATAAAATTAATGAAGTAGGGTTTTTTACTTTCACTAAGCAAAAAAGTGTTTTATTTAGGAAAATGGGTCATAGTTTTGGAAAAGGGTGAATATGCTGAGGAAATGAGTTTTATGTAGGGAATCCAATATTTTTAACCAATCAATTATTAAGCCTTGGGTCTGATCCCAATAGAAGTCAGAGAGATGCTCTGAGCCTCTTTAACTGAAGATTTAGAATACTAAATCATTGTGGGGGAAGGGAAATTAGTAATTTTTTTTCCCGATGATGCTTTATTACATGCTTTTCACAACTACTTTCTAACTACCCATCATTATTCTAACATTTTTTACTTCATTTGCATGGGTGCATTTAAGTTTGCAACCCTAAATCCATTTTTATTTCAAACCATAAATCTATCTAAGTCTAACCTTATTTCATCCTAGGGCTCAGATTAAACTGTTGAGCTCCTCATTTATTCTCTATTTTAACTATTTATCTGCCAAGTTTAGACTGTTTGGCTAGATCTTTATTCTCTATCTAAAACATGAAATTCAAAGCATGAAAATTTAAGATTAAACTATTTAACTGATCATGGATTATGGCATTTTGAACAATCTGCACATAATCATTATTCTTGTAGTAAAAATAAATAGTAGTGGCATTTTGACTTGCTCACTTTCAGGTCTTATTTTTATCTCTTTTTTCTTTTGGGGTCTATTTTTTCTAAGTCCTTTGATATTTATTTTAGGACTTTTACCCTTTTTTCATTTTTTTTTTCAAAATATAGGAAAACAACTTGCAGAAAGCAAGGTATGTACATATTTACAAGACTTCTCAAAGTCAATTCAAAAATTATGAATCCTATTATTATAGGATCCTAACAGTGACTCCACATGGGGATGGCATCTCCTTGTGAGATGTCAAGAACACCGTCGACTAGTAGCCTGATCTATTGGGCCAATCCCAAACATGCATATGTTGTGATTGAAAAACTCTTGAACTGAATTTACACCTTTTTATGCAAACTGAAATATGATCTGAGACTAAATGGTGTTTCAACCTTCAAAGCAAACTACTAAATCATCAATATCTTAGGGCCATTTTCCTTGGCTTTCAAATCTTAATGAATTGTTTCAAACTAGCTAAAAACTGAAAACTAAAATAAGCTAAAATCCTATCTACTTACTCTAATCAGTTGTCCAACTGTTGGTTAGGTAAAATGAAACAACCAATGCAACCATTCAAGCATTATGTACTTTGATATATTTTTCTGCATTTGCTTGTTGATTATCAAAATTGTAATTCTGCAACCTATTAGAAATTTGTCAACAAATGAGAGAATAAGGAAATACTTGATTTCCTTTTTTGACTCTAGAAATTTTACAATAGGATCTTCTGAGTTATATGTACAAATGTTCAACTTATCCAAGGAATTGTACCTCTGTTTTGAATGGCCTCCATGCCATGAGACTAAATTGTCTTTTTTAACTTTATTTCCTTACAAAATCAACCTATGATTGTTCTGAGATAATTTCATATTTTCATATAAGCTTTGTGATGATATTTCTACTTATGGACATGCATGTCTACTAAAACTTTTATCATCTTGATACTGAATCTTATAGTTAGTTAATGGAGAAATATTTTGGTTGCATTTATCATTCATCACATAAGCTATTTTATCATGAAAAACTTTGAAAGATTGCTGCAATTTATATATGGGTTTTAATGGAACTTCATAGATTTCTAGGGGTTGTTCATCCTTTAAAAACTGAAATGCTTTAGAGCATAATGGTATAGAAATTTCTTTCAAAATTTATGAACTTTCTTCTTCACTCCCATATTTGATGTGTGTTGTATGATCATTGTATTTGAGCTGCTGAAACTAAACTTCCTCATCCCACAAACTAGCTGGAGAACATAATTATCATCATACTGATCATACTTAGGAAAATATTCAAAAGAAGGAATGTCATCAATCATACACATTAGATCAGCAGATTACTTTCCCAGCAATCCTAATATATCTTAATTAGATTGGTTGCATTATATTTGAAGGTCATCATTTTTCTCAATAGGAGTACTATCAGGCAATGGGCCTTTTTGGGAAGGTAGAACAACATGAGCATCAACTTGTTCTTTTGTCTCTTCATGGATAAAAACTTTAGTACATACATCAACATTAAAATAAGTAGAAGAAATTTCTTCATTCTGTAAATATTTTGAGGATGGTTGCATGTTTAGAAGAAAATTGATTTCTTCTTCGGTGAGGTGGGGTGGGAATCTTTGAACTCTTAGATTTGAATAACAATTTTTTTTTCTCTTATGTAAGAACTGATCATGAGGTTGAATCTTTTCTTTAACTTCATTCAAAACATTATATGAAACATCATTTGTTACTACAGAGGGGCTTTGTGGATCTTGATTCATCTCTTGGTCTTTTTCATCTTTGATTAATTTTTCTTGATTATCATGACACTTAACTTGAGAATGAAAGTTATGGACTGCTACTAATAAATATTCAGGATGTCAATTTCCTAAATCTTCATTAATATTTTTACGGTAATGTATGAGATCTTCAGCTTGATCACAACAATTTTCAGCTAATGATAAAGATGGAAAATCTTCTTTGTAATGCTCATAAAATACCTTGTGAAAATCCCTTAAAGAAAATAAACTAGCAGGTTTGAGAGCTTCATACCATTCCCTTGCTTGTCCTTATAAGGTTGCCATGAATAGCTTCATGAGGCAATCCTCATGACAATAACCCTTCAATATCCATGAGTATATATGAAATTTAATGAGATGTAACAAAGGATCATCAATATTCTCATCTTGAAACATAGGAATATTTTTATCCCAATTTACCTTTGGTAGTTTGTGTGGAAATCCAGGAATGTGATCTCTGCTCATGGGAGCATACCTGCATTGTATTCTTGGGTTCATCTTGTAAATTAGTCATAAATAAGGGCCACTGTATCTATAAAACCAAGCTAGATCCTTCTACCAGTGGATTCTTAAATTTTATTTTTAAAATTTATTTGGAGTTGTCAGGTGGATGATTTTAACCTTTGCGTGTCTGATCAATGTCCACCATCATAGATAAGATCTGATCCTTGTATAATCTTTATGAAGAATATTTTATTCCCCATTATGGTCACCAATATGTTATCACTCAGTAATTTCTCGAGGTTAAAGAAAGAACTCACCGAGGTAACCACAAACCTACTTTTAAACTCTAAGATCTAGCCTTCTTAGGGTTCATAGAAGGCTCTCTCTATAAGATTTAACTTTGTTTTGATTATAAGATATTAGGCTAGTTACGATTGTGAAATTTAGTTTTGGTTTGGTTTGGTTTGGTTTGGTGGGAAAAATCACTTATTGAGATGGATAGTGGGAAATTTGATTGTCCATTGGGCTAAGGAGTTAAAAGTCAAGTAGACAGAACTAGGATCAAGGTCAAAAAGTCAAATGTTTTCAGGGAAAGATAGATAAGTCTTTGAAGATCTTGGAAGGTTGTTTGGTGAAGTGGTTTGATCAGGATAAAGAGAAATGAAGGTTTCTTTGATCCAGAAAAGAGAAGAAGTAGGCAGAGGTCAAACGAAAGAGGGAGCAGTTAAGGGTTCCCTACTTTGGAAATCAACAGAAAACATAGAAATGATAAACAATAAAGACAGGGTGCTTTTAAAAAATCCTAAACTAATACTCATGTTTATTCATTCAAATTTAGAACACATAATGGATGCATGAAACAAAGAAGAAAAACGATGACAAGTAGAAAGTAGTTCACTTCAATAGCTCATCACATGAATCCTGAAATATGATGCTAGTTGATTTGATCCAGTCTGATACTCGAGATTTGCAACATAAAAGCCTTCAAGTCCAACAAAAATGACTATAGAAATCTTCAATAATTTATTCCACAATAATACTTCAAAGGATGAAGTATTTATACAAATTCTAAACTAGAATATCTTGAACAAATATCAAGATTGTTTTACAAATATCTCAAACTGTATTATATAAATAGAACTTAATAAAAGAACACTCAAAACTAATGAATATATTTGAAACTATTTTTATGGATTTATGATGACAAAGATGAGAAATTCGAATTTTATATCAACTCTTAGTTGATGATGAGGCATCCAAGTCACTAACTGTCTCCTTCCTTTGTGCATTTTGCTCCAAAAATTCTGCAAAATTGGCGTCCAATGATACCTTAATATATTTCAATCTGAAATAGACATGTAAAAAGTGAAAGAGGTTTTTGTATATGAATATGTTACTAAGATACACCTCTCTCATTTTCCTAAAATTTACTTCCAGCTGTTCACCATATGCTCTACAAAAAGATGTTTAAAACATAACTTTGCACAGTTTGAAAAATAGGCTGTAAAGATGCACATGTATCTCTCATTATGTAATACCTGTGCATAACGTGAGATAGGTTTTTGTAGATTGGAGTCTCAGAAACATAAGCCTCCTTCATTTTTTCAAAATTCGTTTTGGATTGGACACAATAGTTTCTGCAAAACTATTATTTAAACATTTAATTTCTGCAAAAATGTCCCTTCATGCTCTGTTTACATCTTTTAACCTTACTGTTCTTTTAACTATTTTTACTTTCACTTTGGATAAACTTCACTGTTGCTGGTGAAATTATTTTCATCTCTATTTAACCATTGTTGCCTCTGTATTTACTTTTACTTTTTACCTTCACTGCTTTGTAACTTTGTTTTAACCTTTACTGTGACTTTTATCTGATACACTTTAACTCTGATGATCTTTGACTATTCTGTTTTCACTATCACTATGAATTATTATTTCACTTTTACCATTCACTATGTAATTTCATCATTCTGATCTCTCTCTGACTTTGAATTAATCATTTCTTTGTATACAAACTATTTGTTCAATGAAGCTTTTGAATTAAAATCTAAGAATTTGGAGCAAACAATTTTATCAACTAGTCTTGAAATTGTTGGCCCAATTTCATATTCTGCTAATAATCTATAACAATCAAACAATTCGTCAATAAAACCCTAGTCTGAAGGGAAGCCAATAATGACTTTATGGAACAGGGAATATGGAGAAAGGAGTTCTGGCCATAGCAGGGGTTTTCTCATAATTTTGACCTTCAGATCTTAGGAACTCTTGTTTTTAGGTTTTTTTGTACATTTCTGTAAGATTAGACTGTTTACAGAAGGTATTTTTGGTATGACAGAGGTCTTTGGATAAAATAAGCACAACTTGGTTCTTTCCTTGGATTAAACCCTTCTATTTTGGCTTTAAACTGTTCTTCAGACCCCTTATAGGTTCAAGAAAAGGTAGAATCAGGGTTTTCTGCTCTTCTTGAATAAACTGGACTAAAATTGTTCAATTCGGACACATAAGGATCCTGAATATTTGCAAGGGTTTCTCTAGTCGATCAAAGGGTCTTTAAAGTCTATAAAAGGTTAAAATTACTTCAATTTTGATTTAAATACAGATTGCAGTATCAAAATCGTAATTTTATTAGGGTTTAGCAGCGAATCTATTCTTTTGGGACAGATACATGTCTTTCTGTGAGCAAAATAGGCTTTACAAGGCTCAATTTCGCAGAAAATTGGTTCTTTCAAATGAAGGGAAGGTTATTTTTCTTCGAATAATACCTATTTGTGCAGGTATTTGGTCTTTTAATGGTTTATTAGGCGTAAAATAGGCTTCTGATGGCTTTGAAGGTTTCTGGAAGTCGAATTGTAGCTTCCAGCAGTCTTTGACAACAACTATGGTGGCTTTTGCAGGTTCTCTGGGCACAAAACAATATATTGGCTTCGTTTTATTTAGTTGGGAGGATGAATACATGCAAATAACACAGAAAAAGGGTTTAGTGGGCATAGTATGAGGTTTATATAATGTTTTAGGTCAAAACAAGTTGGCATTGAATGCATATTATGTCGAAACAGAGGGCGGTTTTGGTCTTCAAAGGCATAAAATCGGAGGCGGTTATCGCCTGGGGAATGGGCGGTAAGTTTTTTTGGTTAGATCGAATGCAATCCAATGAGCTGTTGACGCGTGGAGGAGAGATAAAAAGCTAAAACAACTTATTTCACATGGAATGGATTGTGTTATAATCGCGCAACTTAAATTGCAATATGGTCTTTCAATCGTTGGGTTTGAGAGGGATAATGTTAACGGTCGTGATTTAAAATGAAGTTGTGCGGTGTTCAGAGGTGGGGTCCGAGGTTTAGTAATACGGCGGGAAATGTTTTTAACTTTAGAAATATACATTTATAAAGTTTAAAATTTTGTGTTATATGATTGGCGGAGGGGTAAATTTTTTTATGTTTTCAACTTAAAACATTTAACAAGTGTTTCGACCAATGGCGTGGGTACTTATATTATATGGAATAAAACCTTAACAAGAGTTTTAAAACCATAGGGAGCGGGATTTATTTTTTAGGATATGTTTAAACCTATGGGGAAAGGGCGAGGATTTATTTCACCATGTGGGATAAATAACCATAGGTTAAACTTAAAATAGTGGATCTTGGGGATATTAATATGTAAAGAAATTAATATATACGGGAAGGGTTATTTTATAGGGATTTAATACTTAGGTTAGAAATTAATATGAAATGGAGAATGTAATGAAATGATTTAAAATACATAATTTTAAACTAAGTAAAGTGTAAATAGGTCATTTAAGCATAATTTGTCCCATTTTGATTTTTTACACATAGGCTTAGGATAAAAATGCATTTTGAAGGTTTTTGAATGCTTTTTGAATGAAAAAGAAATTAATTAAGTAGGGTTTTTCACTTTCACTAAGCAAAAAAGTGTTTTACTTAGGAAAAGGGATCATAGTTTTGGAAAAGGGTGAATATGCTGAGGAAATGAGTTTTATTCAGGGAATCCAATATTTTTAACCAATCAATTACCAAGCCTTGGGTCTGGTCCCAACAGAAGTCAGAGAAATTCTATGAACCTCTTTAACTGAAGATTTAGAATACTGAATCATTGTGGGGGAAGGGAAATTAGAAATTTTTTCTACCCGATGAAACTTTATTACATGCCTTTCACAACTGCTTTCTACCTTCCCATCATTATTCTAACATTTTTTACTTCATTTGCATGGGTGCATTTAAGCTTGCAACCTTAAATCCATTTTTTCTTTCAAAGCATAAATCTATCTAAGTCTAACCTTATTTCATCCAAGGGCTAAACTGTTGAGCTCCTCATTTATTCTCTATTTTAACTATTGATCTACCAAGTTTAAACTGTTTGGCTAGATATTTAGTCTCTATCTAAAACATGAAATTCAAAGCATGAAAAGTTAAGATTAAACTATTTAACTGATCATGGATTATGGCATTTTGAACAATCTGCACATAATCATTATTCTTGCAGTAAAAGTAAATAGTAGTGGCATTTTGACTTGCTCACTTTCAGGTCTTATTTTTATCTCTTTTTTCTTTTGGGGTCTACTTTTTCTAAGTCCTTTGATCTTTCTTTTAGGACTTTTACCCTTTTTTCATTTTTTTATTATTTTCAAAATATGGGAAAACAACTTGCAGAAAGAAAGTTATGTACATATTTACAAGACTTATCAAAGTCAATTCAAAAATTATGAATCATATTATTATAGGACCCTAACACCGGGTACGACAAGTCTAATGTTGTTGATAATAAGAGAAATCAATTTATTCTTGTATCTTCCCTCTCTGCTGCATATCCACCTGACACCCTCGATGTTTGGTTGATTGATATTTGTGCTTCAAGGCACCTCACTGGTTATGTAATATCCCAAATGGGAAAAAAAAATAATAACAAGCTAAAATATATTACGGAGACAACAAAACAAAAACTGATATCAAAACACCAATGGAGCCATAAAATACCGCTGAGTCATTTTATTAATTTGCTAGAAATGAGTACAATGGAGGTCTGGAGTGAAGGCACCAAGGCTTGCTCAAGGAAAGCTAGAGAAGCCCTTTGAATCAATGCCTAAATCGCCCATTGATGGTACATTGTATGGCTATAGCTCTGCACTGCAATCTATTAGAAATGTTGTTGTTGCTCCCGAAGAAATGTCGCTAGGGCCTTCCACACTTCTCAAGAAAATTTTGGGACTTTAGCCCCGGACTTTACTCAAGAAACCCACAAAAACCCATGAAGGAAATGACCAAATGTTGACCCCGAAATTTCAGCCCAATTTCCCCTAGCTCCTCTAGCTGCTAGCTAAGTTAGGATCTCTGTTTGACACCTCAAAACTGTCCAGAAAAATCTTCCAAATTAATCTTGACTTCTCCTCAATAAACCCAGAAAAACTCGCGAAGGAATTCCGGAAAGGCTGACCTCGGAAATTCACCCTCTAGCGATGGCTATGCTCTCCCATTGGGCATGCTGGCCTCTCTGATGAAAACATTGAAAGAAGGACCTCCAACTGTCTGAAAAAATCAGCTATGGAAGGGTTGATCCCCTCACAATCTCCTGACTGAAATCTCGTGAAGTTATCTCCTCCATATGTTGCTCCTCTCTATGATTGCGCAATCTCCTTGGAAGACTGCGCTATTGTTACGTAGGTAAATCCTCTCTGCAGATAGAGACGATCCCTCTAGCCCTAGGGTGGGTCTAGAAAGAAACGGACATGCTAAAGTATTTCTTCCTAGTTAATGAATGAACGAAAGACATGGTAGATCAACCTACCTGGAATCTAATGTTGTTGTCACTGCAAAAAGAGTAGTAGCCTCTTGCTCCTGTCTTAGCAAATGACAATCTGTTCGTTGTTACGCCTGGATACCTACACATGTAACAAGAAACGAGAACAAAATACGATATCATAGTTTCATTCACAACTATTAACCAGTCAAAGAGATCTAAAGCTATTGCATTACACAAACATCATAACACAATAGTGGAACCAAACAGTAGTCATGTATATATAAGTAGAAGGAAGAGGTACAACCGATGCTTTGACGTCGCAGTCTCCTCCAGCAGGGTTCAACCGAAGCGCGTCTCGGTACTTGTTGAGGGATTCAGATGAAATGAGGACTTGAATTCAAGCTCTCCTCAACGTGATTCCTTCTATCTATCTTCTCTAGTCATCCAACTATAGTATCAGCTCTCCAAGTTCAGCTACTCAACCATTCAACTAGTTTGTACTAAGAGAGATAGTTTCTTGTATAGATTAAAAGGAGGAGGTTGGGATCCCTACAAAGGTGGGAGGGAGTCCTATCCTTTAGGAGAGTTCAAAGGGAGGTGGAAACTACTAACTAAAGGAGGGAGTTCGTGGTTGTTTCAGTTCAACCACTCTCAATGACTCATCTTCGAGGTGGTTGGGATAGAACCTCTGCCTCTATTTTTTTTTTTAATTCCATAAACAGCTTGGCACGGGTGCTTAATTGGGACAGAGCACCAATTGGCGCGAGCTCAATGTTAGTTTTCCAACTCGGCACGGGAATGTAACTGGATACTCGCGCCAAGGAAAAAACAAGGGTTTTTACAGTCCTGCTCAGGGAATTGTCAACAAGAGAAATGTTACTCTCATGCAAAGGAGTGCAGTGAGGGTTTTTTCTAGGCATGACACTACTTATTGGTCACAGAAACAACCCTCCAATGGGCGATATGGGGATTGTAGGGACAGTGACAAAATGTTGTGTAACAGATGCCCCTTAAAGCATGATGTCCGAGGGAGAGGGAGGGGAGAAATGCTTTATGAGAACGTGTTCGAACCAAACACCATTGTCAGAAAACCTGTAATTAAAAATACAACCGATATCTCTGATACATGAACATGTGTCATGGGCACAACTATCCATATAGAGTATATATAAAAACTGAGATCTGAGGTATGGACGCAGCCATCCAACAGTAAGGATCAACAAATAGACTCAAGTATGGTCGCAGCGATCCAATCAAAAGTGTAGAAATTTCCTGTTTTCCCACCCCGGTTTTCAGTTTCACCTTATTTCTCCTTTTAGTTAAATGCCCTTTCCCATATCCTTACATTCAACAACAGAAAAATATTTTTTTGCTGAAAACACAAATTCTGGAAAATTTACAGAATGCTGGAAAATGCAGAAATAAAAATAAGCAAATACAAAACAACCATTCAACACATTTAAACACTGAGATTTTTGGTCAACATGACCCTGGAAAAACCCCCTACAACTCTTGGGGAAAACCAATTCGAAAGCTCCTTCTTATTTCTAGAAAAATGCTTTTTACAGTGAGAGAAATATTCAGAAAAATAAGCAAGTAAAATTTTACAACTTATCTCGTTTTCCGTGCCTCACAGCCAACTGGAAAAACTTCCAAACAACAAAATAGAACAGCAATAAATGTTGTATGACCTCCTCGATTTTTGTGCCAAAATTTTCAGCCTTAAATGCTGCTGTATGGACTGTCTAGAAAAGCGTGCAAGCTGCCATAAATGATGCTGTACGGTTTTTCTCGATTTCCGTGCAGAAAAAAAAAAAAAAAAAAAAAGCCACAATTTAATACACAGTTTACACATGAAATGCATTGCAGGAAATACAACAATTCGGCATACAGCCTTCCTAAAACGTGCCAGCAAAACGGCTTCTCTGCTCCTCGATTTTATTTTGACTTCTTCCTCTGACCTATGTGACCCAGGCCACAAAGCTGGCCTCCGTTTTCTAAGAAATCGTGCCCCTGAAATATGCCTTTCACTTTAATGTACTAACCTTTCTTGTCTGGACTTCTTTGGCTCTTGCTAGAATGTGCAAAGTCACCTCTTTCTCCTCACTGCCCAGAAATATCCCTTGCTCTCTTGCTCTCCTTCTCCCAATCTGCTCATGAAAGAATGAATGACCTTTTCCTCCTTTCCCTCCTTTAACCTAACCTTAAGTGGCTTTTGGGGAATCCCTAAATCCAATGGCTGAAACAGATTTAGATCTAGGGCTAAGATTAAATGCTCATTTAAATCTCACTTTCTATTTTTTAATTCACCCCACTTTAATAAAGACCCACTTAGTCATTTATTTCCAAAGTCACTTTTCCTTTCTAATTTTACATTGACTTTATTAAAGTCACTTTAAAGTTAGACTTTAGTAACTTTATCACTTAAAGTCACTTTTAAATTAGATTTGACTTTATAACTTTATAAAGTCACTTTAGGAGAAAAATTAAATTCTTTTGGACACTTTTTCCTAGGCCAAAGATCAAAGCCTTAGGGAACCACCTGTCCTCCAGTAACCAAATTTCAACACTCCCTCTTACCGAGGAAGGTGTTCCTCACCACACCCATCTTGTCTCTGAAGTAGACATGCTTGCCCCATGGTAAGGATTTGGTAAGAATATCTGCAACCTGCTCATCAGTGGGAATATACTCAAGCTTCATAGCTCCCTTCTGAACATAGTCTCTGATGAAATGATATTTGATCCTGATATGCTTTGACCTGTCATGAAATACTGGATTCTCTGTGAGTTTAATGCAACTATGATTATCACAGTAAATCATTGACGGTCTCAACGGCTAACCAAATAAGCCAAACAACATCTTGCGAAGCGAGATGGCCTCACAACTAGATAGACTAGCTGCCATATACTCTGCTTCCACTGAACTCAATGCTACTGACTGTTGCTTCTGGCAGAACCATGACACCACTACCGAACCCAACCCAAAACAACACCCTGAAGTGCTCTTCCTAATAGAAGCACAACCTGCCCAATCAGAATCAATGTAACCTGCCAATCTCACTCCATCCCCCTGCCTATAGTCCAGACCATAGTCCACTGTCCCCTGCAAGTACCGCAAAATGTGTTTTGAAGCCACCTAGTGAACCTTCCTAGGCTCACACATAAACTGACTCATTGTGTTGACTGCAAAACAAATATTTGGCCTAGTGTTGACAAAATACATCAAGGAACCAATCAGCTATCTGTGCAATGTGGGATCCACCAACTCAGAATCTGAAGCATGAAGCTTCTTCTAGTTGGTGATCATCGGTGTCGACATGGGTTTACAATCCTCCATGTGAAATCTACCAAGGATATCCACAATATACTTCCCCTGCCCCAAGAAGAAATTCCCCTCCTCCTGCCACACCTCCAAACCCAAAAAGTAATGCATCAAGCCGATGTCCTTCATCTCAAACTCCGCCGCAAGATCTCTCTTGCAGTGCTCTATGAGTCTCTCTGCACCTGTAATGACTAAGTCATCCACATACAACACCAGAATGAGAAGCTCCTCACCTATCACAATATAGTAAAGGTTCGGATCTGCCTCACTCTTTGTGAAACCCATCTTCTGCAAGTAAGTATCTATCCTGGAGTACCAAGCTCTGGGAGCTTGCTTCGGGCCATAAAGGGCCTTCTTCAGTCTGCACACATGGGACTCCTTCCCATGCACCTCAAAGCCCTGTGGCTGCTCAATGTACACCTCCTCCTGTATGAAGCCATTGAAAAATGCGGTCTTCACATCCATCTGGTGGATCTTCCAACCCATCTCTGCTGCTATCGATATAATGGAGCGGATCGAAGTATATCGAGCCACGGGAGCGAAAGTCTCCTCATAATCAACTCCCTCTACCTGGGAGAACCCTCTAGCCACAAACCTCGCTTTGAATTTCTCAATGCTGCCATCTGCAGCATGCTTTACCTTGTAAAGCCATCTGGAAGTAACCACGGATTTGCCCTTAGGCCTCGACACCACCTCCCAAACATCATTCTTTATGATAGAAGAATACTCCTCCTGCATGGCCTCTCTCCAGACCTGCTGGCTAGCTGCCTCCTCATAGCTAGAAGGCTCAGAGTCAAGGATGTTGGTAGCCATTGCCATATAGCTACAAAACCTCTCAGGTGGTCTGCTCTCTCTGACCGGCCTCTTAGGCCCAACAACAGATGTGGCCTCTCTCAAGGTGTCCTGAAGCCACTTGGGCTTCCTCTTCCCTGAGCACACTTATCCCATTGGAGAATGAAACTCCTCCTCCTTATCATCATCAGGAGCCTGAACTCCTGACTGTCTATCTGCTGTCCTCCTGCCTGCACCTGAACCTATAGAAGCTGAGGTACCGTGTGAACTGTCCATCAGTGGACTCCCTAGTGAACTGCTCTGTGGACTGCTCTGCATGCTGCCCGAAGCACCACCCCTCTGACTCTGTGAGCCACTGCTCACTGACGGACCTAACATCGTCATAGATGTACATCCGGATCCTCCTGATCCCTGCCCACTGGATCCATGTGACTGACTCAACTACTACTGAGGGTCTAGCTGATCCAGATACTCTAACTCTCGTGACCTCCTAAAGGCCCTATCCTCCTCGAACTTCACATCCCGCCTGACAACAACTTTCCTCTATGCAGGAATGTAAATCTGAAAGGCCTTTGAGGTCTCACTGTAGCCCACAAAGATACCCTTCTCTGCAGTGGGCTCTAGTTTGGTCCTCTTCTCCTTGGGTATGTAGGAGTATGTAATACACCCAAAGATACGAAGATGACCAATATCAAGCTTCTTCCCAGAAAAAGCCTCCTTCGGAGTCATGTGCCCCAAGGCACGATGCAGACTCCTGTTCTGAAAATAAACAGCAGTGTTGTAGGCCTCTGCCCACAAAAACAATGGAAACCCATGATCATGTAACATGGCTTTGGCAGCCCCTCCGATGGATCTGTTCTTCCTCTTCGCAACCCCGTTCTGCTGGGGGTTGTAAGGAACAATGAACTCCCTCTTAATTCCTACCTCCACACATTAGTCAACAAACTCTCCAAGGGTGTACTCTCCTCCATTGTCCGACCTCAGGGACTTGATCTTCCGACCTGTCTGTGTCTCCACAAGAGCTTTGAACTCCTGAAACCACTTGAAGACCTCACTCTTGGTCTTCAAGAAATAAATCCAAGTCCTCCTGGAGTGATCATCAATGAATAAAACATAGTACTCATATCCACTCAAGGAAACATGAGACATCCGACCGCTCACATCGGAATGAATCAAATCAAGTATCCCATTTGCTCTACTATCACTGCTGGGAAAAGGGGATTTGGAAAACTTGCCCATCGCACATCCTTTGCAAGTATCAAAATGATCAGTACTGAAATCTGGCACACCTGTTGTGATCTCCCACAAAGTCCTCAAGGCTCCATGATACATATGCCCCATCCTGCGGTGCCAAATCTCACACAGCTCAGAACTGCTAGCTCTGCTGTCGGTACTATTGCTCAATGCCAAAAGGGGCTGAAATGCAAACTTGTACACCTTTGCATGGTGTACACCTATCACTCTAACTGAATCAGCTAGAGCACCCCTGGGATATATCAGCACCTGTCCTCCCCTGAACAGTATCTTATATCCTCTATCCTCCAAAGCTGAGACGGATATGAGGTTCTTCCTCATCCCTGGCACATAAAAAACATCTGACACCTTCAAGGGAGGTTTGGGTTCCCTATGAAATGTCAGTGTTCCCACACCAACTGCTCTAACAACTCTGTCATCACCGAGTACTACCTCTATATCAGTGCCACTCTCTGAAAGCTCTGAGAAGTACTCACGGACTCCTGTCATATGACGTGAAGCCCCACTGTCCACATACCAGATACCCGAAGATGCTTCGCTAGTCGAGGGAAATGCATGCTCCCTCTGAACCTCTGTGGCAGGTGATCCTGCACTAGAGGACTCACACGCAATGAACCCAAACTCCCGGTCAAAGCGATCTGCAAAGTCCTCAACCTCTGCTGAAGCTGCCATGCTCTGGTTCTTCCCCTTCTTCTTCTTCTTCTCCGGACACACAACTGCATAGTGTCCCATCTTTTGACAATTCCAACACTTCACTTTGGAATAGTCCTTCTGTGTGTTATCTAGTTTACCTTTACCTTTTCCTTTGCCCCCACCATTGCTTGTGGAAGCCTGCTTCTTCCCTTTGCCTTTCTTGCGTCCTGCCAACAGTGCTACATCCTCATCCTGCTCAACTGGCTTGGCTGCCCCAAGCTGACCTTTCCTGATCTCTGTCTGAATGCAATCATCCCAAAACCTCTCCCATGTAGGAAGGGTCTCACGTGCACAAACCCCATCAGCAAAGTTCATCCATGAACTGGGGAGGCCATTCACTGCAATCCGCACCAACTCAGTGGGTGGAATGACCTCTCCAACTGCTGCCAACTCATCTCTCACGTTAGTAATATTTGTGAGATATCCAGCTGCACTGTCAGTCTTACCCATCTTAATGGTCTTCAGCTTCTCCTTCAGGACCATTTTCCGGTTCTCATTAGTACTCTGGTAGAGATTGGACAATGCTATCCACATCTCATGAGCATTTCTCTATCCTCTCACATGAGCAATGCAATGGTCTTTGACTCCGTCTAGAATCAGTCTCTTACCCTTGTTGTTATTTTTATTATATGCTGCCAACTGAACAACATCAGTAGGCACAACAACAGGGTTCTGTGTGGTATGCACCATGATGTCCCAGACTTCTGCCTCCTCAAAGATACTCTGCATTCTCTCCTTCCAAACGTTGTAATTGGTATTCCCATCCAACCTATCCTCCACCCTCAATCCCAATGACATCTTTTTGTCCTAAAAACTGAAAAATAGCACTGCTGTAGTAAAGATAAAAATTCTGTGTGTGAAAAATCAGCGTGCTGGAATTTTCTGAGTGAAAAATCAGCAGACTGTATTTTTTCTCCTTGCTATCCCAAACTGCACTTTCAGCACTCAAGCTCTGATACCATGTATAAATTTCTGATTTTCCCACCCCGGTTTTCAGTTTCACCTTATTTCTCCTTTTAGTTAAATGCCCTTTCCCATATCCTTACATTCAACAGCAGGAAAATAATTTTTTGCTGAAAACACAAATTCTGGAAAATTTACAGAATGCTAGAAAATGCAGAAATAAAAAACAGCAAATACAAAACAGCCATTCAACACATTTAAACAATGAGATTTTTGGTCAACATGACCCTGGAAAAACCCCCTACAACTCTTGGGGAAAACCAGTTCGAAAGCTCCTTCTTATTTCTGGAAAAATGCTTTTTACAATGAGAGAAATATTCAGAAAAATCAACAAGTAAACTTTTACAACTTATCTCGTTTTCCGTGCCTCACAGCCAACTAGAAAAACTTGCAAACAGCAAAACAGAACAACAATAAATGTTGTACGGCCTCCTCGATTTTTGTGCCCAAATTTGCAGCCTTAAATGATGTTGTACGGATTGTCTAGAAAAATGTGCAAGCTGCCATAAATGCTGCTGTACTATTTTTCTCGATTTCCATGCAGAAAAATAGAAGAGCTGCTGTACGGATTTCTGCTTTGAAATCTGTGAAAGGGTACAGCCACTTGCTGTACAGCCTTCCTCAAAAAACGTGCCAGCAAAATCAGCTTCTCTACTCCTCGATTTTCGTGCCAACTTGCTGTACGGCCTTCTTGGAAACTAAGCCAAAACTGTTGTATGGATTTTTTAGAAAATCATGCCCAAAATCTGCCTTTCACTGTGTGCTAACTCTGTTGTACGGACTTGCTAAAAAACTGCTTTGGAATGTGTGCCAAAGTGTTGCCTCTTTCTCCTCACTGCCCAGAAATCTCCCTTGCTCTCTTGCTCTCCTTCTCCCAATCTGCTCATGAAAGAAGGAATGACCTTTTCCTTCTTTCCCTCCTTTAACCTAACCCTAAGTGACTTTTGGGGAATCCCTAAATCCAATGGCTGAAACAGATTTAGATCTAGGGCTGAGATTAAATGCTCATTTAAATCTCACTTTCTATTTTTTAATTCACCCCACTTTAATAAAGACCCACTTAATCATTTATTTCCAAAGTCACTTTTCCTTTCTAATTTTACATTGACTTTATTAAAGTCACTTTAAAATTAGACTATAGTAACTTTATCTCTTAAAGTCTCTTTTAAATTAGATTTGACTTTATAAAAATTATAAAGTCACTTTAGGAGAAAAATTAAATTCTTTTGGACACTTTTCCCTAGGCCAAAGATCAAAGCCTTAGGGAACCACCTGTCCTCCGGTAACCAAATTTCAACAAAAAGAGTTATGCAATAAGTTATAATAATCCACCAAAATCCGCAGCCTAGACTTTATCAGACAAAATCCAAGGTCTTGCACTCCATCTCAACCCAAACAAGTACAATTTCAGGCATGCGAATATATGAGCTGAAGTCGAACATGCGAGAAAATCACCTGATTACTAGCCAATGATGAAAGTTGTTAACAGGCACGATAGAAACCACCATTAATGAAAATGGCTCTCAAGGCACAACCGGTACAATCTACGGGATGTGAACAGTGATCTGGCGTCGAACATCCGTAGAATCACTCGATCGAAGGCCAATGATGTGGACCTTGCGTTGAATACGAAAAACCTGCCATTAAGGCATGTAGGCTCCAAGGTACCAGAATAGAGTCTCTTGATCAAATTCCTGGATAATGAGTTGAAGTCGACAGGAAGTGATCTGATTGAAGGTGGGCCATAATGTTTCCCACGTCATCGATGCGAGACAGAAGAACATGATAATAGTGAATCAGGACCAATAGAGAATCAGAGGGCAGTTGAAAACTGTAGAGGCAAACTTCTCTTGAAGATATCAACAGCACAACACTGGATTTGGCAGTATTTGACATCAAAGGATCTGAAGTCATGACGACGTGGAAAAGAGTGGATGAGAGGTCAAAAGAGATAACCCAAACCCATGGAGGCAAAAATGACGAAATGAGATGTTCCCAACCCGACACAAATGTAGACAAGTGCCATGTTCAAGAGCGACATACTGCCAACATAACTAAAACTTGGTTCCATTTTTCCCCCACCATTGTTGGCGAGTACCCCAATTGTTTTTTAAACAAGCTTGAAGGGGATAGCATATGCTTGTGTTGTAAGTTCGTCCTTCAGACAAATCCATCCTAGTACATTTTACGAGCCCTAGGAAGGAGGAAATTGAGTAACGTCATGGCGACGAAATCCGATTTCATCAGTGTTTAACGAGTCTGAAAAAGGGAGAACTCGACATCTTTTCATGTTTAGAGATTTTGAAAAGAAGGCAGAAAAGAAAAATCCAACAATCCCTTTTCGTAGGTAGTCTCGCAGATCCAAAAAGGTATAAAACTATGTCGGCGAGAACCTCTTAGTCGCGATAAGCTAAGGTATTCATTTTTCATAAATAATTCATCCCAACCCGAAAAAGGGTTAAATGTACACTAGGTGGATATCATTTCGCAGCCATTTAACGACTTCAAAACGACAAGAATCTTAGCAATCTTTTCAATTTTAGAGAGTTAGAAAAGAGCTGAAAGATGACTCCAATAGTGAATTTTTCGTGTTTTTACCGAGTCTGAAAACCTGCTCCTACACAAGAGATATGTGTGAAACCCATTTTTTGAAATAAAATAAAATAATCGAAAAATATATCTTAAAACCTAATTAGGGTTGTGAAAAAGTTATAAATGCCAAAAATGGTAAAAATAATTACTTTTCACTTTTTACCTCTTGTGAAGCAATAGTTACCCATTTAGCACTGTGATTTTGCGGTGACGATAGCAGATGATCCGAAAGTCCAATCTCGATTTCGTCAGTTCCAGGTAAGAGCTTACACCTTTCCCTTCATTTTGAGTCATTCCTTTCTACCTGCAATTTCTAGTTTTGAATTTTGGGGGAGAAAATGTGAAAATTAGGGCACAACGGTTGGCGCGGGTTTCGAGCACGGAGTTGTGCCAACCGCTCTATTTTATACACTAGGGCGCGCCAACAGTGCAGGCCATTTTTATGTCAAAAATCCCAAGTGATAGACCGTTTTCACAAATTCTGATGTTCTTATTAGGCTAACAATGTCCATTTAATAATATTTGCAGGTATAAAGCAGAAAAATGGTCATAGAATGGAAAGAACGGGAACATAGCGAAGAAGATGAGCTCGCCATGGAAAATGAGAGAGTCATGGAAGCTCTCAGAAACTGTGGACTGAAAAAATTCTTCCTAACACCATGCCTTCGAGCTCAACCAGAGCTACTGCAGTATCTGATTAGCATATGGGACGAAAATCAAGAAAATTTTGTCCTTCGAGATGAGGAACTTGAGATTGAAGTCTCTGACGTCTATTTCATAACATGATTATCACGGAGGGGAGTAGCACCAATCCTAACTGGCACTTGACCCTGCATGGAAAACATGACCATGGTAATAGACAAGGTATGTCCAGGAGCACGAAAAGGATCGGGCAGTGGGAAAGTTGATATCCAGACTATCCCAGACTTGACACTCAGAGTAGTGTTACATACCATCACACGAGTTGTGGGATCACAAGCACCGCACGAAGAAACAAATACACAGTTGATTCTTGTTGTAGAATGCTTGAAACCGATCATCTGCAACTGGGCAGAGGCCGTGACAATAAACATGAAACGCCAGCTAACAAAATGCAAGAAGGGAAAATTGAAACAATTCGGTTATGGGTCTATTCTGGTATCGTTCTTCTTGGAATGACTACTAATATTTCAGCGGCAGGAGGTCATAGTCCCAGCACCACGAGTGAGAGAACCACGGATGGTCCGATGGGCAGATCTAATGCCAAGGGCAGGGGGCGGTCAAAAGATGTCCTGGAGACTGAAATTCTTCGATTGGCTCTGCCAACAACTAATTGTCATGGAGTACTAGCC
Organism: Pinus albicaulis; assembly: GCA_034641835.2. NCBI lineage: Eukaryota > Viridiplantae > Streptophyta > Pinopsida > Pinales > Pinaceae > Pinus > Pinus albicaulis. The sequence continues at coordinate 950,289,118 of CM076573.1, forward strand.
CTACTTTGGTACAGATTTCACTAATGATCCAGACCTCCCACTCCCGGAGGGAGAGGATTGGGATGAAGATTTGGGGAGACTTATTTTTAATTTTTGTGAGTATTATGATTTTTTATCTATGTTTGTTCTAATATTAAATCCATGTGTTTGTAGATGTTGGCCCAGAAAGACCTGTCGGAACGTCATCGATAGCGAGGCGAATCCCTCGCGATTTCGACCATCAAGGCGAGGGCGGCGAGGAAGATGAGATAGTGCGTAATGTGGAGGGAATCACCCAAGGAGTTCCAGACTATGCATGCTTTGACGATGTTCCACGCGCCTACCATAGGCATACTGTAGGGGTGCCCAGCCGAATTCACCGCTTGCTGAGGAAACTCGTACGGGTAGTGACATGTTATCACGACCACCACTCTAATTAGATACCTAGGTTTTATTTTCATCTGCATATTTTGAAGACGTGATGTCTCAGGATGTAACAGAAACACACATATTTTTTGAAGTTATGATGCACACAGCTGCAAACATGTGATATATATATATATATATACATCTATTTTCCTACATAGATCTTTTACATTTGATGATGATTTTACAAATTATGCAAATGTCTATCTAAGACAATGTTAGCCACTGTATCAGTTAATGTATTCATTTGTCTAGGAATATGTTGATATGTAATAAAATAAAAATGTCTTTCTAGAAAACGAATACGTAAATACAATCTCAGAATGTACGGATTTATAACTGAATAATGACTATTGAGTTGTAGAACGACAAGTTGTGAGTCTATATTTACAAGCAATGCGCGTATGTCGAGGTTGATTGCTTCGGTTAATAGCTCAATAATAGCGCTATATTCAGTGACATTGTTTGTAGCTTTTCCTAGACAAATACCTTGCAAATCTATCAACTCACCAGCAGGATCATAAATTACCCAGGCTGTCGAAGACAAATTCCTGGTACTGCAGGAAGCACCATTCGCGAAACCGATATAAGGGGTAATAGACATCTACACCATAAGCAAGACCCAATAAGTTGGAAAATGTTCACAAAGTACACTAAACCAAAATATGTACAAAAAATGAAAATGACACCTATGTACACATATTACACATTGATGACTCATGCATAATATTTTTTGAGATACAACCCATTTCTAGGTTGTTCAAGAGGATGACCTTCGTAATCAATAAGCTCATAGGCCCCATTCTGCAATACATGTTTAATAATGTAGGGCCCATGCCACATAGGTTGAAATTTACCTGCCCCCAGCTTATCATGAGCTTGGTCATACAGGAGGATGAGATCTCCTTCAACGAAAGAACGAGGGGAAACTGATTGGTCAAAATGAGCCTTGACCCACTTTTTTTGTGCTTCGATAACCAAAGCAGAAAAGCGGTGAGTTTAATCCAGCCTTTCCAAATAAAGGATACTCTCTTCCTCTAGTGAAGTATTTGGTAGTAAGTCAACAGCTAACGAAGGTATTTCACATTCAATTAAGAGAGTAGCTTCCAGGACATAGACCAACTGGAAAGAAGTGAACCCGGTTGCATTCTTAACTGAGGTTCAGTATGCCCAAAGAGCCGCAAATAACATGAGATGCCAATTCTATTTAGGATCCCAATTGTACGTTGAAGCACAGTGACAAGGACCTTGTTCACAGCCTCAACCTGGCCATTGGCTTGAGGGTAGTACGGCGTTGAGCTGTCATGACGCAGACCCAACTTAGAATTTAACTCTGCCACCATATAGTGCCGAAAATGGAAACCACGATCGGTAATGATGGCTTGCGAGGCACCAAACCTAGCAATAATGTGATTGAAAATGAACTGAGTAGTTGTCTTACCGTCAGCGGCAAGTGTAGGCATTTCTTTGGCCCATTTGATGAAGTAGTCCATGGCTACGATAAAATAAGTATGCCCCCTAACCGAGTGAGGGTTACACGTCATAAAATCGATGCCCCACTTCGTAAAGGGACCAACGATAATGATAGGATGAAGAGGAACGGGTGGCGCACACATCTTGCATTGGTAAATATGGCAATCATAGCATTTTGTTACACTAAAAATTGTCATCCTGACATTCTGCTATGAGTATGAGCTCATTATTACTCATACTTCCTCCTTTTGCAAGTCTAACATATCAGTTCCTCATGTCAAGCTTTGAAAATCAGAGAAAAGTTCCTAAAAATCCCCTAAACTTTGGTATCGCACTTTCTCTATTCATTGCCTGCGGTCCCGCACCTAAAGTTCAGCTCGCCTGTGGAACCATACCGCACGTTCTTTGTGTTATAGGTGCGAACCTCTGTAAAATTCAAAAAGGCAAAAAAGTAAAGTTAAAAAGTTGATTTCAGATCAATTCTAGAAGATTCTAGATGGGAATTTTCGGGAATGGATACGCTTTGATAAGATTCATGTATCCCTTACCTTATGGAGCTAACCCCTTGATGTAAGGAGCTTATCCCTTTGAAGGAGGATTCTATCCCTTCATATTTGGAATAGAAAAACCTCCTCTTTTCCATTATAAAAAGAGGCATAGGGTAGCCTCAAAGGGAGTTGGAGCTTTAGAATATTTGAAGATAAGTGTTGTTGAGATTCAGACTCAGTTAAACAATACTTTTGTGAGGAGAGATCACATACCTCTATTTGTCTTGATTGAAAGAGTGTAGAGCTTGTCAAAGTAGAGGAGACTCCTGCTTCGGACCCCGGGAAGGCCTGTGCAACATCAAGGCTCAGGTTGTAAGGTTTTCCTTCTTTGAAATTAATACAAATATACTCATTTTTCTCAATAAGCTTTTATTAATGGTTTATTTCATAGATTCCTTGATCACTATGATAAGTATGATTTATGATAATTTCTATACAGGTGCTATGTAATACTTTGCTTGTTTGTGACTGCAGGTTTACAAACGAAACTCCTTCAAGCGCGCGAAGGACAACAACAACTTCAAACAAGCACTGGACATAAGGTAGGTCTTTTAACACCTATATAGAGCTTTTCATATATCATATATGCTTAGAGAAAGATTAGTCTATTTGGCTGTTTGTTGCTAGATACTTTTAGTACTAGGGAGATCGGTTTTGTCCGCAATAACGATTTATCCGTACAACAAATTGGTGACTCCGCTGGGGAAGAACTTGTTGTGTTTTTGGTTCTCTTTTACTTTGATTCGAGGAAACATTTTTCTTAGTTTTTGATTGATAGACATCTGCCTGAGTAGTTTAGGTTTTCTCTGTTTTAGAAAATTTTCAAATCTTTAGTGTTTTTCTCTAATTTTTTCTGGGACCGCACTCTGTCTTCTTTTGACAGTGCGGGCAGTTTCACATCTTCTTTTAGTAAATAATGCGGTACCGCACCTAATACTTCTCGAAGCCTGCAGACCCTGTTTAAATTTTAGAAAAACTCTAGATTTCTTTCTTTAGTTTATCTTTATTTTGATTTAGTATTTTTGATTTCTGCCCAGATTGATTACTCTTTTTGTCAAAAATTTTCTATGAATGAATTCCAACAGTTTTGATATTTTGATGATTTTCTAGAAGATTTTGCATTTTGGATTGTTTTTCACTTGGTCTTTGTAGCAATTTGAAGCATTTGACATTTTGAAATACCTCAGATTACATTGGTTTTCTTGTCTTTTTTCTGAATTTGACCTGCTTGTGAAATCATCCTTTATTGAGAAATAAAGCTACTTGTTTCTTTGCAAATCTTCGAAAAAGAACTTTGTTATTGGTTTTTGAATTTCATTTAAAAAAAAAAATACATAATTGAGTGTTTTTCATCTGTTTGTTATTCTGGACGAATAGATCCTTAGTTTGTTGAACAACTAAGTAAAACATTCTTCAAAAAATCTTAAAGCTTTTATTCATTTAGATTGTTTAAAAATTTTAGATCTCAAGATTAGTTTTGTAGTTTTGAGTGCAAATTAGTTAGTCTCAAAATTAGTTTTGTAGTTTTGAGTGCTTTTTAGAAATCTGTAGATCTATTTTGAACGAAAATTGTTTTTGTAGCTACAAGTTTTGAAAGAAAGAGATTTCATTGTGAGCTTCAATCATTTATTGGAAAAGACAAAAATATTTTCATTCAATCATTCTTTATGTTTAAAGGAAGAATTGTTTATTGAAAAGATTGCATTCTCCAACTCTTTCTTTAGATAGAAGTTCATTGAAAGAAAAAGAATTGATTATCATTCTTAGGTGCATTTTTAGTGTTTTTGGAAGTCGAATCTTCACACCACCAAAGTTTCATTTCCGCACCCATTGACTTAAGGAACAGCTCTTAAAAGTAATGCTTAATTAAAATTCATCTAGCAATTTTTTATTTTCTAGGGCTCTTATCACCAACATAGCTTAGGCTAGTATCTTGGAGTAGGGAGTAATTAACTCTCCAAGATAAACAAGTAGACAAATCTTGCGGTAGGAAGAAACTCCAATTGTTACATCTATGCTCTCGGAAGCTCCTCCTAAAGGAGTTAAGCACGAGATCATATCTAAACCAATGAGGTAATCAATCCTTCCTCATTGGGAACAATAGAAGATATACATGTATTAACAACGGTAAACCTCGGATAGACCATTGTCGAGGAGCCAGGGGTCACTTGTTGGCATACCTTGGATTATTTCAAGGAGCCTTCAAGGGGATTGAGCTTTGTTACTCTGCCCTTGCGTGTGTGTCAGATCGTAGACTGTTCCCCCAGGTATATTTTTTTCTGTTGGTAACCTTAGAGGCCATAATCTTTAGGATTCTTTCCTAAGGTGACGGTGGAGGGAAGATCCCACTGTACCTGGAGCAGACGTCGGCTAGACTCACTTGGACTCTCCGGAGGGTTATCTTCACTCAAGATGGTATAGTGAAGAAACTTGCACCGGTCTGTTTCATTAAGCAGGTTGTCAGGGTAACTGTTCCAACCGCCCTTTTTGTATTAAATTTCTACTAGGTTGGATTTCATCACCAACTAGTGTTTTTAGTACGGAAATTTACTGTTTGTGTGTGGTTTGAACTCTTAGATTTTTTTTAAGCGTATGATTCAATTGTTTGTTTCTTAGAGACTTTAGGTGTTTTCATTGAAATTTTTCTTTGTTTGCGTGTGATAAATTAATTTTTAATCGTGGCAGACTTGCCAAGACAATCCCGGAGACTACAAGGGAAACCCCCTGAATATACACCAAGTCACCTTGAAGGGCTACGTGCTTTGGTACCATATAGCAGCCGTAGGATTAGATCAACAGAAATTGGAACATCATCTATTGTAATTAATCCTGATTATCAAGCACCTACAATAGAATACATTCAAGAGCCGATTTCAGTTTCTGAAGTTACTAGTCATATTTCTCCTACCAGTGAACTAGTTGACGAACCTAAAATCTTTGAACCTGAAACTAAACTTTATGTTTTAGAAACATCCTCAGGATTTATTTCACCAACTTCTAGCGATCTTGGTTCACCTAGGGTAATAAATATCGTCACTGACGATCTTCCAGCTAGTCTTATTTCTATTGAAGAACTTACTAATCCAGACGAAGATATATCTCTTCCCGACTCCCCTCAATCTTTAAATCTTAGGGAGCGTGAATCTATTTTCTACAGCCCTATTCGAACTAGCGTTTGGTATCTATCCTTAAAAAAATTTTTAGAAAATTCGGGTCTTGCTTTTCATCCACCTTGAGTTCCATTTCATCCTACACCCAGAGGTTACTATCCGCCATCCATTATGGCAGGAGAGTCATCGATGTTTTCTCAGACTCCAGAATCATTTTTACACGGTGGTCCTCCTGTTCCTTTGGGATACCAGGCACTATCTGGTACTTTCTCGGGAGCAGCTCCTCGACCCATTGAAAACGTGTTATCATCTGTTCTTAATGGTCTTAAAATTGAAACGTCGAACGCAGAGCAAATTTTTATGATGTCTAGTAATGTTCCCAATCCTCAACCACAGGGCAGTCAGTTACCGCCTGGGGGGCAACCTCAAGGAAATCTGTTACTGCCTGGGGGGCAACCTCAGGGTAGTCAGTTACCGCCTGGGGGGAAACCTCAAGGTAGTCAGTTACCACCCGAGGCACAACCTCAAGGTAGCTTTTTCCCAGAACAAACTGTGGAATCATATTATTTTGGGGGACAACCCCAAGGACAGTACATACCTCAAGGGTATCAACCTTCAGGACAGTACATACCTCAAGGTCAACCCCAAACTCAATATGCTCCTCAAGGTCCTTATCAACCCCAGCCTCAGTACGCGCCTCAGGGTTATCAACCTCAAGGTCAGTACCCAATTCAAGGTTACCAACAGCCTTCTAGTCAACCATCTATTCAAGGAACCAGAAATTTACCTCTTAATTATCAACCCTACGTTCAACCAAGTTATGGTCCTTATGTTCAACCTTCTGCGGGACAATACCCCGGACTGATGGTGTGGGATCCATCCCAATATCAACAGCCTAACGTACAGTTACCTTATCAACCTGGACAGACTTTAATTTCTGGTCCAACCCAGCAACCTGTCCAGCCAGCTATTCAAACTTCTGCACCTAGTTCGGTTCAGCAAGCCGAGCCTAGTTCACCTCAGACTCCGCCACAAACTGTTGCAACCGCTGCAACAACTGTCCAACCTGTAACACCTGTTTCTGGAGTATCTGTAACCCCGAGTTTGGCTACCCCTGTATCCGTGCAAACCCCTCAAGTCTCTGTACCTCAGTCAGGACCTTCAGTTCAGTCTTCGATTCATATACCTACAGGAAAGACCGGTACAAGTACAGTTGTCACAATTCAACCGCAATTCACGTATCAACCATACCAGGGACAGCCGCAATTCGGTCCCTATATACAAAATCCAAACTATCAGTATCAATCGTACCCTGGCTATACTTATCAACAGGCTCAACAACCCCAGTTTGGTATGATTAATCCTGGTTTTCCGATATGTGAGTTGAAGTCAAACATGCAAGAACATCGTCTAATTACCAGCCACTGATGAAAGTTGTTAATAGACACAAGATAACCCACCAATAATGACAATGGTTCTCAAGGTACAAAAGGTACAATCCACGGCATGTGAACAGTGATCTGACATTGAACACCTGCAGAGTCAATCGATCGAAGGCCAATGATGCGGACCTTATGTCGAGTGCGAAGAACTTGCCATTGAGGCATGCAGGCTCTAAGGTACCTGAAGGGAGTCTCTAGATGAAATTCTTGGATAATGAGCTGGAGTTGACAGGAAGGGACCTTGATCTAAGGTGGGCCATAATGTTTCCCACATCATCGACACAAGACAGAGGGATATGATGTTTGTGAATCAAGACTAACAGAGAATCAGAGGGAGGTTGAAAACTACAGAGGCCAACTTCTCTTGAACATATCGGTGGCACGACACTGGATTTGGCAGTATTTGACATCAAGGGATCTAAGGTCATGGTGATGTGGCAAAGAGCAGATGAGCAGTCAAAATAGATTACCCAAACCCATGGAAGCAAGCAGATAACGAGATGAGATGTTCCCAACCCAACACGAATGCAGACAAGTGCCGTGTTCAAGAGCGACATACTGCCAACATGACTACAATCTTGGTTCCATTTTCCCCCACCATTTCTGGTGAGTACCCCAATTATTTTTGAAAACAAGCTTGAAGGGGATAGCATGTGCTGGCGATGTAAGTTTGTCCTTCGGACAAATCCAACCTAGTAAATTTTACGAGCCCTAGGAAGGAGGAACTCGAGTAACATCATGACGACGGAGTCCGATGTCATCAGGTTTTAACGAGTCTAACAAAGGACGAACTTGGCATCTTTTCATATTTAAAGAGTTTGAAAAGAAGGCGGAAAAGAAAACTCCAGCTGTCCCTTTTCGTAAATAGCTCCTCAGATCCGAAAAGGTTGAAAACTATGTTTGAGAAAACCTCCTAGTCGCGATAGGCTAGGGTATTCATTTTTCGTAAATAATCTATCCCAGCCCAAAAATGGGTAAACATATACTGTGTAGATATCACTTCACAGCCAATTTAACGAGCTCAAAACGACAAGTGACTTGGAAATCTTTTCAGTTTTAGAGAGTCAGAAAAGAGATAAAAGGTGACTCCTCCTGGAGGAATGAGTGGTATTAAGGGTAGCAACTAGTTCTGGTAATCGTGGAACTGCTCAGAATAAGTAAAGGTCAAGAAGTTGGCTAACAAGACCACTCATTGTAGCGGTTCCTAAGGAATGGGTAAAACAATCAAGTGAAGGCATATGATTGACCAAGCAGATGGTAACGATGGAATGAGAAAACCAAGGGTCAAGTGGAAAAACAGGTTGATAAAATGGCAATCACGAGAGGTAAATGGGAATGGTTTCATTTTTACACAAGCTTGAAACAAAGAAAAACTATGCTTGAAACCGGTTTCATTTTTACACAAGCTTGAAACAGAAAAAAACTATGCTTGAAAAATAAGCATGCCCCTAGCATGGTGACTCAATTCGAGGTACATTCCCCCCAAGCTTCAGTCCATATGAAAGGTATATGGAGTGAAGGTTCAAATTACGAGATCAAGAGAAAGACTCGACTGGGATTTTACGAGATCTTATTAAAGACTCGAATTGAATAGGAACGTGTTTCATTGTTTTAACGAGGTTTATACATTAAAAGAACTATCCTCCAAAGACCTTGTTTCATTTTTTAAGGAGATTGACACAAGAAAACGAACTATACTCCGAAGACCTTGTTTCATTTTTTAAGGAGCTTGACACAAGAAAACGAACTATGCTCCGACTAGCTTGTTTCATTTTTTAAGGAGCTTGACACAAGAAAATGAACTATGCTCTGAAGACCTTGTTTCATTTTTTAGGGAGCTTGACACAAGAAAACGAACTCTGCTCCGACAACCTTTCATCATGATGAATAAGAATTCATGGCTTCCAAGAGTTCTGCACCAGATGGGAGAACAACATCTTGGAAATTAGGACCCAATGCCCCCAACACACGATGCACAACGACACTATCACTGAATGCGAGCACAGGATATGTAGCCACATAATTAACCTGTGGCTAAAACCGACGGATAAGGACCTGGAAGGGATGATGGTGGACCAGATGTCACGTTAGGACCAAATAATGAAAGCTGATCAATGGTCACGATTCGACCTTTGTGTGGAAAATAAATCACACGAAAGAGGGAGGAGACAACTACCCCCATGACATAAGTATAGTCGCGCCCCAAGAGAAAATTAAAATCCAAGGGGCATGGAACAACCATCACGTCTATATGGATGGTTTTCCCTCCCAAAGTAATAGGAAACTTCGAAAAGATTCCTAACGGTTGACTGGTTCCTCTGTTAAAAGCCAACAGATTCTCGGTAACAGGCATAAGCAGTGGAGAAACAAAAGCTTTCCAAGTAGTTGAAGACAGAATGCTAACAGATATGCCTTCATCTATAATAGTTCTAGGTACGACCAGATCGAAGGTTTGTACCGTGATCTCAAAAGGCACATAAGACATAAGGCAGTATTCGGAAAATTGACTCCAATCAAAGGAAGCGACCAAACTACTTAGGGGGGATACCATTGAACTAAGATGGTTGTCCCCCGGTGTTACAAGAGTAAGAGGAGCACTCTCCTGGACCTCCATCACGGGAGTAGGAGGAGCATCTTCTTTCATCATAGGGATGGACGAATATTTCACCAAGTCTGAGGAATTTGAAGAAACATGAAGAACATGAGGGGGATGAGATCGACTCTCAATGGAAAAGACCTGATGAACCATTGATGGGGTCAAATCAAGCGATCCCATGACCAATGTTTGGTCAGGAACGGATTCCTGAATTTGAATTTCTAAGGGGGCGGGACCGACCAAGGATAACTCTTGACCGACCTTTGAATCAACTAGCAGAGGACTCGAAGAAAGTTTCTGGTAACCAGCCGGAAGGCAGGGTGTAGAAAAAATAGAGTCGTCCAACACTCTTTTGGCTTCATCCATTAGTGGACAAAGGTGAATGGGGTGATGCCCTTCACACAGCTTACAGGGATTGGTAATCTTGCCCTGTTTTTTATGAGCCTTATTGGATCTAGTCAAAGATGTTCCAATAATATGACTTCCAGAAGCGAAAGGCAATGGCAGGCGGCCTTCGGGCCATGCTTCAAGTACCTTGGGAATACCAGGGTAGTCTCGAAGCAAATGGTTACCTTTGCAGAGCATGCAAGGGAATTTGAATTTCCGTGGAAGCATGGATGGTTCTGTAAGGGAAAGCTTCTTAAGTGCAATAGTTGAAGTTTTAGTCTCTCGTTTATCTGACTTCTTCTTCCTTGTCTTCTTCTTCTTCTTCTTAGCCACCTGGTTACTGGAGTCCAGACTTTCGCCAGGCGAAGTAGAAGAAGAGGATGAAGAAATAGGTGAAGAAGGAGAGAGGTCCACCTTAGAAGCAACATGATGTTGTTCAGAAGGAGGAGATGGCTGTACGGCGGATGTAACACTCGAGACCATCGAGGTTGAAAATAACCATACAGGCAATCCAATAGTTAAACTAGGCAGGGACAACGTTGCCATATAAGGAGCACCAACATTCCCAAAAGTAGGAAAAGGACCAGGATTCCCTTCGGAAGGGATTCCTGGGTTAGTGAACTCTGGAAAAGTTGCCATCGGAAACAACTTTTAAAACAACACCCTAAGGAAACTAACTTTAAACAGGAATATTTCGTAGGTAGTTAATTTTTAAGACATTGAAACAAAATTCTACCGTTTCATATTTTAAGAGTCGAGAAACAGGCAAAAGGTGACTCTATCACTTTCAGGTTGGAAACAAGCATGAAAGGACAAGTGCTCGATGATATTTTCAAGTTTATGGAGTCAGTAAAGATAAAAAATGACTGCTCAGGTAGTCTAGGTAAAAGGGTGTACCAGGTCCCCGTGAACTGCCATATACACCTTGGTTATAAAATGAAAGAAGAATCAACCAAGGACTTGACGTACATGCAGGTAGTCTCCCCGAATGCTGTGTTAAGTGTATCATGGTTACGAGGCAACAGACTCGGCTTCCTACGGATAAAAGGATTGCAACCTACAGGGGTCTCCCTTTATATACTTGACGGTATGGGGAGCACAAGTCTGTACTAGTGTTGTCTGAAGCCAGATGGCGAGCGGCAACTGTTAGGTTTAAAGACGCTGGAACATGTCTCTAACTTAGACCACTAAATATTCCGTTAGGTTTCAATGTTGCCTTAGGTTAATTAAATAAATTTTAAGTTTATCTTGTATTTATGTTTCAATTCCAAGGTCCTACCAAATGTTGAATCTCACGAATCCCTTAATGCAAGCTACATGCCATAAAATACCATTTTGTTCAATGAAAGGCTATCTACGAGAGAGTTAAGAGCTTCCAAGTGATAGAAATAATATGAACATAAAAAAACATCCACTACTGAATCTGATGCAAGCTAATGAAGCTGAAAAGCTCTTCCCTAGAATTATATAATGTTATAAATGCGAAAGATTTTCCAATTTTCACTATACTAATCAAGAATGCAAAAGATTTTTTTTTTTGTATTTTTCAATATATCAGAGAAAGTGCACTAAATGATATGAAAAATAAATCAAAACACAAATTTGAGAATGGTGAAGCGAGAGCTGAAACAAAAAAATTTCACTCAACTCAAAACAAGCACAACAAGACTCAAACCAATGACAAAATCCTTCAAATCAAAGAAAAGATCTCAAAAGAGACCCAAACAAGCCCTATAATCTAGGCATGGAGTGACAAGAGTAAAACTGAACGAAAGAAAGGACAATCACTCAATTAATGCAATCACTCAAATGGATCTAAGAAGCTGAACGCAAAGAAGCAGAAACGAAGTTGACTGGGAAACCAAGGACTTGAAACTCCCACGGGAGGCTCAGCAGGCTGAAGCACCTAGAAAACCTAGGGCTAAAAATCAAAACTGATAGAAAAGGGCAAAAAACTGAAGGATAAGGGATGATCTTAGTAAAAAACAAACCGAAAGCATTCAAATCAAGCTAAGAAAATACCTAGAGACACCAAGATGGACCAAAAACTCCAAAACAGGGAAAACCCTAGCACCTACAGGAATTGGCACGACTGTCTGGCTGTAATACGCGCCAGACAGGGGATGGCGCAAGTGATAAACTGGAAAAAAGTGCCAGCTAGCACGACTGTCAGGTTGGAACCCGCGCCAATCAAGCCAGCCTTGGAAAGGTGGAAATTTTGGGAAAACAGAGGTCAAATTGATCCTCTGGGGATGAACAGGGGTCTTAGACTCAGCAAAGATAATCAGAAAAGCAAGCTAAGCAAGAAAAGACTAGGAAGATGACCTAAAGGACAAAAGACAAACTGACACTGATCCCCAGTGGAGTCACCAATTTGTTGGAGAGGTAAATCCCCTTTGCAGACAGAGGCGATCCCACTAGCCCAAGAGTGGGTCTAGCAAAAAACGAGACATGCTATGATATCGATTCCTAGTTACAAAAGACAAAGCTACGATGGATATCTTACCTCAAATCCTATGCTGATGTTGTCAAAGAAGAAGTGCTGCTTCCCGTTCCTATCTTGTCATATCACAATCCTTTCACTCACCACGTCCGGACACCTGTACATATGCAGAGAAAAATGACAACATACAACGTAATAATTCAAACATGTAACTATCAATCATTCGAAAAAGATTGAATCAAATTGCATTACACAAATAAGCAATAAAACAATGGAACCAATAACATAGTCAAGCATATATTAAAATAAGAAAGAATGATTACAACCGAGTTCCGACGTCGCGTTCTTCCTTCGGCAGGGCTTCTAGCAGAGCGTGTCTCACAAAGCTTGTTGCGAATTTAGAAAAGGCTCTCTCTCACGGGGTTCTCCTTGGCTCTGCTGTCAATGGTCGCTCAGCTATAGTTTTCTTCCCAAATTTTCAGCTACTATTTTAGCTAGCTGATGTTAAGGGAGAAGGCTTGTTTATATAGAAGGAGAAGGAGAAGTTAGGATCCCTATAATCGGGGGGGAGTCCTATCCTCTTATATTGTTCCATCAACCATTTCCTAAAGGTAGAGACCTGTGGTTTATCGAGTTTAACCACTTGCAATGAGTCATTCTCGAGGTGGTTAAAGGAAACTTCCGCCTCCAATTTGTTAAAAAAAATTCCAAAATAGGTTGGCGTGGGTACAACACAGGGACAGAGTGCCAGTTGGCGCGACCTCTAGTGTATATTTTCCCCATTGGCGCGAGGGACGAACTGGCTACCCGCGCCAATGCCAAAACATGGGTTTTTGGGTGATTTCTGAGGAAATTTTCAACAAGAGAAATCATATCCTTATGCAGAAGGATGCAAAGAAAGTATTTGTAGAGTATGACACTGCTCATAGGTCATGGGAAAGACCCTCCAATATGCGGGGCGAGGGATTGTAGGGACGGTGACAAATTGCTATGTAACACTAGACCATGGAGATTGGGTTAGCATAGCAACAACCTCCTTCTACTATTCGTTTGGGCCAGGGTAAGTGAAAGGTTATGTTATAGTTTTTTCCATTAATTATAAGGCATCCTTTTTTAGAGACCATAGAACCACCTCCTTCAAACCTCAATACTGATTTAGGGGATGTGGCCTCTAATACATTTTGTAATTATAATAAGAAACACCATTTAGGAAAAATAAATTGTCCTTAAATTCCGTGAAATAAATAACTAACAAGTTCTTATATGGTCGTTCTCAAACTGATCAAACTATAGAACAATCCCAATGTGATATAATAGAAGAATCTACCGAATACACGAAGGAAATGACAATTGTTCTATGGGATATAATTTTGAACATAAATGTGATGGATGATGAGGATATGATTAATAAGGCATTACCTGTGTATACTGGAAGCAAGGGACCAATTACCCAAACATAGATCACCATTCCTTAATCCCTTAAGAAACCACTTGTATTTTCTATTGTTGTCAAGTATCTAATTCCCACACTACCTAAGATTGCAAGTCTAGAAGAGGAAATTTTTCTGATATAATGTGGTGGAATATCTAAAGAAAATTAAGGAATATATCTCAATTATGGGTTTTTGTAAGATCACACAACAAAAAACACTCTAGCAAAATATTTATAGAGAGAATCAACCCAAATTGTGCATATCTTTATAAAGAGGACTATTTTATATGGGGCTCACAAATCAACTATAAAAACAACCATGATCGGTAAAAAATTTGAATCCTTGACTCCTTGTTTTCTTCTGACCTTTGAAAAAGTTAATTAAAAAATTCCAAATTTCCTAATATACTCTAAAAAAACTTTAAATGTCACTCATATTATATGTGGAAGAAACCGAAGTATATTCCAACTAGGTTCTTTATCCATATCATTTAGTTAGATAGATTAGAGGTCAAATTTATAGGAGAGTTTAAAAATGTTCTCATTAGGGTTGCTTCAAATCCTAACATCCATGAAGTCACATATATTTTTGTGGTGGATATATCTGAAGTTTATGGTATTTTATTGAGCCGAGATTGGCCATAGAAATTTTAAGGATATTTTTCTTTAGATTGGTTCCATTTGTGGTTCCCTAGAATGGGAAAATAAACAAAATAAGAATTGATTGTAAGAAGTACAGGAAGCATACCATGACAATATTTGAAGTAAAAAATGAGCCTTCATCTCTTGATTATCCCATTTTGCGTAATTATCCAGTTGATATTGAATTCAGAAATTAAACAACCATATCATATGAAGTACCCTTGATATAGAGGTCATAATTTTTCTTCCAGGAAGAAAAAATCCCCTCGCCATAACCTATAATGTTGTCAATGTAAATGGTGAATAATGTATTAATTGAAGATCTAAACAGGGAAGTAAATCAAGGAAATACAGCCAAACAATATATCCCCCCTGATCTCTGGAAGATTTACTTTAATGGATCCAAATATCATGAGGATGAATGGGCTGGTGTGTGTTCATAGATCTAAAGGGTAGGCTTAGTTTTCTTTCTTGTAGGTCAAAGATTGAAGGCATAAATAATATAATGGAGTATGAGGTCCTTGTTCAAGGCCTTAAGATATCTATTTAAATGGATATAAAATGACTTATAATCTTCGATGGTTTTAAGATAACAGTAAGGCGAATAATAAATTCCATTCAGTGTGATTCCCCCCACCTTAGAAACTATCAACTAGAAGTTCGATGAATGATAGCCAATTTTATAAATTTTAGCAATACAACTGTTCCTTGATCTCAAAATATAATAGTAGACTATTTAGGCACAAAATCCTCTAGACAATCACCTTTGGAACATTATGAACCTTCTAGATTCAACATCAAAACTAACATTCAGATTCAGATCAACCAGGGAACAAGTTCAAAAAAAATTCCCTTGCCTCGTGGAGGATTCTCACGCAATGGTGACCATTGATTCCTAAGGAAGAAAGATTGATCCGGGTGGATATTGGTGGCCACCCACCTATTCCACCTATACCTCCAGTCGGTTTCATTAGTTTAGTTGTTTATAGAAACATTTACTATTTTTAGTAGCTTTTCGGGTCCTAAACTTTCAGAGCAGTTTTGACCCCTTAAACGACGTTTTTTAGGCCTACTCCAAATCTTGGTATGGGCCTGGTAAACATATTATAGTACTTAGATATATATTTCCAATGACGTATCATATGCACCAAATGGAGATAATATGAACAAGTTATGACCCTGGGAAGTTGGCTTCCCAACTAACCCCAACAAGTCCCATAAACTCTTGGCGTTCCATATCCTAAGGTTAGGTTTTTTGTTGTTTAGGTTTTTCCCTTGTTGTTGAATAATAAAAATTCCCTTGAGCCTATTGTAACACATTTTAGAGGCATGTAGTTGCCACATCTCTTCTTAGATATAAACTACCATCGCTCGAGCTAGTTTATTTCCATTCTATATGTAAGCATATTTCAGTTCTTTGAGATTAATGAAATGAAGTGATATTTCTATTGCATCTTTGTTTTTATGATTATATCTATATTATGTTGTGTTTCTGATTAATTTTAGATCACTCTCACCGTAAAAAGTAGCATGAGTTGATTTCCAAATGTTATCTAATGCATAAGCCGCACCATCCATCTAGCACAAACAAAACGTTGTTTTGTACTATGTTCGGGTCGAGATGGAGCGCAAGACCCTGGATTTTGACTGATGAAATCCACGCTGCGGGTTATTTGTAGGACTCTTTTGATTGGATGGCTGCGACCATACCTGAGTCTATTTATTTATCCCTAATGTTGGATGGTTGTGTCCATACCTTGGATCTCATTATTTCTATACTCTTTTATGGATGGTTGTGCCCATACCACATGTCATGTATTAGATATATCAGTTGTATTTGTACTCACAAGTCTTCTGACGACGGTGTTTTCAGTTGAACGCATTCTCATAAAGCATTTCACCCCTCCCTCTCTCTCGGACCTCATGCTTTAGGGGGCATCTGTTACACAACAATTTGTCACCGTCCCTACAATCCCTCACCCCGCATATTGGAGGGTATTTCCCGTGACTTGTGAGCAGTGTCATACTCTACAAATACTTTCTTTGCATCCTTCTGCATAAGGATATGATTTATCCTATTGAACATTTCCTCAGAAAGCACCCAAAAACCCATGTTTTGGCATTGGCGCGGGTAGCCAGTTTGTCCCTCGTGCCAATGGGGAAATATACACTAGAGGTCGCGCCATATGGCGCTTTGTCCCTGTGTTGTACCCCGCCAACCTGTTTTGGAATGTTTTTTAACAAATTAGAGGCAGAAGTTTCCTTTAACCACCTCGGGAATGACTCATTGCAAGTGGTTAAACTCGATAAACCACGGGTCTCTACCTTTAGGAAATGGTTGATGGAACAATCTAACAGGATAGGACTCCTCCCCAATTATAGGGATCCTAAATTCTCCTTCTACCTCTATATAAACAAGCCTTCTCCCTTTACATTAGCTAGCTGAAACAGTAGTTGAACATTTGGGAAGAAAACTATAGCTGAGCGACCATTGAGAGCAGAGCCAAGGAGAACCTCGTGAGAGAGAGCCTTGTCTAAATTCCCGACAAGCTTTGTGAGACACGCTCCGCTGGAAGCCCTGCCGAAGGAAGAACGTGACGTCGGAACTCGGTTGTAATCTTTTTTTTGTATTTTAATATATGCTCAACTATGTTATTGGTTCCATCATTGTATTGCTTATTTGTGTGATGCAATTTGATTCAATCTTTTCCGACTGATTGATAGTTACATGTTTGAATTATTACGTTGTATGTCATCGTTTTTCTCTGAATATGTACAAGTGTTTGGATGCGGTGAGTGAAAGGATTGTGATCTGTCAAGCTAGGAACAGGAAGCAGCACTTCTTATTCGACAACAGCAGCGTAGGATTTGAGGTAAGATATCCATCGTAGCTTTGTCTTTTGTAACTAGGAATCGATATCGTAGTGTGTTTCGTTTGTTGCTAGACCCACTCTTGGGCTAGTGGGATCACCTCTGTCCGCAGAGGGGATTTACTTCTCCAACACTAGTTATGGAAATGGGGTCTAAATTTTTCGCTTTTTTTTCTCAAGAAGATTGAAAGGGATGGTATCATCGGGTTCACCTTGTTGATACAATTCCATAAATATAAAATTTGTCTCAATCTAAGATTCATATCAAAATATATGTCCAGTTAAATTTTGGTCAATTAGATTACGCCACATCATCCGATCTACCCCGTGGCAGCCACATAGTCCTCACGTGGTTGTCCACGTCATGGACTAGACAACAAATACAAAAAATTTCAAGTTGGGATCCTACATATATATAGATACATATGTTGATGATCCACTCACACTTCCTACCCTTCCAATCCAATCAACACCCATGCATATACATGTACGGTTACGAAGATTTGGGCCCTCTATGGCCACGTTACCCTGGGAATTAAATCTTGACAGGTCTCAATGTTTCTCCCCACATAAAGCTTCTAGGGAAAAACTTTTGGGTTACATTGTAAGTAAAAACTTAGCACTAAGGCCAATCTCCCTCCTTTCTGGCAAGTGAACGCATTCACGTCGCAAGGCACTCGTCCCCACAAATAGACCCATATGTCAATTTACCCCAAGACCTAAATCCCATGAATTCTACTATTCTATTTTCTAAAAATCTTCAGGGTATGGGGTGACATAAAAATTCATCACATCTCCCATGTCACATGCCTCATAACTATGGGTTCCATCATGCATTGTCAATGATACCATTAAATGGGCTCCACTTTCCATGTCATCCTACAGAGTGAATATTTGATACTCTGACATGCCCTATTTTTCGATCCTCTGGGGTGATGTCATTCAATACCACACCCTCCACATGGATGTGTTCCATTTTAAATATTGACTCTTGCATTGCGTATTCTTCCCATTATAAGTATTTTTGGGTTTCGCTCCTCCCTACTGAAGTGTACATGGCACTCTCAGGTTCTGACACCACTACCACATCATCCCAAGGATACTACCCTAGAAATTTCCTTTGATGCTCCCCTTGATACTTCTAGGGTACCAAGCTTCTGGGGTCATCTGATGGTCATGAGTGCTTCCCCGTCGACAACCATATTTCTCCTATCATAAGCATTTTTTCACAAAGCGTAGTCATGGGGTTGATGAGCATTAAACCAATTCCTTTTGGAGCCCTGTGCTTTGGGATTAAAAGAGTTCTAGCCCTGTGTGACAGCTTATTAAGTGTACAAGGTCTTCACTTGGTATCCAATACATATTCAATGGAATACAGGGTATACACTGGCTCTTCTAGCTTATCCCTTGTGAGCTTTAGTGAAACTCGCTCATTTCCATAGACCATTGTACACGCGTGATCACACACACACACCCTATGTTATCTCTTGTAAGCTTAAATAGGCAAAACGTAGCCCAATGTAGAAATTATACCAATGGATTCAATCTGATCATGTAATGTACTAAAACAAGATACTAAATCCTTCTACAATATTTGCGGAATATAAAACATGATCTCTCAATCACATGCAAGTAAGAGAAAGAAATAAATCAATCGCACAACACAAGATATCTCCGAGGTAAAGAAACTGCTCAAAACCCCTCTGTCTCTATTGTATAATAAGCCAATGAATCATGAAATAATACAATGCATTCTTGCTCACAAGAATCTGTAGCACTCTACCAATTGTCTCACATTGATCTAGGCAAAATTGGAAAAACACATAGTCAATTCCTTGCCTTCCTCCAGCCTACCTTGCTCACGCAATTCCTAGGAAAATAAATCCATATTAAATAGTAATTCCAACCTTCCTTGATTGCGCAATCCATCATGGGCTTCCTATGGCTTTATAATTGAACCCAGTAAATTTGCTAATAATACATCTAATAGTTATATTCCATTTAACCTTTGTCTCAACTGGGCCTTCCTCAAATTGACATGCATGCAGCTATTAATAGTGAATCATCAGTTATCTGATTGATCACTACTTGTGAATAAATCTAATTTAATTCATTGGACCTCTCACTAGCTCATCACTCAGTTAGAACGAGTTAAACTGATTTTAACTCAATTAATTTGAGATAATCGATTACATTCACACCACACCAGTGCATTAACTGCAACTGGACCCCTAAAATAATATAATCACTCTACATGCCTCACCTTTGACCCTCAACTTAAAATTATTGAGCTAACTCAGTCTTTCTGACTTAGTTAACTAATACAAGTTGTTATGAGATAAGATTACACTTTATTGTCCAATTTATTTAAGGGAAAAATAAATTAGACACACATTTTCTTGTTGATTTTCAACACCCCCTCTCAACAAGAAATGGATTATCAGCTACCCTGATCCTACTTCTCTGGTATTCGGATTTTCTCTTTTCCATCACCTTCGTCAATATGTCCACATCCTAATCCTCCATGGGAATGTACTTCAACAACATAATGTGCCCCTGAACACAATATCAGAGATGGTGGTACTAGATATCAATATGCTTGGACTTGTCATGGAATACCATATTAACCGAGAGTTTTATGCAACTATGGTTATCACAATATATCACCGTCGAATCCATCTGGTGACTAAAAAAACCAACAAGTATCTTACTCATCTAGATGGCCTCGCATGTAGCCTGACTAGCTGCCATGTACTCTTCCTCGGCTGAACTGAGTGCAACTGATCTTTGCTTCCTGGTGTACCAAGAAACAGTTTTTGACCTTATGTTCAAGATGCCCCCTGATGTGCTCTTCCTGTCTGATGGACTTCCTGCCCAATCTACATCGGTGAAGCCTTGAAGCTTCACTCCCTCTGTCTGTCTCTACCATAATCCATACTCTGTAGTGCCCCTGAGATATCTAAAAACATGCTTCCCCACCTTCCAAATGATCTTGGTAGGCTTAACCAAATCTTGACTAAGATAGTTAATTGCATATAATATGTATGGTCATTTTTCACCAAATACATAATTGAACCCACAATTTGTCTCCACTACCTCACCTGAAGTAAACAGTATCATCCACTACCTCACCTAAAGTAGCATCCTCCTTCCTCCAGTTTCTTGCAAGAGGAGTCTCCATGGGTTTGTTTCCCTCCATGTGGAACTTTCTCGGAATCTCATTGGCATACTTGCCCTGAGATACAAACAACTCCCCATATATTTTCCATATTTCCAAACCAAGGAAATAGTGCAAGAGCCCCATGTCCTTCATCTCAAAT
Organism: Pinus albicaulis; assembly: GCA_034641835.2. Taxonomy (NCBI): domain Eukaryota; kingdom Viridiplantae; phylum Streptophyta; class Pinopsida; order Pinales; family Pinaceae; genus Pinus; species Pinus albicaulis. The sequence goes on from CM076573.1 coordinate 950,309,786, forward strand.
TATCTTGCAAGGTCCTCTTTGCAAGAAGTTATGAGTTGCTCATCACCTGTCAGTATTATATCATCAACATAAATTATAATAATCAAAAGCTTACCATCAACCACAATATGATATGGGTTCATATCTGATTCACTCTTTGTGAAGCCCAACCCAGTGAAATATTTTTCGATACTCGTGTACCAAAAACGAGGTGCCTGCTTCAGCCCATACAATGCTCTCTTGAGTATGCACACATGTGACTCTTTGTCAAAGGTCTCAAAACCTTATGGATACTCAATGTACACTTCTTCCTCAACAAATCCATTGATAAAGTTTGTCTTTACATCCATCTAATGTATCTGCCACCCCATCAGCGCTGAGAGTGCAAGGATGGATCTAATCGATGAGTACCTGGAAACCGGTGCAAAAGTATCCTCATAGTCAATCCCCTCCACCTATGAGAATCATATGGCCACAAATCTAGCCTTTTATTTCTCCATAATCCCATATGTTTCTTGCTTCACCTTATAGATCCACATGGATCCAACCACTAACTTCCCCACTGGTCTTGGGACCACTTCCCATGCTTTGTTTCTGATAATGGAGTCATACTCCTCAACCATGGCATCAACCCACACCGGTTGTTGCAGTGCTTCCTCAAAAGAGGATGGTTATGTCACAATACACTCGCTCATAAGAGCCATGTATCCAGTATAAATTTCTGGGGACCTTCTCTTCCTATGCTATGATGTAGGTACACCTACATTCTCTATCGTATATAGCATCAATATGTCAGCCTCTCTGGTGTGCTTCCTACCATTTCTGGAGGATGGATCTACATGAGTGGTTTTTGCCACTCTCTGTTCCTCTACATGTGGATGCTCCACATCTTGAGGTTCATCCTTTGGAACTAATAGTTCATCTTCTACATGCAAGTCAATCTCCCTCTCAAGGGACAATCGCATGGCTTTCTCCTCATCAAATTTAACATCTCTCCTGAAAATTGTCATAATGTTTGTTGGAAAATACACTCGATAGTTGTGGGGAGTATCAGTGTACCATGTTTTGGGGAGTATCAGTGTATCATGTTTTGGTTCTAGCTTCTTCCTAGCATCTTTAGTCACATGGAAATAGACATATGAGCTAAAAAATTTAAAATATGAAATGTCTGGTTTCTTGCCTGAAAAAGCCTCCTCTGGTGTACTCATGCAAACTATCCGATGAGGACTATGGTTCTGCAAAAATACCGTTGTGTTGCATGCCTCTGCCCACAAATGCAACAGTAGGCCCTGTTCATGTAACATAGCTTGTGTTGATCCCATAATTATTTTTTTCTTTCTTTCTGCAACCCCATTATGTTGTGGGTTATGAGGTGCAATCAATTCTCTTCGAATTCCTTCTTTGGCATAGAAGTTCTTGAAATCATTAGAGATATACTCACCACCATTTTTTCTCCTTAGAGCCTTGACCTTCGTCTCTGTATCTTTCTCTACTAGTGCTTTGAACTCACAAAACTTGGAGAACGTCTGATCTTTCTTTTGCATGAATAAAATCCAACACTTTCTAGAAAAATCATAAACAAAAATCACAAAATACATGTGCTTTTCTATGCAAGATGTTGAGAATGGTCCACACACGTCTGAGTGAACTCTCTCAAGTATTGTTTTGTAGAAATTATACAAACAATATGTATACCAATGGATTCAATCTGATCATGCGATATGCTAAAGCAAGATACTAAATCATTCTACAAATTAATTGCAGAAAATAAACACCTTCGCCAATCACAACAAGTAAAAGAAAGAAGAAAATCAATCCACAACACAGATATTTTCCCAGGGAAAGATCACTACTCAAAACCCCTCTATATTCTATTGTATATTCACCAAGGAATTATGAAACAATTACAATGCACTCTTCTCACAAGATTCTGATGCACTCTCACAACTGTCTCACACTGATCCAGACAAAATCTACCAACACTTAGCCAATTTTCAGCCTTTTCTCAGCCTACCTACCTTGCACAATTCATGTGGAATGCAATCTATATTCTTTAGGAATTGCATCCTTCCAAAACTGTGCAATGCTTATGGGAAATCCTATGGGTGTATTACTGCATGCGGGTAGTGTGCTAATAATACAACTGATAGTTAACATCCCTTTATCCTCTGTCTCAACTGGGTCTTCATCAAAACTGACATGCATGCAGCTATTGATATTAAATCATCAGTTACATGACACATCATTACATGTGAATTAAATATGATTTAATTTACTTTACCTCTCACTAGTGCAACAATCAGATACAACTAGTTAAATTGATTTTAACTCAATTAATTGAGTTAACTGATTTCTCATGCATTAAACTAATGCACTAACTGCAACTTGGACTCAAAAACTAGTAGAATCACTCTGCAAGCCTCGCCAACCACCCTCAACTAGAATTCCATGAGCTAATTGAGTTTATCACACTCATTTAACTATTACAAGTGTTTATGAGATAAGATTACTTTTTATTGTCTAATTTAATTAAGGGAAAATTAAATTAGACACACATTTCTTATTGAATTTTAAACACTCCCTCTCAACAAGAAAGGGATTATTATCTACCCCAATCCTTCCTCTATGGTATTCGAATTTTCTCTTGTCGAGTGCCTTCGTCAGAATATTTGCATCCTGATGCTCTGTGGGAATGTACTAAAGTAACATAATGCATCTTTGAACACAATCTCTGAGATGGTGATACCGGATGTCTATATGCTTGGACCTGTCATGGAATACCGGATTAACTGAGATTTTTATACAACTCTGGTTATCACAATTTATCACCGTCAGATCCATCTGATGCCCAAACAAACCAAAAATAATCTTCCTCGTCCAAATGGCCTCATATGCAGCCTAACTGGATGCCATGTACTCTACCTCTGCTGAACTGAGTGAAACCGATATGTGCTTCCTGTTGTACCAAGAAACTATTGTTTATCCTATGTTGAAGATCCCTCCTAATGTACTCTTTCTGTCTGATGGACTGCCTACCCAATCTTCATTGATGAAGCCTTGAAGCTTCACTCCCTCTATCCGTTTGTACCATAATCCATACTCTGTAGTGCCCCTCATATATCTCAAGACATGCTTCCCCGCCTTCCAAAAGAGCTTGGTTGGCTTAACCATATCTTGACTCATTTGGTTAACTGTGTATCAAATGTTTGGTCATGTGTTCACCAACTACATGAGTGAACCCTCAAGCTTCATGTAAACAGTAGCGTCCACTACCTCACCTGAAGTAGCATCCTCCTTCCTCTAGTTTCCTACAAGAGGAGTCTCCATGGGTTTACAGCTCTCCATGTGGAACTTAATCAGAATCTCTTTGGCATACTTGCCTTGCGAAATGAATAGCTCCCCATCACGTTGCCATATCTCCAAATGAAGGAAATAGTGAAGGATTCCCATGTCCTTCATCTCAAACTCTCTTGCAGTATCCTCCTTGAAAGAAGTTTTGAGCTGCTCATCACCTGTCAAAATAAGATCATCAACATAAAGTACGATAATCAAAAGCTTACCATCAATCACAATATGGAACAAGTTCACATCCGCTTCACTTTTAGTGAAGCCCAAGCTGGTGAAATAATTGTCAATCCTATTGTGCCAAGCATGAGGTGCTTGCTTCAGCCCATGCAGTGCTCTCTTGGGTCTGCACACATGCGACTCACCGTGAAAGGTCTAAAAACCTTTTGGTTGCTCAATGTACACTTCTTCATCAATAACTCCATTGAGAAATGCAGTCTTCACTTCCATCTGAAGTATCTGCCACCCCATCTGCACTGAGAGTGCAAGGATATATATAATCGATGAGTACCTCGCAACCGGTGCAAAGGTCTCCTCATATTCAATCCCCTCAACTTGTGAGAATCCTCGGGCTACAAATCTAGCCTTGTACTTCTCCACACTCCCATCTGTTATTTGCTTCACCTTATAGATCCATCTAGATCCAACCACTGACTTCCCAACTAGTCTTGGGACAACTTCCCATGCATTTTTCTTGACGATGGAGTCATACTCCTCAACCATGGCGTCAACCCAAATTGGTTACTGCACTGCTTCCTCAAAAGAGGATGTTTTTGTCACAATAAAATTGTTGATAAGATCCATGTATCCATTAAACATGTCTAGAGACTTTCTAAGTCTGCGCAGTGATGTAGGTGCTCCTACATGTTCTGTCGCATCAAGTCTAAATCTATCAGCTTCTGTGGTTCGCCTTCTACCACGTATGGTGGATGGCTCTGCATGAGTGTTTTCTGCTACTCCATGATCCTCTGCATGTGGTTGCTCCACATCTTGAGTTTCATCCTTTAGAACCAAGAGTTCCTCATCTGCATACAAATCAAGCTCCCTCTCAAGGGACAATCGCATGGCTTTCTCCTCATCAAATTTCATATCCCGTCTCACAACAGTCATCTTGTTGTTTGGAAAATACGCTCGATAATTCTGGGGAGTATCAGTGTACCCCACAAATATACCAATCTCAGTTGTTGGTTCTAGCTTCTTCTTGGAATCTTTGGTCACATGGCAATAGATAGATGAGCTAAAATTTTTAAAATATGAAACATCAGGTTTCTTACCAGAAAAAGCCTCCTCTGGTGTACTCATGCCAAGTATCCAATGAGGACTACATTTTTGCACAAATACCATTATGTTGCATGCCTATGTCCACATATGCAATGGTAGGCCTTGATTGTGTAACATTCCTCGTGCCACACCCAAAATTGTTTTGTTCTTTCTTTCTGCAACCCCATTTTGTTGTGGGTTATGAGGTGCAATCAACTCTCTCTGAATTCCTTATTTGGCACAGAAGTTATTGAATTCATTGGAGATGTAATCACCACCATTGTCACTCCTCAGAACTTTCACATGCTTCCCTGTATCTTTCTCCACCAATGCTTTGAACTCAAAAAAATTTGAGAACGTCTAACCTTTATTCTGCATGAATTAGATATAACACTTTCTAGAAAAATTATCAACAAAAATAACATAATATATGTGCTTTGTTGTTGAACATGTAGAGAATGGTCCACACACATCTGAGTGAACTCTCTCAAGGATTTGCGCTACTCGGTTCTCCTTCTCGTGAAAAGTGGCCATTTCATACCTCCCCATGGTACATCCCTTGCATGTGTCTATCTATGCAAGTGTACCCTTTGGAAGCTGTTGTGAAACCAACTCCATAAATAGAATAAAAGAGAGATCAATGCCTTAGAACTAGCTCACTTCGAGGGGGCAACCTCCTTTACATTACATAAATGAACAATTATGGGATGATACAAATGGGAAAACCTCCTTATATATAGGACTCCATGGGGTCACAATATAATCCTAGCCGACCTAAAAATAATAATGTAAGGGAACAGTAATAACAATATTGGGGTTACAGGGGTACAACAATGACAATAAGGGGGCTATGCTAACAACAATAAGGGACTACACTAGTAATATAGGGACCTATAAGAAGCCCCGTAAAAATCTGTTACATGACCTTCAAGGCATTGTGGTGTAGATGACCCAATCTCCTGTGCCATAACTCACCCTCATCCCGGCTCACCACTCTATCTAATTTACCCATCAATGTTGCATAGCCATCTACATCAAGTTTATAGAGATTCTTCACACGAATCCCAATCTTCTTGACTTGTATGTGGCTTTGTGACGAAGGAATGCTTTCCCTTCACTAAAAACCACATCATATCCTCTATCTTCCAACATTGCAACTAAAACTAAATTATTTTTCAAGCCTGGTACATGCATGACATATTTTAATAAGAAGGGTTTACCTGACTGTCTCTGGAAAGTAAATGTACCAATCCCGGTAGCACTATACCTCCCGTCATCACCCATTTTTATATGCATCTGGAGATCCTTCTCCAAGCTACTAAAAATTTCTTTGTCTCTCATCATGTGGAAAGATGCACCACGATCCAAGTACCACATAGATCCCATCACACTAGACACCATGCATGCGATGAGCGAGAATTCCAACCCAAATTTCGAGGCCAAAGCCTCACCCACTGCAGATCTTGAAGCCTTCTTGTTGTTATTATTCTTCTGTGGACAATTAGTGGCATAATGCCCATGCCGTGACAGTGAAAACATTTTAATCTGAACATGCCATGCTTCTTGCCTTATTTGTCAGTCTCAGGTTTGGAATAGGATTTCTTTCCCTTTCCCTTCTTTTCCTTACTAGCCAAGGCACAATTTTCCTCATCATATACCTTGGGTGAGGATCCATCCTTGGTATTCTACCTAAATTCTTCTTCTACCAAATCTGACCAAAGTTGCTCCCATTCCGGTAGCTACTCCCACCCATTGACAGAGTCCTGATAACTATGCCAACCCTTGGGAAGGCCTAGAAGAGCTAGGATCACCAAGTCATCATCCGCTACAGTAATTATGACATTCCCAAGCTCATCGCGACATTGGATTAACTTGGTTAAATATTTCAGAATAGTGTCGCCTTTCTCCATTTTGATTTTCCTGAGCTTGTCCTTCAATGCCAATTTTCTGTGGTCACTGCTACTCTGAAACATATCTATCAAGCCTTCCACATTGCATATGGAGTCGCTTTTCCATGGAGACTCAAGACAATGTGGTCTCGTACTCCCTCTAATAATATCCTCCTCACTTTTTCAATATTCTTTTGCCAAGCATCAAGAAGAGTGGTGTCTTTTACTACGGGCTTGGGAATGTCATTATCAATGAATTCTTTCAACCCATTGTCCTCCAGAACTGCCTCCATCATGTCTTTCCATGAAATATAATTAGAACTACCCTCGAGTGCATATTCCAATCTCAAGCCATTGAAAGCCATCTTGATCCGCCTGTCGCACCAAGGAATATTTTTGCAAATTCAAATGCTATTCAGCACAAACTCAATTTCTTCTCCACTATAATGATTTCCTAAGCTTTGATGCCATGTAGAAATTATACAAACAATATGTATACCAATGGATTCAATCCAATCATGCGACATGCTAAAGCAAGATACTGAATCCTTTTACAAATTAATTGCGGAAAATAAACACGATCGCCATTCACAACAAGTAAAAGAAAGAAGAAAATCAATCCACAACACAGATATTTTCTCGGGGAAAGCTTACTTCTCAAAACCCCTCTATGTTCTATTGTATATTCACCAAGGAATCATGAAACAATTACAAAGCACTCTTCTCACAAGATTATGTTGCACTCTCACAATTGTCTCACACTGATCCAGACAAAATCGACCAACACTTAGCCAATATTCAGCCTCTACTCAGCCTGTCTTTCTTGCAAAATTCATGTGGAATGAAATACCTATTCTTTAGGAATTTCATCCTTCCAAAATTGCGCAATTCTCATGGGAAATCCTATAGGTGTATTACCACACGCGGGCAATGTCCTAATAATACAACTGATAGTTAACATCCCTTTGACCTCTGTCTCAACTGGGTCTTTATCAAAACTGACATGCATGCAACTATTATTAGTAAATCATCAGTTACATGGTAGATCGCTGGATGTGAATTCAATATGATTTAATACACTTGACCTCTCACTAGTGCAACAATCAGTTACAACTATTTAAACTAATTTTAACTCAATTAATTGAGTTAACAGATTTCTCATGCATTAAATTAATGCACCAACTACAACTTGGACTCAAAAACTAGTAGAATCACTTTGCATGCCTCACCAACCACCCTCAAATCGAATTACATGAGCTAACTGAGTTTATCACACTCAGTTAACTATTACAAGTGATTATGAGATAATATTACATTTTATTGTCCAATTTAATTAATGGAAACTTAAATTAGACACACATTTCTTGTTGACTTTTCAACGTGCTTCTGATCATTTATCCTTCTCATGAAATTTGGACTTTGTATACTTCCCCATATTACATCCCTTGCACATGTCTCTAAGCGCAAGTGTACCCTTTGGAAGCCCTATAGAAATCGGTTGCATGATCCTCAAAGCATCGTGGTGTAGATGACCCAACCTCTTGTGCCATAACTCACCGCTATCCCGACTCACCACCTCCTCTGCTTTACTGCTCAATGTTGCTTAGCCATCTACATCAATTTTGTAGATGTTCTTCACATGAACCCCAATATTCTTTACTTGTCTTGTGGATTTGTGACGAAGGAACGCATTTCCTTCACTGAAAACCACATCATATCCAAGATCCTCCAACATAGCAACTGAAACTAAATTATTTTTCAAACCTGGTACATGCATGACATATTTTAATATGAAAGGTTTACCTGACTCTCTTTAGAAATTAACTGTACCAATCCTGGTAGTGCTATACCTCCCTTCATCACCCATCTCATTGTGCATCTGAAGATCCTTCTCCTCCAATCTACTAAAGAATTATTTTTTTCTAGTCATGTGGAAATGTGCTCCACTATCCAAGTACCACATATATCCCATCATAGTTGACACCATGCATGCGATGAGAGAGAAGTCCAACTCAAACTGTGAGGAAAAATATTCACCTATTTCATCTCTCGAAACCTTCTTATTATTCTTCTTCTATTGTGGACAATTTGTGGCATAGTGTCCATTATCATGACAGTTGAAACATCTCACCTTTGACCTTTCTCGCTTCTTGCCTTCTTTGTTGGTGTCGGATTTGGAATAGGACTTCTTCCCTTTCCCCTTATTTTCCTTGCCATATAAGGCACAAATTTCCTCATCATCAATCTTGAATGAGGATCCATCCCTAGTATTCCACCGAAACTCTTCTTTTACCAAATCTAACCATAGTCGCTCCCATTTTGGTAACTGCTCCCTCCCATTCATAGAGTACTGGAAACTATGCCAGCTCTTGGGAAGGCCTAGAAGTGCTAGGATCACCAAGTCATCATCATCCAAAGCAATCCCAACACTTCCAATATCATCTCGACATTAAGTTAACTTGGTCAAGTATTTCTGGATTTTGTCGCCCTTCTCCATCTTGATTTTCCTAGGCTTGTCCATGAGTTCCAATTTTATGTGGTCATTGTTGCTTTGAAACATATTTTTCAAGGCCTTCTACATAGCATATGGAGTTTCCTTGCTATGGAGACTTGAGAAAATATGATCTTGAGCTCCCTCTAATAAGATCCTCCTTGCCTTTGCAACATTCTTCCTCCATGCTTCATGTTGCGCAGCATTTGCCTGATTGGGTTCAGCAATATCAGTGTGTAATGTTCCAAAATTTTCATGCAGAAAATTGGAACATTAATTTTTGCTTATTTCACCTAGGAGGGAGGAGAATAAATGGGTAAGGAGGCCCATGCATAGTGATATTTTCAATAAAATCCCTCATAGTATGAAAGGGGATCATCATTGGAGCTGGATTTCACACCCCCATGTGTGAACAGTGTTATTTGCAAATGGACAAGGTCAAGTTTGAACAAGTCAACAGCGCTGCCATAAGAGGAGTGGCTTACTTAGGAAGCCAGCGTAGTGTGAATGAGGAAGAGGATATTTGGTGGAGGAAACCCATATGGATGGGGCCCGTGGAGAAAGAGATTTCACTAGTTTAAAAGGAGGGCAAGGCAACCATTGTTTCTCATGCTTGTATTGTTCATCTCAATTGTCAAGTGAGACAATTGTGCATTCTTTGTTGTTTAGCAAGAATTGCCGGGAGGAATTCCTGTTTAGGATTCCTTCTCCTTCTTGAGAGGTCTCTTGAGGGATTTCTCAGATTTTCCTCACATCCAGGCTTGAGGCCAAGCATCCTCCATCAATACAGCGTTATTTCTGCAGCAAAGTAAATGTTATGTTGCTGGGTGTTGCAGTGAGGGTTCACTACATCACTTCCATCAGCTATTTTCAGAGGAGGAGCCTCTCTTCCCTTTGAGATATCAGATTGGAGATATCCTGGATCTTATTGTAGACTTTGGCATCAAGGCCAAGCATTTATCTTCACCAACAGCACAGTCCCTTCTCTAGACTGCGTTATTTCTGAGTGTATTTGCAGTGGGGACTTGCTCCACAAGTTTGGAGGGTGAGATCTTAGGTGAGAGGATCATCCTTTCACTTTAGAGATCCTTTGGATTAGATTCAGCCATCTATTGTAGCATCATCAGCTATATACATCCATTTCCAGTTTTGAGTTGCAGCTACTGCCCAGCAACTCCGACATTTCTATAGATTTGCCATTTTGTGCTTATTTCATCCAATCCCTTTGAGGATTGTGTATTGTATGTTTTCAGGGGTTGAGATATTGCTTCCCCTTCTTTATTTGAGCTATTATTGTCACATCTATATATTATTGACATTTTGCAGCAGTTCCTCCTCATGGATTGCACAGTCATAGCCAGGGCTTTCCTTGTATAGTAGTATTTATCCATTTTCATGTATATGTTTCATTGAGGCTGCATTGCCTAGCTTGAGAGATCATCTCCTCAAGAACTTGTATACACTTATTTGATGTTATCATCTAATGTAATGGTTATGTGGATCTTCTGGCATTTTGATTTTAATGCATTCACTGTTATTTTCTAGTTCATGCTAATGGATTGTTGATCTCCACATTGGTAATATCTTGAGATATTCCCAGTAGTGTAGCTGTTCTTAATTTTGGAATATTACAGTGGTATCTGAGTTTCTTTCTTGGCTCATCTTGTGAGTCTAAGCCCAAGAAGATGAGAAGATTGAAGAGGATGAGTTTAATCTCATCATATTTCAAATCCATGAAGAACCTCCCTAAGGAGGATAAGCAGAAAGAAGAGGAAGAACCCTGCACTTCCTATTCTCATCAAGGAGACAAAGAAATAAGCAGAATAAAGACTCCATCTTTTGGAGAACAAGAAGAAAAAGGGGATAAGCTTACCCAGCTTCTTCCTAAATCTGTATATATGATCCATGAAGAGTATGAGGAGATTCGGAGGAAGTATGGAGAATATCCTAGAGGGTTTGGTTCAAAAGAAAACTCTAGATTGGAGGAGTGTAAGCATGCAGCTACACATCCTAATACTCAGCGCAGTCACATGCCCAGGATTGCCGGAAGAGAGATGGAAAGAGAAGAATAGGTTGCTAGGGGGACAAATCTTAGTGATTTCTTGAAGGAGTATGAATCTCAAAATCAGAAATTCAGAGAACATCTCAGTTTTTCAGAGTTTTTCAAGATGAAGGTGAATGGAAGAGAGCAGCAGGATAGATTTCATCTATCTACCTTTGGAGGTTCACCTACATGTTCAGCCAAATCTTGGGTGGAGGAGTTAGACACCTTCTTGCAACAGCACAAAATGCCAGAAGATGAAGCCATCAAAGTTACAGCGCTGCATTTGAGAGGTAAGGCTTTTGCCTAGTGGATATTTGAATATTTTTCTTTGAGAAGTGTAAACATTGCATCCTATGCTAATTTCACTAAGGCATTAGTGAAAATATTTGATAAAAAGATTCATGAGACACACATGGTAGATGTAAACAAGAAAACTCAAGCAATACCCTTGCATAAGAATGCAGTATCATTTCAGAAAGCCATGAGGGAAGCTGAAAACTTGCACCATACTTTTCCGGAGGAGAAACTTCCTTCTCACACTTTTGAGCAAAGAGGCATGGGGGTCTCTTTCAAATAGGGATCAAATCATTGGGAGGTTGCCCACTCATTTTGCAAATATTGAGGGCAATAGCACTGTTAGATCTGGAGTTGATCTAGCACCTCATGCAGAGGAAGGAGGAGCTCTTGCTCCTAATAGAGGGATGCTTGCATCTTTGCAAGGAAGTCCCCAGGATCTCATGTGTAGAGATCAAGGCACAACTCATGTTCTATTTGTGCCATTATTGAGGAGGTGTGAACCCATGGAGACATAAGAAGGAAGTAGGGAGAAGACCCAGCCTCATGAGATGAGGAGTACACATCCCTATTCATCTATGGAGGTTAATGCACCTAATAAGGTGATTGGATTGTGCAGTGGAAGCATGGACAGATTTTTTCATTCATCTATTCAATCATCTCTTGATTATGATGTCTCATTGCATGGAGACACTTTGTCGGGGAGACCACTGGATCAGAAGAGGAGGATGGATGCTTCATCAGTTGAGGCACCAATCATTGATTTCAGGAGGTTGGAGACCTGGAGAGAGCTTGATACAGTGCTGGGATTCTGGGGTAGACTCAAGGAGAGAGAGAGCAGTCTCTCAACATCAGCATCACCCACTTCCATTTCAAATTCTGCGTTGTGGCAGAAGCAGCAAGGGAAGGTTAGCAACCTTCCAACTTGCATCTTTGGCATAGGAGATGTAAGAGAGAAGGATGACCATATGACATATGTTCTTCATGAGAGATCATCAGCGCTGTCATTATGGAGGATAGATCCACATTGGAGCTCCCAGCTATTGGTGGAGTATTCCAAGGATATTTTTACTTGCATGATCTTGGATGGCCAGTTGCACTTGGAGGAGTATTCAGTCAGAGATGGGGTCATCTTATATCATGGTAGGATCTTCTTTCCTAGAGCTTCCAAGCTCAAGGAGAATTTGTTACAAGCAGCTCGGGAGGATTTCCTTTTCAGCCCCACTTGTTCTATGAGGGCATACCACACCATCATGGAGGGGTATTTTTGGATGGGCTTTGAGGAGGAGATAAATCAGCATATGAGTAGATGCATGGACCAGATGGAGATGGAGGAGAGACATGAATATTTGAGAGAGTTAGCACAGCCACCTCTTGCCACTTTGAGGATGAGAGGGGACTCATTTATGAGCCACTCCATTTGTATGAGTAGAGAGTATGGTAAGGGCATTAATTTTTGTTTACATGAGAATTTATATGATGTATGTATATGTCCTTTAACCATACATGTGCAAGATGATGCTCCAAGGAGGAGCATTCCTTTTTCTAGACCACATGGTTTAGATGAGGCCATAAGCATAATTGATGGCCATTACGTAGGAGGACTTGGGGAAGAGATACACCATGGAGGACATCCTCATTGTACATCTTGCATCATTCACTTCCTCCATACTTATGAGGAGATTGGAGCAGCAGGAAAGTGGTTGAGAAGCCACAGTTTTTATCAGTCTCTATTGCAGTTGAGGGTCAAGCTGCATTGGTTTCACTTGAGGGACCATTGTCCTTCACATTTTTTGCATATGGCAGCAAGCATGATTCTCATCTTTGCTCCCTATTGTTCTATTGTTGTTGTCTTTATGAGGAGCATGCTTGGGAGAGAGACACATGAGGTGAATGTGTCCTTTGAGGGAGGAATTCCTCACACTGTTTGCACTACATGTTCTAGGGGAACATGGGATATGATATGGTCACCTTGACAGCGCATTTGTCTCTTTATGAGGTGAACCATATGATAGAGGAGATGCCATATGATGATGACTTCCAAATCATCATATATGGAGAAACTTGGGCCAGCTTGATTTGCAGCGTTGGGGGAGAGACCTTTGGAGGTCTAGTCCTCATTTTACCACTTGAGGGAAAACTTATTGCAGCCCATGGACAGCCAACGCTCTATACTTATCATAAGTGGAGATATGGACGGTGTGGGGTAGGCTACATTCTCTACCATAAGCAGATTTTCATCCCACCTTCTTTGCCGGAGCCAAAGGTGGATGACAGCTTTCAGGAGTTGCCTAGTTGGAAGGTGACTCATTTTGCATGGCTCATAGCTTGGAGATGGAGGATCCATATGGGAAAGATAGTTCCCATTTCATTTCAGATCCCATTCTTCAAGGGGACCTATAGACATCACTTTGTGATCCTCTTGAGTATTTCACCTTTACATGATGACGGCTTGATAGCTAACTTACATGCTGAGGAGAGGAAATGTGGAGGCATGATTGATGAGATAGCATCACTTTCCTTGGAGGAGATCATCATACATGGATGCTACAAGGAGAGGAGGAGAAAATAATTCAGTCTGTCCTTGCACTTGCTTGAGGACAAGCAATCTTTGAGAGGGGAGGACTATAATGTTCCAAAATTTTCATGAAGAAAATTGGAACATTAATTTTTGCTTATTTCACCTAGGAGGAGAATAAATGGGTAAGGAGGCACATGCATAGTGATATTTTCAATAAAATACCTCATAGTATGAAAGGGGATCACCATTGGAGCTGGATTTCACACCCCCATGTGTGAACAGTGTTATTTGCAAATGGACAAGGTCAAGTTTGACCAAGTCAATAGCGCTGCCATAAGAGGAGTGGCTTACTTAGGAAGCCAGCGTAGTGTGAATGAGGAAGAGGATATTTGGTGGAGGAAACCCTAATGGATGGGGTCCATGGAGAAAGAGCTTTCACTAGTTTAAAGGAGGGCAAGGCAACCATTGTTTCTCATGCTTGTATTGTTCATCTCAATTGTCAAGTGAGACAATTGTGCATTCTTTGCTGTTTAGCAAGAATTGCCTGGAGGAATTCCTGTTTAGGATTCCTTCTCCTTCTTGAAAGGTATCTTGAGGGATTTCTCATATTTTCCTCACATCCAGGCTTGAGGCCAAGCATCCTCCATCAAAACAGTGTTATTTCTACAGCAGAGTAATGTTGTGTTGCTGGGTGTTGCAGTGAGGGTTCACTACATCACTTCCATCAGCTATTTTCAGAGGAGGGGCCTCTCTTCCCTTTGAGATATCAGATTGGAGATATCCTGGAGCTTATTGTAGACTTTGGCATCAAGGCCAAGCATTTCTCTTCACCAAAAGCACAGTCCCTTCTGTACACTGTGTTATTTCTGAGTGTATTTGCAGTGGGGACTTGCTCCACAAGTTTGGAGGGTGAGATCTTAGGTACGAGGATCATCCTTTCACTCTAGAGATACTTTGGATTAGATTCAGCCATCTATTGCAACATCATCAGCTATCTACATCCATTTCTAGTTTTGAGTTGCAACTACTGCCCAGCAACTCCGGCATTTCTATAGATTTTCCATTTTGTGCTTATTTCAGCCAATCCCTTTGAGGATTGTGTATTGTATGTTTTCAGGGGTTGAGATATTTCTCCCCCTTCTTTATTTGAGCTATTATTGTCACATCTATGTATTATTTACATTTTTCAGCAGTTCCTCCTCATGGATTGCGCAGTCATAGCCATGGCTTTCCTTGTATAGCAGTATTTATCCATTTTCATGTATATGTTTCATTGAGGCTGCATTGCCTAGCTTGAGAGATCATCTCCTCAAGAACTTGTATACATTTATTTGCTGCTCTCATCTAATGTAATGGTTATGTGGATCTTCCGACATTTTGATTTTAATGCATTCACTGCTATTTTTCAATTCATGCTAATGGATTGTTGATCTCCACATTGGTAATATCTTGAGATATTCCCAGTAGTGTAGTTGTTCTTAATTTTGGAATATTACACAGTGTCAATGAACTCCTTCAGCCCGTTATCCTCCAATACTATCTCCATCCTATCCTTCCATACAATATAGTTCAAATTTCCCTCAAGTGCATATTCGAGTCTCAAGCCAGTGAAATACATCTTGTTCAGCTGCTAGCTCCAAAGAATGTATCTACAAATTTTAATATTGTTCAACACAAACATAATTTCTTCTCCACTATTGTGATTCTTGGTGCTCTTATACCATGTAGAAATTATACCAATGGATTCAATCTGATCATGTAATGTACTAAAACAAGATATTGAATCCTTCTACAATATTTGTGGAATATAAAACACAATCGCTCAATCACATGCAAGTAAGAGAAAGAATTAAATCAATCACACAACATAAGATATTTCCTGGGGAAAGAAACTACTCAAAACACCTCTATATATATTGTATAATAAGCTAAGGAATCATGAAACAATACAATGCATTCTTGCTCACAAGAATCTATTACACTCTACCAATCATCTCACACTGATCTTGGAAAAATTGGACAAACACATAGCCAATTCCTTGCCTTCCTCCATCCTACCTTGCTTACGCAATTCCTAGGCAAATAATTCCCTATTAAATAGGAATTCCAACCTTCCTTGATTGCACAATCCATCATGGGCTTCCTATGGCTTTATAACTGCACCCGGTCAATTTTCTAATAATACAATTGATAGTTATCTTCCCTTTAACCTTTGTCTCAACTGGGTCTTCATCAGAATTTACATGCATGCAGCTATTAATAGTGAATCATCAATTATCTTATTGATCACTACTTTTGAATAAATTTAATTTAATTCACTAGACCTCTCACTAGCTCATTACTCAGTTAGAACTAGTTAAATTGATTTTAACTCAATTAATTTGAGTTAATTGATTACACTCACACCACACTAGTGCATTAACTGCAACTGGACCCCCGAAATAATAGAATAACTCTACATGCCTCACCTTTGACCCTCAACTCAAAATTCTTGAGCTAACTCAATCTTTCTGACTTAGTTAACTAATACAAGTTGTTATGATATAAGATTACAATTTATTGTCCAGTTTATTTAAGCGAAAAATAAATTAGAGACACATTTTATTGTTGATTTTCAACACCCAATACATGTAGTCACATATTTATCCATATTGAAAAGTTGCATATGCACCACTTAACTAAGTTTGAAATCTTAGGATGAACACAGATATAATTTAAACAAGTGATATCACCCATACATTTAACCAATTATTAAGGTTACAATACAGTCGAGAAATAATCATAGAAAAATATTTTTTTCCTTAAAAATCATTGCACGAAGTATTGGCATTCCTCTTTTATGAATGGAGTCCCAATTTCATATCATGAATGCAACATTCAACCAATGCTAAACACGTACACACATAAATTTTAAACAATGGAGCACAGATAAACACTTACCTTATGCAACACAGTGATTTTTTGACTGACAATGGGACTCTAACTCTCCACCCAACAATAGACAAGCTATACCCACATTTACTTGTAGTTGTCACCCCCAAGCCAGATTCTAGTACTTGAGGTGGAGTGCTTCTTAAGAGGAAATTAAACCAACAAAACAATTGAAATAAGATGTCACACGGCCACGCTACCTTCATCCACCAAATACACGAGTTTTCACTATGTTCCCTTAGACATAATTAACATCCATGTTAGGATACCATAGTGTAGAGAGTTTCATCTCACTTTCATGGGAAGAGAGACCACGTTGAGAAAGGATCATTAGTTGATAAGCTATTGATAGGTAAAGATATCACCTCTTAAGGTGGTTCATCAGTGAGTTAAGAAACATAGCTTCAGCCCCAAGGTGATTTTTGGTGGTTCATCAACCCTCACAAGCACCTGATTCCCTCTCCCAAAGGTTCATCAATCCGCAATATTCTAGTGGGTTCTTCAGCCTTACAGGAAATCCAATACTCTTTATAAATATTTTACCTACAAAACCTCTATGAGGGTTCTTCAATTGATTTATATATCTCCTGAGTTTGATTTCTACCCAATATGATCACTGCTCTCTCTATTTTCTCACCTACACCCTTGGAGGAAATTTTCTCAGAGTATTACTCATTATGTTTTCTCATTTATTGCATGTGTTTGCACTCGAGAGAGTAATAGAATACATTCCCTTCTTCCATTGTCTCTACCCATCAAAGGAAATCCAAGAGAGCATGTTCTTTACCACCTATGTGTATGTGCATTGTGTGATATCTGTGTGATCTTTCTTCCTGAACAGTATAACCATCTATCTCCTTCCAAGATATGTAATAGCCCTGGTCAAAAATCCATGTGAAAGTTAATAAAGGTAAAATAAGACCTTGGTCATGGGACATGTATTCCAAGTTGAATTTTGGGAAAAACATCCTAGTGGGTTTTCATTTGGTTTATTAATGGCTATGGAAATTGGCAAATGCAATGACAAAGGATTTGGAAAGTAAAAGTGGCATTTATTGGCATTTATTTATGAAAATAATGGAAAATAGGAGAAAAGGAAGGTGAAAGGTCATAGGTTTCATGTAAGGAGGAAATGAAGGAAAAGAATTGGAAATTGAATAAAATATAGGCCTCATTAATAAAAATACTTATGAGTATCATTTCATGGTTTTTTTTATTAATTCAGTTTTGTAGCTCTCATTATACTCTCTCTCTCTCTCGCTCTCTCTCTCTCTCTCTCATGTTCTTGGACACTCAGAGTTTTCTTGGAGCACTCTTGTATGATTGTGTCATACTTGGGATTTGGAGCAAAAAGGAAAAGGAAAATCAAGAAAGCGCAAGAAGACGTCGAGATCAACAACTACAACGGGTTTTTCTTGCAGGTATCAGGCTGCATGTATGATTTCCTTACTAGTTTTGGCATGCATGGCATATGCATGTGGTTATTTGCTTATGATATGTCAGTGACATGGAGAATTTCTAGGATTGATAGTGGTTTTTCCTAGCCTTTCCATTTCGTGGACATCCATGTTGTGGGTTTTACTTTTATTTTTTGGTTGGTATTCATGTTCCTTTGGCTGTGGGTTGATTTATTAGTTCCTGGAAGCCTTGGTTGGAAAAATTCTCTAGAAGTCCTATAATAGTTTGGGTTGAGTTACTAGTCCTGGAAGCCTTGGTTGGATAAACACTTTGGAAGCCCTTGGTGGGTTGATTAACTAGTTCTAGAAGCCCTGGTTGGACAAATGCTCTAGAAGCTCAGCGACATTTTTGGGTTGAGTTACTAGTCCTGGAAGCCCTAGTTGGAACAAACGCTCTGGAGCACTAGAAATCTTGGGTAGAGACCAATATGGTGATGGTTAGTGATGTTCAACCATGAGGTGGAATCATTGGTTGAGGTTTGAGGTGGTTTGGCATTTGGAATCCCTGGTTTGGTTTTTATCAATTTGTTTTATGATATCCCACATTCAAGCTTGGAATATGGCATGGGGGTGACTGGCTAAAAGAAAGATTTGGTTCAGCCTAGACTATGGTCAGGAGGTTTGTGGAAGTCTCATACCTGGTCGACCTATGAAATCATAAATAATATATTTTTCTCCTTAGTATTTTATGGGTAAATATACTTGTTTATATGTGCCTTATATGGTTTTTATATCCTTGATATTTTTGTTGGTTATATACTAGTTATGAGTGAGTTTTATGACAGATATAATGTATGGATCTCATCATGTTTTTATTAATCACTGAATGTACAATGAATATATGGCTTAATACATGGTAATGCAGTTATTTTCATGAGGCATCAATGCTTCTTAGCTATTCTTAGATATGTGTGAGACCCTTATGCTCATATCTGTTGTTTAAACCTGTGGAGTGCATATTTGTGATATGTTTGACGAAATGTCTCGCATGGCTAGTAGGGGTCCAGCCAAGTCCTTGTTCAAGTATTTTCCTTTGTATCATTGTTTCGATGCTATTTTCCATTTCTAGAAGTTTCATGGAATTCTGGACAGTGGCCTGAGTCCTAACCCTGAAAAGGTGGCACAATATCCAAATTCGTTGGCACTAAAATACCTCGAAAATTCCCTAGTTGCATCCATGCCTTGTTGTGGAAATGACTGAAGGGTCCCAGTCGCATGCATGCCCATGTCATGGGAGTGACTAGGGCTTTAATGCAGTAAAATTTCAGGTTGTCTCAGGGGATGGTCACTTGGAAGGGTTGGATGGCTCTTGGGGGTTTTGTTGCATGTGTAGAAGGTCAGGTTCGTTGTGTTATGTCGGTTCCACTTCCTTAACTTATATATAGGTAGTTGAATCATATCATAGTAACTATTTTTCACATGTTTATCCCGGTTGGTCGGTTACTTGGGTAGATGTGGGAGGACGGTATTACAAAGTGGTATCAGAGCATGGTTATATTCTCCTTGGGTGATGTATGGTTCTCGTTCTCCTTGGATGAATGTGTTGTCATATTAACATGTCAGTTGCATATATGTCCTTGTGCTTGTGGTTTATGTGCTTATTTTGTATGCATGGCATGGGTCATGATTGCAGTGGTGTCTCCATGTGAAATTTGATGGTGTCATTGTTGAATGTATTTGTTGTGAGTGTATGCCAGTCGTGCATTGGTTATGTGTGTTAGTGTTTATATGTTGTTATGCATACATTTACTGGATGATGGTCATTGTGCATGAAGTCATGGTATGTGGTTAGCATATTCATGCATTGATAACTGGATAATGGTTGAAAATATGCTTATATGTTGATCTGATTATGTTTATATATGTATTTTGATCGTTTGGTCAGTCTTGCAAACGAGATATCCTCCCTGAGCTATACTAAGGTACATTGGTTTGTTTATGATTTGGTTTAGTTGACATAATACACCTTGCAAGAAGAAGAGATCAAAGATGACTATCAAGATGGTAGACTACATAAATTCTCCCTATGAATCAGATGAGCAGGGTGGTGTTTGGAACTCTTCTGACTTAGTAGACACATTGAGAATTTTGAAGGAAGAAATAAGGAGTTGCAAATCAGATAATGATATAATTATGCAGGCACAAGAGAAACAAGTAGAAGTCAATGCAGTAATTCTTCGGAGTTTGTCGGATTTGTAGAGGCAGGGACCACTTCAAATTAGTTATGGACAAGATGGCAGTACTAATGGTGCCTATGGTAGTATATCCCATAGTGGGCACAAGTAAGATAAAGATGACACAATCAAAGATGGAAGGTTCTTGGATACTCTGGATAGGAGGGGTGATGGACATAGGTAATATTTTAGTTTTGGTTTTGAGGGGTATCATGGTCATCATAAATATCATACTTATAGGAGGAGTGATAGGGGATATTTTCTGAATTAGTTCAAGAAATAAAAGCCCCCTACATTCAATGGGGAAACGAACAAATCACAGGATGCAGAAGCATGGTTGGTTGGAATGAATAAGTTCTCTAGGTTACATGATTACTCATAGAAAATGAAGGCCAGAATAGCTACATTTAGTCTTAAAGGTAAAGAAGATATCTGGTGGGAATATGTAAAGAACGTCAGAGATATTTATGAGGAGGATCTGACTTTGAGTGAATTCAAGAGACTATTCAGGAAGAAGTATCTATCAGAGAGATACTATGAAGATAGGTAAAAAGTGTTTTATGAGCTAAATATGGGATCTATGACGGAAGAGGAGTACACTAACATATTTATGGAGTTGTTGAGATATTTACCTTACCTCAAGGAGGATAAATCCAAGCTTCAGAGATTCATCAATAGGTTGTCGGTAGCATTCAAAGACAAGATTGAGTTTGATGAGCCTAGATCATTATAGGAGGCCATTCGGAAGCTAAATAATTATTACGAGCAATAAAAGTGTGGATATGAGACTAAGTAGAACTCGAAAGGTAATTATAAGAATAAATGGAAATGGGATAAGAAGCGAGAAAGACCTCGGGATAGGGGTAAAAAATAGAATGTAGTGTTGCATAAGAAGTTCAATACATCTGACAAAGGGTGGGATTTCAATTTGAGGAGAAGAAAAAGGGTATAGCCTGGAAGCCTATACAGCGTTGGACTTGTGGAAAATATCATCCCATGATATATTTTCCACAGCATCATGGTAGTATACCATAGATCTACAGTGCTTAGAAAGAGCAAACAGTGGGTATGTTGGAAAGAGTGTTCCTCGGATTTATGCAATGTTGGATAACAAACAAGTATATCACCAGGCATCTATTATCGAGATGGATAGTAAGCTTTAAGATCGAGTTGTTTCTATTTTGATTGACCTTGGATCTAATTATAGTTATGTTAATCTTGACCTAGTGGATAAGTGTGGTTTGAATAAATAAGTGCATGCAGAGTCTTGTTTAGTGCCATTGGTTGCAGGTACAAAGAAGCGAGTTCATCATTGGGTAAGATATTGTGCATTTGAGTTGAATGGTATGTCTACATCAATGCATTTGAAAGTATTTTTGTTGGGTTTTTATAACATAATTTTGGGCATGGAATGGTTGTATCTTCATATGAGCAACATGGGCTATTATGACAAAGATATTGAGTGCTTGGATGACAATGGAGAACAAATAATACTGCAGGGTAAGAAGAAGGAAACATCAGTTAGAATGGTAACAACTACGCAAGAAAACCGCGGTCGTAGAAAGGGGTGTGTGTTATTTGTATTGCAGATTTTTAGTGACAAAGGTAAGGAAGTTGAGGGTGTAGATGTATTCAGTAGGTACCCAGTTTTACAATAGTTTCAGGATTTGTTTCCAGTAGCTATTTCAGAGTTTCCACCTCACAAGGAAATAGAATTTTCAATTGAGATTGTACTAGGGATAGCACTGGCATCAAAGGAACCATACAGGATGAGCACTCTAGATTTGGTAGAGCTGAATTTGCAATTAAAGGAAATTCTTGACAAGGGATACATTAGGCCAAGTGTATCGCCATGGGGAGCACAGGTATTGTTTGTGAAGAAGAAGGATGGTACCCTCAGTTTATGCAATGATTACAGGTATTTGAACAAGGTGACCATCAAGAACATATATCCATTTTCAAGGATTAATGATTTGTTCGATCAGTTGAAGGGAGAACCAGTGTTACCAAATATTGATATGAGATCCAGATATCATCAGGTATGCATCAAGGAAGATGATATTTACAAGATATTTTTCTAGACCAGGTATGGAAATTATGAGTTTTTTTTAGTTCCTTTTGGTTTGACTAATGCTCTAGCTACTTTTATGTGCTTGATGAATAGTGTGTTGCATCCTTATCTGGACAATTTTGTTATTGTATTCATTGATGATATATTGGTATATTCAAAGAAAGAGGAATAGCATGTCGAAAATTTAGCAGCAGTATTGAGATTGCTAAGAGAGAATCATAGATACATTACTTAGGACATGTTGTTTCCAAGGAAGGCATAGCAGTAGATCCAAAAAAGGTAAAGGTTGTCATGGAGTGGGAAGCTCCTACGAAGGTGGATGAGGTAAGATCATTTATGGGGTTAGCAAGTTACTACAGGAGGTTCATCAGGAACTTCTCCCGCATTGTATTTCCTATCACGTCATTGCAGCGAAAAGGTAAGAAGTTGAATGGACAGAAGAATGTGAAAAAAGTTTTGAGTAGTTGAAAAATTATGCATTGCTAAAGATTGCATATCTAGAAAAATAATTTATGGTATACACAGATGCTTGCAAGAGAGGACTTGGTGAATTTATTATGCAGGAAGGACAGGTAGTATGTTATGAATCACAGAAATTGAATAAGCATGAGCAGAATTATCTGACACGTGATCTTGAGTTGGCAACCATCATCCATGCATTGAAGATGTGGAGGCACTATCTTCTTGGAAGGAGGTTTGTACTGATCAGTGATCACAGCAGATTGAGATATCTATTTTACCAACCAAATTTAAACGTTAGGAAAGCTAGATGGTTATCCATGATCAACGAGTTTGACTTTGAAATAAGTTACATCAAAGGTAAAGAGAACATGGTTGTAGATTCTATTAGCGAGCAGATACAAGTAAACGACATAGCAGCTATTATTTCTTATGGGACGAACCTACAAGATTGAATCTTACAGGCATGTCAGTAGGATAACAGGTACATGGATCTAAGACACAGGTTACAGTAGAGTACAGGTATAGGTGCAGGTGCAAGTACAGCTACAGGTGCACAGGATGTGGACTATCATCTCATGGCAGATGGCTTAGTCAGATTTAGGGAAAGGATATATGTGCCAAACAACAATGAGTTCAAGAACACTATATTGGGGGAATTTCATGTAAAACCATATTCAGGTCACCTGGGATATCAAAATACATTGGCATCAGTGAAGAAGTTCTAATACTGGCCGAACTTGAAGAAGGAAATGGCAGAGTTCATGGCAAGATGCTTGGATTTTCAACAGATAAAAGCGAAGTGTAAGCATTCAGGTGGGTTACTATAGCCGATTTCGATTCCATAATGGAAATGGGAGGTAATTTCCATGGATTTCATCACAGGTTTTCTGAGGAGATCTATACAGCATGATTCGATTATGGTTGTGGTTGACATGTTTACAAAGGTAGTGCAATTCACATATTCAGCTAACGAGGTAGTGAAGTCTACATATTTAGCTAATGAGGTAGCATGGGTTTTCATTAGAGATGTAGTGAGGCTACATGGTGTTCCAAAGAATATTGTGTTAGACATAGATGCTAAGTTCACTTCAATATTTTGGAAATATTTATTTACAGGTTTGAGTACAGAGTTGGCCATCAGCACATCCTATCATCCAAAGATAGATGGAAAACAGAGAGGTTCAACGGGATATTGGAGGACATGATGAGGATGTATGGGATGCATCAAAAGTGAAAGTGGGAAGAGTATATTCCACTGCTAGATCTTGCTTACAACAATGGGTATCAAGAGTCTTTGAGGATGATTCTATTTGAAGCACTCTGTGGGCATAGTTGTAATACTCCCATTAGTTGGAGTGATCCAGTTAACAGGGTATTAATAGAACCAAACATGTTGGCATAGATGGAACATGAAATGTAGGTAACCAAGAAGAATATAAAGGCAACATAGGAGATACATAAAACTTATGTGGATAGGAACAAGTTGTTTAAGGAGTTTCAGGTTAGGGAACTAGTGTACTTGTGCATCAAGCCTAGGAAGAGCTCCTTGAGGATTGGATGATGTGCCAAGATGGAACCTTTTTTTTTGTGGACCTTTAAATATTCTTGAAAGGATTGGACCAGTATCCTATCGAATTGCACCCCCTCCGACAGTGAAATTCCATGATTTTTTCCATGAGTCATTACTTAAGAATTATGTTAAAAAGGTAGATCATGTGATTGACTAGTCTGTATTGCAGGTGGAGCTAGAAGGAGAATTCCAGTCATAACCATAGTGTATATTTTGGATAAATATGCTCATACTCCCAAACCAAGAACTATAGTAGGTTAAATTGCAGTGGAATCAATTTGGTCTCGATGAAGCTACATGAGAGATGGTGAGTCAGATGTGGGTTATGTATCCTTCTTTATTCGCTATTTAAGCGAATGTTTTGGTATATTTCCTTGACATATGTTTTTAGTACATGCTTGGGTATGACATTTTGGTATATGCGCATATGTATATGGATGTAAATACCTCCATGAGTTGTGTTATAAAGCTCCAATAAGCGGTATTTTCTTATGCCATTGTAATATTCCCAAATGGGAAAAGCAGCAATATAGCTCACAATAATGGAAATAGCAGCAAGTATTAATACATTACATATTATCCAAATGATAGATCCATGGTATTATTTATAACAGCAATAAATAATTACAAGATCTTAGGGATCAAGTCCCTCAAGATAGGCAAAAGAAGCCTCCAATTCCAAAAAGAACCTAAAACATGTAATACACTGCTACACAAAATACTGAAGCAAGCACAGTGCAGTTTTAATGTCTAATACTGCAGATGGGACATATATATAAATGGATTTGATAATATCGTGCTCTTACAAGGCCAAAAAAGTAGATCTATGCTCCTCAACACTTTTCCCAGATAACCTAGGAAGGGTTTCCGGAAATACACCAAATACAAATGGTGAAACTAAAGCCCTAAGGCTAAAGAATCACTACAACTAAAGTACAAGAAGGAAGTGGTTGAAACTGATATAGATCTAAAATAGCACTCCTCCAATAGACTCACTCAATGAAGGGTTGATCCCTTCAATGAATATCTAACCTCCAAAAGATGGCACTGAACCCTCCTTTGGATCTGCTCACTAAAATAACGCAGTTAGGGAGTCATACTGCGTTGTAGGAGATGTTGTTGCCTTGGCTTGATGCTAAAATCTGATATGAAGCACAAGGACCTTCTTTACTGATCTCCCAATGGAAAGAAAGCTTCTGCCACTGAATACAAGCTTAGAAATGGCCCAAATAAATCTTCCATTGTTGCACCCTGCAACTCAGCACATATCTAAACATAATATGCGTTGTAGAAATTTGAAGCTTGGCCAAATGTCAGAATGTGGAAATGATAGTGCAATACTCTTCCCTTGAGGCTTCTCAAGGATAGAGGTGGGATTCCCACTTGGGAACACCCTTGTACTAAAGAGAACTGCAATCTTAGCTAAATAGCTTAAGAGAGCTCAAAGTCTTAACATACCACATCAAATAATAATCTAAAACATGATTACAATGGCTTCCATCCTCTTCCTTATATTCTTGGTGAGGTTCCTCACCCTAGGCCCCACTCATTAATGGCACTACTTCCATGCAAAGGATCTCCCTCCAAACATGTGTTGTCACTCATCGAATGCCCACTACTTCCATACCAGCGCTGTCGATTTGGTCAAAGTTGACCCAGTCCACATGCTTCTTCCCTTGTTCACACATAGGGGAGCTTTATCCAGCTGTTTTTATGCCCTTCATTCACATTTGGAGTGGTTTTATTCCTACTAAGGATATTTATGGGTCTCCCTACCCACTTATTCTTCTAACTAAGAAGCAAAAATAGATTTTAATATTCCAATTAGTTGCATGCTAATTTAGGAATATTACAATCCTCCCCTCCCAAACGTTTCTTTTCCTCAAAGCAACTGCAAGGATAGATCTGAAAAATGTAGGGAACCTTCATCCCCATGTGAAGCTCCATCCTCCAAGCTGTCATCCATATAAAATGAATCACCCTCCAGAATGGTAATTCATAGAAAAAATCCTCCCATATGAGAGGCTCCTCCCAAAGACATAAGTCAATCATATGGCTCCCTTCATAAGGAAATAAGTGACATAATGTAGCAGCCACATAATGTCCCATGCTCCCCTTGAAGCATGAAGAAGTGTGGGAAGTTTCATCCCCAATGGACACATCTAACCAATGTGTCATCCCTCCAATCATGTCCCCAACAATAATAAGAACATCATCAACATATGGGATCACAATCAAAGTCATGCTATCTTCCATGTGTAGTAATGGAGAAGGAAAATAGTCCCTCATGTGCAACCAGCGCAGTTTTACTCCTAACTGCATTAGAATATGGCATGATGAGTGGTTTCCCAACCACTTGTTTGTTGCCCCAATCTCCTCACAAGCTTGGACAAGGTGTATGGTGTATTGAGCATAACCTGCATAAGATATCATCTCCCTAAGGTCTCCTAGGGAGTGGCCATCATCAATACTGCTTATGGCCTCAAGTAGACCATGAAGTCTAGAAGAAAGAGTGCCCCCTCTTGGAGCAATGCCCTGCACATGAATGGTAAGGAAATACAAATACATAGTAAATGAATCATGATGTATAGAAATACAATATTTACCATATACTTCGTTCAAGCTAGTAAGGTGGCTCATAGATGGGCCTCCTCCCAATCCCAATGAGAAAGGAAGTGGTTGTGATAATTATACCAAAGATTTATGTCTCTCCTAATCCTCCAAACAATCCATGAATTTCGTCATATGGTGGTGCATCTCCTCTTTGAAGCCTTCCCAAATGAATCCCTCCAGGATAGTACGGTATGCTCTTATAAAACCAGTGGGTTTGGAGAGAAAACCCTCATATGTTGTATCTAGTAGTTTCTCCTTGAGCTTAGAGGCTCTATTCAAGAAGACTCTACTCTGAAAATATATTACCCCATCTACCACTGCATATCTCCCATCAGATAACTGGTCATCAAACACTCTGTATGAAAAGAGATCCTTGGAGTATTCCACTAATAGACGGGATCTCCAATAAGGTTCAATACTCAATAATGACAGCGTTGCTGATCTATCATGTGAATCACCTGTCATGTTTTTGATCTCTTCTTTGACATATCCCATGCCAAATTCATACACCGGGATGCTGCAAGATTGCCTCTACTACTCCTCCTATAGCTACTCATGCTCTAGAGAAGGTGGAAGTTTTTGGAGGCTAGTCTTCCATGAGAAGCTATCACCCATCAAAAAATTTCTGAGCTTGGTCGATGTAAGCATGTGTGGCCACCAACTTGTACCAAATATGGAAGAGTCCTTCCGATGTGGAAGTATCTTATGATTATCTAAATATATGGAGTGGTCTCCTTGCACCATGATGGTGCCATCCATCCCTAAAACATCTCTCTCAACGTAAGATGTTTGGTGAGAGTGGGTAATAATGATATTGGGAGAATGTCTCCCTCCTCCTTGAGCCTACCACAGACTCTTTGTGATGTGTCAAGTCCTTCCAAGGTTCTCACCCATCTGGAATCTATGAGTGGTGCAACCAGATGTGATGCATCCCTCATCATCTCCTGATCTAGTGGTCTCCCGGGTGGAATGCCTCCATGTAATGAGACATCAATGTCAAGATTAGACTGCATATATGATTGGACTGGTTTTTCCTTGCTCTCACTACATAAATCAGTTTACCTTTTTTCTGCATCAACCTTCTGAAATAGATAGGGGTGTGTTCTCCTAATCATATGATGTTGGCCATCCTCCCTACCTTCTCCTTCCATCTGCAAGGTCTCGCAATCTATCAATAATGGCACATGTTGTTCATGGATTGTGCCTTGATCTCCACATATGAGATCCTTTGGAAATTCTTGCAAGGATACAAGAAATCCTCTTATTGGAGCAATTGCACCATCTTCCTCTTCATGAGGTACTAGATCCGCTCCTAATGTGATAGCGGTGTTACCTCCAGCCTGATCTTCCCCTTCATCACGAATGGAGGCTACCTCATCATCATTAAGAGGATCTCTTTTTTATCCTCTTTTGAAAAAGAGATCTCCATGTCTTCCCTTTGAGAAGAGAGTTCTTCCTAAAGTGGGGATCTTACCTCTAGCAAGGTATTCCACAAGTTTTTAACCCCCTCAATAGCATTATGGAATGGAGTTGGGTTTATGGATCCTTCCAACTCATGCAAAGGTTTTGTTTGTTTAGGCTTGGCTATCTCAACCAAGGAAGTTTCAGAATGTTTTACATCAAATAATTTCACTAACATCCTAGTGAACTTTCAATAAGTAGATACATTTACATGATTCAAGGAAGAAGTTTCATAAAACCACCAGACATAAGCCTTACCTTCAAGATGTAGCGCTGCTACTCTAATGGCTTCATCTTCTGAAACTTGGTGCTGCTGCAAATAGGTGTCTAGCTCCTTCACCCAAGCCCTAGCTGTGCATTTAGGTGGCCCATCAAAATTAGATAGAAAGAATCCACCCAAATCATGTTGCTTTAACCTCTTGCTTCTATTTTGATTGATAGGTCTTATATTCTCCTTGATATTGTAAAAACCTTGGAATTTTAGATGATCTCTGAACCTCTGTGATTGAGATTAATACTCTTGAAGATAGTCACCAAGAGTCTCCTCCTTTGGTACATCTTCTTCCTCCATCTCTCTTGCTACGAAAATAGGAATGGTAGAGCGTTGTAGATCTGATTTTGTGGACGAATGCACACACCCATAATATAAAGAACTAGAGATTTATTCATGTGCAAATCTTCTTGAGGGATATCCATGTCTTTCCCTCCTCATTCCCTTGATTTCTCTATTAAGCTCATGCATAGCTTGGAGAAGAAGTTTTGAAAACTTCTTTCCCTCCATTTCTCCAAATAATGGAGACTTGCTTTTGTCTCTCCTATGATTCTTCTCCTTTCTGTGAGAATCTTCTTCTTCTTCTGATAACATAGATGCAATGTCTTCACAAGCTGAGCCAAGATTATGCTTTCATACCACTGTAATATTCCCAAATGGGAAAAGCAGAAATGTAGCTCACAAGAATGGAAATAGCAGCAAGTATTAACACATTACATAAGAGCAAAACTATAGATCCATGGTATTATGCATAACAATAATAAATAAGTACAATATCTTGGGGATTAAGTCCCTCAAGATAGGCAAAAGAAGCCTTCAATGCCAAAAAGCACCTAAAACATGTAATACACTGCTACAAAAAATACTGAAGCAAGCACGATGCAATTTTAATGTCTAATACTGCAGTTGGGACATATATATAACTGGATCTGATAATATCATGCTCTTACAAGGCCAAAAATGGAGATTTATGCTCCTCAACACTTTTCCTAGATAACCCAGGAAGGGTTTCTGGAAATACACGAAATACAAATGGTGAAACTAAAGCCCTAGGGCTGAAGAATCACTGCAACTGAAGCACAATAAGGAGTTGGTTGAAACTGATATAGATCTAAAATGGCACTCCCCCAATAGACTCACTCAATGAAGGGTTGATCCCTTCAATGAAGATCTAACCTCCCAAAGATGGCATTGAACCCTCGTTTGGATCTGCTCACTGAAATAACGCAATTAGGGAGTAATACTATGCTGTCAGAGATGTTGATGCCTTGGCCTGATGCCAAAATCTGATATGAAGCACAGGGACCTTCTTTACTGATCTCCCAATAGAAAGAAAGCTTCCTCCTCTGAAGACAAGCTTAGAAATGGCCCAAATAAATCCTCCATTGCTGCACCCTGCAAATCAGCACATATCTAAACAGTATTTGCACTATAGAAGAAATTTGAAGCTTGGCCAAAAGCCAAAATGTGGAAATGATAGTGCAATACTCTTCCTTTGAGGCTTCTCAAGGATAGAGGTGGGATTCCTGCTCAGGAACACCCTTGTGCTAAACAGCACTCCAATCTTAGGTAAACAACTGAAGAGAGTTCAAAGTCTTAACAGACAACATCAAATAATAATCTAAAACATGATCACAATGGCTACCATCCTCTTCCTTATATTCTTGGTGAGCTTCCTCACCCTGGGCCCCACTCATTAAAGGCACTACTTCCATGCAAATGATCTCCCTCTAAAACTGCATTGTCCCTCATTGAATGTCCACTAATTCCATACCAGCGTTGTTGATTTGGTCAAAGTTGACCCAGTCCACATGCTTCTTCCCTTGTTCACACATAGGGGAGCTTGATCTAGCTCTTTTAATGCCCTCCATTCACATTTGGAGTGGTTTTATTCCTACTAAGAAGATTTATGGGTCTCCCTACCCTCTTATTCTTCTAACTAAGAAGAAATATTAGATTTTAATATTTCAATTAGTTGCATGTTAATTTAGGAATATTACAGATTATGGTTGATATGTTTTCATGTTGGTTTGCTTCTCGGCAGGTTGATCATTGTAAATACTAAAACAAGATAAGTTATAAATATCCATGGGCAGTATGTTTTTCTTTCAGCAGTATTGTTGGTTAAGTGTCGTTGAACACCAAGGATGGTGTTCCCCCAAGGGGGTGGGTTCTGTAACATCCTTAGTCAAAAATACATGTGAAATTTAATAAAGGTAAAATAAGACCTTGGTCGTGGGACACATATTCCAAGATAAATTTTGGGGAAAACATCATAGTGGGTGTTCATTTTGTTTATTAATGACTATGGAAATTGGGAAAGGCAATGACAAAGGATTTGGAAAGGCAAAGTGGAATTTATTGGCATTTATTTATGAAAAATAATGGGAAATAGGAGAAAAGGAAGATGAAAGGTCACATGTTGCATGTGAGGAGGAAAATGAAGGAAAATAATGGAAAATTGATGAAAATAAAGGCCTCATTAATAAAAAGGCTTATGAGGATCAGTTCATGGCTTTTTTTATCAGTTCAGTTTTGGAGATCTCATTATATTCTCTCTCTCTCTCTCATACTCTTGGATACTTAGAATTTTCTTGGAGAACTCTTGGAGGAGTGTGGCATACTTGGGATTTCGAGAAAGAACGCAAAGGAAAAGTATGAAATCACAAGAGGACATTGGGATCAGCAACCACAGCGGGTTTTGCTTGTAGGTACCGAGTTACATGTCTGATTTCCTTACTAGTTTTGGCATGCATGGCATATGCATGTGGTTATTTGGTTATGATTTTTCAGTGACATGGAGGATTTCTTAGATGTTCAGTGGCTTTTCCTAGCCTTTCCATTTCCTAGATATCCATGGTGTTGTGGGTTTTAATTTTGTTTTCTGGTTAGTTTTCATGTGCCTTTGGCTGTGGGTTGAGTTATTAGTTCCAAGAAGCCTTAGTTGGACAAACTCTCTGGAATACATGTAACAGCTTAGGTTGAGTTACTAGTCCTGGAAGAATTGGTTGGGAAAACACTCTGGAAGCCCTTGGTGGGTTGAGTTACTAGTCATGGAAGCCCTGGTTGGACAAACGCTCTCGAAGCCCGACGACAGATGTGGGTTGAGTTACTATTCCTGGAAGCCTTGGTTTGAACAAGCACTATGGAACCCTGGACAGCTTGGGTAGAGACCAATCTGGCGATGGTTAGTGATGTCTGACCATGAAGTGGAAGCATTGGTTGAGGGTTGAGGTGGTTTGGCCTCTAGAGGCCCTGGTTTTGTTTTCATCGGTTTTTTTTATGAGATCCCACATTCATGCTTGGAATATGGCACAGGGGTGATTGGCTGAAAGAAATATTTGGTTCAGCCTAGTCTATGGTCGGTGGTTCAGGGAAGTCCCATACCTGGTCCACCTATGAAATCATCAATAATATCTCTTTCTCCTTGATATTTTGTGGGTAAATATAATTGTTTATATGTGGCTTATATGCTTGTTATATCCTTGATATTTATGTTGGTTATATGTTGGTTATGAGTGAGTTTTATGACAGTGATAATGTATGGCTCTCATCATGTTTTGATTAATCACTAAATGTATAATGAATATATGGATTAATAGATGGTAATGCAGTTATTTTTATGAGGCATCAATGCTTCTTGGTGATTCTTAGATAAGTGTGAGACCCCTATGCTCAGATATGTTGTTTAAACCTGTAGAATTCATATTTTTGATATGTTTGACGAAATGTTTGTCATGGCTAGTAGGGGTCACGTCAAGTCCCTGTTCAAGTATTTTTATTTGTAACATTTTTTTTATGTTATTTTCATTTCTGGAAGTTTCATGGAGTTTTGGGCAGTGGCCTGAGTCTTGGCCCTAAAAAAGTGGCACAGTATCCAGAGTTGTTGGCACAGTTTTACCTGGAAAAGTCCCCAGTCGCAAGCATGCCTAGTTGTGGGAGCAACTGGAGGGTCCTAATTGCATGCATGCCCATGTCATGGGAGAGACTAAGGATTTAATGCAGTAAAATGCCAGGTTGTCTTAGGGTTAGTCACCTGGAAGGGTTGGATGGATCCTGGGGGTTCTATTGCATGTGTATAAGGTCAGGTTGGTTGTGTTCCATTGTTTCCACTTCCTTAATTGATATATAGGGATTTTAATCATATAATAGTAACCCTTCATCACATTTTTACCCCGGTTGGTCGGTTACTTGGCTAGATGTGTGAGGAGGGTGTTACACAATCCCAAGGATAGTGTAGCCCATGTTTCCTTTAATATTTTTTCATCTTCCTTGCTTATGGTTGGAGCTAAAGGACACCTGGGCATGTACTTATTTATTTAGTTAAATTTATTACGTGGTAATCCCAATCAATGAACTAGGACAGATACTTAAAACAATAATTCCCTCAAGCGATCTCCTTCCTCAAGCACTATCGAATCTTTGTCCCTTCTCTCATCCTTTTAAATTAATCACAAATTATTTACAATGGAGAAATATGAACCAGGGGATGTCACAGTCCCATCCCCCTTTGGGGGAACACCGTCCTCAGTGTTCAATATCCATATACAAAAAAGCATGTTTTAAACCAAGCATTGTTGATTATGGAGATTTATATACACAACTTTGAACAACATCTACATTTTATTTACATTTGCTTCTACTCATCAAATAAGAAATGATATGTTGCCCACATCTGGTTAGTCATTTCCCACGTGGCTTCCTCGGGCCCAAAATACCTCCACAACACCTTAACTTTCTCTATTTCTCAATTCTGAAGCGTGAGCTACCTCCAATATAGGATACATAGAGGTTCTAGTTGGAACTCTCCCTAGTTATACCTGTAACATAGACCAATCAATTACATGATTAGTGTCCTGTGCATACCTTTTTAGCAATTAAACATGGAAAACATCATGAAATTTCAATGATTTTGCTAAGGCCATCCTATAGGCTACTGACCCTATCCTTTCAAGCACTTCAAACGGCCCACAAAATTTTGGTGCCATCTTGGCGCATGCCACCTAAATTTCAAGGATCTCTTCTTGGGTCCAACACGTAAGAAAACATGGTCCCCTACTTGGAGATTCTTTGTGCACTCTATGTTGGTACGCGTAGCTCTTATGCCTATCTTGTGCCACTTTTAAATTTATTTTAAAATTTTGCATTTCCTACTCCATGTCTTTCAACATATTAGGCCCAATAAGGACCTTATTCACTATATCACTCTAGTTGATAGGAGTGTCACAACTCCTCCCATAAAGCGCTTCAAATGGGCTCAGTCTTAGTGACTCTTGATACACATCCTTATATGAAACTTCCTTATTGGGTTGATTCATTACATAAATTCATAGCATATCCTCAAGAATTTTGTTTTTTCTCTCTTTTTTTCCATTGGTCTAAGGATGGTATGTTTTGCTAAATGTTAACTATGTTCCCAATCCTGAAAATAATTCTCTCCAAAATTTTAAAAGTGAATTTTTAATCTCTATCCAATATAATATTCTTAGGAACTCCATGCAATATCACCATCTCCTTGATGAAAATTTTATCCACTTCATTAGTTGAACTTATAAACTTAACAGCCACGAAGTGAGTCACTTTTCTCAACTTGTCGACCACTACCATGATTGAATCATGTTGTTTTGGAGTCCTTGGCAACCCTGTAATGAATTCCATAAAAATCATTTCCCACTTCCACTCCATTGAAATAATAGGTTAAATTAAGCCAGTTGGGTGCTTGCTTTGAGCCTTCACCTGTTAGCACTCTATGCACTTGGAGATAAAATCAACCACCTCCCTTTTCAAATTTTTCCACCAACAAAATTTCTTGATGGTCGTTAGATTATTTTGACATCCTGGATGGATAGAATATAGATTCACATGAAACTATCTTAATATGAGTTTCTTCAAGTCATTTTTTTTTGGCACATAGATTTGTTTTTACACTTAATCAACCCATCGTTGGTAAGGTATTATTCCTTATCCTTTTCACCTTCACATGCTTGTTGCAATTTTTCTTCCAACTGCTAATATTTTTCATCTTGTAGAAAAATTTTAATATTTTCTTCAAGTTCAATTCCACAGGAACTAATGGTTGCTATATAGTTTATTTCCACTCTCATGTTAAGTGCATCAGCCACTCTATTCTCCTTTCCTTTTATATACTTGATTTCAAAGTCAAATTCATTGAGCGTGGTTGGCCATCTAGCTTACCTTGCGTTTAGATTGGGCTGTGAAAATAAATATTTCATCCCTCCATGGTCATTCATTATAGTAAATATTTGGCCAAGGAGGTATTTACTCCACATATTTAATGCATGGATGATGTAATCCAATTCCAAATAACAAGTCACATATTTCTACTCATGCTCATTTAATTTTCAAGATTCATAGTATACCACTTGACCTTCCTGCATCAAGGCTCCAAAAAGTTCCTCCTTGCAGGCATATGTGCATATGATGAAATCCCTTTCAGGATCTACTATTCTTAACCTTTGTGCATTGGTCAACAACTGCTTAAGTTTATTGAAGCTTGCAACATAATCAATTGTCCATTCGAACATATTCTCTTTCTTTTTTGAGTAGCAATTGGGTGAAAAATCTTGGAGAAGTTCTTGATGAACCTCTCATAATATCCTACTAGTCACATGAAGGACCTAACTTCAGCCACATTCTTAGGTTTTGGCCATTCCATGATGGCCTTAATCTTATTCGGATCAATTGTTGCTCCCTCCCTAGAAAATGTGTCTCAAGTAATGAATTTGTGACTGAAAGAAGTTACACTTACTAAGATTTGCATAAATATTATGCTCTTTTGGAAATTGTAGTATTGCAGCTAGATGTTCTTGATGCTCCTCCTTGGTCTTTGAATAGACCAAAATGTTATCAGTGAAGACTATGATGAACTTATCCAAATAGGGACACAACATATTCTTCATAAGGCACATAAAAGTTGCAGGTGCATTTGTAAGTCCAAATCTTACTACCATGAATACACAATGCTAGTACCTCATTATGAAGATTGTTTTATGGATGTCCTCATCCTTTATACGCACCCGATGATAGCCTGATCTCAAATAAATGTTTTTATGAATGTCCTCGTCCTTTATACGCACTTGATGATAGCCTAATCTCAAATAAATCTTGGAGAATATTGTTGCTCCTCTCAATTGGTCAAATAAATCGTTAATTCGTGGCAATGGACACCTATTTTTTATGTCCACCTTGTTTAGTTTCCTATAATAATGCATAATCTAAGTGTGCTATCCATCTTGACAAACATAACTGGGGATCCTCATGAATACACGCTTGGCCTTATGTATCACTTGTAAAAATTCTCCTTGAGTTGTAGCTTCAACTCAACTAATTCTTGGGTGCTCATTATATATAGATATTTGGATGTTGGAGTTGCTCCTGGCACTAATTCTATGGAAAAATATACTTCTCGATGAGGAGGTAAATTATGAATTTATTTAGTAAGTACATCTAAAAATTGTTTTAAAATACGGTATTATCTCAGGATATCATTGTCATCATTCTCAGCATTGTGATTGGCTTCAACGTTGCTCAGTATTTTCACAACAAATAAAACACATCCCTTCCTATGACTTCCCTTAGATTTCATAGCTAAAATTAGTCTCGTCGATGTGGTTTTCAACTTTCCACGTGATACTATAGGCTCTCCGGCTTCATCCAAGCATTCAATGGTCTTATAAAAACAATCTACCTTGGTTTAATATGCATTTAACCAATCCATTCCCATCAATACATTGAATGCTCCCGATGGCATCACATTAAGGTTTTCCACTATTGTCATTCCATTTAATTCGATTGTGCAAGAAATCACCCAATAATCCACTCTTCTTCTCATCCCTATGGCTAGTTGAACTAGCCAAGTCTCATCATGTGCTTCCTTATTTAGTGTGCATTTCTCAATATTAGTGGGATTGATGTAACTAAAATTTGAACCAGGGTTAATCAAAATTGAATGTTTTTGGCCATGGATCATATCTTCCATAAATACAATCACTTCCTGATGGTCAACTTGGCGACTATGTAGAAATTGTACAATATGCTTGTATATCTTGGATTCACCTAATCCAACAATATGCTAAAGTTAAATACTGAATCGCTTCTACAAATATTTTCCGAATTAAAAACACAATCGCCAATTACAATATCATGAAGAAAGATCAATCACACACAACACAGATAATTTCTCGGGGAAAGCTTACAACTAAAAACCCCACTATATTCTATTGTATATTATATCATGGATCATGAAACAATTACGTACAAAAATCCAATCACAAGAGCACGTATTACATCAGCTAATTGTCCGACACTGTCATACAAAAATTGGAAAATCACTTTCTCAATTTACTGTCTCCAGAAAGCCTGCCTCCACTGCACAATCCCTACTGATAGCAATCCCAGAATGAATTTAATATTTACTGCCTCGATTACGCAATCCTCATGGGCACATCCAATGTGTATATGGTTGCATGTGTGCAATCGGATAATGTCACAACTGATAGTCAACTTCCCTTTCACCTAGAACTGAACTGGGTCTCCATTCGATCTGACATGCATGCAGTTAATAATAGTAAATCTTTAGTTTCATGTGAGACCATTGATTGTGAATTAATTAACAATTAATTCACTTGATCTCTCACTAGTGTATCTTCAGTTACAACTAGCACAACTGAGTTTAACTCACCTAACTGAGTTAAACTACTTTACAACTTGCACAACTCATGCACCACTGCACTTCCAACTTTGTTACAACTCAAATCACTTAGTTGCAACTAAATTCAACCTGCATGTCCCACCAACCAACCACTCAACTCGAAATTCACATAGCTAACTTATTTTCCACTTCAGTTAACTATTTCCAAGTGCCAATTGAGAATAGATTATAGTTTATTGTCCATCTAAATTAAGGGATAATAAATATAGACATGCATCTATAAATAGACATGCATTCTATAAATAGATTATGCACATACATCTATAAATATACATACACCTAAAAATAGCCTGAGGCCCCATCCTAGTGTAGGTGCTTAATTTTCATTAGGATCTTCTTGTTGAATCTCAACACTCCCTCTCAACAAGAAAGGGATTATCCTTCACCTCAATCCTGTCTCTATGGTATTCAAATTGCTCCCTTCATCAAAATATCTACATCCTAATCTTCCATGGGAATGTACTAAAGCAACATGATTCTCCTCTGCACACAATCTTTGAGATGATGGTATCGGATATCTATATGCTTGGATATATCACGAAACATAGGATTAATCGAGAGTTTAATGAAACTTTGATTATCACAATAAATCATTGTCAGATCCATATGAGAACCAAAAAAACCAACCAATATCTTTCTCATCCAGATAGCCTCACATGCAGCTTGACTCGCTTCCATGTATTCCGCTTCCACTGAACTGAGTGCCACAGATCTCTGCTTCATGTTGTACCAAGAAAAAACTATAGATCCAATGCTAAAGTTCCCCCTGATGTGCTCTTTCTATCCGTTGGACTTCCAGCCCAATTTACATCTGTGAAGCCATGCAACTTCACTCCATCCATCTGTCTGTACCATAAACCATACTCTGATGTGCCCCTCAGGTATCTTAGGACATGCTTCCTTGCCTTCCAAAAGAGCTTGGTAGTCTTAACCATAACTTGACTCGGTTTGTTAACCGCATAGAAAATGTTTGGTCTCGTATGCACTAGATACATTAGCGAACCCACTAACTATTGATAGACAATAGCATCTACTACCTCTCTAGAAGTAGCATCCTCTTTCCTCCAGTTTCCTAGAAGAGGAGTATCCATGGGTTTGCAGCCCTCCATGTTAAACTTACCCAGTATTCCCTTTGCATACTTGCCTTGAGACACAAAAATTTCACCATCTTGCTGCCATATTTCAAATCCCAAGAAATAATGAAGGAGGCCCAAATCCTTCATTTTGAAATCCCTTGCAAGAACCTCCTTGCATGAGTGTATCAACTGCTCATCACCAGTCAATATTAAATCAACAACATAAAGAAAAATGACTAAAATCTTACCCTCCACCACAATTTGGTATAGGTTTGCATCTACTTCACTTTTGGTGAAGCCCAGTTCAGTGAAATAGTTGTCTATCCGAGTGTACCAAGCACGGGGTGCTTGCTTCAGCCCATACAACATTCTTTTGAGTTGACACATATGCAACTCATTTTCCAAGATCTCGAAACCTTGAGGCTGCTCTATGTAAACCTCTTCCTCAATTATCCCATTGAGAAACGCGATTTTCACATCCATCTGATGAATGAGCCAGCCCATTTGCGCTGAGAGAGCAAGGATGGATCTTGTGGAAGAATATCTTGTAACAGGTGCAAAGGCATCTTCATAATCTATCCCCTCGATCTGTGAGAAGCCCCGGGACACAAATCTATCCTTGTATTTCTCCACACTCCCATTAGTAGTTTTCTTTACCTTGTAGATCCATCTCAAACCTACCACTGATTTATCAACCGGACTTGGAACAATTTCCCAATCACTGTTTTTGACAATGGAGTCATACTCCTCCACCATTGCATCAACGTAAGTGGGCTCCTGCACTGCTTCCTGAAAGGAATATGGTTTAGTCAAAATACATTTGCTCATGAGAGCCATGTATCGAGTAAATCGGTCAAGAGATTGTCTATGTTTGTGATGTGAAGTAGGGGCCCCTACATTCTCTATAGCATCAAGACTCAGCCTATTAGCTTTCGTGGTGCGCTTTTTGCCATTTCTGATGGATGGCTCTCCATGAGTGGCTTCCTCCACTCCATGAACCTCCTCCTGTGGCTGATCCACATCTAGAGACTCATCTTTGGGAACCAGCAGTTCCTCCTCCGCATGCAGGTCTAGCTCCCTCTCAAGTGAAAACCGCATGGATTTCCCCTCATCAAATTTTTATCCCGTCGTACAACAATCATTCTGTTGTTTTGAAACTACACATGATAATTATGGGGTGTTTCTATGTACCCCATAAAAATCCCAACTTCAGAAATCGACTCCAGCTTCTTCCTCATGTCCTTGGTCACATGCACATAAACAGATGAGCCAAAACTCTTAAAGTGTGAAACATCTAGTTTCTTACCAATGAAGGCTTCTTCAGGTGTACGCATGCCAAGTACTCTATGAGGATAACAATTCTGAACATAAACCACAGTGTTTCATGCTTCTTCCCACAAATGAATTGGTAGGCCCTGATCATGCAACATCGCTCGTGCTTCACCCACGATCATTCTATTCTTCCTCTCCAGTAGATATTTGTTGCATGACTTTCAAGGCTCCATGATGAAGATGGCCCAATCGCCATAATTCGCCCTTATCCCAGCTCACCACTTTTTATGCCTTGCCCATCATGGTAGTGGAGCCATCTACCTCAAAATTGTAGATATTCTTAACTCAAATCCTTATCCTCTTGGCTTGACCCTTTGTTTTATGTCGTAGGAAAGCTTTTCCATCACTAAAAACAACGTCATAGCCTATGTCCTCCAACATTGAGACTGAGAGAAAAATTTTCTTCAGACCTGGTACATGTATAACATCTTTTAATTGAAATGGTTTACCTGACTCCCTCTAAAAGGAAATGATACCAATCTTGGTAGCACTGTACCATTTTTCATCACCCATATCAATATGCATCTGGAGATCTTTCTCCTCCAAGTCACTGAAAAGTTCCTTATCTCCCGTCATGTGAAAGGAAGTGCCACTATCCAAATACCACACCAATCCCAATGCACTTGACCCCATGCATGAAATCAAGGAGAAGTCAAGATCAAATTGCGAGGCAAGGGCCTCACCAGCTGCAGCTCCAGCAGCCTTCTTGTTCTTCTTCTTTTGTGGACAATTAGTAGCAAAATGCCCATGTTCGTGACAGTGAAAACACTTCACCTTGGACATGTCCTGCTTCTTGCCTTTAGAATCATATTTATAATGGTATTTATTCCCCTTCCCTTTCTTCACCTTGGCATCCAAAGCACAATCCTCTTCATCATCATGCTTTGATGAAGAGACATCTCTGGTGTTC
The DNA here is from genome assembly GCA_034641835.2 of Pinus albicaulis. Lineage (NCBI taxonomy): Eukaryota > Viridiplantae > Streptophyta > Pinopsida > Pinales > Pinaceae > Pinus > Pinus albicaulis. The sequence goes on from CM076573.1 coordinate 950,350,668, forward strand.
CGCCTGAACTCCTCCTACACCAGATCTGACAACAATCGTTCCCAATCCAGCAATTTTTCCCATCTGTTGACAGAGTCTTCATAACTGTGCCAACTCTTAGGAAGTCCCAAGAGAGACAAGCTCACCAAATCATCATCAGCGACTATTATTCCCACACTCCCCAGTTGATCCCGACAGTGGAAAAATTTTGTGAGATACTTTGGAATGGTGTCGTCCTTTTCCATCTTGATCTTTCTGAGTTTATCTTTGAGTGCCAATTTCCTATGGTCGCTACTGCTTTGGACTAGATCCGTCAAAGCCTTCCACATAGCACATGGTGTGGCTTTCCCATGGAGGCTTGAGACAAAGTGGTCTCGTACTCCCTCCAAAAGGATCCTCCTCGCCTTTGCCACTTTCTTTTTCCATGCATCAAGATTAGCAGCATCTGGCTTAGGAACATATTTTTCAATGAATTCCTTCAAGCCATTGTCTTTGAGTACCGCCTCCATCATGTCCTTCCAAGAAATTTAGTTCGAGCTACCCTCGAGTGCATACTCTAGCCTCATGCCATTGAAAGCCATTTTGATCTTGAATCAACTATAGCACCGAGAAATTCTTTCTGCAAATTCAAATTCTATCCACCAACAAACTCAACTCCTACTCCACTACTGCAATTTCCTGTGCTCTGATACCATGTATAAATTATACAATATACTTGTATATCTTGGATTCCCTAATCTAATGATATTCTAAAGTTAAATACTGAATCACTTCTACAAATATTTGCAGAATTAAAAACACAATCACCAATTACAATATCATGAAGAAAGATCAATCACACACAACACAGATAATTTCCTGGGGAAATATTACAGCTAAAAACCCCACTATATTCTATTGTATATTATATCATGGTTCATGAAACAATTACATACAAAACTCCAATCACAAGAGCTCTCAGCACATCAGCTAATTGTCTCACATTGTCATACAAAAATTGGCAAATCACTTGCTCAATTTACTGTCTCCATACAGCTTGCCTCCATTGTGCAATCCTTGCTGATAGCAATCCCTGAAGGAATGCAATCTTGCCTACCTTGACTATGCAATCCTCATGGGCACATCTAATGTGTGTGTGGTTGCATGCGTGCAATCGGATAATGTCACAACTGATAGTCAACTTCCCTTTCACTTAGAACTCAACTGGGTATCGACTAGATCTGACATGCATGCAGTTAATAATAGTAAATCTTTAGTTGCATGTGAGACCACTGATTGTGAATTAATTAATAATTAATTCACTTTATCTCTCACTAGTGTATCTTCAGTTACGACTAGCACAACTTATTTTAACTCACTTAACTAAGTTAAACTACTCTACAACTTGCACAACTCATGCACCATTGCACTTCCAAATTTGTTACAACTCGAATCACTCAGTTGCAAATAAAGTCAACCTACATGTCCCACCAACAAACCACTCTACTCAAAATTCACTTAGCTAACTGATTTTCCACTTCATTTAACTATTTCCAAGTGCTCATTGAGAATATATTATAGTTTATTGTCCATCTAAATTAAGGGATAATAAAGATAGACATGCATCTATAAATAGACATGCATTCTATAAATAGATTATGCACATACATCTATAAATATACATACACCTAAAAATAGCCTAAGGCCCCATCCTAGTGTAGGTCCTTAATTTTCGCTAGGTTCTTCTTGTTGAATCTCAAGAGACTATACACTATTATGTAAATTATGGGTGCATTTTGAGCCACGTTATTGACTATCTCTACCTCTTGTGCATTGTATAGTTTCGGGTCAATGTGCTTGTGTTGTGGGCAATATTTCCTTAGGCAAGTTCCTCCACAAATCCAACACTTATATGGACCCTTCTTATAACTTGTGGCTTCATCCTGGGTAGACCGACCTCCTCTAGAAATGTTGGATTTATGCTAGTTTTCTTGGTTAACATGGATCACACTCGCTCCCTTGGTTGTCTTTTTCCTTCTCCCTTTTAACTTATCATTTCCCTTGAATCTCCATTTTCATTTATATTTATGCATGTGCCTAGAATGTTCATAGAAATGATTTAGTTTTCAAAATGTGTCCTCTAATGTCTTGGGCTCATCAAATTCAATTCTATCCTTTAAATATTGTGGAAGTCCACTAATATACCTCTCAATATTTGTTTTCTCCTTTTTAAGGTAGAGAACATACCTTAATAGCTCTAAGAATTTGGTGGTGTACTCATCATCTATCATTTGTCCCAATATGAGCTCATAGAACTATTCTGTCTTGTTATCGAAGTATATCTCAGATAGACATTTTCTCCTGAAATGCTCCTCAAACTCCTTCCATGATAATTATTCATCCCTTATTCCCTTTACATTTTTCATATCTTCCCACCATATATCATCATTGCCTCTTAGGCTAAAAGTAGCTACATTTGCCTCCATGTTTTCTAAATAATTGTGGATTCGGAAGAACTTATTCATTCCCGGCAACTAGGCTTTCGCATCCTCGGATGTCTTCATTTCTCCATCAAAGGTAGGAGGTTTAGCCTTTTTAAATTCCTCTGCTATTTACTCTTTTTCCCTTCTCATTCCATGATGATGATAATGATAGTGACGAAGATGTAGCATTCTATGAGTGTCCTCATAACACTGCTCATTGTTGCTTGAGTTCTTTCTAGGAGTGCTCAACATAGTGCCTCCTTTCATGGTATCATCATTAAAAAATCAATTCCTATTTATAGATTTTCTCTCATTTTCCCCATTAGTTCTTTCTTCCTACCCCAACGAGATTTTCATGTCTCTATGGTTGGTCCCCAACTCATGGTGCCTCTATCTTTGGAGGTCTGATAGGCTTTTCAGTGTAATTCACTGGTTATTCCAGATACTCACCAAATCTGTAAGAAACTAGAGGTGTGCTTGCATGGACTTCATATTACCTTTATTGCACTCTGACAAGCCCCTCCTTGTCAGCTTTATAGCTCCCTATCTCTGCTCTTAGTCTTCTCAACGTGTCCATCCAATTAGGAGAGTTTTCCCCTCCTCGCTTTTCCACTGATCTTTCCTCGCCATGACCATGTTGTGATTGGTCAAAGCTGTACTGCACCACTTTACTATTCTTTCCTTGGTCTGTTGGTTCTATTATTGTACCACCCTTTTTTGTTCAAGTGGTATTTAAACTTCATATTTTTTCATTTCCACGCGCAATAATTAAATTATAACAAATATCAATGCATAATAAATGTTACCACCTTATCTTGCCAATGGGAATCTACTAGTGCATAACTAGCTACAACATTACACCTTTATTAGCACATTAGTATCATTAAAATAAAATACATTGTTAGTGCCATGTCACAAGCATACAAAGACACATAATCCATTCAGAAAAACATTCAAGTTTCTAACATTAATCACAAGGCTTTAAGACCTCACTAGATTCCCAAAGGCTTAGTGTTGAACCTTCGTCTATATTTCTTCTATGATAGATCCCATCCAATACAAGTGTTGAACCTGGATGCCTTGTACCACTATGTAACATAAACTCCCACAGACCTTGCCTAAACCAAGGGTAGAAGGAGTTTGATGCTATGTTTACCCAATCTCCATGTTCTAGTTATAGAAATGGGGTCTAAATTTTTCTCTTTTTTCCTCAAGAATATCGAAATGGATGGTACCATTGCATTCACCTCGTCAATACAATTCCATCAATATAAAATTTGTAGCAATCTAACATTTGGATCAAAAGATATGGCCAGTTAAAGTTTGGTCAATCATATTATGCCACATCATATGATTTTCCTCGTGGCATCCACGTAGTCCCCACATGGATATCCACGTCATGGAGCACATAACAGTTACATACCCATTCAAGTCTGAGATCTCATACCCGTTCTACCCGTTCATGCATTTTACTCTTCCAATTCAATCAACGCCCATACATAGACATGTACGGTTAAGTGAGTACGTACCCTGTATGGCTAAATTACCCTGGGGGTTGAATCCCAACAAATCTCAACGCTCCTCCCTGTGGAGAGCTTCTAGGGACAAAATTCTAGGTTACGTTGGCAGTGCCAGCTCAACACTAAGCCCAACCTGCCTCTTGTCCGACATGTCAACTCATTCATGCTACTAGTCACTTATCCCCACAGAATTTCGCCACATGAAAAGTCACCCCTGGGACATAAATCCCAAGAATTATACTATGCCCTTCGCTAAAAATATATGGGTTTCAGGGTGACATCAACTTTCGTCACACCTCCCACGTCACATGCCTCATTATTATGGGTTCCACCGTGCATTGTCAATAGTCCCACCAAATGGGCTACACTCGACATGTCATCTTAGAGAGTGAATCTTCGATGATTTTTAATGCCCTACATCTCAATCCTCTAGGGTTCAGGATCCGGGGTGATGTCATTCAGTGTCACACTGTCCACGTGGACGAGATCCCACATAACGAATTAATCCCGCATAGCACAGTCTTCCTGTTATAAGTGTTTTGGAGATTTGCTACTCCTTGCCGAAGTGTACATGGCACTCTTGAGTTCTGGACCCACTGCCACATCATCTCAAGGGTACTACCCTTGTAATTTACTTTGATGCTCCCCTTGAGACTTCAAGGGTTCCAAGATTCCAGGGTCATCTGACGGTTGTGAGTGCTTCCCCATTAACGATCCAAATTTATCCTGCTGCAAGAATTTGGTCACATCACTTGGTTACGGGGTTGATGAGGGTTAAATCAAATCCTTATGACTCTGTAATATCCCAAATGGAAAAATGACAGTAATACAAGCAATAATAGACTAAAATTACAGCAATATGGAAAACACATAAAAATGCCAGAAAAGCGCCAAAAATTGTTGAGCCATTTTATTAAAATACTGAAGATGAAAAAAAAATACAACAATGCCAAAAATAGATAGAACTCTAACCAGCTAAAGCTGGCTGAAATGACCCGGAGGTTTTCACACTAAAACATTTCTTTACTGTTGTTGCTACTAGACTCTTCCTCTGTGTTGCCCTACTGGAAATGTTGCAATTGGGTAACTTCAGACTACTACTTGAGCTACTTCTACTGCTCAGAAAATTCTAGGAATTTGGGAAGGCGATCCTTGCCCAAAACCCATAAAACCCCAGAAATTGTTTTCTCTAATTCCAAAATTCAAAATTTGCCCTTTTTTGTCTAGCTCCTATAGTTGTTGGCTAAGTAGGGACTGCGTAAATGGGTTGCTTTGCTGCTCAAGAAATTCCAAGATTTTAACCACGGCCTCTACTCAAAAATCCTAGAAAAACCCATAAATTTTTCCCCTAAACTCCAATCTTCAAAATTTGGTCTTTCTATGCTTGGCCCTCTTCTAATTTAGAATTTATGTTGGGTATGCAGAGTTATGGGCTGAATTGAAAGATAAAATTTCTGCAACTAATCCCCAAAGCTCAACTATTGAAGGGCTGACCCTTTCACTAGATTCCAAGTGAGAATGCTATGGAATATCACCCTCTCCTGTATCTCTCAAATATTGGACTGTGTAAGTCACTGAGTGATTGTGCTGCTATAGAGGGGTTGCAAGTGGCCTGATGCTGGATAATAAAATTAGCTCACAATGGATAGTAGGAATCCTCTCCTGAAGCTCCGTGAAACTCCTGAATGAAGTCTCCTCAAAAATTTCTCTCCTAGGTCCTGAAGTCCCTCGAGGATGAGGTTGGGATCTCCACTTGGAGACACCCATGTGCTAAACAACACTGCAGACTTGGCTAAACATATCAAGCATGCTCAAGTTGTAAAGACCAAAAAATTAGAATAATCAAGAATGATTTCCATGGCTGCCCTCACCCCCTTCTTATTCTTGTGAAACCCCAACAACCTTGGTTCCACTCATTAACTATGTTATCACTTGGCCCCTTGGCATTCACACATGTTGTGATGCTTTCTTGGCCTCTTTGTCCCACAAGATGTTGTGTTGTTCAAACTAGCTCTAGAAAAGAGGTTTTATTCAAACTGTTGGGTTTATGGGTCCCTTCACCCTTTTATTCACCTACTAAACTTAAGAAAACAAAATTGGCAAAATTTAATATTCTTAATTAGCTATCGACTAATTAGGAATATTACAATCCTCCTTGCCAAAAATTGTGTGTCCTCAAGCAACGCCTGAACAAGCATCCTCCCTTACTGAAACTCCCCCACAGTCATTGCAAAATTTTCCAGGGTCCCAGATGCGCCAATGTATCATACATGGTCTCTGCATTGCCCTGATATGAAGAGATCTCTCAATACTAGGATCCCAAGCCATCCTAATCAATGTGAATCACACCTTTCTCCACTCGATGTCCAACCGAATATAGACACCAAAAGCCTTCTGCATACCACCAATAAATAGAGCATCATAATCATATAAAGTATTATTTGTCTCTACGGGCAACTGCTCTACTAAGTCATCCATCTCATGTACCCCAAGGGTGGGAACCTGAAGATAAAATTTGATTCCTGTGGAAATAAATCATTCCCTACACGAGCTTCCCCTGAACTCCCCCTGTTGATCATCACTCCTTGTCGGTGAAGTCCCCCATGCCAACAAAGATTCAGTAAAACCCACTAGAAGAACTAAATGATCTGCCCATGTATGTACCTAATCGCCCCTAAGGGTAGTTGAACCGTGAAACCCAATGATGCCCGGATCCCATGCCAGTCTCAAAAGGGTACCACCATGCTGACACTGCACCACTTTGACTATGACATATTGTCCATCATGCAAAGATTGTATCCTCCTCTCCTGGAACCTGATGGCGAAAAATCTATGAAGGCCAAGCTCATCTTGCCCTAACATCTCCATGATATAAATGTATGTCCATTTACTATCAACATTGGTCCAGAGCAGTAACAAGGAAAAATGGCCTTGACATGTGACATAGGCCTCAGTTCTCCTCCCTATGTCAAACCAAGAGTGATATGAGTTACTCTTTGTCTTGATCTCGCTCATCATAATACAAAGTGTCCCATCGACCGACTGTCTCATACCATCCTCCTGTGTCTTTTTGCTTGTGATGTGAGTATCAAGAGATGATATCCAAGTCCCCCATGTCAGTGGGAAATGCTAGAGTGTGATAAATAGAAGCTCATAATTGGCGTTGTGGTAAACTCTCTCTCAAAATATGAGTGTTCCAAAACCAATAGTGTGCCTAATCTCCTCATCCAGGGATCTCTCTACAGGAAACACTGCAACCACCTGTCATGCATCATCATCCTCTGCTGCACTCAAATACGTACCCGTACACTCCTCTTCATAGCACTAAACTCTGTGGCACAACTCCATGCACCACTAGATGCCAATGCCACCATGTACCATAGGGAATCCTATATGTGCCCATGCATCCACCACTCTGCTAGTGCATCCACCATGATGTGATCTACACATCCTCATCTTCCCATGTACACCTAAGTGGCCCAACTCCTCACATGCAATCATGAATAATGCTACCATGTCGAACCTCGGTAGCTCTAAGGCTCAATGCATCAATGAGAGAGCATTGTATCCATATAATGCTCTGTCCATAAGAACCCTTTCAAAAAACACTTCAGGAGCCCAATGTGTCGCACCATATGCCACTGCATACCACCAAGTGTCCATGTACTCAACGACATGCCACTGTGCCCTGTGGCCTATCCCTATACACCACGAGATACCCCGTGCAACTGCTAGACCATCCTGTATGGTCTCGTATCATGTCTGTGTCACTATACCTGGCACTCCCTGCATGTACTCAATGTGATGGGAGTCTCTCTCCTGCTCCAAAACTCACCCCAACATGCTACAACAAATAACCATGCATCTTTGTTCTCCTTTATAGGCCATTTCTTGTTACTATATGCTCCTACCCATCCCTGGATGTGATGGCCAAAATCTAAGACAATATGCGTTAGTCCGCACCCAAATGTCATCGTCACCTCTACCTTTGCATCACCATGGCCTCCGATGAATGGATATCCCCTCCAAATCCTCCCTGAGGGACCCAAGAAGTCAATCTCCCTAGGTACCAGTAGCGATGCCACCACTGCTATGCTCCTCCATGTCCTCTGTGCCCCACATAGTTGTGGAGAATCTCAAACCCTATACAACGCATTGTTTGGTGGCTGACCAATTCCACCTCCTCCAACAATCTCCTACCAAAGTGTGTTGATTATCTTGTGACTCCATGCATACACAACATAACCCAATGACCCATGGAGTTCCCTTGCAAACTGAATAGCCACTGATATTGATTGAAACCTCCCTAGAAAATGTGTGCACTTGACCGCTGGGTCAACAATACCACCAATGCCATAGTCAATCTACGTATACAGAAAATGGTAGGTAGTCCCGCCTGGATCCCAATGCCAGCCTGGGGCCCTAGTGTCCTTGATGCCTGTGCATGCCTGCTAACTCTCACTTTGGCCTATAACTGAATCCATCAACCTAGTCCACTCCATCGGGTACCAACTCATAATTGCCCACCATCCAACCCCGAGAGATGGATAGAATGCACGAACAACCATACACAAAACACATCCTCCATCTTGCGAGTGGTGCGCCCTACGCAACTCATGTCGCCACATCCCACTAGTCTGGCCAACCCATGTAATATGTCTAAGTAACACAGCCTCTCTCTCACCAGCATGCAGAGGTGGCCCAATAATGCTGCAAGCCCCATCGACGTATGCATGAAGGGGAATGCCATCTAAAAGTATGACATCTCTGTTGACTATCGATGCATCTGACTGCTCCTCATCGATGGCCGACTCTAAGGATGGTTGCTCATTATCCTCCACCATGGGTTCGACATGAACCACTAACAATACCTCCAAATATATCTCATCATGCATAGCATCCTCAAAAATCAATGATAGGTAGCTACCATCTGGAAACTCTATCACAGATCTAGATTCCTCTATACCTATCGACTCTTCATCAATGGTGGATATGTCGCCCAACACTTCATCAACCTCTTGTGTGCTACTATCACTTGGAAACTCTAACATGGCCCTAAACACATCATCAATGGATCCCTCAACAATGGGTGACACCTCATCCCTAGGTGGCACCTCAACAATAGATGGAAATGTGAGTTTGTTCTCTATTCTATCCACTAAGGGATCAACCAGAGCTACCAAAGGAATCTCCAACAAGGGTGACTCCTCCGTCAGATTGGGTATATCCACATGCTCCCCATGATCCTGCGTGCCCTAAGCCTCCAAGTGTGAGTCAGCCATTATGATGACTACCCCCTCTGTTACTCAGTTAAGCTATAAAAAGGTATCCAACCTTTTTACCCAATCTCGAGCCGTGCACTCGATGGACCCATCATACTTGGAAAAAGGTATCCTCCTAACGGTACGTTGTAACTCTGAGCTCTGCATGCTATACCCCCTTCCTTGATTCTGGCTGCAGGGTCTATGGTTATCCTTCAGTTGGAAAAAATCCCGGAAAGTTAGATGATCTCTGAAATCTTGCATATGAGATTGGTACTCCGCAAAATCATCACTGAAATCCTCCTGCTCCTGAGATCCTCCTGTCCCCGCTGCTAAGAAAGTGGGCATGGTGGAACGCTGTGAGGTCTGTGGAACCACTGGTTGCTGAGACCAATGGTGAGAAGTACCCAATCCTTTTCCATTTTGATTCCCCCTGCGATATTTTCCTCTTTCTGTCTACTCTCATCTCCTTTATTTCCTTGGTGAGCTCTGGTACTGATTTGAGGAGGAGGCTACCAAACTCCTTCTTTCCATTCTCTACTGCCATTGGTGCCTTCCATTTATTCTGATCTTATCATAGAATGAACGGTTTCCCAAAAGTTGGGCCAAGATTATGATCTGATACCACTGTAATATCCCAAATGGAAAAATGAAAATAATACAAGCAATAATAGAATAAAATTACAACAATATGAAAAACACATTAAAAACACAAGAAAAGATCCAAAAACTGTTGATCCATTTTATTAAAATACTGGAGATGGAAAACAAATACAACAGTGCAAAAAATAGATAGCACTTTAACCAACTAAAGCTAGCTGAAATGACCCTCAGGTTTTCACACTAAAACAGTGTTTTATTGTTGTTGCTGCTGGACTCTTCCTCTACGTTGCCATGCTGGAAATGTTGTAGCTGGACAACTTCAGACTCTTGCTTGGGCTATTTCCCTGCTCATAAAATTATAGGAATTTGGGAAGGTGATCCTTTCCCAAAACCCAGAAAAACCCAAAAATGGTTTTCTCTAATTCCAACTTTCAAAATCTGCCATTTTTGCCTAACTCCTATAATTGTTGGTTGAGTAGGGACTGTGTAAATGCATTGATCTGCTGCTCAAAAAAAATTGGGATTTTAACCATGGACTCTACTCAAAAAGCCCAGAAAAACCCAGAAAGATTTCCCCCAAACTCTAATCTTCAAAATCTGGTCTTTCTATGCTCGGCCCTCTTCTAATTTCGAATTTATGTTGGGTATGCAGAGCTATGGATTGAACTAAAAGAGGAAATGTCTGCAACTACTCCCAAAATCTCAACTATTGAAGGGTTGACCCCTTCACTGGATTCCAAGCAGGAATGCTATGGAATTTCACCCTCTCCTGGATCTCTCTGTTGTTGGACTGCGTATGTCACTAAGTGATTATGCTACTATACAGGGGCTGCAAGTGGATTGATGCCGGATAATAAAATCAGCTCATGACGGATAGTATGAATCCTCTCCTGAAGCTCCGTGAAACTCCTGAATGAAGTCTCCTAAAAAACTCCTCTCCTAAGCGGGCACTCGAAGTCCCCCGAGGATGAGGTTGGGATCTCCGCTCAAAGACACCTGTGTGCTAAACAACACTGCATACTCAGTTAAACAGATCAAGCATGCTCAAGTTGTAAAGACCAGAAAATTAGAATAATAAAGAATTTTTTCTCCATGGCTTCCCTCACCCCCTTCTTATTCTTGTCAAACCCCAACAACCTTGGGTCCACTCATTAATTGCGCTATCACTTGGCCCCTTGGCATTCACACATGTTGCGCTACTTTCTTGGCCTCTTGGCCCCACAAGATGCTATGTTGTTCACACTAGCTCTAGAAAATAGGATTTATTCAAACTGTTGGGTTTATGGCTCCCTACACCCTTTTATTCACCTACTAAAATTAAGAAAACAAAATCGGCAAAATTTAATATTCTTAATTAGCTATCATCAAAACCGGAGTTGTGCTGCGTGAACTAGTCGTCGCTGCTGCCAACGCAATTTTGGATCAGGGTCGTTGCCCTCATGGCCTCCCTAGAGCCAAATCTGGGGCCACCCTCTCCCACTGCTAATGCTGCCAATACGATCGGTGCCCAACCAGATGAATCATCAGCTGCATTTGCTTCTCTAATAAACTCTCTGGGACCTCACGAACCAGGCCAACTGCTACCAAATTTGTAAAAAAACTGGATTCCACTCCAGAGATCTCTCTGCCCCCATCTGTGCCCAGGAAAGATGCGATCTCCCTTGTTGAAAAAGGTTTGGTTGGTCAATTCACAGGACTGTGGCCTTCCCCCAAAACAGTGCAGAAATGGGTGGAAAGTAACTAGGCTCAGTTCACCCAAGGAAAAATCGTCATTCGCTTCTATGGCAGGGGTTATTTCACCTTTCATTTTGAGACCAAGAATGACTGGGATCTCCTCTTCCGAAGTGGCCCTTACTTCATGGACACTAAGGGATTATACCTCAATCGTTGGACTCCCAATTTTGACCCTGAACTGGACGTTCCTAATGTCGTTCCAGTTTGGGTCAGATTGCCACATCTCCCACTCCACTGGTGGGGAGATGACTCAGTGTGCGCAATAGGAAATGGAGTTGGAAAATATATCGACAGGAGTGAACCCAAAGACAACATGCGAGCCTGTGCGAGGATTTGTGTTGAGGTGAATCTAGGAAAGGGTCTCTCGGAAGCTTTCAAGATCAAGGTCGACAACTGGACCCATATACAACATCTGAACTACGAGAAAATCCCTTTCAAATGCAACGTATGTCATGAATACGACCATTTTGCAAATATATGTAGTAAGAGATAAGAACCTGAAAAAACTGCAGAAGAAAATTCATAACCAAAATGGGAACAAGTAAAAAAGAAGAAGACGGCTTCAAAACCTCATTCATCCCCTCATCCCCCTCCTCCGCCTAGTTCCCCTCCCCCATCCATTAATCCCTCCTCTCAACCAGATTCCTCTCTCCCTGATTCCCTACTGGGGGTAAACCCCTTCAATATCCTTTCCAAAGCCCTCATATCATCCGAGGCCCCGATCTCTTCTTCCTCCCCAACCCCAATCCCCTCACCATTCCCTCCCCATCTTCCCCTGGATCTTCGCCCCTTCCCCATCAGGGGGATCCTCTCCTCCCTCCCAATCTTATTCCTCAATTCCTAGACCAAGGAATCAATCCAAAGAAACTCCTCAAAAAATTGAAAATACTAAGATAATTGGAAGGAAAACAAACAAAGAAATCAGGGATGAGGCAGCAGTAAGAGATATTTCTCTGGGAACGCAACAGGGTCTAGAGAGTTTTCTTGACAAAGGACCAAAGAATAAGGAGAAATTTCAGCAGGCACATAAAGGGAAGGGTCCCTCAGCCACCAACAATATAAAATAATGATAGTTGTCTCTTGGAATTTTAGAGGGCTGGGTCATCCCTCCAAAGTCAACTTTTTAAAAGACCTCATTAATACTGAAAAACATGACATCCTCTTAATCCAAGGGACAAAAACAAGTAGCCAAGAAGTGGACACAATAATAGAAAAATCAAGAATCTATGAAGGGCAAGCAATATTAGCTAATGGAGCATTAGCGGGAATAAGTACCATATGGAAAAAAGGAAAAGGGCACATGCAACACTCTACAAAAAAAGAGCATTGGATAAACACAAAATTGGAAAATGCTGAAAATGGGGAAAAAATTAGCATCTATAACATATATTCTCTCAATCACTACAGGGACAAGGAAATCTGCTGGCAAACTTTAAAAGATAGCACAATGGAATATCGTGAAGATAACCTCATTGTAGGAGGAGATTTAAATCTCATTCTCAAAGCGAAAGAAAAAAGAGGACAGAATTTTCTATCTGATCCAAGAAGAGAAACATTAGAAGAAATAATAGAGCAGTGCAACCTTCTTGATATCCCCCCAAAAAATGGAAAATATACTTGGGATAATAGAAGAATATGAAAGGAAAACATCAAAGAAATATTGGTCTATATCCTCATCCAAGATAAAATGGTAGTTAACTACAGTAGAGCATCCTCTAGAATCATTCCTTCAGCAGCATCTGATCATAAACTGGTTCTAATTAAACTTGGCATGGTTGAAAATTATGGCCCTCTTCCTTTTAGATACAATCAGTTATGGGGCAGCAATGAAGAAGCCAAAATAGAGGTGGAAAATGTTTGGAGGAGAAAACATTACTGGATCACCAACTTTCATTTGGGAAACAAAGTTAAAAGCAACTAAAGCAAGCTTAAAAGATTGGGCAAAAATCAGTTATAAGGAGCCACACAAAGAGAAAGAGGTTCTAAAAAATGAGCTAATAAAAATCCAAGAGTATCTTGAAAGCAATGATAGTACCATTGAGAAGCAAGCAAGAGAAAAGAAGTGCGGTGGAAAATCTATAGGAATGACAGGAAGGAAGAAGAAACTTGGAGGCTTAAATCTAGATAGCTCTTGATGCAAGTTGGAGAGAATAACACCTCCTTCTTTCACAATTCAGCTAAAACAAGGATGATAAAGAACAATATTTAAAAAATATCAAGAGGATATGGGCAAGAACTAAAAGGTCAAGAAGAAATAAAAAATGAGGCGTTCAAACATTTCAAAACTATTTTAATAGCAGCAGACAGTCATGTAAATCCAGAAGAGTTTTTGAAACATATTCCAAGAGTTATTGATTCTCACACCAATAACTCCCTTATTAAGGAAGTAAAGGAAGATGAAGTCAAGGCAGAGTTGTATGGGATTTGCAACCGGATAAGGCTCTGGGCCCAGATGGATTTCCCATAGCTTTCTATCGTACTTATTGGCACTTCATCAAAAAAGATCTGCTAAAAATGATAAGATATGTAATGAGGAAAGGGAAAATCGAAGGATTCACCAACTCTACCTTCTTAGCTCTTATCCCCAAAGACCCTCGCCCATCCTCTCTTAACCGATTTCGGCGAATCTCTCTATCTAATACCTCATACAAAATCATCTCCAAAATTATTGCTGGCAGGCTAAAACCCCTCCTCCCTTTCCTAATCTCTGATAATCAAGGCAGGTTTTTCCCCAATCGACATATTGTGGACAACATCATCCTTGTCCAAGAAGCAATCCACACTAGCCTCACCAATAATGAAAAAGGGTTCATCCTTAAAATGGATATGGCAAATGCCTTTGACAGAGTAAACCTCTCTTTTCTTGTAGTTGTCCTTAAAACTCTTGGCTTCTCTGATGATTTTGTTGAGTTAATTCAAACTTGTATAACGGGCCCTTGGATAGCCCCCCTTGTAAATGGCAGGCCTTGTAACTTTTTCCAAAGCTTAAGGGGACTGAGGCAGGGTTGCCCTTTGTCCCCTTTTCTCTACATCCTCATGGCAGATCCTCTTAGCTGAAAACTAGAGCACAGCAGAAGAAACTCCACCCTAACCGACCTCTCCATCAGCAATGGAACTAAGAGAATAAACCACTCTCTGTTTTCTGATGATACTCTTCTTTTGGGTGGAGCCTCATGCATTGTCACGAGAAGATTCAAAACAATTCTAGACAACTTCTTTGATACTCTTCTCTAGAGGCATGGTAAATAATGGCAAAAGCTGCGTTTACAGCTGGAACACTCCCATAAGAACTTTACAGCAGATGTCTCAAATTCTGAATATTCCCTTTCAAAACAATTGGGATCATTACCAATACCTTGGGCTACCCATAAGCAAGAAAAATATGTAGACAGAAATATGGAGTAAATTTGCAGAAAAAATGAAAGTGAAAATCCAAGCATGGGGTATGCTTTGGCTAAATCAAGCTGGAAGAATAATTCTCATTAAATCCATCTTGGTTTCTCTACCATTATATCAATTTTCTCTCATTGCAGCCCCTGCAAGTACCCACAAACAAATAGGATTAATAATCAGAAGCTTTCTTTGGCAAGGAGGGAAAAGAGAAAGGAAAAAGTTTAGTTTGATAAATTGGAAACAAGTGACAACCTCATACAAAAATGGAGGACTCTCCATCAAACTTCCAGGATTAATGAATATGGCTTTGGGAAGCAAGATAACATGGAGATTCTTAACAGGGGAAAAATTATGGTGGAAAGCAACCCTTGAGGAAAAATATCTAAATGCAACACGGACCTCAATTTTGGAAAAAAGTCCTCTGATTAGACCATGCACCCAAATTTGGAAAGCAATCTCCAATGCAACCCAACTAATCAAGGATCACATCACAATGAGACCCGGAAATGGGGAACAAATAAATATTTGGAAATATAGCATTATGGGACACCCTTCCTTGGATAACATCCCAGATCTGAAAGATTTAAAAATATGGATGACAAGGGAAGGTTTCCAAAAATTGGCAGACATTTCCATTTGGGAGATGAACGATGAATGGAAGCAATGGGCCAAACCCAACCTGCCAAGTGAACTTACAGCTCAATGGAACCATCTGACTTCTCTCTTGGCTGGAGCAGCCCCGACTGATAAAAACTGTAAGGATGCCCATTATTGGAAAGCAATGGGAGGAGAATACACCGTGAGGATTGGATATCAAAAACTTCAAGAGAATCAGAGACAGCATGAATGGAAATATTGGAGATTAGCTTGGAAGGTTCAATCCTTCCCAAAATAAAAACCTTTTGTGGACTCTACTACACAGCAAACCATTAACTACAGAGAATTTAAAGAGGAGAGGAATTTGTGGACCCTCACAAGGCCCCCTCTACAAGAAGGCTGAGGAAACAATCCAACATATTTTCTTAGAATGCTTCTTCTCAAGAAGTTGTTGGGAGGCGATGGTGGCACCCATAGAAGTAAATATGAATTACAACCTCTCTATAAATCAGTTTGTGAGCAAGTGGAAGAACAATTACCCTCACTCATTCAAAAACAAACCAATAGTGCAGCATTTTTGGAACATCCTCCCTTCTTTCCTCTGTTGGCAAATATGGCTAGCAAGAAACGAGACAATCTTCAAAGACAAAGTCCCAACAGTGAATACAACAATATCAAAAACATGGGGGATGATGGTGGAGTTTCTCTCAGCTAAAGGGCTTCAAGGAATAAATATGAACCACATCCAAGAGGATGAAAGGAGTTGGATCAACTTCGTAGTTAACAAGATTAGTCAAGGACCTCATCAAAAAAATATAAAGGTGCATCAGAATTGGAAAATCAGAAAGACAGAAGAGGAATTTCAATCTCTTAATAAAGTATGCCTCTTCTTTGATAGTGCATAAAAAAAAAAAAACCAGGCAAGGCAGGAACTAGAGGAATCATAATTCTTCAAAGCAACTCAACTCAGATATCCTACAATTGGGAGTTGGGACAGATGACAAATAACAAAGCAGAGGATTATGGACTATTATTAGGCCTCAAAATGCTAAGGGAAAAAAAGATAAATGATGTTATTGTTTTTGGAGACTCTTCTCTCATAATCCATGCGATGGTGAGTAAATCTCTCCCAAAAAATGCAGGTCTCAATCAAATCCTGAAAAGAGCTCAAAAAATAGCAAAGCACATTGGCAAGATCATTACTACCACATACTGAGAAATAATAACAAGCAAGCAGATGACCAAGCAAATGAAGGAGTACACAGGAGTATAGGACATGCAAAAATTGGTGACATCTTATCTCAAATCCCCATCCCATGATTCCCTCCTCCTTACTTTTGATGAAAAAATATAACCATATTAACTCAATTCATAATTCCAAGAAATATCTTAAGATCACTCTCAAATCAATAACCCAGCAAAAGTCCAAAAAGGAAATCATTCCTTATCTCTGCAATATTCCTCAAATCTCTGCACCATGTACTCCCTTCTCCTATAACGCACTGCCTCTCGTGACCTCTCTGCATAATATTCCTCCTTTTTTTGGTTATAAAAATCACATTCCTCATGGGGACCTAACAGCAACAGCCAATTCCTCACCTCTGCATGTGCAACTTATCCACAGCACAATGCTTTCTACTAAAATAGCCCTTTGTCTTTTCTGCCTGAATTGTTGGATTTCTTCACACCCCTGTATCTCTCCCCTACTCTTTTCACTCTCCCCCCTCATTTCCTTCTTCCCACTCCACGTTCACTACTTACCTTCTCACTGCTTTCTGCCTTTCTCAATCTGTTCCTTCCCTTTTGCTTTCTGTTGGCTTTTCACATCCAAAAAAGCAGAAATGCAACTCGATATTTTCAGTGATCCCTCTCATCAGAATTCGGGACAGAGGGAAGCAGCAAACATATCAAAAGAAACTGCAGGTAGCAAGGACACCAACACAAGAGAATGTAACCTTCAGCAGAAAATGGATCCCTTGGAAGATAGGCCACATCCCTGTGCCTTCTGCAAATCTCATCGAGTTGTGATTGAAGGTATCAAGAATAAAATCCAGCAAGATAAGGAAAGAACAAAAGCAGACATGGCATACATTCGATCACAATGGAAGACTTGTAACGAGGATATGAGGACAGTCAAGAACTGTTCCAACCACTTGGAGGAATCATTCAAATTCATAAAGGAAGCTCTCAGCAAGAAATCTGAGCAAGGCTCCACTTCCCAGGACCAAGGAAGTAGATATAGAGGCAATGACAACACTGTGAACAAATAATTCTCTATTATATCTGAATCTCCATGTTCTATGCTCTAAAGTGTAACAACATATATAGATTATTATGAAAGTTAAGTGTATTTTGTTATTAGATCAGTTCGTCAAGCAGTACATTACAAATGTAACAATCTCTATCTCTAAAAGAAGGGGAAAAAATGGCAGCTCAAGTAACACATATTATGTAATGACTCCCAAGCAGATTTCACTCTGCATCAAATTTGGGGAATTTTGTACTGAGGAATTTCTTCTCCTCGCCCTTTTTCAGAGAATATAATATAACCAAATTTGTTCGGAAAAAACAAATAAATAAATAAATAAAAAATAATAATAATAATAATAAAATAAAAAATAAATTAGCTATCAGCTAATTAGGAATATACAGATTCCCTGTGCTTTGGGCTTAAAAGAGTTCTATCCATGTTCTTAGCAACCACTTATTAAGTGTCCAAGGCCTTTTCTCAGGCCTCCAATACATAGTCAATGACATACAAGGCATCAGCAGGCTCTTCCACCATATCCCTCCTAAGCTTTAGATAAAATCAGTCGTGGCCATAGACCATTGTACACACATGATCATAGAGTTGTGTGTGTGTGTGTGTGTGTGTGTGTCTATATATATATATATATATATGAGCTTAAGCAGGAAAAACACAACCTAATACATGTAGTCAAATATTTATCCATATTGAAGGGTTGCATATGCACCATTGGACTAAGTTTCCAATCTTAGGATGAACATAAAGATAATTTAAACAAGAGATTTCACCCATACATTTAACCAATCATAAAGGTTATAGTGCAGTCGAGAAATAATCACAAAAAAAACATCTATTTCCTTAAAAATCATTGCACGGAGTGTTGACATTCCTCTTTTATGAATGGAGTTCCAATTTCATATCACAAATACAATGTTCAACTAATGTTAAACATGCACACAAAAATTTTAAACAAAGGAGTACATATAAAAACTTATCATATGCAGCACAATGATTTCTTGATTGAGAGTGGGACTCTAACTCTCCACCCAACCATAGATGAGCTACAACCACAGTTACTTGTAGTTGTCACCCCCAAGCCAGATTCTAGTGCTTGAGATAGAGTGATTTTTAAGAGGAAATTCAACCAACAGAACAACTAAAAAGGGATGCCACAAGGCCACACTAACTTCATCCACCAGCTACACAAGTTTTCACTCTATCTCTTCATACATAATTAACATCCATGCTAGGACACCACAGTGCAAAGAGTGTTCACTCACTTTTATGACAAGAGAGTCCACAATGAGGAAGGTGCATCAGTGATAAGCTATTGATGGGTAAAGAGAGCACCTCTCCAAGTGGTTCATTAGTGATTCAAGCACCAGAGCTTTAGTTCCAAGGCTATTGTTGGTGGTTCATCAACCCTCACAAGCACCTGAGTGTCTCTTATGGGTTCTTCAGCCTTACATGAAAGCTACTACTCTCTACAAATATTTTACCCAACAAGCCTATATGAGGGTTATTCGGCTAATTTCTATATCCTGAATTTTCTTTTCACCAAATCTAATCATTTCCCTCTTTTTTTTCTCACCTCCACCCTTGGAGGAATTTTTCTCACAGTATTACCCACTCCTCTCTCTCCTTTGTTGCCTATGTGTGTGCCCAAGAGAGTAATAGAATGCATTCCCTTCTTCCACTATCTCTGTGTCCATGAGAGGGAATCTGAGAGAGCCTATTATTCACCACATATGCCTATGTGCATTGTGTGACATGTGTATTTTCTTCCTTCCCAAATGTTCTAACAATTGATCTCCTTCCTAGCTATATGTTAGTGAATCCCTAGGACACCATAGCCCATGTCGCCTTTAATATTGTATCCTCTTCCTTGCGTATGTTTGGAGATAAAGGACACCTCGGCCTATCCTCATTTCTTAATTTAAATTTATTTTGCAGTCAACCCACTCAACCAAATAGAGTTGATATTTAAAATAATTCCCGAAAGCAATCTCCTTCCTCAAGCACTATGGAATTTGTGTCCCTTCTCTCAGCCTTTTAAATTAATTACAATTTATTTACAATGGAGAAATATGAACAAGGGGTTGTCACATAAACAACCTTTGCTTAGAGATACATTTCCCAACACTCCATTCATATCGACAATTTCATTTGAAAGTTTCTTAACAACTCTATATATGCTTTCAATGTAAGTGTTGTTTCTTTCATCGCCTTTAGAGGTTTGTTTTGCATGTGGTTTTATCTCAAGTAGACTTATTTTAGGCTATTGAGTCTCCTTCTTACCTAAAATGCTTTATATCTCTGTACAAATTTTCATTTTGCATTCTATATTTTTTTCTTCTTCAAATTTTTCTACCAAATAGCTCTTGCCATCCCTTTTCATGAACATGTAAATGGTAGTGAGTAAGGCATTAGCACATACCTCGATTTGTAGCTCTTGGGAAGGAATTGTGCCATGTTGAAATTTGTTCAACACAATCATGAATCATTGATTGAAATATTCCACTTTCTCACTATATCTAATGGGTAAAGAAAATAGTTCAACTATTAGTGCTCTATATGTGCTTTCATTTCCAAACGTATCCAAAAAGGATTTCTAAAACTAATTCCATTTTGTAATTGATACTATGGTTAGGTTGAGGCTCTAGGCAGAAGCAGAATTTGGATAGTGTAAAGGAACAATTAACATACCACATCCTCATGATGTACAATTATGAGTCTTATGGTTAGGATAAACTTCTTTATATTATTTTTTAGGGAATCTATAATTTTGGGATTAAATTTTTGAAGGAGCTATTCTATATGTTTGAACAAACGAATTATATTTGAGAGTGCTAGAGCATCTCTGGAAAACTAGTGTTGATCGACGTTGCCATTATTTTCCATGGTTTGGCCTCATATTCTAAACCTTTAGGATTTGATTCAAACGTTGGTTCTTTACCCTCAAAATTGAAAAATGTGTGTCATTTAAATCATGACTTTCAAATGGAGTGTGAGCAAGGATAGCGAAAATACTAGGAATTATCCCAAATGGTTATTCAATCTCTAATGAGGCTAATTCTACCAAATCTTCAGTTGTGAGCATCAAACTATGTTTTAATATTGATACTATGGTTCTAACAATATTCCTTCATTGGGTTGTAAAGTGTCGCAAGCATGGCCCTGATCTTCCTAGAATGTGCTCAAGTGTTTCACCTAAAAGCATTGACCCCTTCTTTGGATATGGAAAAATGGATAACCTCAAGATTATAATTAAAACACTGCAAACCTTGATGTAGGATATGTTTAGGGATACAATTATCAAGATTCATATTTTATAAATGTGGGTTCTTTGCAAAACTTGACATCCAAGGTCTCTTTCTAGTGCCAATTATGTTGAGGGTTCAAATTTCTCTATCTTAAAATCAATAACTAATACCCAAAGATGAGGCCTAATTAGACTTGCTCTTGTCTGATTTGGCATATGATCATCCTCATTTGTATTTCGGTGGGCTTTATAAATTCTTATTTTAACATTTTTTAAGTACTTCTTTCAATTGTTAAGCTAAATGAATTACATATTAAACTAAAGATAAATAAATACTTCTAGTCAATTTAATCAAACATGCATGAAAGAAATAATCAACTATAGAAAAATAATTATCTAAAAAGATCGAAAATTAATTCTTTATATTCTCAACCATCAAACATCAACATAAGATTTGTCAAATCCTCCAAAAATAAATGACATGCATAAAGAATAATCTATAACATAATTAGAAATTATTACTTGAAACATCATACATCATATAACAATAAGGAACATCCACGATTACAATATTATAGTCAATGATCCAGCAAAGCCCTAACTCCCTCAAAGCCCCTAAATTTACTTTAAAAATAGCTTTTTTTTTGCTATAAATAGAAACATGTATCATTCAAGAGTCCCATCTCCCATAATGATTTACCCTTTTATTTCTAATTTATTACTAAAAATAGGGATTTAACATGCATCCAATCAAAAAGTTGTTACTCAAGCAATCTAGGAGTCTCAGTATAAGTGTGATTTTCTTCTAAAGCAACCACTTAAATGAAAAGCTCTTCACATTTGTTGAAGTAAGGAATTTTTTGTTAATCCATCTAAACACTCAAGTTATCCTCAATCTCCTTAAAATTTCGACTATAATTTTCCAATTTGGGCATCGAGTCTTCCATTTTATCAATGGTTTTAATATAATTCATCGTGAACTTCTACAAGCGTCCACATTCAACTGGAGTAACTTGCTCAATGTTCTACTAGTTCTATGTTGATGTTTTATATAGTAGCGGAAGGTATTCCCCTCCAAACAAAAATGTATAATATATACTATATATATATATAATTAATAATTAATTAATATTAATAATAATAATAACAAAATTGGAAAAACATGTTTATTAATGAAAAGACTATATATATATCATAGCTCTCAATTGTAATTAGACATCAATAAATATATCATAGATCTTATATCAATTATATCAATTTAATAATGTTTATTCAATTATACAAATAAAATTAAGGTTTAAAAATTTTGAAGTGACTAATTATTGATCATAAGGCAATAAGCACCAAGATCTAAAAATAAGAAGGAATTCAACATGGTATCATAGCCAAGTTGAGAGCCCATGGTATTTGCAAAAACAACTTCGTAAAAAAATATATATATATATATATATATATATATCTCGATCCGTAAAATTTAATTTACTTAATCAAAAGGAATTTAAGTATCATTTTGTATTTTTTATTAACGGTTGGTGGTTTTTAGGTCCATGGTTTTTGTAATCCATTGGCCCATGGTATTTCCTACCATATAAAAATAAGCAAAAGGCTTTCATAAAATGAAGTGTGTGTTAAGACAAACACTACTCCATAGTTGGAAATAAATTAATTTAATTTTCCATTTACAATATGGTGTCCAATCTAAGAGTAGAAGATAGGCTAGATGGGGCAGAGAATGAGCTCTTGGATTATGTCAATAAATACCTCCTAGAACCAAAAGAGGAAGAGGCCAAGGCAAAGCATAATAATAATGTGATCAAGGCCAAGAGGATCTTGTTAGATTCAATCAAAGACAACTTAATTCCTCATGTATCATAATTGAATACACCAAAGGAAATGTTTGATGCCTTATCAAGATTATATGAAACCAATAATACAAGCAAGAATCTAACTCTAAGGCATCAACTTAGAAATGTGATGATGAAAAAATCATATTTATTTTCTATGTACTTCATGAGGATTTCTCAAATCAAGGATAAGCTAGTAGCTATTAGAGATTTAGTGGATGATGTAGAGCTTGTGACTACAAATCTAAATGGTTTCCTTCTTCTTGGGATGCATTTGTTCAAGGAATTTGTGCAAGAAGGAAATTACCTAAATTTGATAATTTATGGACAGGTTGTGCTAAAGAAGAATTAAGATTGATATCCAAGGCAAAGAGGACCAATGATGAAAAAAATCAAGCTCTTGTTGCTCATGTGAAGAAAGGAAAAGAAAGAAAAAACAAAAATTCGAAGAAAAATTGAATATCAATTCTAGATCACAAGAAGGATGTACAATATTAGGTGTTACAATTATCAAAATTTGGGACACTTTCCTTACCAGCGTTCTCTAAGAAAAGGAAAAAGAAACAAACATGCACATGGGACAGATATGGAGGAGTCTACATCTCATAAAAAGAAAAGAAAGGAAAAAGATGAAGAGTATGTCTTTGTCTTAGATCTCGTATGCACCATCACTCAAGGAAGCAATATTTGGCTAGTAGATAGTGGTGCTTCCAAGTACATGGCTGGATTCCAAAAATATCTTACAAATTGGACAAAAAGGATTTCATCCCTTCAGGTGGAACCTGGAGATGATTCAAAGCATGTAGTAAAAGGAGTAGGAGAAACATCCTACCAACTTGATTAAGGTAACTCCATTTCAATAAAATGTGTATTGCTTGTACAAGATTTAAAGAACAATATTCTCTCTATTGCTACTTTATAAGATTGAGACTTCATAATAGCTTTTGTTGATGGCCAAGTCCTTTTATGGCCTAAGGGTTCAAGTATAGATTCAGCTAATGTGATTGGTGTCTAAAAGGGAGGATTGTATAAATTAAAGGGATACCCAACACAAGGTTTTGTACACAATAGTATTAGTTCCAACGAGATATGACACCAAAGACTCTACTCACCTCAACTACAGAGCCTGTAGAAATTATATCAACAGGATTCAACTGACCTTGTAACGTACTAGAACAAAATATTGAATCCTTCTACAACTAATGGAAACCAATTTTGATCTTACAATCACATCGCAAGTAAGAGAAATAAATTATCAATCGCACAACATGAGATATATGTAGGGAAATCAACTGCTCAAAACCTCACTATCTGTATATTGTATAAATTCAATACCATGAAAAAATACATTTTTTTCTCTTACTGAGAAACTTCTGCACTCTATTGACTATCTCACTCTGATCTAGGAAAAATCAGTCAAGTACTTAACCAATTCTCAACCTTTGTCTAACCAACCTTGCTCACACATTCCTGGAGGAATTTCCACCCTATTAAATAGGAAATTCCCAAGAATTGATTGCGCAATTCATCCAAGGCTTCCTGATGACTCTATACATGACTTGTACTACAAGTTTTAAATATACAACTGATAGTTATCTTCCCTTTATCCTCACTCTCAACTGGGCCTTCCTTAGAACTGACATGCAACAACTATTTATAGTGAATTATCTGTTAACTAATTGATCACTACTTTTGAATTAAATCATATTTAATTCACTAGACATCTCACTAGCTCACATCTCGGTCAGAACTAGTTAAACTGATTTTAACTCAATTAATTGAGTTAAATAATTACAACTCACAAATAACTATAACTGGACCCCCTAAAATCATGGGATAACTCTACATGCCTCCTCTCTGACCCTCAACTAGAATTTCCTTAGCTAACTAATCCTAACCCAGTTAACTAATACAAGCTGTCATGAGATGAAATTACAATTTATCTTCCAATTTAATTAAGGGAAAATTAAATCAGAAGCCCCCTTGGGTGTCATTTCTTGGTGCCATTTCAACACTCCCTCTCAACAAGAAAGGGATTATCTGCTACCCCGATCTTGTCTTTGTGGAACTCGAATTTTCTTCTTCCTAGCGCCTTCATTAAGATGTTTGCATCCCGACCCTCTGTGAGAATGTACTCTAATGACATATTCCACCTATGCACACAGTCTCTGAGATGGTGATACTGGATATCAATATGCTTGGACCTTTCATGAAAAATTGGATTAACCGAGAGTTTGATGCAACTCTAGTTATCACAATATATCACTGTTGGACCCATTTGTTGACCAAACAAACCAACAAGTATCTTCCTCATCCATATGGTCATGCATGCTTCCTGACTAGCCACCATGTACTCTGCCTCTGCTAAAATAAGTGCAATTTATCTTTGTTTCTTGTTGCGCCGAGAGGCGCAATCTACATCCCAGTATGACCCTAATGTCAAGTATGTCATCTCCTCAAAAAAATAATAAATTTCATTTTTGCCCAAAGCATTAACCTAATCTTTAATTTTATATAACTTGAATATTAGATTATATATAACTTTTTTAACTTATTAATGGGCTGAGATTAATTATTAAAATACAATATAGTAAATTATCTCACCCATTTAATAATTGATTTATTATATACGTGAATTTGAATGAATCATAAATTTACCTTTAACAAAAGAAAATTACCACATTGAATTTCCAAATTAAGTAAAATTTTAAATATCTTTACTCTTTACTAAAGTCAATACCATTTCCTAAATCAAAGGAAAAGAGTTAATTCAACACAAACAATCAAAATCCAAAATATTTTAAAATTTCCTTTAATTAAATATTTGTAAAATGAATCCTTAAAAAGAAAACCCATGTTGTATGGATAAATTAAAATCTTTAAAGATATAAATATTTCCCCATCAAAATTGCAATATTTCAAAATTTAAATAAATAAATAAATAAAACTTATTTTTATACTTAGCTATGGTAAATAAATAAAAATATATATAAACTAGATGTATGGTAAATAAATAAAAACTTCTTTTTATATTTACTCCATAAGCCTTTTTATATTTAAAAAAACTCAAAAAGTGAGGTTTTATTTAGATGAAGCCTATGGGACGAATACGATGGGACAAATTAATATTGATACCATGGGCTAAATACCATGGGCCAAATACCATATTTATAAAAGAAGTATGGTAAATAAATAAATACGAAAAGGTATAAAGAGGTATGATAAATAAATAAATATAAAATAGGTATAAAGAGGCATGGTAAATAAATAAATATAAAACATGTATAAAGAGGTAAGGTAAATAAATAAAAATATATCAAATATGATTATAAATAAAAATCTAATTATATAACAAGCTTATGGGCCAAATACCATAGTAAGGTAGATAAAGAGGTAAGGTAAATAAATAAAAATATAAATAAACGAGAGGTATGGTAAGTAAATAAATCGCTTTTCATATTTACTCCATAATCTGCTTTATATTTACGAACACTCAAAAAATAGGTTTTATTTAGGTGAAGCCTATGGTCCAAATACCATAGGCTAAATTATTATTAATACCATGCAAAAAAACATTATTAACCCTTATATAATATTAAAATATTATTATTAATAATAAATCTAATACTCATATTAATATTATTAAATTTAATAACTTTTGATTAACACACTATTAAGTTTATTATATTATAATATATATAAATGTATCATGATATATATTAACTCTAGATATAAATGGGAGGGAAGAACAAAGATATAGAGTGATAGAGGTGGATATATAGGGGGATTGACAAGGGAGAGATTGAGATAAACTAAAGGAAAGGGGAGAGGAGGAATGAAGAGCGAGAGAGGGAGACACAAATATGGAGGAGGGAGAGAGAGATGGCAGAAGAGAGAGGGAGGTAAGATAGAAAGGGAGAGATAGGAAGGACTAGAGAGAGGACTTGAGAGAGGGAGGGATAGAGAGAAGTTGGAGGGGGAGAGAGGGAGGGAAGAAGAAATATATAGAGAGAGAGAAGTGGAGAGAGAGAGAGGGAGTGGCAAGGGAGAGATGAAGAGAGAGTGTGTATGTTTAGGGGTGAGAAAATATACAAAGTGGGATGTATGGAGAGAAGGGGGGAGAGAAGGAGAGAGGGAGGGATATAGTAATGTAGTTGGAGGGAGGGAGGGGCAGAGAGAGAGAGAGGGAGGGAGAGAGATGGGGAAGAGAGAGGGAGGTAGGAGAGAAAGGGAGAGATGGGAAGGATGAGAGAGAGGAGGAGAATTATGGGGGAAGAGAGAGAGAGAGAGAGAGAGGGAGGTAGGAGAGAAAGGGAGAGAGAGGACTTGAGAGAGAGGAGGAGAGAGGGATCAATAGAGAGATGGATTTGGAGTGGGAGAGAGGTAGGAAATAAGAAATATAGAGAGTGAGAAGCGGAGAGAGAGGAGTGACAAGGGAGAGACAAAGAGAGAGCGTGTATGTTTGGGGGTGAGATAAAGAGACAAAGAAGGAGAAATGGAGATAAGGTGGGAGATAATGAGACATAAGGAGAGAGGGATGGATAAAGTAACATAGTTGGTGGGTGAAGAGAGAGAGAGAGAGAGAGATATGGGGAGAAAGGGAAAGAGTGAAAGAAAGAGAGAGGATGTGAGAGAGTAGAGAGAGGGAGGGAAAGAGAGATGGACTTGGAGGGGGAGAGAGAGGGGGGTAAGAAGAAAGACACAGAGATATAAAGGTGGAGAGAGAGAGAGAGATAAGGAATATGGAGAGAGAGGGAGAGAGGACAGAAGGAGGAAAGGGATATATTAGCGAGTAAGAGGGAGAGAATGGGAAGATAAAGATATAGATGGAAGGTGAAGAGAGGGAAGAAGAGAGAGATGGGGAGAGGGAGGGAGTGACAAAGAGATTGATAGACATGGAGTGCGAGAGCGTGTGTGTTTAGGGGGGTGAGATAGAGAGACAAAAAAGAAGAGATGGAGGGGGATATACATATGGATGGAGGGTGGAGAGAGGGAAGAATATTTCTTGCACTATATGGATTTATTTAAGTGGAGATGGTGATTTCTAATACTATTTGATTGTTTGCACTAGATTCATTGATTTTAGTGTAGATATTTTTTTCTAATGATATTTGATTACTTGCACTAGATGCATTGATTTCAGTGTAGGTGGTGATTTATAATACTATTTGATTGCTTGCACTGGATGTGTTGATTTGAATGTAGATGTTGATTTATAATTATATTTGATTGCTTGCACTAAATGCATTGATTTCAATGTAGATGATTCCTAATCCTATTTGATTGTTTGCACTAAATGCATTGATTTCACTGTAGAAGTTATTTTCTAATCTTATTTGATTGCTTGCATTAAATGCATTGATTTCAATGTAGATTTTGATTTCTGATTTGATGTAATTGGATATATGATGGTACATTAATTTTAAAGTGATTGGATTAACAATATGCATTGATTTTAGAGTAAGCACAAAACGGTATTGACAATGCACATTGATTTTTGTGTTATAGTAATTTAACCTATTAATATTGGAGAGCGAGAGAGACAAGGTATCATGTTTACTACAACAGCTCGAGCTAAAGATCTAAATTATTTATGATTTAAATTTTCTTTTTCATATAATCGATATGAAAAGATGACAAAACTAACAAGCGTGATAATAAGAATAGTAGAAGAGAATAGTTTGAGATTAATCACAATGAAGACTATTTGTAACATGAGTACATTCTTATTATTCACATTTTCTATCTTTCAACATTATTATTGTCACTTTGCATTCAAAATATTTATTTCATCATTTTTCATCCTTAAAGTTATTAACAATATTTATCATCTCAACAAACTGAGGTAACTAAGAAAATTTAAAATTAAAATGACCAAGTTAATATCAGAAATATTTAGCATGTTTAAAATGATTATATTAATATTTGATATATTTACATATTATTGATAAAATTAATCATATCTTCGATAGATTTTCCTTGGCAGCACACCACTGAAACCAACCTAGATCCATCTTAACTCTAGATCTATCAAGCACCGAGAGGGATCAAATCTCTCGAGGTGCAAACCTTTCCTCAAGTTTTGCACTCAAAAAATAGGTTTTCACCTCAAAAGATTTGATCCCTCTCGGCGCTTGATAGATTCGGAGTTAAGATGGATCTAGGCTGGTTGTACTAGGAAACTGATTATGATCCTATGATGAAGATGCCCCCTGATGTGTTCTTCATGTTGGATGGACTCCCTGCCCAATCTGCATCAGTGAAGCCTTGAAGCTTCACTCCCTCTATCCATCTGTACCATAGCCCATCTATCCATCTATCAACACATGCTTATCTGCCTTCCAAAAGAGCCTTGTAGGCTTAAACATAGATTGACTAAGTTTGTTAACTACATAGCATATATCTAGTCATTTTTTCACCAAATACATGAGTGAACCCACAAGTTGCCTATAAACAATAGCATCCACTACTTTTCCCAAAGTAGCATCCTCCTTCCTTAAGTTTCTTGCTAGAGGAGTCTCCATGGGTTTGATGCCCTCCATGTGGAACTTCTTGAGGATATTGTTGGCATACTTGCCCTGAGATACAAATAGATCCCCATCTCTTTTCCATATTTCCAATCCTAGGAAATAGTGCAAGAGCCCCATTTCCTTCATCTCAAATTCTCTTTCAAAATCCTCTTTGCAAGACTTTATGAGTTGATCATCACCTATCAATATTAGATCATTGAAATAAATTACAATAATAAAAAGCGTACCATCTACCACAATCTAATAAAGGTTCGCATTTGCTTCACTCTTGGTGAAGCCGAACCCGATGAAATAGTTGTCGATCCTGGTGTACCAAGCATGAGGTGCTTGCTTCAGTCCATACAGTGCTCTCTTGAGTCTGCACACATGTGAATCCATTTCTAACGTCTCAAAACCTTCTAGATGCTCAATGTACACCTCTTCCTCAATAACTCCATTGAGAAAGGTTGTCTTTACATCAATCTAATGTATCTGCCATCCCATATGCACTGAGAGTGAAAGGATGGACCTGATAGATGAGTACCTTGTGATCGGTGAAAAATTATCAACATATTCAATCCCCTCCACCCGAGAGAACCTTTTAGACATAAATATGGCCTTGTGCTTCTCCACAGTCCCATTTGCTTCCTGCTCCACCTTGTAGACCCACCTGGATCCTACAATTGACTTCCCCACTGGTTTTGGGACAACTTCCCATGCATTGTTTATGATAATGGATTCATACTCCTCAACCTTGGAATCAACCCACACTAGGTGTTGTACTGCTTCCTCAAAAGAGGATGGTTCTATCTCAATACCTTTTCTTATAAGAGCCATGTATCGAATGTACCGATCTGGGGACCTTCTCTGCCTGCATTGTGATGTGGATGCTCCCAAATTCTCTCTCGCATCTAGCAATAATATGTCATCATCTCTAGTGTGCTTCCTTCCATCTCTAGTGGATGGCTCTGCATGAGTGGTTTATACCATTCTATGTTGCTCTGCTTCTGGCTGCTCAACATCCTAAGGTTCTTCTTTTGGAGCCAAGATCTCCTCAACTGCATGCAACTCAATCTCCCTCTCAAGGGACAATCACATGGCTTTCTCTTCATCGAATTTCACATATCTTCTGACCACTATCATCTTGTGTGTTGGAAAGTACACCTGATATTTTTTGCGTGTGTCAGCGTACCCCACAAATATCCCCAACTCTATTGTTGGCTCTAGCTTCTTCCTATCATCTTTGGTCACATGGAAATAAACATATGAACCAAAAAATTTAAAATATAACACATCTGCTCTCTTACCTAAAAATTCCTGCTATGATGTACTTGTCCCAAGTATCCAATGAGCACTTTTGTTCTACACAAATACTGTTGTATTGCATGCTTCCGCCCACATATGCAATAGTAGGCCCTGATCATGCAACATAGCTCGTGTTGCTTCCATAAGAGTTTTGCTCTTTCTTTTTGCAGCCTCATTTTGTTGTAGGTTGTGAGGTGTTCTCAATTCTCTTCTAATTCCTTTTCAGGCATATAAGTTCTTGAATTCGTTAGAGATGTATTCTCCACCATTTTCGCTCCTCAGAGCCTTCACCTTCTTCCCTGTATATTTCTAGACAAGTGCCTTGAACTCACAAAACTTGGATAATTTCTTATCTTTCTTCTACATGAAGAAAATCCAACACTTTCTTGAAAAATAATCAACAAAAATCAAATAATATATGTGTTTTTTTGTGGAATTTGTCGAGAACAGTCCACATAATTCTTAGTGAAATCTCTCAAGGATCACCTTGGCTCGACTTTCCATATCATGAAAGGTGTATTTGGTATACTTCCCCAACGTACACCCTTTACATGTATCTATCTTCACAAGTGCACCCTTTGGAAGTCCTGTTGAAATTTTTTGCATGATATTCAAATCATTGTGGTGAAGATGGCCCAATCTCTTGTGCCATAACTCATCAATGCCTCGGCTCTCCACCTTCTCTACTTTCGTGCTCAAGGCAACACCATCTTCTACATCCAATTTCTAGAGGTTCTTTACTCGAACCCCAATATTTTTCACCTGTCCTATGGCTTTGTGATGAAGGAACGCCTTTCCTTCACTAAATATCACATCATAACCACAATATTCCAACATATCAATAGAAACCAAATTCTTCCTTAAACTAGGAACATACATGACATGTTTTAATGTGATTGGATTACCTGGCTCCCTCTGAAAGGTAATTGTACCTACATTGATAGCGCTATACCTCCCATCATCAGCCATCTTGATGTGCATCTGGAGATCCTTATCCATAAAGCTACTAAATAATTATTTGTTGTCGGTCATATATAACAAATCTCCACTATCCAAGTACCACATAAAACCCATCACCGATGACACGATGCATGCGATGATAGTGAAATCCAACTCGAACTGTGAAGCGAGTGCTTCACTTGTTTCTCCTACTGAGGCCTTCTTGTTGGTCTTATTTTATGGAAAATTTGTGGCATATTGTCCATGCTCATGACAATGAAAAAATTTCACCTTTGACAAGTCTCGCTTCTTGCCTGCCTTGCCGAACTCTGATTTGTGATGGGATTCCTTCCCATTCCCTTTATTCACCTTTACATCCA
Source organism: Pinus albicaulis (assembly GCA_034641835.2). NCBI lineage: Eukaryota > Viridiplantae > Streptophyta > Pinopsida > Pinales > Pinaceae > Pinus > Pinus albicaulis. The sequence continues at coordinate 950,382,704 of CM076573.1, forward strand.
AGGCATAGTTCTCCTCATCATCGGCCTTTGATGAGGATCCATCTCTGGTGTTCCATCGAATCTCTTCTTGTACCAAGTCGAAACATAATCGCTACCATTTTAGTATCTTCTCCCTCACATTCATAGAGTCTTGGTAGTTATGTCGGCTCTTGGGAAGGCCTAGAATATCTAGGCTCACCAAATCATCCTGGTTAATTTTTATCCCAACACTTCCAAGCTCATATCGACATTGAGTGAACTTTGTTAATTATTTTTGGATAGTGTCTCCCTTCTCCATCTTGATCTTTCTAAGCTTTCCTTTCAACACAAACTTCCTATGGTCACCACTATTCTGAAACAAATTTTTTAAGGCCTTCCACATAGAATATGGAGTCGCCTTCCCATGGAGACTTGAGACAATATGATATTAAACTCCCTCTAACAATATCCTTCTCTCCTTTGCTACATTCTTCTTCCCTGCATCAGTAACTTGAGCATTTGTTGCTCCGAGCTGGGGAATATCACTATCAATGAATGCCTTTAGTCCTTTTTCCTCGAGCACTTCCTCCATCATGTCCTTCGATTCTATGTAATTCGAATTTCCCTCATGGGAATATTCGAGTATCAAGCCATTGAAATACATCTTGAATCGTTGTTGGGTCCTAAAGAATAAATCTGCAAATTCGATGTGCATGTTCAAAAAAAAAATTGGTTCTTCTCTTCTATTCTGATTCCCGACACTTTGATACCATGTAGAAATTATATCGATATGATTCAACTGATATTTTAATGTACTAAAACAAATTATTGAATCCTTGTACAACTTACGGAAACCAATTTCAATCACACAATCACATAACAAGAAAGAGAAATAAATTATCAATCATACAACACAACATGTATCTAGGGAAACCAACTGCTCAAAACCCCGCTATTTGTATACTGTATAAAGTCAAGACCATGAAACAATACAATGTTTTTCTCTTACTGAGAAACTTTTGCACCAAGTTGGTTGTCTAACTCTGATCTAAGAAAAACCAATCAAATAATTAACTAATTCTCAGCCTATGTCTAACCAACCTTGCTCATGCATTCCAGGAGGAATTGTTTCCCTACTAAATAGGAAATTCGCAAGAATTGATTGCAAAATTCATCCAAGGCTTCATGATGACTCTATACATGACCTGTACAAGTTTCTAAATATACAACTAATAGTTATATTCCCTTTAGAGTCACTCTCAACTAGGCCTTCCTTGGAACTAACATGAAACAACTATTTATTAGGAATTGTCAGTTAATTGATTGATTATTACTTGTGAATTAAATCAGATTTAATTCACTGGACCTCTCACTAGCTCATATCTTGGTTAGAACTAGTTAAAAGGATTTTTAACTCAATTAATTAAGTTAACTAATTACAACTCACAAATAACTGTAAATGGACCCCCTAAATTCATGGGAGAACTCTACATGCCTCCTCTCTAACCCTCAAATCGAATTTCCTAAGGTAACTAACCTTCCTGACTCAGTTAACTAATACAAGTTATCATGAGATGAAAATACAATTTCTCTTCCAGTTTAATTAAGGGAAAATTAAATCAAAAGCTGCCTTGGGTGCCATTTCTACACTCCCTCTCAACAAGAAACGAATTATCTGCTACCCCGATCATGTCCCTGTCAAACTCAAATTTGTTTCTTTCCAGCGCCTTCGTCAATATTTCTACATCCTTCTCCTTCGTGGGAATGTACTCTAATGACATACCACCTTTGCACACAATATATGAGATGGTGATATCGGATATCAATATGCTTGGATCTGTTATGAAAAACAAGATTAACCAAGAGTTTGATGCAACTCTAGTTATCACAATGTATCACCATAGAATCCATCTGTTGACCAAACAAACCAACAAGTATCTTCCTCATCTAGATGGCCTCGCATGCTTCCTGATTGGGCCCCATGTACTCTGCCTCTGTTGAAATGAGTGCAAATGATCTTTGTTTCATGTTGTAACAGGAAGTTTTTTTTTATCTTATGCTTAAGATGCCCCCTAATGTGCTCTTCTTGTCGGATGGACACCCTGCCCAATCTGCATCTGTGAAGTCTTGAAGCTTCACTCCCTCTATCCATCTGTACCATATCCCATACTCTAAAGTTCCTCTAAGGTATCTAACCACATGATTTCCTACCTTCCAAAAGAGCTTGGTAGGCTTAATCATACCATGACTAAGCTAGTAAACTGAGTAGCATATTTCTAGTCGTGTGTTCACCAAATACTTGAGTGAACCCACAAGTTGCCTTTAAATAGTAGCATCTACTACTTCACCCAAAGTATCATCTTCATTCCTCTAGTTTCCTGATAGAGGAGTCTCTATGGATTTGCTGGCCTCCATGTGGAACTTCCTAATGATCTTGTTGGCATAATTACCCTGAGATACAAATAGCTCCCCATCTCTTTTCCATATTTCCAATCCTAGGAAATAGTGCAAGAGCCCCATGTCCTTCATCTCAAATTCTCTTACAAAATCCTCTTTGCAAGACTTGATAAGTTGTCATCACCTGTCAATATCATATCATCAAAATAAAGTACAATAATAGAAATCTTTTCATCTACCATAATATGATAAATTTTCAGTACACCCGCTTCACTCTTCATGAAGCCCAACCCAGTGAAATAGTTGTCGATACTGGTGTACCAAGCATGAGGTGCTTCCTTCAGTCCATATAGTTATCTCTTGAGTCTGCACACGTGCGACTCCCTATCTAAGGTCTCAAAACCTTCTGGTTGCTCAATGTACACTTATTACTCAATAACTCCATGGAGAAAGGTTGTCTTTACATCAATTTGATGTCTCTTCCATCCCATCTGCGCTGAGAGTGCAAGGATGGATTGGATAGATGACTACCTTGTGACTAGTGAAAAATTATCATGATAGTCAATCCCCTCCACCTGAGATAACCCTCTGGCCACAAATATGGCCTCATGCTTCTCCACACTCCCATTTGTTGCATGCTTCACCTTCTAGACCCACCAGGATCCTAAAACTAACTTCCCCAGTGGTCTTGGGACAACTTTGCATGCACTGCTTTTGATAATGGAGTCATACTCCTCAACCATAGAATCAACCCAAATTGGATGTTACACTGCTTCATCAAAATAGGATGGTTCTATCTCAATACCTTCACTCATAAGAGCCATGTATCTAATTTACTGCTTTGGGGACCTTCTCGACCTACGTTGTGATGTGGGTGCTCCCACATTCTCTCTCGCATCTAGCAATAATATGTCAACCTCTTTGGTGCGCTTCCTTCCATCTCTGGTGGATGGTGCTGCATGAGTGGTTTCTACCATTCTCTATTCCTCTACTTGTGTCTGTTCCATATCATGAGGTTCTACTTTTGGAGCCAATATATCCTCAACTGCATGCAACTCAAGCTCCCTCTCAAGGGACAATTGCATGGCTTTCTCTTCATCGAATTTCACATCTCTTATGACCAGTTGGAAAGTACACTTGATAGTTGTGAGGTGTATTAGTGTACCCCATAAATATGCCCAACTTTTTTGTTGTCTCTAGCTTCTTCCTGGAATCTTTGGTCACATGGAAATAAAGAGATGAACCAAAAAAATTAAAATACAACACATCTGGTCTCTAACCTAAAAAAGCCTCCTCTTGTGTACCCATCCCAAGTATTTGATGAGGACTTATGCTTTTTTACAAATAATGTTTTATTGCATGCTTCTACCCATATATGCAACGGTAGGCCCTAATCATGCAACATAGTTCATGTTTCTCCCACAATAGTTTTGTTATTTCTTTCTGCAACCCCATTTTTTTTGTGGGTTATGAGGTGTTACCAATTCTCTCTAAGCTCCTTCTGAGGCACAAAAGTTATTGAATTCGTTAGAGATGTATTATTCACCATTGTCGCTCCTCAAAGCCTTCACCTTCTTCCCTGTATCTTTCTCAACAAGTGCCTTGAACTCACAAAAAAGGATAATGTTTGATCTTTCTTCTGCATGAATAAAATCCAACAACTTCTTGAAAAATAATCAACAAAAATCACACAATACCTGTGTTTCTTTGTCGAATTTTTTGAGAACGGTCCACACATGTCTGAGTGAACTCTCTCATGGATCACCTTGGCTCATCTTTCCTTACATTGAAAGGTGGCTTTGGTATACTTCCCGAATGTAGACACTTTTCATGTATCTCTCTCTACAAGTGCACCCTTTGGAATTCCTATGGAAATTTATGCATGATCTTCAAAGCACTATGGTGAAGATGGCCCAATCTCTTGTGTCATAACTCACTGATATCTCGGCTCTCCACCTTCTCTACTTTCGTGCTCAAGGCAACACAGTCTTCTACATCTAATTTTTTCAAGTTCCTTACTCGAAGCTCAACCTTTTTCACTTGTACCATGGCTTTGTGACAAATGAACACCTTTCCTTCACTCAAGATCACATCATAGCCACAATCTTCCAACACGGAAATAGAAACCAAATTCTTCTTTAAACCAGGAACATACTTGGCATTTTTAATGTGAGTGGATTACCTGACCCCCTCTAAAAGTGTAGTGATCGTTGTTAATGTTCAACTAGATGAAAAAATTTCTTGTAAATTCTATCAAATTAAATGCAATTATGTACATGATTCTCCTATCTGGTGTCAATCCGCGTTGCTTCGAGTCTTTTTATTACATTACCAAACCAATCGATTCCTTCCTACCTATATAGGATCAACCTCTACGATTTCTAGATCCAGAGGAATTCGAGATGGAAGTCCACTGGCCCCCGTGCCCAAAACTCCAAGAACAACTCAAATTTCCCAATTTTCAATTCAAAATCGAGCACCGGGCTCATCCTTCCAACTCCCTTCCCCCCATCTCCTGTAGCTGCCCCTCCCACCCCCCCCCCCCCCTATATCCAAGAGTTTCTTCCCCCTACCACGAATCATGCACCACCTCTACATAAATATCTTAGGGATAATAAATTCATATTGCCTCTTTGCTTGCCATCTAACGCAGTCAGAAACCAGTTTCCCTTGAACTTAAGAGTGAATTGCATTTGGCCAAATTTAATCATAAATGAATTTTCCCTTTATTTGCACTTGAGTTTATTAGCTCCTTCCTTTGATAATCCCTATTTTAAACTCTCCATAAATGTCATATTTTATAATTTAATATATATATATATATATATATTGTATTATGATAGCGGTAACCACATTAAGTACCATGTTCATTATATGTATTTTATATCTTGGTGAGTTAGGTATTTACTTATGCTTTCAATAATTAAGTGATTTATATATATTTAAATAGTCATCATAGCCACTTAGTGTATATATATGTATTAGTGCAATGCATGTGATGCATGTATTTGCATAATATGTAACTATCATATGCATTCCTCATATGCACACTATTACTCACCTTCTGCTTGATTCAAGATGGGTCATTACAAAAAGTTAAATGTACCTACACCGGTAGCATTGTACCTCCTGTCATCACCCATCTCGATGTGCATCTGGAGATCCTTCTCCTCCAAGCTACTGAAGAATTCTTTGTTTCTGATCATATGGAATGAAGATTCATTATCAAAGTACCACATAGAAACCATCACCGATGGCACCGTGCATGTGATGATAGTGAAATCCAACTTGAACTGTGAAGCGAATGCTTCACCTACTGCTCCTCCTGAGGCCTTCTTGTTGGTCTTCTTTTGTGGAAAATTTGTGGCATAATTTCCATGCTCATGACAATGAAAACATTTCACATTTGAAAAGTCTCGCTTCTTTCCTACCTTGCTAGAATCTGATTTGGAATGGGATGCCTTCCCTTTCCCTTTATTCACCTTTCCATCCAAGGCACATTTCTCCTCATCATCATTCTTTGATGAGGATCCATCTTTGGTGCTCCGTCGAATCTCTTCTTGTACCAAGTCAGACCATAATCGCTCCCAGTTTGGTAGCTTCTCCCTCCCATTCACATATTCTTGATATCTATGCTAGCTCTTGGGAAGGCCTAGAAAATATAGCCTCACCAAATCATCCTGGGTAACATTATCCCAACACTTCCAAGCTCATCTTGACATTGAGTGAACTTCGTCAAGTATTTTTGGATCGTGTCTCCCTTCTCCATATTGATCTTTCTAAGCTTGTCTTTCAGCACCAGCTTCATGTGCTCACTGCTATTCTGAACAAATCTTTCAAGGCCTTCCACATAGAATATGGAGACACCTTCCCATGGAGACACGAGACTATATGATCTTGAACTCCCTCTAACAAGATCCTTCTCTCCTTTGCTACATTATTATTCCATGCAGCAAGAACTTGAGCATCTACTATTGCGGGATGGGGAATATCACTATCAATGAATGCCTTCAATCTGTTATCCTCGATCACTGCCTCCATCCTATCCTTCCATGCTATGTATTTCTAATTTCCCTCAAGGGAATATTTGAGTCTCAATCCATTGAAATACATCTTGATATATTGTTGGGTCCTGAATAATAAATATGAAAATTCGATGTACCTATTTAAAACAAACTCTGGTTCTTCTCTTCTATTGTGATTCCTGGTGCTCTTATACCATGTAGAAATTATATCAACAGGATTGCGCTGATCTTGTAATGTACTAAAACTAAACATTGAATCTTTCTACAACTTGTAGAAACCAATTTCGATCACACAATCACATAACAAGAAAGATAAATAAATTATCAATATCACAACATAAGATGTATCTGGGGAAATAAAATTCTCAAAACACCATTATATGTATATTTTATAAAGTTAAGACCATGAAACAATACAATGTTTTTCTCTCAATGAGAAATTTATGCACTCTGTTTCCTGTCTCACCCTTATCTAGGCAAAATCAGTCAAATACTTAACCAATTCTCAGCCTTTGTCTGACTAGCCTTGCTCACACATTCCTAGAGGAATTTTCACCCTATTAAATAGGAAATTCCCAATAATTGATTCTGTAATTCATCCAAGGCCTCCTAATGACTCTATACATGACCTGTACAAGTTTCTAAATATACAATTGATAGTTATCTTCCCTTTAACCTCACTCTCAACTGGTCCTTCCTTATAAATGAAATGTAACAGCTATTTATAGTGAATTATCAGTTAACTGATTGATCACTACTTGTAAATTAAATCAAATTTAATTCACTGGACCTCTCACTAGCTCATCTCCCAGTTATAACTAGTTAAAATTATTTTAACTGAATTAATTGAGTTAACTAATTACAACTCACAAATAACTATAATTGGACCCCCTAATATCATGGAAGAACTCTACATGTCTCATATCTGACACTCAACTCGAATTTCCTAAGCTAACTAAGTCTTCCTGACTCACTTAACTAATACAAGTTGTCATGAGATGAAATTACAATTTCTCTTCCAATTTAATTTGGGGAAAATTAAATTAGAAGCCCCCTTAGGTGCCATTTCAACAGAGCCATTCCATTTTTTAGAAAAATGGTCATAGGTCTACCAGATATGTAAGTAGTGAATGATGGAGTATGCAAAGGTTGTGCACTTAGAAATAATTCCAAGGGATATTTTCCGAGTAGTGACAAATATATCCAAGGGGATATTAGACATTATACATTAAAATATATGCAGACAAATGACTATACCATATCTAATTAAATTTATGTTAAATCACTTTTATTGATGATTTCTCACACAAAACATGGATCTATTTATTGAAAGCAACAGATGAAGTTTTCAATAAATTTCAAGAATTGAAGGCTTTAGTAGAAAATATATCTCGAAGAAAGATTGAAGTTTTGAGGTCAGGTAATGGAGGTGAATACACCTCAAATGGGTTGAAATAATTTTGCAGAGAAGTAGGGATTAAGAGGGATATGGAAACTCCCTAAAACCCCCAACATAATGGGGTTATAGAGAGAAATAATAGATCAATTGTAGAAGCAGCTAAAGCAATCAGCCATGACCAGAACTTACCCATGTATCTATGGGTAGAAGCATCCATAATAGTTGTATATGTTCAAAAGAGAAGTCCTCATTAGATATTTGGGAAAAAGACACCAGAATAATTATTCATCGAGAAGAAACTAGAATTAAAACACTTGAGGATATTTGATTGTCCTATGTACATACATGTTCCCAAGGAAAAGAAAACAAAATTGGAGCCTTCAAGAAAGAAGGGAACCTTCGTTGGATATATTGAGACTTCAAACGCTTATAGAATTTAGATCCCTGGACAAAGAAAGATTGATATTAATAGAGATGTCACCTTTGACGAAGAAGAATCTTTCAGGAAATCTAGAGAGTCTCAAATGGACAAGGAAAAAGAGGAGCAAGAGGCTCCCAAGGATACAATGATGATTTACTCTACTCCAGAAGAACATATCCCAAAAGATTAAGATGAGATAGTAGAGCCATAGATATTGGTATATCCACCCAAATAGGTTACACACATCAAGAAGAGATCAACATATCTCCAGAACACATTGCAGGAAGCATAAAAACATGCAACTCCTAGAGGCTCCTTAAGAGAAGCAATATACCACATAATTTTTCCATCTATGTGGTGCCAATAAGTAAGATAATTGATTCAAAACCCTCCACTTATGAGGAATCTGCAAAACAACAAGTGTGGAAGGATGTTATTATGGAAGAGTACCAATCCATCATGAAAAATGATCTGTGGGGTGTGGTTCGAAGACCAAAAGGAAAGTCAGTGGTGACTTCAAAATGGATGTAAATATCAAGCGTGTTGCATATGGAAGCATAGAAAGGTACAAGGCTAGATTTGTGGTTAGAGGATTCTCCCAGAAAGAGGGAAAATATTATAATGAAACATTTCCCCTCATAGCCAGGTACACTATTATTAGACCTATCATCTCTATTACTTCTATTATGGGTTGGAAACTACACCATATGGATGTAAATATTGCCTTCTTGAATGGTGTAATTGAAGAAAAAGTGTACATTGTGATCCATGGGAAGGAGTCCCATGTTTGTAAATTGAATAATTTTTTGTACAGGCTTAAGTAGGTACCTAGGGCATGGTATACCAGAATAGATAGTTATTTGATGAGTTTGTGGTTTACCAAGAGTAATGTAGATCCCAATATTTACTACAAGGTTGAAGATGGTTTCCTCTTTACATTGTTACTATATGTAGATGACTTGTTTCTTATAGGGGATGAAAATATCATAGATGGGTGCAAGATGGAGCTCACTTCAGAGTTCGAAATGAATGATTTGGGTTTAAAGCACTATTTCTTGGGATTAGAAGTGTGGTAGGGACCAGATGATAACTTCCTTAGCCAAGGGAAGTATATAGTTGAGATCCTGTAGAGATTCGAGATGATGGACTGCAATTCCATGGCCACACCTATGGTTACGAATCTAAAGTTATTGAGTGGTTCTTCATCAGATTTGGTGGATCCCATGATGTACAGACAGTTTATTAGATCCTTTATGTACTTGGCTAATACAATGATGAATATATGCTTTGCAGTGAACATATTGAGGCAGTACATGGTTGAGCCTAAACATCTAAATTTGGTAGAAGCAAAGCATGTATAGAGGTACCTGCATGATACAGCTAGATATGGACTCGGGTATGTCTTAGATGATGAAGTAAAGCTACAAGGTTATATGGGCACTGACTGGGAAAGGAGTGCAGTAGAAAGGAAAATCACAGCAGGATGTTGCTTCAGTTTAGGATCAGGTATGATATCATGGTTTATAAAAAAACAATTGTCTATGGCACTTTGTACAGTAGAGGCAGAATATATAGCAGCTAATTATGCAAGTCGTGAAGCAGTGTGGCTTCAGAAATTACTTACATGGTTATTTGATATAGAGTTAAATCCAACTTTGATATACAATGATAATCAAAATTGTGTGAAGCTTTCAAAGAATCCAGTCTTTCACAACAATTCAAAGCATATAGAGATCAAATGCCATTTCATTCTAGACATGGTATAGAGAGGAGCAGTGGAACTCCAGTACATATCCACAAATGAGAAGACAAAAAACATTCTCACCAAGCCTCTGTCTAAAGTGAAGTTTGAATACTTCAGAGACAAGCTTGGCGTGATGAATAATGTCCACCCTTATTGAGACGGAGTTGTGATGTTTCTCCTACAGTAGGTAGATACTCTCCCTCTAGCCAAGGGTTTCCAAGATAATTCATGTGAAGTGACTGAAGAAGTAATGAGTAGGTTGGTATAATTCTTTATTATGTCATGTGTGGTGGCTAGGTGTGATTGGGACTACTAGAGGAAAATATCATGGAAGAATACCTTCTTCATTAAGAGGGAGTGTTGATGTTTTATATAGTAGCGGAAGATATTCCCTTCCAGAAAACGATGTATAATATATATTATATTATGTAGTACAATTTATATTTATATATTATATAGAATATAATATAATATATAAATATAAACAATAAATGATTAATTATTTATAAATTTAATAAATAAATAAAAAGGAAAATATATGTCTTTATATTAATGAAAAGACACCCCAACTATGTATATATATTAGGGCCCTCAATTGTAATCAGACATCAATAAATATCTCACATATCGTATATCAATCCAATAATGTTTACTCAATCGTAAAAATGAAATAAAGGTTGAGAAATTTGCAAGTGTTTAATTATTAATCATAAGGCAATAATTACCAAGATCTAAAAATAAGAAAGAATTCAACATTCTCGTTAACAATTTGATTGAATTTTACCATGACTTCCTAGAAAGGTAAAAAAAATATTTCGGCGTCATGACTGATGGAAAATAGAGGGAATCCATTGTCTAATTAACCTTTCTCTAGGTTCTTTAATATGTCAACCATGTTTCCTCCATCTATTTGGCTAGTTCCTATACAAATTCCACCTAGTATCAGGAAGTTGTGCTCATGCAATTTAAACTATCCTTACTCAAAAGGGTGATCACATGTTCCTCATCCCCTTTATCCTTTTGCATTTCCCTAATAAATTCTATTTGTCTCAGGGTCTTAGGACCTCCTTATTTTCACTGCAATAATTCCTTACGTGTAATCAATAGTTGCATGGTTTCTTCTTCGAAGTCCGGCACCTTCTGTAAAATGATCTTAAGCTCTTTGATGTCTATCATATTTTCGTAATGTGTCCCACTAGAATTTTTGTACCCCTGTTTTCTTTTTAATATTTCACTTGATGTTCAAGAGATGCCACATGTTTTCAAAAAAAATTCATCTCCTTTTCCTCTTATTTAGCCTTATCAAATGATGTTGGACAGAGGACGCCTCGATAGAAAATTTTGAGAAATACTCTGCAAATCGAGGAGCGGAGCACGCAACACGAAGTCAAGATAGAATCTTAGGGGATTTGGGGTGGGTCAAAGCCCCTTATTTTGTAAAAATATTGGAATATTTTGTATACTTTGAGTTCCGCCCATGGTTTTCGGATCATGGTATAGTAATTGTAAATACTATATAATGAGACTAGGATAGTCTTGATAGATATGGAATAGATGAGGCTTATGTGATGCACTTGGATGTAATATTATCTTGATTTTGTATTTTGTGGGTTGGGTTAGAGAAAAGGCTCCTTCAGCTAAGTGCACAGACACCTACAGCTAAGTGCGCAGGGTGGAATAAATTGTATTGGGGAAATATGAGCATTAATGAAATAATTTTGAATACATATATGTGTTTGAGTTTAAGTGTTTTCTTTAATTTCATCTTATGTTTTCTATGTTATTTTACTTATAATTTCATCGTGAAGTCATGTTTAAGGTTATTTATATTTTTGTATGCTTGTTAAAGTAAGATCGCGTAGTCTGCGGGATAGTTCAATAGAAGTGTTCAACTACGAATGTATAACTAGTAGATTTTTTCCGCAAAGCTCTGTCAAGTTCTGCAAGGATGATAATCCCTAAAGCCACAATTCATTGTCCCTCTGGATGCAGAAACCTGGTTCTAGCATCCCCCTCTATTGCCTCGGGTGATACTTTGGACTGCGCAGCAAATCGTTGCCGAAAGGGTTGGTAATAGTGGGCTTTGTTGGTTTGCGTAGCCATATCTGAACCTAGGTCTAGGCCCCATCAAGCCAAAAAATGGCTATGTTTCCAGGACTGGGATCTGACTAAGGGAGGTGTGGATGTGGCATCTGTCTAAGAAAAATATTCAAGACTGGGTAGATGTAAAAGAACGTGAATTTGTTGCACAAGAAAACATAAATCCACACCTATCTACCTAAAATTGGTTGTAGATGTATATCTTTACATATCAGTATAAGATCTTTTTCTCATCACTTTCTAGCGAGATACACAAGTGTTTATCGAGACTATTTGATCAAACGACCCATTTTAACAATAGGCCCTACTGCGTGGACTCTTGAGCTGATCAAGAAATTGAAGGGGAATGATAACAAGATTGCAAGGATTATTGATTAATGGGTCGATAGTATCCTTGGAGGTTTTATTACTGAGTTTGTGCTCGATATGTCCATATCCTATAGTGAAGTTGAGTGCAACTTTTTCAAAGGCCTGAGAGGTAAGTACTTGAATTCATTAAAGCTTTCGATTAAGATTTTATTGTGTGAAAAGGGTGTACTACGAATGAAATTAGATTTATGTTTGGAGGAAATAAAACTGGAACTACACGACGGGGTAAGAGAAATAGGGTAGATCATAATAAATACGTGGAGTTTGAGTACAGTCCATTGTTTGGGTATGAAAGCGAAGAAAGAGAAAGCCACCCTACTATCCCTAGAAGTGCATTGATAAAGTTCGAAGATCATCGGGACGCTTATGGAATTCCCCAACCATCCACCCCTGTCACCACCCATCACCATTTTGTTCCTCCACCACCTCCACCTCCCACATTCACCATGGCTCACTCACCTACAATTCCTATTTTCAAAGGATCGGATGATCCCGAGCAGTTATGGTTTGTAGCATAAGCAATATGGAGATCGCAGAGCATAACTGATGAGAATATGAAGAAATTTCAGTTGGTCACAATGCTGAAGGACAGAGCGTTATCTTGGTACATGAAATTTACCACAACGAACCAAAATGCTACAATGGCTAAAACTAAGGCTGTGTTGAATGTTGAATTTAAGTAGTCGAAGTCACATTTCGAGTGTATTACAGAGATCAATGAGATCAAGGAGATCAATAAATTAGCCAATGAAATAGTGTGGGAATTTGATCAAAGGTTTAAGACACTAATAAGTCAAGTTAGCTTCCAGATCCTTGACGAGAAGCACAAGGAATGGTTTATCAACACGTTGTTACCTCATCTTAGATTATCCTTATCCCAACAGAAGGTCACAACCCAAGCTGAAGCACTAGAGATTGCGATGAAGTTAGAAGCTTAGCCGGCAGTAGATACTAACCTAGGGGTTCAAAAAATTCAAACCCAGTTGGTAAGGTTACATGTGGATCTCCAAGATTAAAATAAGGGAAAATAATTTCGGGTAGAAGTATGGTGCATAAAGTGCAAAGTGGAAGGACACCATCAGGATCAGTGTCCTGTTTTTAGAGACTACTTGGGAGTTGGGATGCCAAGTCCATTGAGACACGGGCCAAGTAGTGGACCAAATATGGGACCAAATATCTGGTGCAGTTTATGCGAAGTTGTAGGACAACACTCTACAAACCACTTTCATCTTCTGCAAAAGTACATACGGTCATCAAAGAAATTATTTTGTAATTAATGTAGTTCAGTGGGACATGATGACAAGCACTGTCAAAGTTATGACCTCATGATGCAGAGTCTTAGAGCATACCGAGTACAAGCCAAAGGGCACAAATATCCAGGATCACCAACAGCGCATGGAGGTTTCCAAGGCCAAGGGCGTCATCAAGGAGGAGGCGTTGGACGAGGCCGCAGACAAATCATATGGTATAATTGTGGTGAGCCTGTACATTTCGCCAAATATTGTCAGAATCTTTTTTGTATCTTGTAGGTATTTTCGCGCATTTGATCATGAAATAGAGGATTGTCCTACATTATTGGATAAAATGCAGGAAAAGTGCAATCAAAAGCCTGCCCAAAACATACAGATGATGAGAGATGAACCATGTGAATAAGATCTAAGCGTCAACATCGTGACAGGAAGTGGTATAAGTACTAGAGAAGATAAAGCAGAAGGCAAGAAGCATATAAAGGATACATGGGTCCGGAAATTAGGAGACAAGAATAATGTGTTCAATATATAGCACAAAAGATAAACCTTCATGGATGCGAAGAAGAATTTCATGGGCCCTGGAACTTCGACATAAATAGCACAGAAACAACTGATTTCTTTGAAAAGTAAACCTGAGGAGATTATCGAATCCCAAGAAGTTGACCATCCATTCTAACATCTTTCTTGCAGAAATTTATGAATTTGCTTATGGATCACAAGGCAGTGGAGGTATTTAAGGATTTGATTGACCAATGCGCTGGCAAAGAAGACCAACAACTGGAACAATGCACAATGCACAAAGTCTACAAACATAAGAAAATAATTGGCAGAGAAATGCAGCTCACTGCGCAGATTGACGATTATGAAATGGATCAAGTAATCCTTTATCTTGGATCGGATGCTAATATTTTTCCAAAACAAACATGGGAACGGATAAGGAGACCTGAGCTGCAATGGTCATTGATTCAACTAAGGATGGAAAATCAACATAAAATCATCCCTATTGGTTGAATGCCTGGCATCAATGTAGATATTGATGGTGTAATTGTATTGTCCGATTTTGAAGTTATTTAGATTGTTGATGATAACAATATGTATCCTGCGTTGCTTGGATTTAATTGGGCTTATGACATGGGTGTTATAATCAATTTGAAAAGTAAACATATGGTATTTGAAAAGAATGGTACTAGGGTTGTCGTGCCTTTAGATCCCTTTGAAGGTGCACGTTATATAGAACCTATTTAGCACGAATATGGTGATGTTGATATTGATCATATCTACAATATCAATGTGCAGGATGAAGATTGGATTAATCCGACCATTGATGGCAGAATCTGTTGGGAGCACGATAATTCGTGTGTTTCGGACTCTGACGAGGAGTTGGAACACTAGCAGGACCGCTTGCATGAAGTCTCTACTAAGTGATGTAACAAAGTTACCAAAGCACTGCATTGTGTCACATCATAGTTACGTGACTTGCATTTTTATGATGGGACTGGGAATGTTGTCTTATTTTTGGAAGTTTTCGAGCAGAAGGTACATGAAGAACAACGATATGAAGCTTTGGAATTCGTCTTGAGGTCCAGTACTCCAGCCCAATGGTGGGGTGCGCACAAATAAATATTAGGAGGATGGAAGGAATTTTGCAGACTGATAAGGAACAGGTTTGGTAATGTAGACACTAAGATAATGGAGAAGTACAATCGTAAATATGATACTCGTAAACATTTATCTCGCCGGAATGTAGCTTGAGGCAAAGAACCTCAACCTGAATGGGTGCAAATATTCTTCCATTCTTTGGATACGATACCTCAATAGTGGTATCTTGAAACAGAGATGTGCCATGGCTCCATAGATTGGTATGAGAAGTATGGTGCATAAAGTGTAAAGCAGAAGGTCACCATAAGGATCAATGTCATGTTTTTAGAGACTACTTGTGCATTGGGATGCCAAGTCCGTTGAGACCAGGGCCAAGTAGTGGACCAAATATGGGACCGAATGTCTGGTGTAGTTTATGCAAAGTTGTAGGACAACACTCTACAGACCACTTTCATCTTCTACAGAAGTACATATTGTCGTCAAAGCAATTATTTTTTAATTAATGTAGTTCAATGAGACATGATGACAAGCACTGTCAAAGCTATGACCTCATGATGCAGAGTCCTAGAGCATACCAAGTACAAGCCGAAGGATGAAAATATCTAGGATCACCAACAGCGCGTGGAGGTTTCCAAGGCCGAGGGCGTGATCGAGGAGCAGGCGTTGGACAAGGTCGAGAACAATAATATGGCATAATTGTGGTGAGCCTGTACATTTCGCCAGAGATTGTCAGAATCCCATTTTTGTATCTTGTAGGTATTGTCATGCATTTTATCATAAAATAGAGGAATGTCCTACATTATTGGCTAAAATGTAGGAAAAGCGCAATAAGAAGCTTGCCCAGAACATATAGATGATGAGATTTGAACCACGCGAAGAAGATCTAAGCGTCAACATAGTGACACGAAGTGGTATAAGTACTGGAGAAGATAAAGCAGAAGGCAAGAAGCATAAAAAGGATACATGGGTCTGGAAAGCAGGAAGCAAAAATAATGAGTTCGATATACAGCGCAAAAGATAAACCTTCATGGACGCGAAGAATAATTTCATGAGCCTTGGAACTTCGACATCAACGACATGTCCTGAAGTAGAGATGCCAGACATCACTCAACCTGTCAAGACTTAGCAAGTCAACATAGGCTCAGAAGTGGAGCCCAAGTTTGCGAATATTGGCGACTATTGGGATGACCATTATGCTTTGAAGTACTTGGTCAACATGCCTACGTGGGGGGGCTAATTTGCAGATGGATATTTCTCCTTGCAGTTGAAAGAGCACATGAAGGATGGTTGCGTCATAGTCAGCATACTACACAGTATGTGGGAAGATGGCGAAGATGGTAGACACTGCGTCGAGGGAGTCTAGACTACACTGAAGGGATAAGTCTGGTGAAGCTCGTCCAAAAAGTGACCGTTGGAATATAAATTGTTTATTTGACAAGGACTTGGCCGTTAAAAGGAGCGGGAGGGATGTATTTAATGAGCATATATGGGTGGATCTACCGCCAAATATGCATTTATGAAGCATATCTAAAGGAGATCATGGAGTTTGAATTTGAATTTTTTTTTAAATCAGGCATCCCACTCCACATTCAGAAACTTTTCGCTCTAAGAGTTATAATTGAGATCTTTTGCCTACAAGAGTGCTGAGCGATCTGCTGCATGTCTGGAAACAACTACGAGAAAATTGAGTAGGAATTTCTCCACATGGGCTTAGGATTCATCATGATGGCTACGCCACCAGCGCATACCACAAGGCTGAGGTCTCCTAGGAAGCAGACGACTGGGGGTGCAGCCCCATCTCAGAAGCTGAAGAATTCGGCGTTGCGTTCATCACCCCAAAAGAAGCTTCCTCAGGAACAGAGGAGTAAGGGGGCCCAAGACTGACAAAAATAGGTTGTGGAGGTAGAAGAGTCAAACGATGAAGAACAAGAACTAGAAGATATTGTTGCAGAGTAGGTAGAACCTATCTCTAGGTTGCCCCCATATATTATGCCTTGAAAGTCGGATGCTGAGAAGCCTACAAAGGATCTAGATGCTGTCAAATATAATATCTTTACGTTGTTACTGTCGGATGAAGCACCTGTTGAGGGGGAATTGTTGGGCAAGGTGCTCCAGCTAGGGATGGAGGATTGGGACTTTAACGACCGCAACAAATACCTGCAGTTCGATTCGAGCTGATATATGCCCTCCTCCTATTACGAAGCTATTGGAGTAACAATATTGGAACCGATGAAGTGGGTGGCTGGTATCCAGGATGCAGGGATACTAAACATGTTATATGTTCCACACTTCGGGTGAAGTATCATCAACACCATTTGTGTGCGCCGACTATTGGCCTTGGTACATGATGATTTTTTATGGTTGGGGAAGTGGATTCCCATTGATGTGATGCAGATAAGGAAGATCATGGCACTTCCTTGTCTCGGTTTGAACCCCGCAGATGCGTTTGTAGACAAGGATCAGGCTAAGAAGCTCGCAGACCAAATGAAGAAATATTATGGTCTGGCGAAGGGAACCAGAGGTTACTCGATTAAATCCACCACGAATAGGTCTGTGCATTTTTACACACACATTTTGGCAGGAAAGATCATGTGAAAGTGTCACGCAGAGGAGGTTTATGCACCGGTAGTGTCTTTGGCTGTGGAAGAACTTACCCACTGAATATTCTACATGGGAGGATGAGAATTTTATACAGAAGCATCTAGAGCTACTCAAGCTTTGAGGAAAACACTTTTTTGAAGGAGAGGGGTATGTTAGGTCTCCATATTACTAGTATAGCCCCATATTGTTGTTAGTGTAACCCCCTTATTGTTATTGTTGTACCCCTGTAACCCCAATATTGTTATTATTGTGCCCTTACATTATTATTGTTAGGTCGGCTAGGATTATATTATGACCCCATGGACTCATATATATATAGAAGGAGGTTTTTTCATTTGTATCATCGAAGAATTGTTCATTTATGTAATGTAAAGGAGGTTGCCCCCTCGAAGTGGATGAATTCTAAGGCGTTGATCTCTCTTTTCTTCTAATTTTGGAGTTGGTTTCATAACAATAGGAGATATTGTTAAGAACATCACTAAACATCTATGGGGAACCATTGAGGATCAGTACAAGAAGGTATTGGAGGAGGTGCACAAGGGCCTAAAATATTTTCAGGTGCATACGAGCGCAGTCCAAGCAAGCATGAGTGAAGCGAGCGGGCTTCAAGTGGGCTTCAAGCGAGCGCAACACAAGTGGGTTCATGCACAACAACATGTTGAGATTGCAACAAGATGATGAGCTTAGTGAAAAGAGTCGCCTTCACTAAGTGGGCCCGCAGGCTATTTTCGGCGCAAGTCTATTTTTAGACATGTTGATCATATTCTATGAGTTGCGGGATGCTATTTGTGGATGGTTAGTCAAGTTGGAAAAATAGATGGACTTCTATTTTTAGACATACTGGGCGGAATCTATTTTTAGATTTCCAGTCTAAAAATAGATATGTCGAATATTATTAGCTCTTAATAATATTTGGACTATAAACATTATCTTATTCTCTTGGAGCACTTCAGTTAAGTGCACAGATGTGGCACAGGAGCTGACAGAATGAATTACACTATTCCTGAGGGTTAAGTGGAGCTATTGCATGGATACTTCAGTTAGAACTCATGTGACAGAGTTTGGTGGAGTTATTGAGGTAGTTGGTGGAGTTGTGTTCAGTTTAACTTAGTTCGACACAGTTGAGCTAGTTGTATCTAGTCTAACTGATTGATACACTAGTGAGAGTGGTTTGAATTAATTATAAATTAATTCACTAATTATTAACTCATTAATCAACTGAAGAATACATCATTTAACTATAGTGCATGGACAATTTCAATGGAGACCAGTGGAGAGGTAGGTGAAAGAGCAGGTTGACTATCAGTTGTGACTATAGTGTTGCATGATTTGCAACACACAATGATTGGAGATGCCAATGAGGATTGCATGAGAAAGGCTGGACCAATTCGAGTTCATTCAGAGCCAATATTCAGCAGGGATTGCGCAGTAGAGGCAGGCTAGCAGGTGGCAAAGATCGGTGCTTGGATTTGCTAGACCGGGCCTGATTAGTGTGTAGCGATAGTATTGTACTGAGAGCTTGACATGATCAGCTTTGTATGAGGATTGTTACATGATCTCTATGACATATATTATATACATATAGTTGGGGTTTTTAGCTTCAGGCTTTACCGTTAAAACATTGTGTTCATATGTGTGAATTTTTATGGTTTCAATGTGTGCATGCAATTGATTTAATTTCCGCAAGTAATGATCAATAGTAGAAGAGATTATGTATTATTCATGAAGTCAAATAGTGTGTGATCAGGAGAATATTGGATGTATAACGCATTAGTTATATAATTTCTACATGGTATGAGAGCAGTATTGATCATTGGAGCAATTGCAAAGCATTAAAGCGGTTGAGTTTTGTGCTGCTGGAATTCGAATTTCCAACAGTGTTTTCTTGGTGTCGAAGTTGAGATGTCTTTCAACGGATTGCGATTGGAGTATGCCCTTGAGGGCAGCTCAAATTATATTGCATGGAAGGACAGGATGGAGGCGGTGCTGGAGGATAATGGGTTGAAGGAGTTCATAGATGCAAAAATTCCAAAACCTGCTTCTAGCAATGCTGCCGCACTTGACGCATGGCAAAAGAAGATAGCAAAATGTTGAAGGATTCTGTTGGAAGGAGTGAAGGATCACATAGTGTCTAGCCTTCATGGTAAATCTTCTCCATTCTTGATGTGGAAAGCTTTGACAGATTTGTTCCAAAGCAAGAGCGACCAGAGGAAGTTGGCGCTCAAGGATAAACTCAGGAAGATAAAAATGGAGAAAGGCGACAGTATACCCAAGTACCTCACGAATTTTGTCCAGTGCAAGGATGAGATGGGAAGTGTGGGGGTTACTGTAGATGAAGAGGACTTGGTGAGCTTGGCTCTCCTTGGGCTTCCGAAGAGTTGGCATTCCTATGAGGACTTTGTCAATGGTCGGGAGAAACTGCCGGGATGGAAGCGACTTTGGTTGGATCTCGTGCAAGAGGAGATAAGGTGGAGTACCAGGGATGAATCTTCATCGAAGAATGAAGATGAAGAAAATTTCACTTTGGCTGCCAAAGCAAGAAAGGGGAAGAGCAAGAAGAATGCTTCTCAATCCGGTGCGAAAGGCAAGAAGCAGGACATGTCCAAGGTGAAGTGCTTTCACTGTCCACAAAAGAAGAAAAATAAGTAGGCTACTAGATTTGCAGCTGGAGAGGCCTTAGCCTTGTATTTTGAGCTGGATTTTTCGCTGATCGCATGCTTAGTCTCAAGTATTATGGGTTCAGTGTGGTTTCTTGACAGTGGTGCATCTTTCCATATGACCGAAGACAAATATTTGTTTACTGATCTGGATGAGAAGGATCTTGGAGTGCACATCGAGATGGGTGATGATGGTAGATACAGTGCGACTGGTATCAAGACCATTTCCTTTGAGAGGGAGTCTGGCAAAACTTTCATCTTGAAAGATGTCATGCATGTTCCAAGATTGAAGAAGAATCTGATCTCTGTGGAGATGTTGGAAGACAAGGGATATGATGTTGTCTTTAGCGAGGGAAAGGCTTTCTTGCGCAATAAGGAAATAGGTGAAACCTAGAGGATAGGGGTTCGAGTTAAGAACCTTTATCGGTTGCAGGTAGATGGATGCGCAGCAATGGCAGGCAAGGCAGAAGGAGTGGTGAGCCGGGATGAGGGTGAGCTATGGCACAGGAGATTGGGCCATCTTCACCATGGTGCTTTGAAAATTTTGCAGCAGATTTCTACCGGGCTTCCTAAAGGTACACTTGCGCAGTCAGATCAGTGCAAGGGATGTACTTTGGGAAAATTTGTGAAAGCCACCTTTCATGAGAAGGATAGTCGTGCCACGACGATCCTTGAGAGAATTCACACAAACATGTGTGGACCCTACTCAGTAGCTTCGACAGCAAAGCACAGGTATTATGTGATATTTGTTGATGATTTTTCTCGTAAGTGCTGGATCTTCTTGATGCAGAAGAAGAGAGAGACATACTCAAAGTTCTGTGATTTCAAGGCACTGGTTGAGAAAGAATCGGGGAAGCAGGTGAAGGCTCTTAGGAGTGATAATGATGGTGAATTCATCTCTGGCGAATTCAAGGATTTTTGCAGCGCAGAAGGAATTTGAAGAGAGCTCATTGCGCCTCATAACCCACAACAAAATGGGGTTGCTGAGCGAAAGAACAGAACGATCGTGGGTGCTGCACAGGTGATGTTGCATGATCAGGGCCTTCCCATACACTTGTGGGCTGAGGCATGCAATATTGCGGTTTATGTGCAAAAGCGTTGTCCTCTCAGAGTACTTGGCATGAGTACACCCGAAGAGGCGGTTTCTGGTAAGAAGCCTGATATTTCTCATTTGAATATTTTTGGCTCACCTATTTACATTCATGTGACGAAGGATGCCAGGAAGAAGCTGGAGCTGACCACAGAGGTTGGGATATTTTTGGGGTACATTGATACACCCCACAACTATCGTGTGTATTTTCCAGACAGTCGGAAGACTGTTGTGCAACGGGATATCAAATTTCATCAGGAGAAAGCCATGAAGTGTTTGCTTGAGAGGGAGCCACACTTGCATGCAGATGAGGAGCTATTAGTTCCTAAGGATGAGCCTCAGGATGTGGATCAACCACAAGAAGAGGTTCATGGAGTGGAAGAAACCACTCATGCAGCACCAACCATCAGAGGGCAGAAGCGCATTGCAGAAGCTGAGCGACTGAATCTTGATGCAAAGAATATTGTAGGAGAACCTACATCACAACGCAGATAGAGATAGTCACCTGATCGATATACTGGATACATGGCTTTGATGAGCAAGTGTAACATGACAGAAACATCCTATTTCGAGGAAGCTGTGGAGGACCCTGCATGGGTAGATGCCATGGTGGAAGAGTATGATTCGATTGTCAGAAACAGTGCATGGGAGATTATCCCAAGGCCAAAAGGGAAATCAGTGGTAGGTTCGAGATGGATCTACAAAGTGAAGCAAGAAGCTGACGGGAGCGTCGAGAAGTACAAGGCAAGATTTTTTGCCCGAGGCTTCTCACAGATTGAGGGGATCGACTATGAGGAAACCTTTGCACCTGTCGCAAGGTATTCTTCCATACAGAGCATCCTAGCTCTCTCAACGCAGATGGTATGGCACATTCATCAGATGGATGTGAAGACTGTGGTCCTCAACGGATTCATTGAGGAGGAGGTGTACATAGAGCAGCCCGAAGGTTTCGAGATCTTCAGTAGCGAGTCGCATGTGTGCAGGCTCAAAAGAGCGTTGTATGAGTTGAAACAAGCACCTCGTGCTTGGTACACACGAATAGACAGTTATTTCACTAGTCTTGGATTCACCAAGAGTGAGGCGGATCCGAACCTATACCAGATTGTGGTGGAGGGTAAGTTTTTGATCATTGTACTTTATGTAGATGATTTGATTTTGACGGGTGATGAACATTTGATACTCTCATGCAAGGTTGATCTTGTAAAAGAGTTTGAGATGAAGGACTTGGGCCTCCTTCATTATTTCCTGGGATTGGAAATTTGGTAGCGCAGTGATGGATTGTTTGTGTCTCAAAGCAAGTATGCCCGGGAGATACTGGAGAAGTTCAACATGCATGGTTGCAAGCCTGTCGACACTCCTCTTCCTGGTGGTTGGAGGAAAGAGGATGCTACATCGGTAGAGGTAGTGGATGCCACTGTTTACCAACAGTTGGTGGGGTCGCTTATGTATCTAGTCAATACACGACCTGACATATGCTGCGCTGTTAACCAGCTTTCACAAGCTATGGTTAAGCCTTCCAAGCTCTTTTGGAAGGCGGGAAATCATGTATTGAGATATCTCAGAGGCACGTCGGGATATGGATTATGGTACAGACAGTCGGATGAGGTGAAGTTGTGTGACTTCACGGATGCAGATTAGGCAGGGAGCCCAACGGACAGAAAGAGCACATTTGGAGGGATTTTCAGTATCGGGTCAACATCAGTTTCTTGGTACAGCAAGAAGCAGAGATCCGTGGCACTCAATTCAGCGGAGGCCGAGTACATGGCAGCGAGTTTGGATGCATGCGAGGCTATATGGATGAGGAAGATCCTGGTCGGGTTGTTCGGTTCACACTTAGATCCTACTGTGATATATTGTGATAATCAGAGTAGCATCAAACTCTCAGTTAATATAGTATTTCATGATATATCTAAACAAATTAACATCCGGTATCATCATATCAGAGATTGTGTGCAACAGAAGATCATGTTACTTTCTTACATTCCTACGGAGGATCAGGATGTTGATATCTTGATGAAGGCGCTCACCAGGAGAAAATTCGAATACCACAGAGGCAGGATCGGGGTGGCAGATAATACCTATCTTGTTGAGAGGGAGTGTTGAGATTGCAACAAGATGATGAGCTTAGTGAAAAGAGTCGCCTTCACTAAGCGGGCCCGCAGGCTATTTTTGGCGCAAGTCTATTTTTAGACATGTCGATCATATTCTATGAGTTGCAGGATGCTATTTGTAGATGGTTGGTCAAGTTGAAAAAATAGATGGAATTCTATTTTTAGACATACTACGCAGAATCTATTTTTAGATTTCCAGTCTAAAAATAGATATGTCGAATATTATTAGCTCTTAATAATATTTGGACTATAAACATTATATTATTCTCTTGGAGCACTTCAGTTAAGTGCACAGATGTGGCACAAGAGCTGACAGAAGGAATTACACTATTCCTGAGGGTTAAGTGGAGCTATTGCATGGAGACTTCAATTAGAACTCATGTCACAAAGTTTGGTGGAGTTATTGAGGTAGTTAGTGGAGTTGTGTTCAGTTTAACTTAGTTAGAAACAGTTGAGCTAGTTGTATCTAGTCTAACTGATTGATACACTAGTGAGAGTGGTGTGAATTAATTATTAATTAATTCACTAATTATTAACTCATTAATCAATTGAAGAATACATCAGTTAACTACAGTGCATGGACAGTTTCAGTGGAGACCAGTGGAGAGGTAGGTGAAAGAGCAGGTTGACTATCAGTTGTGACTATAGTGTTGCATGATTTGCAACACACAGTGATTGGAGATGCCAATGAGGATTGCGTGAGCAAGGCTAGACCAATTAGAGTTCATTCAGAGTCAATATTCAGCAGGGATTGCGCAGTAGAGGCAGGCTAGTAGGTGGCAAAGATCGGTGCATGGATTTGCTAGATCGGGCTTGATTAGTGTGTAGCGATTGTATTGTACTGAGAGCTTGACATGATCAGCTTCGTATCAGGATTGTTACATGATCTCTATGACATATATTATATACATATAGTTGGGGTTTTTAGCTTCAGGCTTTCCTATTAAAACATTGTGTTCATATGTGTGAATTTTTATGGTTTCAATGTGTGCATGCAATTGATTTAATTTCCGCAAGTAATGATCAATAGTAGAAGAGATTTTGTATTATGCATGAAGTCAAATAGTGTGTGATCAGGAGAATCTTGGATGTATAATGCATTAGTTATATAATTTCTTCACAGCACAAGAAATTATGATTACAACTGATACCCGCGTGGTGCCAATCCCTGTGGGCACACTATGTTTTGATACGACAGAACATATGAAGCAGGCGGTGCATTGGAAAAACACAAGGCTTAATCTAGCTGCGGTGCCTCTCCAGACATTGCACGAGTTCCACCAGGGTGTAGCTAATGAATTGAAGATCAAAGATTAACATTCCCTCTTGGTTATATGGGATGCTAGGTAGGAAAGACATAGGATGGATGAGGAAAAACAATTGGTTTTGCAGGAGTGCGATGCAGCGATTGCTCAAACACAGATGTTGGAGGAAGTCATCTCCAAGGCTTGTAGAAACCTACCTTGGCTCAATAATCAAGTTTTAGCTACCCCAGAGGAAAAAGTGGCATAGCTTGTGACCGCATTCAAATATTCAAAAGCCTAGGTCAACCAAGTGCGCCTCGAAATGCGAATGAAGATATCCAAGCTGCAGATGCAACTGTAGCCCTCCACTCCACTAGATGTCTAAGAGCAGTGCGCAACCGAGATCAAGTTTTCCCATGATAAGATTGATTCAAAAGTACAGGATTTCCTTAAAGTTTTTGAATAAGTTATGGATGTCTAGGCCTCACTGCAGAAGGACCCCCATGTACAAACAATTAAGAAGTAAATATGGGAGAATTTAGAGTAGATGGACCAGATTAAGGTCACAGCAAAGACCTTAGCACCAATCCAGCGGTATACCTATCTCCAAGAAGGTAAATTTTTGTAGGGACAACTAGATGGGTTGCGCAGGAAGGAGCAACTCAACACAGCCAGAATGCGGCCATGGGAGGTCGAAGCTAGTCAATTATCATAGAATTTTGAGAAGCAACTGAAGGGCCTGCGCCAAACACAAAACGACATTGTAGCTAAGATTACAGGGCCAACCACTGAGATGCTTCTATTCGAAGTCCGAGAAGAAAAACAATAGTGCACCAAAGCAGTTCCACCTCTGAAGGATGCCTCGAGCGGTATCAAAGCCAAGATCGAGGGCACACTGGCAGAGTGACTCAGGACGATTCACAGTTTTGTGTTGGGGGCTTTTCGGACAGAGGACCCCTCGATATAATATTTTGAGAAAGACTCTGCAGATTGAGAAGTAGAGTGCACAGTGCGAAGTTAAGATAGATTATTGGGGATTTGGGGTGTGTCAAAGCCCATTCTTTTGTAAAAATATGGGAATATTTTGTATACATTGAGATCCGCCCATGGTTTTTGGACCATGGAATTGTAAATGTAAAGACTATATAAGGAGTCTAGGATAGTCTTGATAGATATGGAATAAATGAGGCTTATGTGATGCACTTGGATGTAAGATTTCCTTGAGTTTGTATTTTTTGGGTTGGCTTAGAGAAAAGGCTCCTATAGCTGAGTGCGCGGACACCTTAGGAAGTCTGCAGCTGAGTGGGAAGACCCATGCAACTGAGTGTGCAGGGTGGAATAGATTGTATTGGGGAAATCTAAGCATTAGTGAAATACTTTTGAAGACATATTTGTGTTTAAGTTTAAGTGTTTTCTTTACTTTCAACTTATGTTATCTGTGCTATTTTACTTATAATTGCATCACAAAGTCTTATTTAAGGTTATTTACATTGTTTTTTACTTTTTAAAGTAAGATCGTGTAGTTTGCAGGATATTTCAACAGAAGTGTTGAATTGCAATTGTATAATTAGTAGATTTGTTCTGCAAAGCTCTGTCAAGTTCTGAAAGGAAGATAAGCCCTAAAACCACACTCCATTGTCCCTCTGGATGAAGAAACCTAGTTCTAGCATCCCCCTATATTTCCTCGGGTAAGACTTTGGTCTCCGGAGTAGATCATTACCGAAAGGGACGTTAATAGTTGGTTTTGTTGGTTCGTGCGGCCATATCTAAACCTGGGTCTAGGCCCATCAAGCCAACAAATGAGTTATGGGAGATGGCCAGTCTATTTTACACTAGATCAATGGGTCATGCCCTTTTTGTATCCAGTATGATTTCTTCTGAAGTGTAGACCACACTAGTATCCATAATGATTTTCCTTTTATTCTGTTTTCTACATATAATATTTTGTTTTCTATCATAAGTAATAGATTCAAGGTTGGAAAAATCATCCATGAGTTTTCGTATGGAAATATATCCCTAAGATAAAATATTTTATAGGTTTCCTATTGCATGAATATGTTCCATTTTTACTCCTTAGTTTCCCATTTCTACTATAATATTATATTGTTATTGTCCATGTGTACAAGATTCCTTTTCAGTTAGAGACAAATCTAAAGCCTCTTCTAAAGATATGTGCATTTCAACCTCTTCCTAGAAATATTGGGCATCGATTAGCTCATCATTAAGAATTTCCACTATCTCTTGAGTCCGTTTGGTGGTAAGTGTCTCACCATCCTTAGTGGAGGCATTTTCCTTACGCCTCTCCTTAATACTCATCAACATTTTTTTGTTCATCCTCCCCCAAATACTATGTTCTTTGGGGTGTTAATTGAAAATTCGGGTGCTAGTTATCTTCATTTTTTCTTCTTCAACAAGGTCAATGGCATATTTTGATATGATAGGCTTGGGCTTATATGAAACTAATTTCAATTCCTCCTTATACTTTTGTTATTATTTCCTTAGTTTCTTTGCTTACTTTTTTCAACTTGTTCTTGTTCTTCCTTCTTTTTCCACTCTTCCACAATTTGTGTTGCTACCTCTACCTATTCAATTGCATATCTATTTTCTTTCTCCTCATGCTCCTTTTTCCTTTGTTTTAATGTATATTTTATCATTTGTTTTTATTCCTCTTCTATTCTTTGTCAAGTGAGATGTTCTTGTGCCTCTTCTTATTACTTTCATATTTTTCAAATCTTCTTTAGACTTCCTTTCTTAAAGCTAACTTTATTACTCCTCTTGGATAAATTTCATTTTAGCTTATTTTTTATGTGATTTATTTCCACTTTCCTTTCTTCCTCAAATTTCATCTCAACAACCCTTTGGTTGATGATTTGGATTTGTTCTTCAAAGGACAACATCTGATATTAAAAAAAAAAAAAAATGGTATTTGGGTTGGCGCTTCTCTTTTCTACTTCTTACCATTTCTATGCATTTTATTAAATAGTTCTTGTTTCCAGCTCTCATGAGCATCTGTCCATTCTCGAGACACTTTCTCTGAGTGTTTTAATATTATCACTCTAATATCATGTCTCTTAAACTTGTCAAATTGAAACTTGTATTCTAATTGTGATTAGCCTTATTTTTTGGGATGTTTGTTGTCCCTCACCACAAAATATCTCGCCCGAAATTTTTAAGCAATAATAATTATTATTTTTTCTTTTGATGGTTTAGAATTGAATCTCTACACAATGATTTGGTAACAAATTTCTTCTACAACCAACTTTTTTGGAACATTAATAGGAAGAAGATGACGTAGAATACTCACTCTATAGATATAGATATATGTATGATCCTTTTCAAAGTACCAATTTCCAATACATCTGTTATCACTCAAAAAAAAAAAAAAAAAATTGGTAAGTTACATTTTTTCCTAAGTCCTAGTGTTAGATAGGGTTAGAGTCATTTTGATATTTTTCAAGGTCTAGATCATGGTTAAAGGTCTCATACCATCATTAAACATTGTTTTATTAACCTCACTTCACTCTTCACAAGTCTCATGCCACGTTTTAAAACCCATTTGTAAAGTCTGTTTCGAAAATTTGATTGAATAAGCCCAGAAACCGCGTTTTCGTAGCGCGCCTAGTGTAAAAAGTCCATTTTACGCTACGAAAATGTTGGTGAATTCGTAGCGCAAAAACCAGAATTTGCACACCATGCGCTACGAAATCGGGGATTCGCAGATTTGTCTCTGAGCTGTCACATATGTCAAATATAGTTAAATTTGTCATCATTGGGCATCCTTCATGAGTTGTCCTCCACGCATGCAACCATTCTTTGTCATCATTAGAGGTCATTTTTCATAATTTAGAGGTCAATTATTATTGGTACTTTCAAATTTCAAATAGTTGGCCGTTTTCATTTGTCTCATGCAAGAAAGCGTTGCATGCATTCTTAAGTGTTGAAAGAAAGCAATTTGTGGCGAGATTTCTAGTTATCAAGCGACGTTGTATTTCTTATCAAGCGAGGTTGTGTTGTCTCATTGCTAATTGAGACAGAGGTTATATTTCAAGTGAGGCAGAACTGATTCAAATTCAGGTTATATTATCCATTACTGTGAAACCTGAATTCTTATCAAGCGAGGTTGTTAACTTATCAAGCGAGGCAAAAAAAAAAAAAAATTGTCATCAAGCGAGGCAAAGTTTTTATCAAGTGAGGCTGAATTCATTTCCAGAATGAAACAGTCTATTCAACAGGAGACTCAGATTTGGTAATTTACTGAAGGCACAGGGTTTTTATAAGGGTTTATTGCAGATTTCTGAAGATACAGGTTTCAAGAGGAAAATGGATGAGGAGAGAAGAAGCCATAGGTTTTCCCATTGCTTAAGGACTGAACCCGAAGGTGTTGAAGCCCTTACAAAGGATAAGTCTGTCGAAGCAGCTTTTAAGAAGGTTGGATGTTGGAGGTTTTGTGAAAAACTTCAAGGAGGACACACTCAAGTTACCAAGTAATTCGCCATAAATTTCACAGGGTCAAATTCAAAGATTGGGTTCCTAGATGTACCAATTTCCCCTGAAATAATATCAGCTGTAACAGAGATCCCAAGAGGTGAAGACAGGTGGTTTAAAAATTTCAAATTTGATTTGACACCATGCAAGATATTTTTGAAACAAGAGTTTTCAGAAGTTGACTTGAACAAGGTTGTGCCAAGGAGTTATGTCAGAGACACATTTGCCAATTTGCTCTACAATATTCAGAGATACTTCACTTGCGAGGGTAGATATCATAACGTATACACCTACCATTTTAAACTCTTTCTTCATTTCACAGGGATGATATCATTGGATTTACCTTTTTATCTCTTCAGAAGCTTGTCTAAGATGTCTGATAAGGTACAGATGAAAGTTGAATCATGTGAAACCTCTTTATTTCACCATGGCTTAGTCAAATTGATAGTCTTACATGAGCTACAAAAGGCAAATAGAGATTGGGAAGAATTCCTCTTTTTGAGTGGAATTGGAATAGAAGGAACATCTGCTAGCCCACAAGCTAAAACCCCATCAAAGATTGTTGGTCCTGTGGAAACAAAGTCTAAAAGATTTGTTAAACTTAAACCCAAGAAACAAGTGAAAGAACCAATGACATCATTGAAAATCCAAAAGACTCCTAGGTCTATACAGAAGAAGAAAACCATGGTTGAGGAAACAATTTTAGAACAGTCAACTAGACAAGAAAATCCAAAGAAGTTGACTAAAAGTCAGAGGATAAAAGAAAAGGGTAAGGTTGTAGTTGCGGAGGAGACAAGAGGCAATTTGAATGACATACTTCAGGCTATTGACATAGAGGAATCTCCCCTAGTGCAAGCAGAATTCATCAAATTAGATACAGGTGCCAGCAAATTGAAAAAATTGAAGACATCTAAAAATTTAGAATTTGAAGAATAGGTGGCAGAGTTTATTTTTAAACCTAGAAGACCCTCAACGAGGCAATCTAAGAAATTGAAACAGTCAGATTTGGTGATAGATAAAACACAGGAAGAAAGTACTATTGTTTATGAAGAAACTACAAATGCATCATCTGCAATGCCTGAAGAAGATAGAAACTGGGTCTTCAAGGTTCAAAAGGAAAAAAGCAGTTATGAAGAGGTAAAGAATAAACTCAGGCTTGCAAATAATGAAATTGATAAATTGAAGAAAAGAGAAAGAATATATGCTAAAGAGAAGGTCAAGTTTGAAAGGATGACAGGGTTGTGGGAGCTTGAGAAAAATCCAAATCCTGAACTGATTGATAGTCAAGCTCAGTTTTTCATATGGACCCTACCTGCAATCAAGGAAGCCAAGTTCATCAGGATGGTTAACACAAAACTAAGGGCTAATAACAGAAGGCTCAAGAGGAGAATTAAATATTTAGAGATACAGTTAAATCAGTTTGGAGATGAGCTACAGCCTAAACAGTAAGTTTCATTTTTGAAATAAACTTTGAAACGTTATATAGTAATGCTCCCATTTTTGAAACTGCTCAAAGTTGATGGTATTGATTATAAGAATGGATCTACACCTGAAGACTAAGTTTTAAAGGTTTCTAACTTGAAATTTTGAAGAAAAAACTGAGAAATATGAAGACTCAGCAGTTTCGTAGTGCGCAACGAAACTGCTGTAGGATGCAGTTTTGTGAATTTTTGTAAATTGCAAGGAAGAAATGGTTCAGTTTTGAAACCCTGATGTTGATGGGAGGTGTATATTGAATATCAATGAATATTCAAAGGGTTTTGGCACATTAAATTGGAGTTTAAAGCATGTTTTTCAAAAGAAAGGTCTGCACTACGAAAACATAAACAGTTTCGTAGCGTAGCACTATGGCGGTTTCCACGTCATTTTTGAAAAAGATGACATATACATAGATGGAAGGTAAAATCTCTATGAAGACTTTAAGACATTTGGCATGTGTTTGAGTTCAAATTATGTAGCAAATGGTTCGAATGGATATTAATGAAGCACTCAGCTACTATAGAGGAAGCACTATCCTATTTTATAGGGACAGATAAGGAGGAGATAAAGAGGGTCTAACAGCAGGAAGATAGACATGATCATGGTCGAAGACTAGAAGATGCAGTTGTCAAGTGTTGTTTTAAGTATTTAGATAAGGTTGTTTTGTTGTAATAAATGATTTTTTAGTCCTAATTGTATTAGGAGTCTAAACAAACAATTCAACTGTCAGTTGTAAATGCAGTTTGTTTTATGAAAAGTATTAGGTGTCAAAATTTGAATTATCCTCAAAGGATTGGAGAGAATCCTAAGATGTAATTAATACTCTATAAAATGGAGGAAATCGAATAACATAGGGTTGGAATTTTGCTAGAACAAGTGTATTGTTTGGTATTATCTGCAACTCTGTTTTTATCCTAATACAGTGGTATTAGTTTGTTACTCAGGATTCAGAAAAGGCTATGGATGATTGATGTTTTTATGTTTCTCCTTTATCTTTTACTTGCAGTGGCATGAGTGTATGTTACTTAGAACTTACTGTGAAGGTGCTCTAACTTCCTTCATATATTCATGGACTGTGTGACCTACTGTTTTATTGTTTTACTGATGCATCTAAGCCTTAATATGCTCTGACTTCCATATGAATTTGATATCCATGTTTATTAAAAACATAAAGTGACCCCAAAAGCCCAATGGATGCTTGTTTATTGTAGTACAACCAATTACTAAATTTAAATCATTTACTCACAGAGTTAGCCATCTGAATTTAATTTGAAAATCATAAAAACTTTGAGAGAGCCCTCTCAGGCTAAGGAGGCTAAGTCTCAGCTAAAAGCCTGGTTTGAAATAGTTACTCGGGGTCTCCTTGATTAGCAGCCTATCAAGGCCTAATTTTGAGATAAAAACATCCAAAGGTTCTATTTTCATATTTTGATAGTCTAGGGAATTTTTGCTTGAAAATAAGTTAATATATACAATCTATAAGTGCATCACATATCAATAGGATTTATTATATTGTTTTCCCATATAATACTAAAGGAGACATGTATTGTTGGATTTGAAACTTTCAAGCTTGATGTTGACCCGAAAAAAGCATTCCTAGCACATATAGCATCCAAAATGTAGGACCTCATATAGAAAATCAATGTAACATCAACCCCAAGGTTTTTGGCTTGCTCAATTATCATACTCATATATATAGATATTATGGCCTTCTAATTGAATCTTCTTCCCTACATAGCTACAATGTATGCTAAAGGTATTCATGCCTTTGAAAATTGTGAACACTCCTTCTCTCCATATAGCCTACATAAGAGGAACATCGAGTACATGTAAAGTTCTCTTAAGCTAGAGATGGGATATCTTCCTCTAACCCTATTGAAAACCTCTTATCCTCCTTCCACTAACTAGATAAAAATTTTCCAACATCTTATTTATCATAGAAATTTTCCACAAAACCATTGTTCAAATATTCCTCAACATTATTGAACTTATAAGTGTGCCTATGCATTCTCCTTTTTTTCTAATGATCAAACAAATTTTAGGTTTGGTGTGATTCGCAACTCACTCTAGAATTTCTATCCATGGAAAAATTGGTGTACTTGTTGTTATTAGATATACACCTAATTTCCTAATGAAGTTAAAAATAGAATCATCCACTTTTCCTTGCTATCAGTCACTGTGTGATGTGAAATCCATGTATTCTTGATTCTTGAATATGTTATACAGGTCATTCCATGACAACGTTGCTACCAATGACTCAAAGTTTGCTTATGTGTCCCCAAAATAGGGAATTCATGTATCTAAATTTCTCATCAACAATGAGATGACAATTTCAGGTTGTCTCGCCACTTGTGTTTCTTCTTCCTATAGAAGTGCAAGAAAAGACATTCGAATCACTTATTTTTCCTTCTTCTTATGTTAGTTGAGAGTTTTAATTAGTGAATTAAAGCTCTTAATATTTAATTGTCAATCCGGGAGTCGTAAACACGAGTTGTACTATGTTTTTGGTTCATATAAATGGTCAGAGTATATAATTTTCCTTAATAATGGTCGTTAAGTACGAAATAATAAAAACACTCTTATTAAGTAAATTAGCACTCATCTCATCCTTAGAAAACATAAGCAATCATGAATAAATCTACTTAACTCAATCCTTATTCTAATTCTCAGCAATCGAAAGACAATCTTATTGAAACCAAAGGCTTAATGAAATTCACTCCAACTACAAATCTTAAGCAAAACTTCCAGTTATTAAAGAGACCAAGCATCTATTAATGTTTACAATGATGGATGCATCATGGAGCTCTGCTAGGGTTTGATACGTAGGTAGGGTTTTTGGATTCTTCTGTGTGCTGCAGTAAACTCTAGCGGCTCGAAGGGCTCATCTTGCAGAACTCTACAGGAGGGGGTCAGAGCTGGTTAGTCACTTGAGAAGAGGAGGGGCCAATGGGGCCCCTTCTTATAAACAAATGGTTCTAGATAGGGGTAAAGGTCCAAACGAAGGCGTGCAGATTTCGGGATCAAAAGTGACAGGTAGGAAGCAGATGGATGGTAGGGTTTCCAAGGAAGCAGAAGGTCAACAACCTATTGGAGGAATTAAAATAATGGAAGGGAAAGAAAAGGAAGGAACCTCTCCTGAGGGGGAGACCCCCATGATGACTGCAGAGTAGCAGGCGACAGTTGACAAATAGGCTCAAACCCCAGAGGGCTCAGAGCCCGCAAGATCTGGAACTACAGGCTAAAAATAGAGAGAGAAAGGATGCTGCAAACCGAAGACTTCAGAAATTCTTTGAGTCATCATCACAAATCTGGAAATGTGGGACTATCGGGACCATATGTCTATATATGCTCTAATCTGAAAATTTATGGGGTTTTGGCCTACATAGAAAGCCATGTGCCAATGGATCAAGCAACAGTGGAAACCTCGAGGAGATGTCCACCTCCACCTAGGTGCTAAGTGGTTTTTCACGATGGTTTTTGCAAACCTGGAAGATAGAGACTGTATATTTGATGGAGCTCCTATTTCTATGCCTCGACAGGGTTATATATGAGGCTGTGGAAACCCAACTTTGCTCCAGAAAAGGAGACATTCACCCATGTGTCAATATGGATCTGCCTCTTCTCTCTACCCATTGACTATTGGAGACCCTCAGCGCTAGAATAGATTGGTAACAAGCTAGGAAACTTTTTCCAAGCTTCGGAAGTGACCCTACAAAAAACGTACACCTCCTGTGCTAGAATTTGTGTTGAAATGGACGTGCCGGGAGCACTGCATGAAGGACTATGGCTGGAATTTCGTGATGAAGTTTTCTTTCAAGCCATAGATTATGAACAGATCCCCTTTAGATGCCACAGGTGCCATGAACATGAACACTTGTTCCAAGAGTGTCCTCTAAATAAAGAGCCAGAACAAAGTAAAGAAGGTACACCTAAAGGCAAAGATGGATTTGTCCGCCCCACAGGGAGACATAGATCGAATAGAAGGAACCAAACCAAATTTGCACCAGCTAATAAAGGAAATGGTAATGCCTTTGCAGCTTTGGGGGGGAAGAATGTAACGGAAGAAGATTCAATCCCTCTGGAAACACAATTAGATCTAGCGGAAGCTTCACAACAGGAGACCCCAAGCTCCAGAAGGCAAAACACAGAAGTGACCCCTGAAGGAGCCAATCAAGGTTTTGATGTAGAAGGGGATGCGGAAATAACAATGAGTGAAGCATGTATAGAGGACCTAGAACCTAGATACATTCTTGACAGGGAAGGCATGGACCTAGTCACATGGTGGAACAATGGAAAGAACTAGGAGTGGAACACATCCCGGAAGAACAAATTGACAGGATAAATTTCCTATTGTTGGCACAAGAGGAGGCAGGGAGCAAGGGAAAGAAAAGGGGACATGATGAGACTAAATTATTGGGAATAGAAGCCCAGGGCTTGCACCAGAACAAACCAAAAGCCAAACCATGATGCAAATGGGTTAGAAGATCGAAAAATGAAGCTCTTCAGGAAGTAGGCCAAATGTTGTTGAACTTAGGTAAGATGAAAGCCCTAGAGGATTTCACCTCTACTTCCTAATCTTTTAGTTTATAATGAAGATCTTATCCTGGAATGCTAGGGGGCTAAATAGCCCTAGGAAGCAGAGACTTCTTAAAAATATAGTCAAAAGAGAAAATCCAGATATGATCTTTCTACAAGAAACCAAATGTTCTAATCAAAAGTTGAAGGAAGTGTGTAGAAAAATTGGTAGGATAATGGAGTGTCTAGAAGTAGAAGGTAATGGCAGTGGAGGAGGTTTGGCCACATTATGGAACCCACAGTCGCTCCAGTTAATAAGTGCAGAAGCAACACGATTTTTTGTGTCTATATAATTTCAAATCATAGGAGAATAGGGTGCATACCTATGTACCAATGTTTATGGCCCTCAAAGATTGGAAGACAAGCTAAGACTTCTGGAAAACCTCTCCCAGTTTCAAAATAGGCACATTAGAGTTAGGGGAATCTATGGAGGTGATTTCAACATGATCATCTCTTTGGATGAGAAAAAAGGTGGGTTGAGGAAGTTAAACTGGGACACAGAGGCCTTGAGAAACTTCATTTGGGTGGCTAAGCTAGTTGATATCCATCCGGTGAGCGAGTTGTACACCTAGAATAATAAAGTCGAGGGGATAGGAAAATTGACTCTAGGCTCGATCGCTTTCTTATTTCAAAGGATATCATCTTGGCAGGAATTGTTGTGGAGAATGATATTCTCCCTGATGGGGGTTCAGATCGTTGGCCTATCACTCTAGATGCTGCAATTTTGGGCACTCCTAAAAATCACCCTTTTAGGTTTGAAAAGTTATGGTTAGATCACCTAGATTTCAAGTCAAATATTAAGAAGTGGTGGCATGAACCCCTCATTATTAGAGGAACTAAAATGTTTCATCTTCAATATCGTTTGAAACAAATCAAAGCAAGAATCAGGAACTGGAATCAGGAAGTTTTCGGAAATATTTTCAAGGAAAAGCTAGCCTTGGAGGAAAATTTGGAAACTCTGCAAAAGGAATTTATGAGTGAGGGGATGTCTCAGGCTACCAAACTCGAAGATAAATATATTTTAAGAAGATGGGATGAGAGGTGTCAGCAAGAGGAAGTCCTTTGGAGACAGAAATCTAGGGTTCAGTGGCTGAAGGAAGGAGAAAGGAACACAAATTTTTTTCATAATTCAACTATTAACCATAGAAGGATTAACAGAATCATCCGTTTAAAGGATGACCAAGGGACTTCGTATGAATCTCATGGGGATATTTCCAATCTCTCGGTTAATCACTTTTAACACATAGCTGAGGAGCCTGCTATGGACAGGGAAGAGGCCATCGGGGAAGTAGTTTCCTGCATTCCTATAATCCTAACAGAGGAACATAACAGGAATCTGGATCGCCCCATCTCCATGGCAGAAGTGGAAGAATTTGTACAGGAAATTCCAAATGGAAAATCGCCTGGCTTGGATGGTTTCACCATCAATTTTTTCAAAGCCTGATAGGACACGATGCAAAATTATATTTGGGAGGTTGTCGAGGACTCTCGTAAGACCTCCTCAATCCTTAAATCCTTGAATTCTACGTTCATTACCCTGATTCCTAATGAAGTTGAGGCTTGCACTCCAGCAAAATTTCAGCCCATAGCCCTGTGCAAAGTCCTATATAAGATAATCTCCAAAGTGATGGCGAACAGACTGAAGACTATCCTCCCTTTGATCATCTCAAAAGAGCAGTCGGGTTTTGTTGAAGGGAGACAGATCATGGATAATATCCTTCTGGCCCATGAGATGATTCATTCGTTACAGTCCAAAAAAAAATCAGGAATGATAATCCAGCTGGATCTATCGAAAGCATATGACAAATTAAGTTGGGAATACATGGAGGCAGTGCCTGTTGCATTTGGGTTTGGACAAAGATGGATTATTTGGGTGATGGCTCTGTTTAAGTCCCCAAGTTTCTCGATCCTGGTTAATGGTGCCCCTGCCAACCCATTCAAACCCTCAAGGGGTATCAGACAAGGTGACCCGATATCTCCATTTCTCTTTGTCATTCTAATGGAAGGTTTAAGTCTAGTCATCAAGGTGGCTAAAGCGAGAGCTGAAATAACTGGTCTCCAGCCTCACCAAGTGATTCCGGTGACTACTCATTAGCAATTCATGGACGATACGATGCTCCATGGGATTCCTACAGTCAAAGAAGCTCGAGGTTTCAAGGCCATTCTAGACCTCTTTGGTCGGGCTTCATGTATGGACTTAAATTATGGAAAATCGATGATTTTTTTCTTCAATACGCACATTGCTATACAGAGAAACCTTACAACCATTCTTGGATTTCAAAGGAGAATCCTCCCATCCAAATACCTGGGGATCCCACTTACAGATAAGCCCTGGCAAAAGACTCAATGGGAAAAACTCCTATCTTCTCTGGAAGATAGAGGTATCTATTGGAAAAATCGTGTTCTTAACTTCGCTGGTCATCTGGTTATGACAAAGGTGGTGCTTTAGGACATACTGCACTACATGCTCTCCATTCTGCAAGCTCCTAAGGGTATCCTTCAGAAAATTAGAGATATCCAACGGAAGTTTCTTTAGTCAAGGAAATATGATAATAAGAAATGGGCCCTTGTAGCTTGGAAAAATATCTATAAACCAAAGATCCTGGGTGGCCTCGGCCTCCAGGATGTAGAATCAGTGAACAAGGCATGCGAGGTCAAGCTCTGGTGGAGATGGCTTAAGGAAACCACTTCCCCGTGGGCGGTTCTATGTAAAGCCAAATACGCAGAGGATTGGAGGCCCCCTGAACTCGTCAGATTAACAAGGGATATCATAGGGTCCCCTATTTGGAACTTAGCTTGGGCAAACAGACATATTATCCAGGAGCACTGCCCTTGGGAAATAAGGAATGACTAAACATCATTCTTTTGGGAAGTTGCTTGGGAACAAATGCCTAAATTCGGTTTCCATGAATACCAGCTAGTGCAGCAGAGTTATCAAAGGTAGGGTAGAATGAAGGTTGACCAATATTGGATCACAGATCATCTGGACCCTCATTGGTGCCACTGGTCTACAAACCCTCCATCTCAGGATGTAGAGGTCCTCAACCAGATGACATCTCTGTGGCCGTTGTTGGAGAAAAGAAAGGTGCAAATCTCTCAAGAGGCAGATCATCTCCGTTGGGGAATAATGGAGGGAGGGGATTTCAACCTCAAAGAGGCTAGACACTACCTAGAAAATAGGAATTTAGAGGAAAAGGTCCTCTCACATGACAATGTATGGGATGCCATCTATTGGCCCAAAATCAAAACTTTCTTGTGGCTCATAATGCATAGGAAAATTCTCACATGGGAGAATCTATTAGGAAAAGGGTTCATAGGCCCGTCGCGTTGCTGCCTTTGTGAAGTAGAGGAGGAGATGATGAACCACCTCCTGAATTCCCGTAAGTGGACAGTCAACCTATGGGAGTGGATGGCAGAGATCTTTCATTAAATAGACCGGAGAAGAGATTCCATCCAAGACACAATTTCTCAGTGGAGGGTTAAGTATGCTAAACACGAAACAATCAACCTCTTATGGTGTCTAGGCCCTGGTTTCCTCATCTGGATGGTGTGGAAATAAAGAAATAGAAGAATCTTCCAGGACACAGGGCACCAAATGGACGAGCTGAAAATTGAGATCCTGAAAAACATGAGAGAAACGACACTTACCAAGGTAAAAGGGGACTGGTCTGAAAGGCCTTCGGCTGGAGAGCAACGTATACAGGAGATTTTCGGCCTTGGAGCGGGGTGTGGCCCGGGTCCGTCTACCCAGCTTTCTGAGTCCCCTCCTTCCCTTCAAATTTGGAAGCTCCCCCTCCCGGGTTACTGGAATTTAAACTTCAACGGGGCGTCGAGGGGAAATCTGGGCCTGGCTAGCTTTGGCGGGGTCATCAGAGATGACAAAGGAGTAATTGTGCATATATATGGCAGTTCCTTGGGAGAAGCTACAAACAACGAAGCGGAATTCATGGCATTGGAGAAAGGTCTGAGGATTTTTGTCTGACTGAACAGCGGGCACGCCATAATCAAAGGAGATTCTATGTTGGAAATCAATGCTATGAAACGTTTGTAGAATGGGGCTAAGCCGGCGAAGGTAACAAAGCATTGGCACCTCTCGCGGGCCTCTGTGCTTATCCCTACCCACCTGTATCTATTGAAAGGTATTGTGTTTCAAGCGGTCCGACACTCAGCTAACTCCCTGGCGGACACGTTGGCTAATCATGTGGTGGACCATCCGGAGGACGATCTAGATGGCCACTGGCAAGATGTGACAAATGGCGGTCTGCAAAAGGAGTGCGAGCAGGTGGCAATAAAGGATCTGTGTGGGTTGGGAGATGGAGAGGCCAGCTCCAACGATATAGAGCATTAAGAAATAATGCAGTACCCTAGGTCACTTAAGCCGAAGTACAGGCTCCAGAGGTATCTTGCCCGTGTGAGGTGTGTAAAGATGCCGGAGAGGTTTAGTTGGGACAGGGTCGGGTACACCGTTCACAGCAGTCCTGCAAATCGTCAGGTTGGAATCATGAGAGATCGTGGCAATCCGAAGAAGGATAACCACCTGGGGATGGGCAATCATCGCCATTTTATGATTAGGTGGTTTGGCAACAGGCATGATTGTAGCAGGTGGGCGACTACTCACACCAGCTTCCGCACCTTGTGCATCAACAATATAAATATAGGTCAGGGTCGTAAAGAGGAAGGCCTAGACATACTACAGAGGGATTATGTTCCTGGTCTCTATTCGTTTTCCCCCTCACCTTTAGTAGTAAGTTGGAGAAGAAAGGTAGGTGGGATAGTATGGCTAGGCGCTCCCTTCGTCACTCCAGAGTGGAATTTGAAGTGCAGTAGGCGGCTTAGGGCTATATTATGTCGGTCTCCTACAGGGTGAAAAGAAAGTGGAAACCTTACAGGCCGAAGTCTCCAAATTGAGAGAGAGTGTGAACGATATGTCCATCAAAGAGGAAGTAGATTGGATTATTGACCCCGGAACCCCGACCACTCGAGCCATGCAATTCCTGCGAACATAGGTTATGGCCTGGCACATGAAGACCCTGCTGGTTAAATCTATGAACCAGCAAGAGGCCGCCACCTGGGAGGCCATGCAAGTTTGCAGAAATGGGTCTTCCAGAAACTCGACTCGCTTAAACAGTTTGGAAGGCACTCTGAGGTCTTTGGCGGAGGAGATGCGGGAACAGTCGAGGAGACTCGAGGGTTTTCTGCAACTGTTTAAGACTTACCTGAAATATGTGGAGAATGTGTCCATCCAATTTATGGATGAGACCCACAAGACAACCGTGATCCGCCATTTCAAGCCCCGGAATTATCCTCTTCAAGAGGGGAATGTTGGTTCAAGTGTTGTTGCTAGCAAGGAGGAGGAGACCGATGGGGCTCCGGTTTAACTTCCTGCACTTTTTTGACCGAAGCATATGGTACTAGTTTTCTTTTTTGTGCCTGCGACTTATGCAGTGGATGGCAGGATGTCGATGGCCTCCTACCTAGTAGGTGGAACAAGTTTTGTTGCAAGTTTTAGCGTTCCTACGAGCCCTCGGGGGCAAACCAAAGTGTATTTCTTTCTGTTTTTAGTTTCTATCTCTCGTTTGGTCTGGTTGTCAGGGGTTCCTTTTTTCACTGCAACCAGCAAAACCTTTTCGTAATACTATGTACAATATTTCCTCATTAATACAACTGCTGATTTACAAAAAAAAAAAAGAGACCAAGCATCTATTTACTTGTAACGAAATATGATCAGAAATCTAAACTATGATTCTAAGATCAAATCCTGATCTATTGTCTTTAAAATGGAAGTCTATTTTATCCTAAAATTAGTCATCTTCAAACAAGCTAGAGCAATGTGAAAAATCAAATCATACTGGAAATATAGATCACACAGTTCAATGCTTGAAATTAGTACTAGAAATGGGAATCAAACTTATTATATTATGCGAGAATAGATCTAAATTATCCTATGATAATTTAATAACTCAAATCGATGCCTTGAATTAAATCACGCTGCTTGAATTAAATGCTTCTTGGAATTGACTTAAATTAAACAATCATAATGCTAGATATAAATCACACAATTCGAATGAAGAACAAGACACCTATCAAACACAAAGTCATTTGCAACTACAATCAAAACCTTTCAAACCATATATTTATATTCAAATCCACACCATATTTTAAACTCAAAAATCATTATGTTCCTATGTCGTGAATGCTCCAATTTTAAATATGAATAAATGTGACTTAAGTGGAGGAACAAAGCATGGCTCTGTGTGAACTCAAGTTATAAAATAAATCGGAGATCTTCAACATAGGAGAGCAATCTTGAAATCATGTAATCTAGCTATCTGAATTATTTAATGAAGCTTATCTCCAGTGGTGGTGGGCCCTCCCACGCCTGGAGTAAGCTGACTTACTGCAATGAAAGAAATATTTCAAACATCAAAGACAGAATTCATAATTAACCATGGAAACGACGCTTCAGCTCACAACTTGAAGGCAATCACGTATATTTTTAAAATAGAGTTCTGGAATCAATTGACATAAATCACAATGTATCTTACTAATAATAACAACAATTCTAATTCTTAACAAGCTAGCTCAGCCATCAATGTACAACAATTCGACCCTCTGTTATGCAAATTCATTGTTGGATTTGCATCTTAGAATCCGCTCCTTTCTGAGTGCGCAACCCTCTGTTTTATAGTAGCATAGCTTCCCTTGCTTGCACGGATCTGTGCTTACAATTTTAGCACGGTTTGTTAAAACAATTTGGGCTTGCAACTGGAAAATCCAATTTGGATAAGTTTGGAAGATAATACAACGATCAATTCCTAATGGAATATCACCAGTTATGCTCACATTAGTCTATCTCCACAACTACAACGATCCAAGCCGCTGACTCCTTTGATCGCTTCCAAGCATATCGTTCAGGTTGCTGACTCCTTCAATCATAAGCATTGTTCATAGGATAACAAACATTGATGACAACTCTCCTACATGCATCTTTCGCAGCTCCTCATGTCAGATGATTTCTTTTGTGTAGAGAAAACTTCCTCATTCGTAACATGTGTTATCACAAAATTGGACCTGACAGGCTGCTTGATTAGTCAACTTCATGTAACTATTTCAAACCTAATCCTCTGACTGAGGCTTAGCCTCCTCAGCCTAAGAGGGCTCTCTCAAGGGTTAATGATTTGGAGAAAAGTATAGATGGCTAACTCTATGTGGGGTAATAAACATATAAATGATAGAGATAGCTTGAGAATTACATCAGCAAGTACACATTGGGCTTATGGAGTCAAAATAGTTTCAATAAACCAATGAATCTACTTAACATGGAAGTTGAGGCATATCTGAGTTTTAGTTAAGAAATAAACACACATGAGACTGTAAAAACATAGGCAATTCATTTATATAGGAAGTCAGAGCATCTAAAGATGAATTCTGAGTAATATAGATAAACACCACTGCAATAGGATAATAAGATATGCAAATAGAATAGGAACACACCAAAACTCCTTCTGAATCCCAATTTGGTTAAGTAGAAACTCTCTGTATTAGCTGAAACCAGTCAATTACAATAAGCACAGTCTTTTGCTAAAAATGTCCAACCTGTAATAATTCGACCTCCTGGCCTTTAATATACCTCTTACAACATGAGATGATATGCTTCTAGGCTAGATACATCGAATTCCTAACTATTGACACCTTGCCTAACCATAAGACATGGAATTTATTACAAAAAGACACCTAATCCACTTAAATAGTCCTATTCCAAAAAGGACTCAAACTGCTTAATGCTATCTCTAACAACCTTATATATTTAAATTTACATCATTTCAAATTATACCCTCACTTAGTCAAATTTGGATTATGGGCTTCAACTCTTCATGACTATATTTCTGATCTCCATGAAAATAGGAAACAGTCCCCTGTTTTATAGGTATAGATACTTGTGCTTTCTTTGAATATTCTGACCATGATGTACTCTTTATTTCGAGGTCCTTAGCTGTTTGAAATTGATTTAATACATCCCAAAACTCCTCCATAGGCTCTAGCTATCCAAAACCATCTTCAAAATGTTCAAATGAGTTGCAATACATTGTGCTACGAAAATAAAACAGTTTTGTAGCGTTTTTATAACATTGCCATTTTAACACTTATTCTACAAATTTTTTACTTCTTTCCATTGTCCTCATTTCATTTACCCTTTCATAAGTCTCCTATTTCAATTCCAGTCCTTAACTCACCTTTCCTCCTTTCAAAAAATGAGTAAAATGAGCAAAAAAGCTGCTACAGCAGTTTCATAGCGTTTTTCTACTTTTTTACACTGTTT
The DNA here is from genome assembly GCA_034641835.2 of Pinus albicaulis. Lineage (NCBI taxonomy): Eukaryota > Viridiplantae > Streptophyta > Pinopsida > Pinales > Pinaceae > Pinus > Pinus albicaulis. The sequence continues at coordinate 950,426,528 of CM076573.1, forward strand.
GCGCTACGAAACTATTGAGTGAGTAGTTTTTGTCAAAAATTTTCAAAAAAGAAAAATATATATATGTCAAAAACTTTAAATACACCTGTCTGCAACATTTAAAAACCATATTAACTGTAAAAACATAGTTATTGTAGCTTACTTGAGGTTCCTTCTTCATTTGCACTTGATTTAGCTATTGGCTCTTCAATGAATGTTATTTTAATACCTCTACTCTTTAACTCATCCTAAATCAACTTCATCTACTGCTCCAAGTCCTCCATTTTATCTTTAAGTCTTCTTTTATTAGCTCTCAAGTGAGTATTTATTACTCTGACAAACTTGGCTTCCTTTATTGCTAGAATTGTCCATTTGAAAAATTGCTCTGCACTACTTGGAGTTTCAGAAATAGAACCAGTTTGTCCTTCCCACAGTGCTTTCATTCTTTTAAACTCTACCTTCTCAACACTGTTCTTTCTAGCCCTCTTTCTCATCACAACAATTTCTTGGTTTGCTAACCTCAATTTTTCTTCAAATGTTGAAACTCTGTTTTCTCTGTCATTTCTTCTTTTCCCCTCTTTGTTCTACTGGTTGTATGCTTCACTGTAGGTGATGAGAGATCGAAAACTCCTTCAGGAGCTTTAGGTGCCTCAGTAGGTTTTTTAGCTTCCTTGCTGCCTTCCTTCATTTTCCTAGCATCCCTAGTCATAGGCTTTCTTGCTTGAAAGATGAAAGCTGCATCTTCCCCAGTGAACTCTAGCTTTTTGGCAGACTTTCCCTTCTTCAATTTATGCTCATCTTCCCAAATGAACTCAGATTGAACAACGGGTGTCTCCTCTATGTCAATAGCGTGAAGAATGTCTTCTAGTTTTCCCTTTACTACTGGGTTGCCCTCTGAAACAACTACTTTTCCTTTTGATGCCACTGCTTGGCTTCCAGTTACCCTTTTGATTTCCTGCTTACTGACAACTTGTTCTTGTTTTGCAATCTTGAAAACCTTTGACCTTTGTTTTGCAGGTGATGGAGTTGGTGTATCAAGCATTTGTATATGCTATGCCCTTTTCTCAATTTATTTCCTTGGCCTCAGTTTTACATATTCCTTTGGTTTTACAACCACATCTTGACTTGGTTTTTCTATTGTTGGTGATGGAACTCCTTTAGCTTTAGGGTTTCTTGTAGGGGTTAGGGTTTCCACCTCAAAACCATTTATAAACAAGAAAGATGACCAATCCCTTCCTATCTTCTGAAATTCATCTAAAATCAATAACTTCATTAAACCATGATGAAACAAGGATGTTTCACTCCCTTCAAACTTCGCTTGCACCTTATTAGCCATCTTTGCAATACTCCTATGCAGATAAAATGAAAATCGAGTGAAATCTTACCAGTGAAATGCAAGAGAAACTTGAAATGATATGAGTAAACCTTGTGATATCTACCTTCACATGTAAAATACTTATGTATGTTGAGTAGCAGCTTTGAATAAGTGTCTTTGATGCAGCCTCTAGGAATAGCATTATTAAGGTCCATGTCTGCGTATTCAGGATTCATGAACTCTTTGCATTGTTCCATATCAAATTTGAAGATTTTAAACCAAGCTTCTTGACCTCTTGGTATCTCTGCAACAATAGCAATAGTCACTGGTGTAACAGATATACTTAGCATCCCAACCTTAGTAACTGTTCCACTAAAATTAATGGAAAATTCTTTGGATACTTGTATGTGAGATCCCTGCAACTTTTCACAAAACCGTAAGCAACCTATTTTTCTGAATGCCTCCATCACTGTTGGGTCTTCAGTTATTGACCTCATATTTTCAGGTTCATGCCTTAAGCAAAATCCTCCTCTGTGTATTTTCTTGTCTTCTTCCATGCTTTTCAGAAAACCAGTCAGCCTCGCTTGATAAATTTGTATCACCCTCGCTTGTATATTGGTGTAGAAAACTTGTGTATGGACTGGTCACAGGTTTGGTTTAACATTCCAGAGCATCAGAAATTTCGAATGGAGGCAAAAGGAAAACGAGAATGACCAATTAGGAAAGAGTCTGAAATTTAAAATGTCATCTCATAACCGAATGATGCCTCATTCATACCCTATAATGACAATGATGACTGCAACGTGGCTAAGTACATTGAATTTCATCATTACCTGACTCATCATACCACTAACCTACCCTTTCCCAACGATTTCTGACATTTTATAGCTCAACTGATAAGACAATTATAAATCCACGCTTTCGTAGCGCCTACAGTGCAATTTTTCATGTTTGCGCTATGAAACTATTAGCGTTTTCATAGTGAAAAATTACTTTTTTCAACGGGTGGCACTACGAAAACAAGGTTTTTGGGCTAATTGAACAGTTTTGATCCGAAACTTTAGGAAATGACCCACAAATGAAAATGATTGATATTTGACATGAAGGGACTTGAAAAAGACTTTATTTGAACTTAAGGATGGGCTTTGAACTATAAAAATCTAACCTACCCTTGATCAAATCCTAATTTGACTTCTAAACCCAATTTCGAATCATGATTAAAGACAAACTTGACACAATGATGTTTTGAGATATTTTTTTTTTAGGTGATAACAACATGTTCATCATATTTGCCTGGATGGGATGCACCATAAGAAATCCTTTTAATGCAACCTGACAAAAATTCTCATGGGACAAAACCCAGCATAGCCATCCAAGGACTTGCAACAAATATCATCTACATTCACATATTGATGCATCTACTAAAATATTCTTGAAAATGATACATCGATTCAACCTCGATATATATTAACATTGTAATATGGAATCTATAAAAAAAAACTCTTTACAAAGATTGAAAAAACAATTCAACTCTTATCATCTCGAACCAGGAAATTCAGCTGCATGAAGATTATTGGTTGAGTCGACAATCCAATCTAAATTTCTGTGAGGAACGAGTTCAACTTCTTGGCTCCATATGACTTCCACCTTTTATCATTTGGACACCAACCTGCTCTCACACAGCCTAGACGATGCGGAGGTTATGAGGGCATCCTGCTAGATTCAAAACACAATGAAATACCTGTACCAACCGAATTATTGCGATGAATACGCATCACATCTCAGTTGTCTGGCAATGTTTCTTCGCAACTTGTCATCACGAGAGGCTGCCTGGCATTCTATTACTAAGAGTCTACGTCAAATCTTCAAGTGCTTGTATAAGTGTTGCCTCTCGTCTCACATGAACGATGCGCGAGTAGAAATCGACATTGCTAACTATTCCAAAATGGTTGGAGATCGCATTGACTCGCAATGGAGAATGCAGGTTCGAAAGGGTTTGTCTGAGCATATTGTTGTAGTATTGGGTTGCGCCATTGTAGATAATAGAGCAGTTGTTCTTTTCCAAATCATTGGGGGAAAGATAGAGCCAGAAGGGTTGGCAGCCTTGAGGCCCAACGTTCTTTACTAAAATTGTTCTCGCCCCTTCACAACATTTGAAAGAGACTAGGTGACGTTGGGAAGAATGCTCTGTGGGAGCTGGCTTGGGTTAAATTTCAGGTTCTGGTATGCATAATTAATGTAATTTCCTCCTTCTTCAGTGCCAAGTATGTCAAACAGTTGACCTTCCTGTATTGGCACTCCTTGTTTCCTTTGTAAACCCATAAAAAATGCACAATGTTGCTATATTCACAAGGGTAAGGATGACATTGCAGCATCCCAAATGTGTCTCATTCAATATTCAATGTAAGTTGTCTTAATCGTGACTCAACCCCAATGCAACCATCATCCAATGTCCTTAATGATCACAACTAGTAGCATAGTATTTACACTGCTGGTGCAGGAACTTGATGCATAGTTTGGTGCAGAAGTGTGGTGCAGGAACTTGTAAAAAATATGAATTGATCACTTGCCACAAATGAGGCATATTATTAATTAAATTTACACAAAACACTCTTCAAATTAATTAACAAGAAGAATTCATAATTTAATAACTATTACCTCTGAATGCCTCTAACTATCAGATAATAATGAGTAAAACACTAGTCACAAGCATATAATCATTTTATAAAAACTGTAAAAATTTGGACAAAAAGGCAGCTCAACAGCCCCCCACGTTGATCTTCTTGCACATACTCATGCAAGCCAAACCTTTAAACTGTAAAACTATGAAATAAGGCAGGGGAAATGTTTGAAGATCACACTATGCTTCGCAATAAGAGTGTCATAAAAAATTTAGCAATAAAATATAAAGATGCATGTCATTTAAAACATTCATTAGTCTGCAACATAACTACTACAATGCCAGCTAAAACCATGTTCCAATTGTAATGAAAGTACCAATATCAAGTACATATAGCAGACATTACATAGAAAACATTATTGCGCATACCTGTTGTCTTGTCTCAAATGAACTCCCTATTTTTTCTACTCATAGTCTTATGATAAAAATCAAGTTTTTGCTAAAAATGTGCAATTTCAAGAAGACTACTACTATATAAATCTTGTACCTGGACTATGTAGCACGTATTTAGAGGCGATCACAATCAATACACATGGTTTTCAATCAACACCTTGTGAGTAGTCATCGTTGAGTAATTCATCGCTCTAGATACCATGATGCCAGAGAAGGGAAATAAAAATAGAGTAATATGACACTTCCCTAGACCAATTAGCAACCTCTTCATTAAACACTCTAAATTTTTTTATCATCTATATGAAAAATAAATTTCTACTTAATCAATACAAAGAATTACCTTCACTACGGGTACCACGTCATTAAAGATTTCAATTTTTTGAAAAATAGAACTCAAAGCATCATGTCCAAATCGTCTTAAAACCATTGTCCAAGAAATAAAATGATGAGTTTCAGGGGAAGAGAAGGATAACTAAGAAAATCATAGTATGTAATTAACTTTAATACCACATACATGGCCTTGTTGGCCGTAGGTGTCCTTAACCTCGGCAGGGATGTCTTTTAACCAACAAAATTCTCGTGTCAGAGTTATCTTATTTGACTTTTAGATGAAGGCCATTGTACTGGCTTGGTAACCAGATGATGGAAGTTCCACTCACAAGAAGTAACATGGATGAGCAGGTCAGCTTGTGATGCGACCTCCTATCTTCCATATTTTTATTTGAAAGCCATTACTCTGGCTTGGTGACCAGCAACAGTAATGTCATGCATGTTGGGTCCCATGATCATGGTAGGTCAGCTCATTACAAGACCTCCTATCCTCCCCTAAATATTTTTTAAGCTCTGATTATGATTAACCTTAAAGGTTACTTAATAAGTGGGGAGATGGATCTACTCCTTAAGAGTACGAGATGGCATAAAAAAAAAATTTAATGACTAATCATTACTGGCTAGTTCCTCTACCCTAAAAACTTATTGAAAATATCCCAGATAATGACTGAAAGATTCCTTGATTTAAGTGTTAATGTTCTCATGAATAGCTCATTCTGAACTTTACACGAGTGGTCCACCATTAGGGTTTCTCCAATAGTACCTCTAAGGGAAACTGAAAATATAAATCTCAAATGACAACTTATTAGAATGATTAATTGTGGTTGCTTTTGCAAAATCATGAAGTATTAGAGTGAATCATACTTAATAAGATTTGTCACAGATGTGTCTGTTAACAACTAAGGTGGATCAAAAGCAGTTTCATTGGCCATACTTTAAAAATCAAAACCCTAATAGCATATTGTAACATATTTTATTCATAGCATTAATTTATTCTTCTACCCTACTCTACCCTGAAAAGAAGAAGACTCCTTTTTAAGTATGGGAGTAATTCCAATGAATCCATGTGTGGATCCGGTACAAATATATATTCATGCTCATATTTAACATATAAACTTGGAAGTGTGCATGAGCATGAAAAATCAACAAATGTAAATGATATGAAAACAAGAGTTTTATAAGAGGATAATGTTGCCCTGCTTAAGTCGTTGTTCAGAACCAATGTTTGAAGTAATCATGGTGGTCTTGGTCCATTTCTTGATTTAGCCCATGCTGCGCATCCTATTCATCCATGTCATGCCGATTTTCCTCCTTAGGGTGAGTAGTCTCTTGATTACATTATGGATCTTCTAATAAACATGTCAAGAACTCCTAGGTCTCAGGTTCCAGTGGATGTTCTCCATTGATTATAGTGCATGATTCATTCGTCTCCTTAGATGATTGGTAAGGGAAATCGAAAGAGACTTACAAATCCTCTTGTGGTGGTGGAGAAATGGACAAGTTATTGACTATTGTCAAGAAGTTATATTCCTGAGAGGTAGAGATCAAGATTTCAACAGCTGCTAGGGCTTGAGAGAGGTCCTTCAAACTTGTTATCATTTTCAAGTCCATCTGGTTGATTGATAGTCCCTGTCTCCACACACATATTAGTAACGGGGGTTCTTACAACTCCCAAAAAATGGTATAACGTTAAATACTGGAATTTGAATATAATTTAATTTAAAAGCTATTGGCTAAAAAGTAAAGCTCACCACACTTGCATCAAAGGAAAATTTGCATAAAAGGAAGGGAACGATGTGTTGGTGAAAATGATGGATCAGAGTACTATTTAATCTATTGAAAACAAAACAATTGGGAAATTAAATATCTAAAACTTGCTTCTTCTTCTACGCATAAATGAAAGGAAATAAAAGTTCAAAGATAAGCAAAAGCGATCAGACTTTGGAGCAACCCCACCATAATGGATGTGTGGCTCTTCACTCACGTCTTACCGTACTCTCTCCGCCCTCTAACTGCCCTACAATACCCTTGAAACTCTGTAATAAAAATATTACCTGAACCAAAATACAACTCCCCAGCAACAACACCAAAATGTTGAGAGTTTTAATTAGCGAATTAAAGCTCTTAATATTTAATTGCCAATCTGGGAGTCGTAAACATGAGTTGTACTGCGTTTTTGGTTCAACTAAATGGTCAGAGTATATAATTTTCCTCAATAATGGTCGTTAAGTACGGAATGATAAAAACACTCTAATTAAGTAAATTAACACTCATCTCATCCTTAGAAAACATAATCAATCACAAAGAAATATACTTGACTCAATCCTTATTCTAATTCTCTGCAATCGAAAGACAATCTATTTGAAACCAAAGGCTTAAAGAAATTCACTCCGACTACAAATATTAAGCAAAAATTCGAGCTATTAAAGAGACCAAGCATCTATTTACTTGTAACAAAATATGATAAGAAAGCTAAACTGTAAATCTAAGATCAAATCCTAATCTATTGTCTTTAAAATGGAAGTCTGATTTATCGTAAAATTAGCCATATTCAAACAACCTAGAGCAATGTGAAAAATCAAATCATACTGGAAATATATATCACACAGTTCAATGCTTGAAATTATTACTAGAAATGGGATTCAAACTTATTATATTATGCGAGAATAGATCTAAATTATCCTATGATAATTTAATAACTCAAATCTATGCCTTGAATTAAATCACGCTGCTTGAATTAAACGATATTGCTTGGAATTGACTTGAATTAAACAATCGTAATGCTAGAGATAAATCACACAATTAAAATGAAGAACACGACACATATCAAACACAAATTCATTTTCAATTACAATCAGAACCTTTCAAACCATATATTTATGTTCCAATCCACACCATATATTAAACTCAGAAATCATTATATTCCTATGTCGTGAATGCTCCAATTTTAAATATCAGTAAATGCGACTTAAGTGGAGGAACATAGCATGGATCTATGTGAACTCAAGTTATAAAATAAATCAGAGATCTTCAACATAGGAGAGAAATCCTGAAATTGTGTAATACAGCTATTTAAATTATTTAATGAATCTTATCTCCATTGGTGGTGGTCCCTCCCACTCCTGGAGCAAGCTAACTTATTGCAATGAAAGAAATATTTAAAACATCAAAGACAGAATTCGTAATTAACCATGGCAACAACGCTTATGCTCACAACTTGAAGGCAATCATGCATATTTTTAAAACAGAGTTTGGGAACCAATTGACATAAATCACATTGTATCTTACTAACAATAACAACAATTCTAATTCTTAACCAGTTAGCTCCCCCATCAATGTACAACAATTCTATCCTATGTTCTGCAAATTTGATGTCGGATTTAGATCGAAGAATCCACTCCTTTTTGAGTGTGCATCCCTCTGTTTTATAGCAGCAAATCTGCCCCTACTTGCTCGGACTCGTGCTTACAATTTTAGCATGGTTTTTTAAAACAAATTGGGCTTGAAACTATAAAATATGATTTCGCTAAGTTTGGAAGATAATATAATGATCAGTGCCTAATGGAATATCTCCAGTTATGCTCACATTAGTCTATCTCCACAACTGCAACGGTCCAGGTCGTTGACTCCTTTTATCACTTCCAAGCGTATCGTTTAGGATTCTGACTTTTTCAATCATAAGCATTGTTCATAAGATGAAAAAAAATTGATGACAACTCTCCTACTTGAATCTTTCATAGCTCCTCATGCCAGATGATTTCTTTTGTGCTACGAAAAATTCCTCATTTGTAACATGTTCATTGGATTTTCCTAGATGGGATGCACCATAAGAAATCCTTTTAATGTAACCTGACATAAATTATCATGGGACAAAACCCAGCATAGCCATCCAAGGACTTGCAACGAATATCCTCTACATTCGCATATTGACGCATCTGCTGAAATATGCTTGAAAATGATACATCAATTCAACCTTGATATATATTGACATTGTAATCTGGACTCTACAAAAAAAATTCTTTGTAGAGATTGAATAAACAATTCAACTCTTATCACCTCGGAACAGACAATTCAACTGCATGAAGATTATTGGTTGAGTCAACAATCCATTTTGAATTTCTATGAGGAATGAGTTCAACTTATAAGCTCCATATGACTTCCGCCTTTTATCATTTGGACACCAACTTGCTCTCACGCGGCCCAAACGATGCAGAGTTTACAAGGGAATCTTGTCAGATTCGAAAGGCAATGAAATACATGTGCCAATTGAATTACTGCGATGAATACGCATCACATCTCAGTTGTCTGGCAATGTTGCTTCGCAACTTTTCTTCACAAGAGGCTGCCTGGCATTCTATTACTAAGAGTCTACCTCAATTATTCAAGCGCTTGTATAAGTGTTGCCTCTCGTCTCACATGAATGATGCTCGAGAAGAAATCAACAATGCTAACTATTCCAAAAATGGTTTCAGATCACATTGACCTTCAATGGAGAACGCAGGTTAGAAAGGGTTTGTATGAGAAGATTGTTGTAGTATTGGGTTGCACCGTTGTAGAAAATAGAGCAGTTGTTCTTGTCGAAATCATTGGGGGAAAGAGAGGGCCAGAAGGGTTGGTAGCCTTGAGGCCCAAGTTATTTACTAAAATTTTTCTCGCCCCTTCACAACATTAGAAATAGACTAGGTGACGTTGGGAAGAATGCTTGACTTGGGTTCAATTCTAGGTTCTTGTACGCATAACTAAAATCGTTGCTTCCTTCTTAAGTGCCACGTATGTCAAATTGTTGGCCTTCCTGTATTGGCAGTCCTTGTTTCCTTTGTAAACTCATAAAAAATGCACAATATTGCTATATTCACAAGGGTAAGGATGACATTGCAGCATCCCAAATGTGTCTCGTTCAATCTTCAATGTAAGTTGTCTTAATCGTGACTCAACCCCAATGCAACCAACAACCAATGTCCTTAATTAGCACAACCAATAGCATATTATTTACACTTCTGGTGCAGGAACTTGATGCATAGTGTGGTGCAGGAGCATTGTGTGGGAACTTGTAAAAAATAGGAAGTGTTCACCTACAAAAAAGGAGGCATATTATTAATGAAATTTACACAAAACACTCTTCAAATTAATTAACAAGAACAATTCATAATTTAATAACTATTGCCTCTGAATGCCTCTAACTATCAGATAATAATGATTAAACACTAGTCACAAGCATATAATTATGTGATAAAAACCATAAAAATCTAGACAAAAAGGCAGCTCAACAATGTTTCTTTGGATATTTCTAAATTATAGTTCTTTTTTAACACATTTATTCAACTAACCTTGCACGCTTTTTTTTTAAGCTAAAGATCGATGTATGAAATAGGAGAAGGAATGATTTGGGAGTGTTTGGAAATAACCACGAATGAATACAAATTGTGATGATTGTACCTAGTGTTGAAGACGAGAGTCGTGTCTCAAGTCACTTACTCATAAAGAAATAATTAATCTAATTCAGTTATATTATTATGTGTGGCAGCAACAATTACTCTAGTTGGCTAGCTCCTATGCAAAACTTGGCTTCTTTTTCTTTTGAATGTAACTGTGAATTTTGTATTAACTAAAACCATTGTGCATAGGACACAATATATATACACCGATTAAAAACTTATGAATATAATTCATAGGAAATGGATATAAGATCCAAAATACTCCTATCCTACAACACTTATTTACATATACACTCCCTTTAAGGAGAGAGAGTTATTCAAAATTTATTCACTGATATACTGTCCAAAACACACACAACGGAAATAAAATTTTAAAATTGATTAAAACATTCAAATTTATTGGTTGGGAGGAGGCTCCTCCCTATGCTAGTTCAATTTTATTTGATCCTCCAATTATGTGATTTCTTTTTAGTTTCTACCCAGGGACATCCACCTTCCACATTTATTTCTTGTACCAAATCCTCTATTTGACTTCTGAGGTCATAAAGCATTAAATTTTCTCTTGCAAATTAGTCATGAACCCCATGATCACGTCAATGCTAGAAAAAATTTGATTTACCTTATTGTTGATGAATTTTACTTTATCTTGCAAAGTATCAAATTACATCTCTCAATTACCGGCAAAATATGCACCAGTTATATTTATGGATATTGTCAATATGCTAAATTCCAAAGGAACTGAGAGATATTTTGTGGGTCTCTTGAATTTTAAATTAAGGGCATGGTCAAAATACCACCTCTTAGGTGGTTGAACAACATTCCCCAAAGGCTTGAACCCACCTCTAATTTCTCCACTAACTGTTGAAATTTGGTTACCGAAGGACAGGTGATTCCCTAAGGCTTTGATCTTTGGCCTAGGGAAAAATGTCCAAAAGAATTTATTTTTTTCTCCTAAAGTGACTTTATAAGTTATAAATTCAAATCTAATTTAAAAGTGACTTTAAGTGATAAAGTTACTAAGTCTAATTTTAAAGTGACTTTAATAAAGTCAATGTGAAATTAGAAAGTGAAAGGTGACTTTGGAAATAAATGACTAAGAGGGTCTTTATTAAAGTGGGGTGAATTAAAAAATAGAAAGTGAGATTTAAATGAGCATTTAATCTCAGCCCTAGATTTAAAGCTATCTCAACCATTGGATTTAGGGATTCCCCAAAAGTCACTTAGGGTTAGGTTAAAGGAGGAAAATGAGAGAAAAGATCATTCAGTCTTTCATGAGCAGATTGAGAGAGGAGAGGAAGCTAAAGAGAAATTTCTGAGTGGAGGGAGAGCAGCAAAAGATACACAGCAAATACGTACAACAGGAGGGCACATTTTCCAAGGCAACATTTTCGAACAACAGCATTTATTTGGCATGGTTACCAAGACAGAATATGTACATCACTGTTAGCATGCTTTTCGACGCAAAGTACAACATTGTTTTCGAGGAGCAGATTCAACAGTCAAGGGCACAATTTTCGAGGTAGCTTTTCTGGGCACAGAAATTGAGGAGGGACTGTTGTATTGTTCGTATAGTTTCATACAGTTTCGTACAGGAATAATATGGCACGTTTTCCAAGGTAGTAAGTACATCGTTTAATGCTGTAATTTTTCCAATAATTTTTTGTTTGATGTTGGCACAATTTTCGAGGTGGAAAGTTGGCACAAAAATCGAGATAAGTGGGTTTTGTGTTTGTTGTAATTTTTACTATGTTTTACTGTTTACTGTAAAAGCATATTCAAAAATAAAGAGAAGCTTTCAAACTAGTTTTCCCCAAGAGTTGTAGGGATTTTTTCCAGGGTCATCTTGACCAAAAATCAAAGTGTCAAATTTCAGTGTGTCGCTGATTTATTTTTCTGAGTTTTTATTTCTGCATTTTCAGCACTGTGAAATTTCCAGAATTTGTGTTTTCAGAAAATATTTATATTTCCAGCTTGTTGGATGTATGGTTATATGAATGGCCATTTAACTTTATGGGAGAAATAAGGAGAAACTGAAAACTGGAGTGGGTCTTAAAATTTCTACATGGTATCAAAGGTAGATGGTTGTGCAGTTTGGGACAGCAAGAAGAAAAATTACAACAAGCTCATTTTACACACATAAATCAGAACCTTTACTATAGCAGTGTCATTTTCAATTTATTAGGACAACAAGCGTGTCTATGGGCTTGAGGGTGGAGGATAGGTTGGATGGGCATAGCAACTACAATGTATGGAAGGAAAGAATGCAGAGCATCTTTGAGGAGGCAAAAGTCTGGGGTATAATGGTGAGTACCCAACAACGCCCTGTTAATGTGCCTACTGATGTTGTTCAGTTGGCAGACTTTAATAAGAAGAATAACAATGGCAAGAGACTGATTTTGGATGGTATTAAAGACCATTGCATTCCTCATGTGAGAGGAAAGATAATTTCTCATGAGATGTGGACATCCTTGACCAATCTCTACCAGAGTACCAATGAAAACAGGAAAATGGTCCTAAGGGAGAAGTAGAAGGCCATTAAGATGGCAAAGAATGATAGTGCTACTGCATACCTCACAAAGATCACTAATGTGAGAGATGAGTTGGCAGCAGTTGGAGAGGTCATTCCACCCACTGAGTTGGTGTGGATTTCAGTGAATGGCCTTCCTAGTTCATGGTTGAACTTTGCTGATGGGATTTGTGCATGTGAGACCCTTCCCACTTGGGAGAGGTTCTGGGATGATTACATACAGAATGAAATCAGAAAGAACCAGCTTGGGGCAGCCAAACCAGTTGAGCAGGATGAGGATGTAGCACTGTTAGCAGGAGGCAAGAAAGGCAAGGAAAAGAAGCAAGCTTCCACAAGTGGTGGTGGGGGCAAAGGAAAATGCAAAGGTAAGCAGTTGAACAAGAAGAAGGACTATTCGAAGGTGAAGTATTGGAATTGTCAAAGGATGGGACACTATGTAGTTGTGTGTCCAGAGAAGCAGAAGGGGAAGAAAAAGACCATGGCAGCATCAACAGAGATAGAGGAATTTTCAGAGAGCTTCGACTGGGAGTTTGGGTTCATTGCTTGTGAGTCCACTAGTGAAGGTCACTTTCCACTGAGGGTGAGAGGGAGTGTGCATTTTCCTCAACTAGCAGAGCATCTTCAGGTATTTGGTATGTTGACAGTGGGGCTTCACGGCATATGACAGGAGTCTGTGAGTACTTCTTAGAGCTTTCAAAGAGTGGCATTGATATTGAGGTAGTAATCGGAGACGATAGCATTGTTAGAGCAGTCGGTGTGGGGACATTGACATTTGATAAGGAGCCCAAACCTCCCTTGAAGGTGTCATATGTTCTATATGTGCCAGGGATGAGGAAGAACCTTACATCCATCTCAGCATTGGAGGAAAGAGGGTATGAGGTATTGTTTAGTAGAGTAAATGTGCTTATATATCCCAGGGGCGCTCCAGCTAAGTCAGCTAGAGTGATTGGTATACGCCATGCAAAGGTGTACAAGTTTGCATTTCAGCCCCTATTGGCATTGAGCAGTAATACCGGCAACAAAGCTAGCAGTTCAGAGCTGTGCGAGATTTGGCACCGTAGGATGGGGCACATGTATCATAGAGCCTTGAGGATATTGTGGGAGATCACTACAGGTGTGCCAGATTTTAGTATTGATCACCTAGATACATGCAGAGGATGTGCGATGGGCAAGTTTTCCAAATCCCCTTTTCCCAGCAGTGACAGCAGATCGACTGAGATACTTAATTTGATTCATACCGATGTGAGCGGTTGGATGTCTCATTTTTCCTTGAGTAGATATGAGTACTATGTTTTATTCATTGATGATCACTCTAGGAAGACCTTGATTTATTTCTCGAAGACCAAGAGTGAGGTATTCAAGCGGTTTCAGGAGTTCAGAGCTCTTGTGGAGACTCAGACAGGTCGGAAGATCAAGTCCCTGAGGTTGGACAATGGAGGGGAGTACACCCTTGGTGATTTTGTTGATTATTGTGTGGAGGTAGGCATTAGGAGGGAGTTCACAATTCCTTACAACCCCCAGCAAAACGAGGTTGTGGAGAGGAAGAACAAATCCATCGGAGGGGATACCAAAGCCATGCTACATGATCAAGCGTTACCATTGTTTTTGTGGGCAGAGGCCTGCAACACTATTGTTTATTTGCAGAACAGGAGTCTGCATCGTGCCTTGGGGCATGTGACTCCGGAGGAGGCTTTTTCTGGGAAGAAGCCTGATATTGGTCATTTTCGTATCTTTGGGTGTATTGCATACTCCTACGTACCCAAGGAGAAGAGGACCAAGGTAGAGACCACCGCAGAGAAGGGTATATTTATGGGCTACAGTGAGACCTCAAAAGCCTTTCGGGTTTTATATTCCTGCACATAGGAGAGTTGTTGTCAGACGGGATGTGAATTTCGAGGAGGACAGGGCTTTCAGGAGATCACGAGAGTTAGAGTATCTGGATCAGCAAAACCCTCAAGAGCAACTGAGTCAGTCACAGGGATCAGGAGGTACATCGATTATGATGTCAGGCCGATCAGTGAGCAGTGGTTCGTAGAGTCACAGGGGTGGTGCTTCAGGAAGCGTGCAGAGAAATCCGCAGAGCAGTTCACTAGGTAATCCACTGATGGACAGTTCACATGATACTTCAACATCTACAGGTTCATGTTCAAGCAGGAGGACAGCAGACAGACAGTCAGGAGTTCAGGCTCCTGATGAGGAGGATGAGTTTCATTCTCCAGTGGGAGAAGTGTGCTCAGGGAAGAGGAAGCCCAAGTGGCTTCAGGATACCTTGAGAGAGGCCACATTTGTTGCTGAGCCGAAGAGGCCGGTCAGAGAGAGCAGACCACCTGAGCGGTTCTGTAGCTATATGGAAATGGTTGCCAACATCATTGACTCTAAGCCTTCTAGCTATGAGGAGGTAGCTAGCCAGCAGGTCTAGAGAGAGGCCATGCAAGACGGGTATTCTTTTATCATGAAGAATGATGTTTGGGAGGTGGTGCCGAGGCTTGAGAGAAAATATGTGGTTACTTCCAGATGGCTTTACAAGGTAAGGCATACGTCATATGGAAGCATTGAGAAATTCAAGGCAAGGTTTGTGGCTAGACTAGGGTTCTCCCAGGTAGAGGGAGTTGATTATGAGGAGACCTTCGCTCCCGTGGCTTGATATACTTCCATTCACTCCATTATATCGATATCAGCAGAGATGGGTTGGAAAATCCACCAGATGGATGTGAAGACCACATTTCTCAATGGCTTCATACAGGAGGAGGTGTACATTGAGCAGCCATAGGGCTTTGAGGTGCATGGGAAGGAGTCCCATGTATGCAGGTTGAAGAAGGCACTTTATGGCCATAAGAAAGCTCCTAGACCTTGGTACTCCAGGATTGATACGTACTTGCAGGAGATGGGTTTCACAAAGAGTGATGCAAATCCGAACCTATACTTTATTGTAATAGGTGAGGAGCCTCTCATTCTGGTGTTGTCTGTGGATGACTTGGTCATTACGGGTGCAAAGAGATTCATAAAGAGCTGCAAGAGAGATCTTGCGTCAGAGTTCGAGATGAAGGACATTGGCTTGATGCATTACTTTTTGGGTTTCGAGGTGTGGTAGGAGGAGGGGAATTTCTTCCCAGGATAGGGGAAGTATATTGTGGGAAGTATATGGTGTAAAGATAAAATATCACGGCTCCAAACAACTCTAGAATTATAACTATTTTCAACCATGGAATTAAAACCAGATATCATGACAATAAAAAACCTTGAGTTTTCAACATATTTCAACCATGACATTATGAACCAAAGATTATGACTCGAAAAAAAAACTTTAAAAATGAACACCTAAATCAAAGAGTCATTACACCAAGAGTAATTGTTATTTTAAAAGCTAAAAGTATAGTTCTTTTGAAATCTTAGCTAACACAACTTGTCCCATTGCAATGAAAACTCAAAATCAACCATCAAATTGAAGTATTCCCTTTTCAATGGGCACTAAAATTGTAACATTTTTTAAACTCTGATCTATCAAGTCATAACAATAAATAATATCGTGCCAATATCAACATGTAATATAAAAATTCAACATCAATTCCTTATATTTTAATAATTTTAATCAAAATATCAATAGTAAGTTGATTGAGCGAAACATGAATTATTTCTCAAATTTATTTTTGCATTGTGGATATTTGAAACAAATGAATTCTTCATAATTAGAACATATAATCCAATAAACATATAAATAACTCATAAATTCATGTAAGACCATATGCAAGTTGAAATATTTATTTCAAGTTATCATGCAAACATCATTTGCATAAAAAATTTAGAAAATTATTCAAATTCACTCATAGGTTTTGGAACACCATCCTCGTCTCTTTCATTGAAATCCTCGCTCAGAAGAAATCCTTCACTATCATCGTCCGTGCTTTTGAAATCCTCACTTGGAGAAAATTCATCATTGTCGTATGTGCTTTTGAAATACCCTCTCAGAGGAAATCCATCATCGTCATTGGTTCTTTTGAAATTCTTGCATGGAGTAATCCATCATCTTCATTAGTGCTTTTTAAATCTTCGCTCACATAAAATTCATCATCATCATCGGCGTTTTTGAAATTCTTACTCGGAGGAAATACTTCACTATCCTCATATGTTTCATTGAAATCCTCGTTCAAAGGAAATCCTTCACCATCCTCACTTGTTCCTTTGAAATTCTCACTTGGAGGAAATCTATTATCATTGTCTGCACTTTTGAAATCCTCACTTAGAGGAAATACATCATCACCATTTGTGCTTTTGAAATCCTCACTCAGAGGAATTCATATCATCATGAGGGCCTCTGAAATTCTAACTTCGAGAAAATGCATTATCCTCGTCCGTGCCTCTAAAATTCTCATTTGGAAGAAACTCTTCATCCCCCCCTTCATGAGTCATTCCTTCATAATCCTTAGGATTAGCAATTTCTTGATTAATATTATCAATATCATTACTTTTACGTTCATCAAACCCCTTACTAAGTGAAAATTTTGACTATCTATTCATAGTGAACACATTCTTGTTATATTCATTAATAGAAATAAAGTTGTTGTGTAAACAAGATGTTGATGTTACATAAATAGAAACTTTAGTATCACATGAATCCATAACATTTCATAGAATATGTTGAAAGATACAAATGTTCTCTCTCCCAATGATAATTTATAAGTGAGAGAATTAAAATTTCCCTCCAAAGTTTCTCCCCAAAAATTTTGCCCAAAATTTTTTACTCCAAAAAATTCATCTAAATTTTTTTCCTCCAAAATTTATTCTAAAACATTGTGCTAAAAAATTTCCTTGAAAATTTCGACCCTACCTTCTACTCAAATTTTCCTTTGATACTTTCCCTCAAAAATGAAATAAAAAATTTATTTTTATTACTTAATATTAACTAGGTAATTAAGATAGTCTTTACAATTTGTATTTCAACTTTTATCCTTCATTTAGAAAAAGTTAATCTAAACCCCGTAATATTAGCTATATATTAATTTTCCTTAATTTTAATTTCAATATCACATCCAACAAAACTTAAAGTACTTCTGAAATCTTCATTATGTATTAGATTTTTTCGTTTCTATTCCGCACATCACATCAAATCTTATAAAGAATTTAATAAAATCCTTGGAGTGATTTATAGAGGAGCTACAGAGTCATCGAGAAGACATTCAATGGGAGGATTTTGCATTTAAGTGTTAGATTTCTTTTTTGTTTTTACCATTTAAAAGGGAATTTGGGTAAATATGTTGTTTCATTGTATTTTTATTAAAAAAAATTTTTTTTTTTTACTATCTTTCTTTTTTTTCAAAGAATTTTAAAAATATATATCATATTTTAGGGAAAACCCTATAAAAATATATTACATTTATAATATTTTTGGGGGAAAAACACCAAAAAAAACACATACTAAGAAAAACATATTTTTTTGGACTTTGAAATGGAAAAATCAATTTTTATTTTTATTCTTTGTTAAATTATTATTTTTTAACTTTTTCTTATACTTTTGAAAAAAAAAATCTTAAACTAAAAAATATTTTTTTTAGAAAAAATAAATAAATAAATAAAAATAAATAATAATAATAATAATTAAATTCATTTTAAAACAAAGTTTAAAAAATGAATTAATAATAATAATAACAATAAATATAAATATAAATAATAATAATAAATGTTCAAATAGTAAAAACCATAATTAATAAATATAATTTCAAAAATAAAATAAAACTTAAAAATAAATTAACAACTCAAAACCATAATTAATAAATATAATTAAAAATAAATAAATAAAACAAAAAAATAAATTAACAAATTTAAGTTGTGGTGAATCTTGTTTGCGACTCATAATATCTATGCGGCCATACATCTATGGTCTCAAATCTCTTATCCGTGACCCTTAAAAGCATATATGCAGTCTGGGATCCTAGTCTGCGACCATACATCTGCGGTTTCAAATCCTTTTTCTATGGTCTCTATCACATTAAACATCTTCTCTTGGTCAAGTCTTTGCGATGACAATTTGTGACTCCGGGTGGTTCTCTTTACGGTGCGGTGGTTATTTTCTCTACAATGGTTTTCGTACGTATATAAACTTCATTTCTGGATTTTTAAATATAATACATATCTTTTCTTTTTTAAAACAAAAAACACTCTGGTGTATATAAATGTACCAGTTAAAAAATTGTGCTTAACAGTTCATACATTTCATCGTTTAAAAGAGATCCACTCTCTTCTTTCAGTTCATAAAAAGTTCAGATATACAAGAGGCAAAAGTAATCCCCCAAAACCGTAAAAAACTCAAAGCAACATCCCCATCCAAATATCAGCCAGATACTTCTGAAAAGAAGAATTTGAAAAAGTCCTGGCTAAAACAAAAAGATAGAGTCCCAGCCCTTCCTATCGTGCGTCATAGGAAGAAATGCTCTGTTGATCCTTCTTTCCTTTTACAAATAGCAAAAAGCCTATAGTTCGCAAAAATACATCTGTAGCAGCTGTAGCAGAAGGAATGTCAATAGAAAAAACATGTACATAAGCCCAACCAATAACCATTAAAAACCAAAAACTGTAGAAACTGGTAAAACCATCTTAGATGAACTTGACCATCCCAGTAGCTCCCAAGCCACCCGAATCAGATAATTCATAATGCATATGCCCAAAGACTCCCTGGAAACCTTTCTTTGATAAATTGTCAGCTTGGCAATTTTTCTCACGGAAAATATGTTTGAAATGAATTATGGAGAAAGCATTTCGAAACATATTAATGTGGTCCAACCAATACCTCAAATTACCAAGGTTTAAACCAGTACCCTTGTTTAGGTGCTCAATAAGGACATTTGAGTTTCCATAAACCCACAAGTGCTCAACACAGAGTTGTGTGGCAAACCACAATAGTCCCCAACAAGCCAGTACTTCAGCCCTCATATTGGTTCCATTGCCTCCTTGCCAAATAAATGTTATAGTGGCGGTCAGGCGAGATCATTAACTAAGCGCCACACCTGCACCTGTAATGTCGTGAGGCATTGTCAAAGAAACCAGCCGGGTAATAAATTTCAATTGGTCATAGTCTCCTTGAGAGGTCCTCTGGGAGTTTCTGCTATGTTCTCAACCCTTCCCAAGTGTCAATGATTAAGTTGGAAATCCTCTCCGGGCAACAACACACATCCTCAAAGATCCATTTATTCCGGCCACTCCAAATAAACCAATGAAATAACTCTGATATAACCCAAAATGAAGAAACACGCTTATGCCACCATAGAATAAAAGCAGTTGTATTTGCCAAAAATGGAGATTTGAGATTTAAAAACTTACAAAGTAGTGCCAGCACATGTCGAGAAAAGGTACAGTTATAAAAAAGGTGAGAATTGGTCTCTTCCTCCTCCATACAAAGTCTGCAATAACCAGGTCCAATCCATCCTTTTCTTTGTAAAGTATCCCAAGTGAGATTTTTATTCATCAAGACCGACCACAACAGAATCTTCATCTTCAGTTGTGCTTTGTTTGCCTAGATTCTTCTAAAAACACCAATCTCAGAAGGAGTGGTAGATGAAACAGTTAAGTGGTTATAAATATCTCCCACAATGGGCATATAGTTAGCATTCCTTCCCTTCCAAATGATCCTATCACCTTCGTTGTCCACTAGCAACCCATGGCTTCTTAAATCCTCATTGTACCTATTCCATTCCTCCTTCAAATGAACAGGTAATAACAGATTATCGGCCAACATCCAAAACGGAACCCCATTGATCTTATCCGTTATGATTTGAGCCAAGTAGAAAAAAACATTTGCCATTTAGATGTCTTATAAGTTCAATACTAAGGGAAGCAGAATTTGGATTACCTTTCAGCCCATCGTGGCCAATTAAGATCTTCGTGCCACCACCGAAATGCCATTTCAAGAAAGATGAAAATCTCAGCCAACATTTTTTAAATCCATTCTAGATGGTTGACCCACCCTTGGAATTCTGCCAACCCAGCAAGAAGAGGTCCTCCATCCCCTCATTGTGCAAATATTTATACCTGATAGTCTCACTCCAAATGCCTCGTGAAGTGAGACCCCTCCATATAGATTTCAAGATTAGGGCATGGCCAAAAGTATGCATATCTTTAAGACCCCATCTGCCTTGCTCCTTAGGTCTCATAATCAAATCCCATCTTGCCAAGTGGATTTTACCTTTCTCCTTACCCCCATTCCACAAAAATTTAAGCATAATGCTTCTAATTCTTTTTAAAATTTTGGAGGGGATCACATATAGATGTGACCAGTAAACCATGATTTTTTGTAATATTGACTGTGCCATTATGAGATGGCCTCCTTTAGATAGCCATTTTAAAGTCCATCCCTGGATCCTCTTTACCACTTTATCTATCAACCAGTACCAATCCTTTATTCCATAATTGTTGGGCTTCATGTGAAACCCCGGATATTTAAAGCCCAAAACTAGAGGAGAAATTCTGAAGTTAAGCAAAGCACCAATCGAAACTGCCATGTCCATTCCCTCCTCCTCATGAAAAATGCAAGACTTTCCATAGTTTGCCACCATACCTGATGCCTTACAAAATTTAGAAAAAATGTCATGGAATACCATCCACACCTCCTTAATAAGCAAGCCAAATAGTAGAACGTCATCCACAAAAAAATTATGAGATATCTCTTTACGATGAGAGATACCAATCCCCCTTATATTACCTCTATAGACAGCCAGATTTAATTTGGTGATTAAAGAGTCCATAATAAGAATAAACAAGAGTGGAGAAAGGGCATAGCCTTGTCATAGACCTCAGATAGGTTTGAAAAAGCAGGTAGCCACATTGTTGATAATGATAGTCATAGAAGTATTACAAACACAACCCATGATCCAATTGACCAAGACCCTGTCAGGTCCGATTTTGTATAAAATCAACCTTAACAGTTCCCAATCGACCCTATCATAAGCCTTACTTAGATCGATTTTCATTACCAAAGCCTTCATATTCTTGGTGTGAATGGAATGGATAACTTCATATGTAGAAGTTATCACATCATGTATAATCCTATCCTTTAGAAACCTAGCTTGTTCCGGGGAAATGAAGCGGGAGAGCACTTTCTTAATCCTTTCTACAATAATCTTCAAGATTATCTTATACAAAGTATTACAGAGTGATATCAGAAAGAAGTCATCAAAAGTCTTTGCCTCTTTTTCTTTAGGAATCAATACAATAAACGTAGAATTTATGGCATCTTTTATCTTACCTGTATTCTTTGCTTCCTCAGCCATTTCCCGAATAAGATAAAAAAAAAACTCCTTGAAATAAATGAAAAAGTCTAGGGTCCATCCGTCCGGCTCCGGACTCTTGTCCACCGCAAAGGATTTAAGAACTCTTAGGACCTCCTCATTTCTTATTTGCTTCTTAAAATCCCTTAAATCACCCTCCTCGAACATGACCGAAAACTCCTTGACTGCCCACATTTGTTCGGTATAAACTAGCTCATCAAGACTTCTATAAAGATTATTAAAATTATTGACAACCTCTCTCTGAATCTCCTTCGCAGAAGTGTATGTTGTCTCATTAACCTTGATCTTCCATATTGAATTCTTATTTTTTCTCCCCGTGGCATAAGCATGGAAATATCGGGTATTCTTGTCCCCTTCATGAAGCCAAATCGCTCGACTTTTAAGTCTCCACGTCTGTTCTTCGATCCAAAGAATTTTCCTTCTTTCCTCTTCCACTGCCTTCAGTCTTTCCCAAATGTCTGCCCTAGGAGCAATCCCCTCCATTTATTTTAACAAACTGACAGTCTCTTACTCGAGAATAAAAATAGATTCCTGCAAGATTTTCTTTTTGGTCATCTCCCATCCTTTAAATTTTCCTTTTAAACCTTGTAGCGTGTTGGACAGATAATCCATAGCCGAAATATTACTGCGTCTTGGGTTCTGTCGCAAATACAACCCGACCAGAAAAACAAAATATGGGACCTGAAGCCAAGTGTGATTAAATTTAAAAGGTGCACCCTCGAGAGCCTTCTCAAAGCGCCACTTCAGAGAAATAGATCTATGGTAAGAAATGCAAACATCGCCTACGTCCACCACCCAGTCCCCCATACGAGCCAGCAGATTTTCCTTGACCACAAAATGGTCAATCCTCTTGCAAATTGAATCTTCACCCCATCTTCCATTAAACCAATAAGGCCACTGATCCTTGATCAATAAGTCACAAAGGGAATGTGATTTGAATATCTTCGAAATTGTCCCTGCCAGCATATCCTTTCTTCCTTTCACTCCCCAAATCTCAGAATCATTCAAAAATAAATTAAAATCCCTAGCAATTATTAAATTATCCAATAGAATTATATCGCTACTTTCCATCCTACGCCAGAAGGAGAGCCTATCCTTATAGGGCGCATAAATTTTAATCATGTGAATCCTCTGCTCAAATCCCCTAATAATACCCGAGAGTATGATCCCTCTGAAGAAACTGTATGCCTCCATCGTCACATAATTCGGATCCCACGTGGCTAATTCACCTCCAGAACGCCCCATTTCATCCCTTGTCGCTAGATGCCAATCTGGAAACATGGCGCAGAAACAAGAGATCATCTTCTCGGCACAGTGCATTGATTCTTGAACAAATATAATGGAGGGCTTTCTAGACCTAAGAAATATACGCTTGGATTATCTCTGCAGTGTGGATCAATACTTTCTGCAGTGCGCTCGGATTATTTCATAGTGAGATTGGGTGAACCCTTAAATCACTTTGTTGTGGGCGAACCATAAAGGCCATTTGAGGCAGCATCATATATTTGTATGAGTTTTTATGTGGATCCTAGTGAAAGTCTCTCTTTTCTGTTGTAATCCTTGTGTGAGACAATTGCTCTCCTCAAACATTTCAAGTGCATCGGTTCTTTTCCCTCTTCTTCCTACTAAATTCTATTAGGTAAAATATGAGTACCTCTCCCCATATTTCAAAGCCTACCTCTAGCAGAGGGAGGCCAAGCAAAATTACCCTAGAGAGTCTCTCTGAATACATTGAATCCTTAGAACAATGAAGAGAAGAAAGGGAAAAGCAACACAAGCAAGAATGTCTACAATTCTTATAGAACACAAAGTTAAATTATCTACAATGCTTAGAAATAATTACAAATCATTAGAAGATAAAATTACGGCATTTGAGACTGAAATCCAAAGAATAAAAGATGGGATGCAAGATTTAGAATACAAAAAAAAATCAATGACTAGAGAAAAGTGTACCTTGAGAAACAAGATTAAAGAATTAAAAGAAAAACTAGATAACAATTCATCCTGAAGTAGCACAATGAATCAAATATATATCAAACCCATAAAAGAGGAAATGAACAAATTAATTGGATCACGAACGACACAAAAGAGCCTTCAACCTTATAATTGTTGGTATAAAAGAGCAAAAAAAATAGGACACATTAGAAACAGTAAAAGAACAACAAAAAACTCAATCACAAATTCAAACAACTTATTTGACAGTAGCCCAAAGGGTGGGACATATTTGTGAGCATAAGCATAGACTAATCCATGTTTAGGTAAGTTGCAATGACCACAAATTAGATATACTTAATAATTTCCAAGTCTAAAAGGGTTAGGAATCTTTATAAATGAATATCTTATCCTAGAAGACCAAGTTGAACTAAGGAAAGAGGTCTGAAAGGTAAAGGAGGCAAGAAATGAAGGGAAATGGGAAATCATTAGAAATAGGAAAGTTATTATTATAGATAGAGTCCAAAATAAAATTGATAAATAGGAATTAGGAACACTTTGGATCCTATTCTAGAACTATTGTGGTTTTCCATGGCATAAAGGTCCTATGTTAAGTTGGATCTCGAGTGATATTGATCTCATTCTCTTAGTTAAAACCTGGGAGCATGACGAATCTATGGTCCCCCACATTGACAGTTTCATTCTTTGGTCTACTTGGAACAAGAAATCCTCTCGCAAAGGCGTCGGTGGTATAGCCTATTATATAAAAAATAACATTTCTTCCCACATTTAGCTTCATAATATTGACCCCCTCAACCAGTACATTTGGATTGAAATATTTGACTCTAATACCAATATTATTTTTCTTACAATTTGTTATTTTTATCCTATCAACTCTACCTCCTATAAGAAGAACAACCTAGATAAAAATTGTCCCTTCGTTACCTTAGAAAAATATATCCACGGTCTAAGGAATGAAGGAAACATCCTTTTGTTTGGAAACTTCAATGCTCAAACTGCTACTAACCAAACCACTCTATTAAGTAATAACTCTAACCCTAACCCCCTATGGCTTGATGAGGATTGTGACTTAGCTAGTAAATTCAAAACAAATTATGAAGATGTTATTGAGAACCTATTTGGTACCGAGCTAATCAAAATTTTCAGCTCCCAAGAACTAATTATTTGTAATAGGATTAATAAGTGGCTTAACTCTAGCCATATGACTTGTATTCATGGGTGCAATAACAACGTTTTGGACTATGTGATATCTATTAGCCAGGTTCTCAACCATATTGTTAATTTTGACCTCCTAAGTGACCATGAGCCTGACTTTGTCTACATAACTCTATCCTTAACCCTTAACCCTTAACCTTGATATATACACCAGCCACATGCAAAATAATGGTGAGAGCCAAAGACACATTCACTTTGACAAAATCAAAAGGGCTCTCTTCTTAAAACATTTAACTAGGGATTTAGGTTTCTTAACGTATAATGATAACATTGATCACATCTACCAAAATTTTACTACTATCCTTTCCACTACCATTAACAAATTCTCTAATGAGGTATTGTATAAAAATAACAATAATACTTACAACCCGAGGTATGATAATGTTTGTAAGTATGCTAGGAAATTGATTAGAGATGCTCCTAATGACATTGTTAAGTGTGATAAAATCAGTGTGCACAAATCTCTTATAAAAAAGAATAAAAGGTACTATATAGATAAGAGGCAAGATCGTCTTCTTAACCTCTCTAAATTTGAGCTTATAAAGTTTTGAAGGAATATTCTCGTATGTAAATCGAAATAAAATAATTCGATCCCCTTAAACGAATAAGATATCTATCTTAAGAAACTTTATGACTCCCTGGACACCATGGGCAACATCAGAAACACTCCTATAGAGGAAGACACCTTTTCTTTGGAATACGTAGAGTTCAATATTAAGAAACTCGCGAATGGGAAATCTAGGGATATTTAAAATTACCAAGCCAGGATTCTAAAAATGGGAAGGTCCATCCTCCTCCCACATCTACACAAACTCCTCGATTTTGAAGTCAAGAACGGCTTCCCTAAGCTATGGACACAAAGCATTATTGTGCATATATTTAAAAGTGGGGATAAAAACGTTCCCTCTAACTATAGGACTATCATGTTTCACCACATTTTAGCCAAATTGTACGGGCTCATTTTGGAAAAAAAAATATTAGCACATGGCTTAAAATCCATGGTAAAAAGCCAAAGGGAAAGTTAGTTTTAGAAAGCATCACTCAACTATTGACCACCTTGTCACTCTTAAGACCATTGCCGAGGAATGTCGCAATAGTAAGTTTGATCCCTTTTGTTGCTTTGTTGACTTTAGAGAAGCTTTTGACACAATTCCTCACGATAAGTTATATCAAAGACTCGATGAGATAATGGTTTGTTAGATTTTAAACTTTTGTGGCGTTCCTCTGTAGAGAAAGAGTTTATATTTTCCCTCAATGGTATGTGAAATATGTCAACATTTCAAATCCCAAAGAAGATACATCATCAAGATTGTGAGTGAAGAAAGAAGAGTCAATGCAGAGGATGAATAAATAGATAACAAATGAACAAAATCAAAAACCTAAAAGCTCGGCTAAAACCAAAAAAATATATAACAACTTAAACTAAAATAATTAAAATTAAAGAATTGATAATCTCATAATTCAATAAAATAGATTCAATAAATTAAATAATGAAATAAATTTTATTTTTTTATTTTTTTTAGTAATCAATAGATTCTATAAATTAAATAATAAAATATTTTTTATAAATAAATAATTATTAATAATAATTATTTATTTACAATAATTATAGCCCATAATACTAATAAAGATGTTATAAAAGTTATATTATTGTTAACAATGGGCTATTATTAAATCCTAAATGCATAGTCTAACTTATAAACGAAATGGCATTTTTCACCATATTTTTTGTTGTTAATTGTAACCAAAATTCTATAGATATTTTTTTTTTAAATCAAGTTTAAGTTGTTTAATTTGTATATTTTGAGTGCCCTCGGGGTTTTTTGGGGTGCTGGGCCCATTTATGCATTTTAAAATGCATTTTAAACAACAAAAAATTTCATTTACCAGATTCCAGTGAAAAGGTCTATTTCGTTTATAAATTAGACTACATCAGTCCTAAATATATAAAAATCTAAACTAAAATGATTAAAATGAAATATTTAATAATCTAAAAAAATAAATAGTAATCAATACAATATATATATATATATATATCTCTCTCTCTCTCTATATATATATATATAATAATGAAATGATTTTTATAAATAAATAATGATTAATTTATAATAATTATAATTCATTTATTAAAAAATAAGTACTAATAATAATTATTTATTTATAATAATTATAGTTATAATGATGAAGATGTTATAAAGGTTAAATTTAATAATGAATGAATATTAATTATCCTAAAGTTAAAATTAGAATCAAATTATTGAAAATTAATAAATTGAATTATTATGAGTTAATGTTATAATTTAATTTATTTAAGAATTAAGTTAAGGATAGATAATTGTACCTAAGTTGTTATACCTCAGAAGAAGTGACGGAGTTAATCTAACTGATTAGAGGAAATCAACTTCCGATGATCTCAATGTCACTATCCCTGTTGAAATTATGTGGATGTTTTATAATCTCAAGAGCTTCCCTAATTTTCCTCTTCTGATACTGATCTTCTCTAGTGATAATCCTGGCATTCTCTAAGAAAATCTAATGCTTAGTTTTTCAGTAATGTTCAGCAAGAGAGGAAGAGCGAGATATTTCATTCTTAATATCAGCTCCATGCTCCTTCAACCTTCTTTGCAATGAGCGCCTTGTTGCACCACACTTGAGGCCTTTGGGAGTTAACCTTTCTTTCAGATCTTTTTATAGATTTCTCAATGGCCTTATCCTTATAACCTATACTTTTAAATACAGAGGTTAATGGTTCCTCTCGAGATGAGGGTTGTTGTTACTAGGTTATACGAGATTGTTATTTCCAATCTTAAGACCACCGAGGGTTGGTTTAAAGAGATTAAATGCAACATCGATGTTAAGCAAGGATGTCGCCTATCCCCTACCCTTTTTTGGAATTTACATTGACAAGCTTGAATAATGTTTAGACGTTGTTTTTTTTGAAGGACCCAAGCTCACAAATATAGTCATTACTCTTCTCCTTTATGCCGATGATTTCATTCTGCTTGCCAGAATCGTTGATGATCTTGACAAGTAGCTTAGAACCCTCCATGGTTAATACTCCAAGACATGTATGATTGTTAATAAAAAGACTCTAAAGTCATGATAATTAAATAAAAAAAGATCAACTATGATCATTTCATTTATGATAACAATTACTTAGAGAAGGTTTCTTCTTACAAATATTTAGGTATTGACATTCACCATAAGCTCAACAAGGAATATAGCATTGAGAAAACAATTATAGGAGGTTGGAAATCATACTATGAGTTTGATAACAATTGTAAGTCGATTGATCTTTTGGTTTTGAGTAAAAAAATGTTCCTCTTCAAGAATCTCGTCACCCATTTTATTTTGTATGGATGTGATGTGTGGGGTTGCAATATATCTAGAAATTCATGGAGAAATATTGAAATGATCCAAAAGAAATTTATAACCTACAACCTCGTGATTAAAGGTAATACTCCCTACCCTATTCTCTTGCTTGAAGCTAGAATTTCCCCTATTGAAAGCATGGTTATGTTTAGGTATCTTATGTATAAGAAGAATTTGTCTAACATTGAAGCTGAGAAGCTCCCCAAAATTGCTTTTGATTCTATTCAAAACCCCCATCTTCAGCTCAAGCGAGGTTGACATAAGGATGCCAAGTATTGGCTCGACCATTGGGGGATAAAGGAGGGGTTCATCTTGGAGACTAAGGATAATATTAAAAACATCCTTACTTCCAAATTTAAAGATATGTTGTGGAGTGATAAGGAGTTGAAGGGGAAAAGGGAGCTAAGGTATTACAAGGAGGTGATCAACCTCACTCTTGTTAATCATAATTAACTTTCTATCTTGACTAGCATTGAGAAGAAAATGAACATTGCAAAGATAAGAAATAATTCCAATGAGCTTCAAAGTGAAACTAGGTGTTGGTTTATTCCCAAAACACCTTGGGACGAAAGAATCAACCTCCTCTACAATACTAAGGGAGTCGAAGATTAAAATCACTTTCTCTTGGATTTCGCAAGCCTTAATGATGATCTCATGATGATGCATGCTTCCAACTTTTGAGTGATGCTTGGATGGATGTTGAGATGTCGATTGGTTTGTTCGGCATGAGATGACTTACTTCCCTTCTAGAGATGCACCAAATTTTATTCTATGATGCATGCTTGGAAAGATAGATGATAGATAGAGATGGGAGGTGGTTGGTTTCATCGTCTAGATATATGGTTGGTTGATTGGTTAATCTAGAGATAGAGAATTCTGTATGTCCCTATAACGATCACATCCGTTCCCATTTTCAAAACATTTTCCACACTACCAACCTTCTTGACTTGTTAAGTCAACAAAACTATAATGACCTTGAAACACTTCTCTCCCTTTTTTTTATCATAGAAATAAAATATACAATAATATCAATTAATCACTCCTTTTTTAAGGTTCGCTAAACCATATTGGTCTTAGTGGATGTTAATCATCATCACCATCATCATGTGTGTGTGTGTGTGTGTGCGTATATAACAAATATAAAACAAAATGCTAAAAATAAATAAATAAATATGAATTTAAAAACAAAACAAAACAAAAAACAAATATAGTTAAAAAACAAAAAAAACAAAAAAAAATCAAACCGCCACCAAAGGGCCAAAGCAGGGCCAGAGTGGCGGTGGACCATATATCCCCCGACATGGGTAGAGTGGTGGTGGACCCTCTATTCCCTAGCACAGTGGAGGGTCGA
The DNA here is from genome assembly GCA_034641835.2 of Pinus albicaulis. Classification (NCBI taxonomy): domain Eukaryota; kingdom Viridiplantae; phylum Streptophyta; class Pinopsida; order Pinales; family Pinaceae; genus Pinus; species Pinus albicaulis. The sequence goes on from CM076573.1 coordinate 950,456,353, forward strand.
TTCCCACCCATCGCTCTGGCTACACTGCATCCCTCTAACAACAGTTTGATTATTTTGATTTTTTTAAATTTATATTTATTTATTATTTTGTTTTGTTTTTATTTTTTTTTTTTTTTTTTTAACCGAAACGGGTGTATCTTTATTTGAATTGGGAGAAATTTGGACTTACGCCAATGCTGCCATCATTACATTACATCTATTTCTATTCCATATTGCATGCTGCAGAATCCTCATGGGTTACATAGGTGGATAGAACTATCCCCGTTTATGAGAATTTGACCTTTACCAAGAGTACAGCCCTTATTTGCCAACAGATCAGCTTCGCTATTCAGATTTCTGAGAATGTGAAAGCATTTGTAGGATTCAAAATCGAGGAGGACTTCCTTCAATCTGCTCAGAGTTTTGTTAAGACTTGCATTGTTGAACAAATTCTCCGAATTTAACTTTTTGATTAAGATCTCGGAATCTCCGAAGACTTGGATTTCTTTGTCCCCTCTATCTCTGGCAATTTGGCAGGCTTTAAGAAGGCTTAAAATCTCGGCTTGATTGTTGGATTTCTGCCCAATGCCCCAGGAGAAGGTGTCCCTTTTGACTCCAACCGGGTCATAGATGACCCCACCTGCTCCAGCAGCCCCGGGGTTACCTTTGGAGGCGCCATCAAAGAAGATCGTGGATATTTTTTGTTTTTTCCACCATTCTTGAAAGTTCTGTTCAGTTTCTCTTATTCTCCAAACTGGATTCACCGATTGAGGGCCAGAGAGCAACCTCCGGGGGGAGGGGGAGAGAGGGCCCAACCACCTTTCTTCTTCAGGAAGCAGCAAAGGATCTGCAGAAAAGTACTGCTGTTGGGCAGCTTCCAGGAGGAGGGATTTCGCTTTGGCAACTACAGCTAGAGGAGTTTGTTCCTTTCCGTTGAAGATCAAGTCATTCCGGGCCAGCCAATTCTGCCAGTAAGTGAATTTGGGGATGGCATTCCAGATTTTCCTCCAAAAAGATTTGCTGGGGATTTTGTGGGGATAGCAATGATTCCAGGCGTCGAAGAGATCAGCTACAGTGTTGTACGAGGGAATAGTGATTTGGAACTCATGAAGGATAAGACACCACACCTCTTTGACAAACTTGCAGTCCATGAAGAGGTGCTTAGCAGTTTCTTCACTGTTTCTGCACAACTCGCATCTGTGAGGCCCAGCGATGCCTCTTTTCATCAGGTTGTCTCCGGTTAGCAGTTTGTTATGAGCCAACGTCCAAAAAAAGAAGTTAATCTCTTGCAGAGCAGGGGTTTCATACTTTCTTCCGTAAATCCCATTTCCGTCGTTCGATGGGTCGAGGGCGTCAAGGCCGCACCGATGTATAGTTTGTTTTTATTTTTAAATTTAAAATTTGTAATTTAATTTTTTTTTAAATTAAAATGGATAAATTTGGTTTTTTTTTTAAATTTAAATTAAAAAAATTGGTTATAATTTTTTTTTTTTTTTTTTAATTGTAAAATTACATTAGGTTACTTTTAATTTGAATTTGTTTATCTTCACTTTTTATTTTTAATTAGTTTAACATTTTTTTAATATATATATATATATATAGTTTTGAATTTGAATTATTATTTTTATTTAAGTTAATATTGTTGTTTTTTTTTACAATTTTATGTGTTTTTTTAAATGTTTTGTTTTATTTTTAAATTTTTTTGTTAGATTATTTTTTATTTTTTATTTTTATTTTTATAATGTTTTTTTAAAGACGTTATAAGGTTTTTTTTAATTACTAAAATATTTAAAATCAAAGTGTGTGTGAGAAAATGGTATTAAAGAAGTTATCTATGAATTTTTACGGATTAATGACAACAATTACAGTGTCTAAAGTTGCAACTGGACCCTCTATAAATGCTACTCAACAAAACCAAAGTAACTCCTACGGTAAAAGTCAAACAACTGACCCTTAGTCAAAATCAATGAAGAATGTTAGAGAATGAAAGATGGCACTACTGAAAATAAAATGGACTTTTCATGGTATATTAAAGATAGACAAAGCAACGAAGGGGGATAAATGTTTATATATTGCGTTGAGCTTCGATATGGTGAAAATTATGAGGTAGTTATCAAGGTACGAGATATATATTTGGTGCCTCATGCATATATTTTTTATGTTCTTGTAAAACTTCATTTTTTTCTTTTTCCCTTTTTATATGTTTATATTAATTTACTTAATTATTTATTTTGTACTTGACGATTATGTACAACACTAGCATGATTCCTACAACAAAAAAATTGCATAACCATTGAAAAAGACTAACTACAATATAGTTTTATTCAATAAAAATTTAATGCTACTAAAGTTCTTCCAAATGCAATGCAAGAAGTTGGTTTGAGGAAAGAGTATTTTAATAATTCATGTATGGAAAAAAGACAAAGGAATCTGACCACTGTTAGATGGAATGATTGAAAAGGGATACTTTAGGAGATTTGCACACATCGAAGATCAAATAGGAGAGGAAAATGACCAAACTGAAGCACAAAATACTGTGAAAGAACATAATAATGAAGCCCTAGAATATGATGAACATGGATTATATGATATTTTTTATTAAATTTAAGCTATGCTTCAAAATCAACTCAATTTTGAGAACTATTCATTAGTTATACTTGTAATGTTTTGACTTTAAGATTTTACGATAACAATAAGTATTTAATTATTATTGTTATATGTTTACTATTTTTATTATCTGGCTTCCACTTTAATTTTTATGTGAATCATTATCTTTTTGAAAAAAAAAAAAAACTTTCAATATCACTATTTTTTAACATAAAATTCATAAAAAAAATGTTATTTTAAAACTTTTTTGTTCAAATTTTCCTATAAAAATAATTTATTTGACATGTCCTTTTAACAAAAAAATCTCAAAATGTGTATTTTTTAATTATATCTATATTCAAAATGTTTATTTTTTTGTCAAATGTTTAAAATTATTATCTTTTTCGTGACAATTATTTTATGTACAAGGAAGATTTATAAAAAATATCCCTCAATTTCATTAAAATATTATTTTAGTGAAAAAAAGAAGAAAAGAGGAAGTTTAGCTACAGTCAAAGAGCTCATTATTCAAGGAAATATTAAAAGGATTACTTAAAAAAACCCTAAGTTCATTTCGACTAAGCAAAATGGAATTAATCACTGAAGAGAAAGGAATAGAGTCTAAGTCAGAAATGAAGGAAGGAATATGACAACGGGGCAATCTCTTAACCTCCCTTTTTCTACTCTGGCAATTTTAACCAATAAGTCGAGAGTGTTAATATCTCAAATATCTGAGATTTGAGATATTAATTCCAAGCCCTTATGTTATGCGCTCTATATTAATACATATATTACTCACTATAGTTAGCAGTTGAGCCACAACCTATCGTTCTTCCGAATCAGCGTTCTGTTAGGCCATACCTTAATTATTATGCGCTTGTATATAACTCAACGACGTCATATGAATATTCACACAGCATTCGAATGTTACCATATATGCACATTCGCTTATATATATGTACCGACTTTAATAAAAGATTATCCGTCACTTATATATATCATCGCATATAATCACAACTTGGATTAAACCCGCGAACCTTCACATACGTATGCATGGGCCCAACACTAACGGCCTTCTCCATCCGACGGCTGTTATCACGTCGCGCCGCCTCATCTGATCGGACAGGTATCGCTCGGATAACTTGCGCGAAAAATAACGCGCGATGGCGCGTAGTGGAGGGTGGTTTTGCTATTTCGCTTGGGGACACGTGTCATTCAGTCTGTGGAATCGCTCCCAACTCCTCAAATACCACTCACCGTATAAAGGTGGTGCGATGAAACCCGCCATTCAGCTCCAAACCGCCGTCACTGTTCATCTGGTCATGGTTCCGCTTCTCCCTCGACGCGCCAGGTTCCATTCCGCCTTTCACTCATGGTTCTGATTTATACACCCGCTCCCTTCAATGAGGAGTCAATACTTGGCACAGGCCATTGCCGAAGTTCAACACACATAAATGAACTAGTTACCCTTTTGGTCTCGGTCGGTCTTCTACGCAGTCTATGTAACTAATCACAGGGTTCTTATTCATCCTTCTACACAAGGATTCCTATTATGGATTGTACAGAGGTCTATCACTCCGCTCATATCCTTACTTATGGGATTCATACTTCACTTACACAGAAATCAATCATCATTCACCGAGAGCCAATTATTCACGCAGGAATTAATCGACAAGGGTACAACTATACTGAAGCAGTTCTTATTTACACCGTGAATTAAATTACTAAGTCTCCATGTAATTCGATCAAGAAGACATAAAGTCGCACATGTAACTCATAAACAGATATATATATATATATATATATATATATATATATGTATATATAGGCGATAAATCTCAAAACAAATTCTTACAATTTCATGACAGGCCAGATATTCAGTTTAGTGGCCATTATCCTCCTATTCTGTTGTTGAAGAGGTTCTCTACCTCTCTCTCTCTCTCTCTGACTCTCCTCTCTCTCTCTATTTAGACTCTTCAGGGTTACATTTATACCACAAGGATGACTAGAATCAGTTCAGGTCTCCAAACAGTTCAGCAACTCTTAGCATTCCCAATTCCTAAATTTAGACTCAATAACTAAACTAATCCTAAACTGACTCTTTGTATTCCTATCTTAACCAATTCTTATGTTCTCAAAATAGCTTGAGAACAATTACAATTCCCTACCAAAATATTCAAAATATTAACATTTACAAGAAATTCAAAGTACATGGGACCCCCTATGTCTACTTATGTACAAAGTAACTTTTGAGCCTAATGCCCCTGCATCAGACTCCCAAGCTTCAAATTTTTCATGGTCTCCTGATCATGTGCTCTTCGTCTCTACCTCCAGGATCCCATACTTGGTTTTGCTTCCCTCCATCAGCTGCATCATCCTTCAGCTGATCTTCTCCAGGCTTCCAGACTTTGTTCTGTAAGTCACTTCCAGCTATACTTTCACAATCTGCCATTGTCTTTCTCCTACTGAAACTCTCCTGCTTTCCTACTGTTGTCTGCTGCTCCTGAGTCACTCTCTTCACCAGTCTTCTGATGTACTCAATCTCTATGTCCAGCTTATCTTCTAGCTGGAAATTATCTTGTCCTCTGCTGTTGCCTTCAATCTCTGTCGCTGCCAATATTGCTGCTCTTGCTATCTCACATGCTATTAACATGTTTATTTCTTCTTCAGGTGCCATCCTCCATGTTTCATCTGCTTCCACCATGGGTGTTGCCGCTGCCAATGTTGCCTCCATGGGTGTCACTGCCTCCGTGGGTGTTGCTGCCTCCCCTTCTTGTCCCTCTGCAACACTTTTCTTTTGTTCATCATCTGCAAATTCATTCTTAGAAAACAATTCACTATTTGATTTCCTACCAGTAGTGACATACTCCTCCAGTATACTAGTAAACAGAATTTGATTCTGCAAGCTAGTATCTACTCCTCTCTTATTCACAGCTTCAGGCATCCTTGCTCCAGGGTCTGCAATCCCTTTCTCTTCTTCAAATGCTCTCAGCAAACAGTTCAGCCATTTCTCCTGTGTTTTTTTTATATCTTCAACATGCTGGAAGTTAGCTCCAACATCTCTTCCTTCCTCTTGGGAAATCTTCAACAACTACCTCTCATCCTCTTGATGGATTATGGAAATCCAATCAAGTTCTTGGAGCTTTTCCTTCTCATATTCTGTCAGCATGGAATGTTGATTCCTCCTCACTTCAGCAGCTTTTAAAATCTGCACTCTAGTCTGCTCTTGGCCCATCAGTCTGGCCAATTCTTCTCTGTCAATGACAGTGATAATTCCCTGCATACGAGACATGGTTGTCTCGTCCTCCTTCAACAACAGTTTTTCTTCTCTCAAGACAATTTCAAAGGATGAATTGTCTTCTGCATCACCTGTACACATTAAAAAACTGTCAGTGTTAAAACCATGAGACCCAATGGTCTCAATTGATGACCTAGTCACCAATTCTTCTCCCGGCATTTCTAAGTCTGGTTCAAGGCTCAGAAATTCTTCATCATCTTTTCCTTCAGCTGTCAGAGTCATCTCTACTGCTCCAATCATCATGCCCAGATGCCGGTCCTTCGCTATGTTTTCAGCCAACATATTTTCCTTCTCATCCATTTCTCTGACAACTTCCAACTGCTGTTCTTCCTCTTTCTCTGTATGATTAACACATGAATCATCAGCAGTAAAGTTCCAGTGCTTCAATGTCTCCTTCTTCTCTAACAACACATCAGTATGTTGTGCAGAGCTCCTTTCCAAACCTTCTGCCAGCACCTCAGCATGCTGATCTGCATCCTCCATGAGACTGTTAGCTAGCCTCACTTTTCTTCCATCATCTGCTTCATGAACTCCATCCATGAATATCTTCCTGCCTTGCTTTCCCAGCGACTCATTCAGTGCATAGGTCCTCTGCTCCTCCAATTCTCTTCTATGATAATCCAACCTCCTATATAACTCAACAACTTCAATAGGAGTAGATTTCGGGAACCTTACACAACCTTTTATGCCTCTGCTTATTCTTGACCAATCCTCTGTTAGCCCTTCTCTCTCAGCTTCAAAATTCTATTGGATATCTTCATTTGACCCTTTTTTCTTCATCTCTCCCTGAGATCTCACTATCTCAGCATTGATCTGAACAAATTCCAGATTCAATGTCTTCTCCTCATCAACAAACTCTGAAGCTTGTTCATCTTCCTGTGGTGTACCTACAAACACACACAACTTTTTAGTTTTCAAATCACAAGACTCTTCAGTCTTGGCTGCTCCCTCAAGCACTTCTTCTTGAACAGGTCTGCGCATGGAATCTTCAATTTCCATCTTTGCCTCAAGAACTCTAGGTTCTTCTTCCTCTGTGGAGTCTTTCATCACTTCACATTTGTCAGACTCAAGAACACAAGCCCTCACATCATCTGGACTTGTCGAATAACTCAGGGATTCCTCAATGATTTCCTCCTCAGCAAGACAAGATTCTTGCTGCCTCAAGTCTTCACTATGTCTCACAAGATCTCTTGCAGGTCTCCACTCTTTATCTGTGCTCTATTCTGCTTCACAAGCAGAAATTTCTTCTTTCAACTTAGCTGCTCTGAGTTCTTCTCTCAACAAGGCAATCTTCTTTTGCCTCAACCACATCTGTAATGGTTGCCATTTCACATTCTTTCTCATGAGCCAACCAACTCTCTGGCTTTCTTCTATCCTCAGTTTCAATCTGTTGAACTCTTCCTTGATCTCATAAAATTCTTTCCAATATTCTTCATCTGTGAGTCTCTTCCTCATGCCATTTTCTTTGGCATCTTCCCACACTATATTGCTGTGGCCTCTTTTAGAACCTCTACAATCACTACAATCCCTGCCATGGCTCTCAGTAGCCATTTTATTCTCTAGGATTTCTTCACTCACAAGCTGCTCTAAGCCTCTGCAACAACAAGCTCTCTTGTTGCAACTTACCTCACCAAGCTTCTCTCTGAGCTCCGGCTTTTGGCAAGTACTGGTCCCCTTCTCTGCAGGAACCTTCTAGGCTTCACTCTGCAACTTCTCTCAAGAACACCTCTGCTCTCTGCTCATCCAACCTCTGTTGGGAATCTTCCAGGTTTTTCCACACTCTTTCTGCACTCAGAATCCGTTGCTAGATTCTTCTATCACTGCTCTCAAAGCTGTGATCTACTTCTGCTGATATGTATTCAATTGTCTGCACTCTGACTCCTACAAACAATACTCTAACCAGAGTTAAACACTACTCATCTTCTCTTGAGAACACTACAAATGTCCTCCTTATCCAGCCTCTAGCTGAATACCAGGCTCACTACGTTCACTGCCAAAATCTGTCTTCAATTTTCAGAAACCATAATTCTGCAACTACAAATTCAATCAGATTAAAGTTAATTACCTACAAGATCATGATCCTGTCCTCCACACACTTCACAATCCTGTTCGCTTCAAATATGTATGCTGCATGTCAGGCTTCCAAATCTGCAGTCTTCTGTTAAACAGACTTCAACTTTTCTTTCTTGCTCAGTACGTGTGCATTTCCAAAACAAACTTTTCAGCGAGCTAACTAAATTCTAGCTCTGATACCACTTGACAACGGGGCAATCTCTTAACCCCCCTTTTTCTACTCTGGAAATTTTAACCAATAAGTCGAGAGTGTTAATATCTCAAATATCTGAGATTTGAGATATTAATTCCAAGCCCTTATGTTATGCGCTCTATATTAATACATATATTACTCACTATAGTTAGCATTTGAGCCACAACCTATCGTTCTTCCGAATCAACGTTCTGTTAGGCCATACCTTAATTATTATGCGCTTGTATATAACTCAACGACATCATATGAATATTCACACAGCATTCGAATGTTACCATATATGCACATTCGCTTATATATATGTACCGACTTTAATAAAAGATTATCCGTCACTTATATATATCATCGCATATAATCACAACTTGGATTAAACCCGCAAACCTTCACATACGTATGCATGGGCCCAGCGCTAACGACCTTCTCCATTCGACGGCTGTTATCACATCGCGCCGCCTCATCTGATCGGACGGGTATCGCTCAGATAACTTGCGCGAACAATAACGCGCGATGGCGCACAGTGGAGGGTGGTTTTGATATTTCGCTCGGGGACACGTGTCGGTCAGTCTGTGGAATCGCTCCCAACTCCTCAAATACCACTCACCATATAAAGGTGGTGTGATGAAACCCATCGTTCAGCTCCAAACCACCGTCACTGTTCATCTGGTCATGGTTCCGCTTCTCCCTCGACGCGACAGGTTCCATTCCACCTTTCACTCGTGTTTCCGATTTATACACCCGCTCCCTTCAATGAGGAGTCAATACTTGGCATAGGCCATTGCCGAAGTTCAACACACATAAATGAACTGGTTACCCTTTTGGTCTCGGCTGGTCTTCTACGCAGTCTATGTAACTAATCACAGGGTTCTTATTCGTCCTTCTACACAAGGATTCCTATTATGGATTGTACAGAGGTCTATCACTCCGCTCGTATCCTTACTTATGGGATTCAGACTTCACTTACACAAAAATCAATCATCATTCACCGAGAGCCAATTATTCACGCAGGAATTAATTGAAAAGGGTACAACTATACTGAAGCAGTTATTATTTACACCATGAATTAACTTACTTAGTCTCCATGTAATTCGATCGAGAAGACATAAAATCACACATGTAACTCATAAACAATTCTTCATAAACAGATATATATATGTATATACAGGCGATAAATCTCAAAACAAATTCTTACAATCTCATGACAGGCCAGATATTCAGTTCAGTGGCCATTATCCTCCTATTCTGTTGCTAAAGAGGTTCTCTACCTCTATCTCTCTCTCTGACTCTCCTCTCTCTCTCTATTTAAACTCTTCAGGGTTACATTTATACCACAAGGATGACTAGAATCAGTTCAGGTCTCCAAACAGTTCATCAACTCTTAGCATTCCCAATTCCTGAATTTAGACTCAATAACTAAACTAATCCTAAACTGACTCTTCGTATTCCTATCTTAACCAATTCTTATGTTCTCAAAATAGCTTGAGAACAATTACAATTCCCTACCAAAATATTCAAAATATTAACATTTACAAGAAATTCAAAGTACATGGGACCCCCTATGTCTACTTATGTACAAAGTAACTTTTGAGCCTAATGCCCCTGCATCAGAATATTTCCAGAAACTTCATATAACTATGCTTCAATGTTATTTAAAATTAAAGGGACTCTTGTAGGGAAAGATGTTACTATTTTTATCTCACTTGTTGAAGATAAGAATTATTTAAACCCTAAATTTGATAACCAATTGTTTATTCCTGAGTCAAATATAATTGCAAAATTAGACTTCCGGAACACAAAACAATATGACATAAGAAATTTACAATTAAATATTGGGGACTATACATTTATATTGCAATTCTTTGTTTAATCCTTATGGGACAATTGGGGTGACATAATTTTGGGTTCACGCTAGATGGAAACACTAGGGTCCTTTATCCTAAATATGAAGAAGAAGTTTGTAACATTTTCCTACATGAAGAAGAAAATAACACTCCAGGATGTTACCCTGAAGCCAAATTCAATAACACGAGAAGACATACAAGATATCTCAAAATTAAATTTTCAAGAAAGTACAATAGCAATACAAAATATGCAAAGGAAAGTTGAAAAAATCATCGTTGACAAAAATGAATAAATTTCTCGGCTTAGGAACCATATTTAAAAATTATTGACACAAATTAAGTAGCTTAAGAAGGACAAGAAGTTATTGGAAAACAAGGTAGAACAACTTATCGAGAAGGAAGCATCGATATCTTCACATGTAGAAATTCAAGTTGAAGAAAAAGGAACGAATATTGATCTAGCGAATATCACAACTCAAGAAGAAGACAAGCCAAATGAAGTAAAATCATATTTTGATGTTGTAGTTCAAACGATGAAAAATCTGAATGAAGATTTTGTAACCAACACAATGACAATAGTATTGAAAGTAAATCAAGAAGTTGTCACACACATTATAAGGGAAAATCAAACCCAATAACCCCTTATCGAGATATGAGTCACAAGAGAAGAAAACTAAACCAATTTACAGATCCATGTCATTCAGAGTAGAAATAAATGACTTATGTTTCAAAAAATGTCGATGTCACCACAATTTAGCTTGTGATAAAAATCGTCTAAAGTTTCCAGTAACCGCAAGATTCCGCAGAAGATTGATTTGGGATGGTTAGATCATTTCTCAATTCGACAATTCTCTTTATCATTGAAAGGATCTTATCATATTGTATCAACGAAGATGAAAAATTGAAGAATTTTGGAAGACACAAATAGATTACAAATACATATAAACATATAACACACCTTGTCAACCATAAGCTTTGAGGACAAAGCTTTATATATATATATATATATATATATATATATATATATATATATATATATATATATATATATATATATATATATATATCATAGTGATGATTAATTAGTGATCATTAACTAGTGATTAATATAGAAGAGACATATCTCTAAGGACATGGTCGTTTATGAAAGGGAACTTGCCTAGGTATATAAGCGGGCCCTCATTTGTAACATTGACATCCCATATCTCATATCTTTTGTACGTTCCTTGTATAAATATTCTAGTCCTGTAATATATATTTACATATTTTATATTTTTTGAGTATTTTGTTGCATATACAAACTTTGTTCGTTATATATATCTTACACATTTTATTTATTACATGCAAAAGTAGAAAAATAGTACTAATCAAATCTAGGATATAAGAAAATTAAACCTCACAGTATATATTTCAACCTTTTTTATTAGATTTGTTGTGACAATTTGTCTAGTGGAATCTCCATGGAAATTTATGGATCTGATCCGAATGGAAATTTACCCATGGTAATGTAAATAAAAGCCATAAATAACTCACCCATGGTAATGTAACTAAAAAAGGCTATAAATAATCAACCTCACTTTGTAAGAGGACGGATTTTCCAACACAACGTAGTTGCAATCATCATTCTAATCTAATCAAAATTATTTTTTTGATTTATTTTCTGGGTTAGTTTACTACATGGGTTTCTTCTTTCTGCTGCAGAAATTACTCAGATCTTGGGCCCCAAAGATTTGGATCAGTGGTATCAAAGCAAGTTATGACTCCATGAAAATCAGGGTTTCAAAATGGTTGATCCACAATTCAATCCTGAAAAGTCATCCAACACAATGAAGATCGATACGTCTGAGTCAATGTCAATGTAGCACCCTCCTCCCACATATACCCAAGTAACCATACAACTGTGGAAAACACGTGACGAAGAGTTACTATGATATGATTCAACCTCCTAGGTGACCTTAACGAAGTGGAATCGATGGAAACACGTCAAACAAACTTTCCACATCAACAACAGAACTCCCAGGAGCCAACCCAACCACTCAGGTATCCAACCCCTAGGTCCCACTGATTTTTTAGACTATTTAATCCCTAGACGCTCCCTTCATATGGGGAAGGATGCATCTGGGAGGCTCTGGACGCTCCCACAACATAGGCATGCATACGTCCAAAGGAATTTATCCCATAGACCTGTGCCAATTTCCTCGAGATTTGAACCACTTTTTCAGGCCCACAACCCAGGTCACTGCCCAGAACTCAATGACAAGTTCAGAAATGAAATATAACAACAAACTAATGGTGCACAAACAAACACTTGAACAAGGACTTAATTGGACCCCTACTAGCCATGACCGACATTTCATCAAAAATGTCACAAATATGTAATCTACGGGTTTAAATAACATATCTGAGCATAGGGGTCTCATACTTATCTGAGAATCGTTGAGAAGCATTCTTGCCTCATCACATTAACTACATTATCATCTATTTAGTTATAGATATAGTGTTCATTCATTTACGAATAAAAACATGATGAATTCCATACTTCATCACCATCATAAAACTCAATCATAACCAACATATAAGAAATAGAAATGACAAGCACATAACAACCATATAAGCCAAATAATAATAAGCATATTTACCCATCAATACAAGGGGAAAAGAGATCCTATTTCCGTAAGAAAAATGCAACCAAGTATGAGACTTCCACGTTCCACTCGACCATAGACATGGCTGAGCCAAATCTCTCTTTAGTCAATCACCCCTGTGCCATATTCCAAGCATGAATGTTGGATCTCATAAAAATCATCAATCAAAACCAAAATCGGGGCTTCCAGAGGCCAAACCACCTCAACACTCAACTAGTGATTCCACCTCACGGTCGTACATCACAACCATAACCAGATTGGTCTCCACCCAAGCTATCTAGGGCTCCAGAGCATTTGTTCCAACCAGGGCTTCCAAGACTAGTAACTCAACCCACAACTAAAGGAACATGAGAACCAACCAAAAACTAAACAATGAAAATTAACCCACAACACCATGGATATCCAGAAAATGGAAAGGCTAGGCAAATCCACTGTCAATCCAGGCAATCCTCCATGCTAATGACATATCATGACCAAGAAACCACATGCATACACCATGCATGCCAAAACTAGCGAGGAAAACATACATGCAACTCAGTACCTGCAATCAAAACTCGTTGTAGTTGTTGATCCTAATGTCCTCTTGCGCTTTCCTGCTCTTAATTTTACTTCTTGTTCCAAATCTCCAAGTATGCCACACCCTCCAAGAGTGATCCAAGAAACTCTAAGTGTCTAAGAGTATGAGAGAGAGAATAGAATGAGAGCTCCAAAACTGAATTGAAAAAAGCCATGAACTGATCCTCATAAGACTTTTTATTAACGAGGCCTTTAGTTTCTTCACTTTCCATTATTTTTTTTCATTATCCTCCTCACATGCAAATTGTGACCTTTCACCTCCCTTTTCTCCTATTTTCCATTATTTTCATAAATAATTGCCACTTTGCCTTTCCAAATCCTTAGTCATTGCCTTTGCCAATTTCCATAGCCATAATAAACCATGTGAAAACCCGCACTAGGATATTTTTCCCAATATTAAGCTTGGAATACGTGTCCCATGACCTTGGTTATTATTTTTCCTTGATTAAATTTTATTACATGAAATTTCACTAGGGCTTTTACAGGAAATGTCATCATGATCCTGAATCATTTTGATGCACTCGAGATTCGTGACTTGCCATACATTCACAGTCATATCCAAGGAGCCTGAAGACAAGAAACCATCATTGCAAGCCAGACAACATATCATGCCCATATGCATCAACAACTTAGGGTTTTCAGTCTGGATTGATCCACATCTAAAAAAATTGTGTTTAGACCTCATCGAGTGATGTATTGAATCCAAGAGCTTGGGGATTGTGGCGATCTCTGGGACTCGAACTCGAGCAGCAGTGCATGCAGATCTTGTGGTTTGGATGCGAACTTAAAATCTTGTCCCCTATAACTAAATTCCACTTCATGAATGGATACATCTTCCTTTAACAATATTTTCACTAGTATATTTCCAAGATTTGATGATGTTGCATTCAGAGTCGGTGTACATAATCCTGTAAGAGGTTGCGAGAAAGAATATTTGAATACCATTTTTATGCATTTCTGTGACACATCTGAATTTTATCTCAATCATAGCTCCTCCTCACAGTGACTACATCCATAGAGCACCCAATGTCGCATGGCATAGTAATGTGAATACATGGTTGTGAAGGACATTAGCTTGACACATTTGGCTAGACAAGTATCACTCCTATTCCCACCAAATAATTTCACTAATCGAGGATCTTATATACAAAGAATATCCATTCAAATTCAGAGCCGAGGGTCTATGGTGGCCATGAACTTCATCGGCATGTTGAACCCATACAATAACGGTAGTGCCATGATGGATCTGACAGTGCCTTCGACTCTGAAAAACCATGCTTCAGAGACGAAGTCATAGATGGAAGAGGAGTGGGATTTATTATACGGTAATTTGGAGGTTGCAAGGATCAAAATCAAGAGTGCGAAGAGGTTAAGGTATCTCTTAAATGATAATAAAAAAAAGGCTCTTGTTGTTTTTGCATTGAAAGGTTGTTGATGAGGAGGCCGACGAGGATTGAACTTGATTGGCCTTCTTAAGAGCCGAGGGGGATGTGTGGAAGATAGTTTCCCCCACGTTGAGAATTATGACAAGTCTATTGGTGTAATAAGGTGGAGGAGCAACGTGCATATGCTTACATTGAGTTGTGAACGATGCCATGGATTGATATATTCATTGTATATACTACTAAATATAGTGGGTATACACAACAATTGGTACAAATGGATCGAATGAGGGTGAAAATTCTAACCTTCGATGTGTATCCTACTTCTTTTTTATATGCATATTCCATGAGTATCCTTCAAAGTGATGAATTTCATGGCCACACGAGCATAGTATTTTGTGTCAACTTTAATCTCCAATCCAATCTCATCATCTCCAACCATGGTGGAGTGGGGAGCATTGCACGCTCTATCGGAGAAATGTGCATCGGTTTGCGTTGGATGCTTTGACGCAAGTGAACCACTCATGGGAAACTATTCTACTCAACAACAACTATAATTTGGAAGTCTTTGCCTCTTCACGCTACCTTCCCATCATAATAGACCATAAGGGAATGAAGATGATACCAACAAATGTTCGACAACTTATTGAGTCTGTAAAACATAGCAACTTAAATGTTTATTTTTTTCTTCATTGGTGCAAGTAAATATTTGGTTACATCAGTGCATGATTACTAGTATTGTTCAAGGTGTGTAAATTCAACAAATCCTGCGGGTCAAGGTGCAATTAATTTCGAGACTGCAACTTTAATTTTAACTATAAATGAAGGCTCCATTGGTGCATCAATTGAGGTGATGACAACCACTGATTATTTAATGGAAAAACTGAGTCGATGCAATCTATAGGTTGGTATTCAAACATTAATTTGATAACAAATCAAGGATTTATGTATATCGAGGTCATCCTTGACAAAAAAAAAAGAAAAAAAATGAGGAGTTGTACACCAATCCCATCACAGATGTTCATTTCAACCATGACAAATTTCTCCACATCTCCAACGGTCATGATGGATCCTACAAGAAATGAGATTATCCTGATGATGAACTACAGTTGGTAGTTCGAAACGCATCGGTTCCAAAAATTCCTTATGTGATTTCCCAGAAGATTTATAATTAAAAAGAAATGAGATTTTGCACCTATAATTGACGAAAAAACTGCCACAATTTCTTTTATCAAATTTTCTCCCAATAGCAAATTCATTTTTGTTGCGTCCCTCAATGACACCCTAAATGTTAAATTTTTCAATAAGAAATATTGAAAATGGAAACAAGAAGAGGTTTCTAATTTATTTTTCCCTTAATTAAATTAAAAGTAAATTGTAATTCCACATCACATGATTGTTTGTACGAGTTAACTAAGCCAGGAAGACTTAGTAAATATTGAAAATGGAAACAAGAAGAGGTTTCTAATTTATTTTTCCCTTAATTAAATTAAAAGTAAATTGTAATTCCACATCACATGTTTGTTTGTACGAGTTAACTAAGCCAGGAAGACTTAGTTAGTTCAGTTAATTTGAGTTGAGAGTCAAACTAGAGGCATGTAGAGTGTCTCCTACACTTTAGGAGCCCTAGTTGAGTTTATTTTGAGCTGTAAATATTTAACTTAGTTTATTTGAGTTAAAATCAATTTAACTAGTTCTAACTAATGGAGGAACTAGTGAGAGGTCAAGTGAATTAAATTATTCACATGTAATGATCAATGAGATAGCTGATAATTGACTCATAAATAACTCATGCATGTTAGTTTTGAGAAAGACCCAGTTGATATTAGAGTTAAAGGGAAGTGTATTATCAGTTGTATAATCATAAAATTGTACATGTGATGCACGGAGTCAGAGGAAGAGGCTTTATGTACTGAAAAACTATTATTAGGGAATTTCCTCATTAAATAGGGGCCTAATTCCTCATTGAACTGCGCAAGGAAGTAGGAGCTTGGAAGGCTAGGAAATTGGCTAAGTATTTGCCAGAGTCAACCTAGGAAATAGTGAGACAAACAAAGATAGTGCAGAGAGCTCTCAAGCCTGAGAGACGCATTGTATTGTTCTCATATTCTTTGACTTATGCAATATACATATAACAAGGTTTTTAGCTGAGGCTTTCCCTAGATAAATATTTGTGTTGTATGATTGAAATTATTTATCTTTCTTGTTCATGTGATTTTGTGATCGTAATTGGTTTCCACAATTTGTAGAGTAGATTCAGGTATTTTGTTTTAGCATATTACAAATATCAGTTTGAATCTTTTCTACACTGAAGTTGTGGAACTACTCAATATGAAAGATTATGAAAAAATACATTGTTCACACCAAAAAGGTGTATTGCATGCCTTTGACATTTTTTGTGATGTATGAAAAATACATTGCTAGTGCACAACGATAGCAACATGGGACTGCAATGCCAATGCAATCTGCTCCTCAGGCTCAACCTCCACCACAAGCTCAACCAGTACAGTCTTATGGAAGTTCTTTCAATACAATACCAAGAATGAGCATAGAGGCTCCGCTAGTAAATGGATTCTATAAAAAGAACAAACACAACACTACAATACTCATATACATGTGTTTGGGGCTAAAACTAGCTTGTATACAAAGCATGCACTACCACTTCATCCAATGCAAATACCGACTATTGGGGGAGCTTGTGTCATAGCTGATTTTACTACTCGACAAACCAATAGTGGGTTGGATGATGGCATGCCTCTTGAGTCTACACTATCAGACACAAATGCCTCTGCCCATGTGGATAATTTGAACCAGGATATGTCTGAATGGGTTGAAATATGTATCTCCTTTTCAAGGAAAGAGGAGTCTAATTATCTTGTTAATGGAGAGTATCGTGTTGAAAGGAAAATGTTGGAAGTGTTGAACTATAATATGTATAAATTATGCAAATGCAGAATTAAGAAGACTGGTATTAAGTATTGTAATCCTATAAGGTGGTATCAAACCTGGAAAATTGAAACAAGAAGACTCAACTACTTTGAGGAAGCCTTAGAAAATCTCACTAGATGGTGAGAATTTACAAATACATGTCACCATATTTTTACCAGATTGATCGAAAAGCGAACTATCTCATCATGGTTACGGGTGACCCACAAACCCATGGTTATGGGTCAACCACACAAAACCCTTGCCACTGAAGACCATTTTCTAGGACACACACTGTTAGCATCATAGTTGGCCAATAAGCATTACAAGGTATCTCTATCCTCGACTCTTTATTCATCATGGTTATGGGTCAACCACTCAAAAACCTTGCATCGAATTCCATTTTCTAGGCCACACATTACCCATATCACATTTGACTCACAAGAATTACAGGGTATATCTATCTGAAGGTCTTCATGCATCATGGTTATGGGTCAACCATGCAAAACCCTTGTCTTCAACAACACTCGGTTTGGGGTCATCCACAAACCCATAACTCATCTTCAACAAAATCTTCTCTGGAGGGAACTTCATTCAATGGGGACCATTGCTTCCTAAGGGTGGAGGCATGATTTGAATGGAAATTTACCCATGGTAATGTAACTAAAAGCCATAAATAACTCACCCATGGTAATGTAACTAAAAAAGGCTATAAATAACCGGCCTCACTTTGTAAGAGGACAAATTGTCCAACACAATGTAGTTGCAATCATCATTCTCATCTAATAAAAAATAGTATCTGATTTATTTTCTGGGTTGATTTACTGCATGGGTTTCTTCTTTCTGGTGCAACAATTACTTAGATCTTGGGCCCCCAAGGTCTGGATCAAGATGAATGCTTAGTTCATACTTGTAACTCGATCAATTATATATATATATATATATATATATATATATATATATATATATATATATATATATATATATATATATATATATATATATTAGTTGGAACCCTATATTACTAGTGTAGTCCCTTATTGTTGTTAGTGTAGCCCCCTTATTGTTATTGTTGTACCACTATAGTCCCCATATCGTTATTATTGTGCCCTATAAAACCCCACTATTGTTATTGTTGTGCCCTTACATTATTATTGTTAGGTCATCTAAGATTATATTGTGACCCCATGGACTCCTATATATAGAAATGAGGTTTTGTCATTTGAATCATCCAATAATTGTTCATTTATGTAATGTAAAGGAGGTTTCCCCCTCGAAGTGGTTGATTTATATGTGGTTGATATCTCTTTTCTTCTATTTTGTGAGTTAGTTTCATAACATTTGGTATTAGAGCTTTGGATTCTAGGATTTCATTGCTTCAAACAGGTCATCGTGGAATTTTCGCTATAAATTTTTTGCTACGAAGGTTCAGAAGCTACAAAAAAACCCATTTGTGAAGAAATCCTGAGGAACTTCGTGTAAAAATTTCAGATCTTGGTTCGCAATATTTTTGGAGATATGAGCTTTGGAAGTTAGGGTTTTTGCAGGCTCCCAAATTTCATCTCAAAGAGGTGACCTTGGGGAAAATCTTCATAACTCTCTCTAAGTATCAGAGTAGAATCTCGTAAAAAGTGGCCGAAATTACACAGACTTTAGTTTCCTATGTATAAATTTCAAAGCTGAAGGAGGAAACAATGATACATGGCACACCGTACAAGTTCGCTCTACTGAACCAATCCATAATTAGGTCAGTGTGGGAGATTGGGCATAACTTTGACTTGAAGAATCCAAATCAGGTGAGACCTTTGGCATTGGAAAGAGGACTCAAAGGGCTAATACAAGATATAAATTCATATCTTGAAGATCCAAAATAACAAAGATAAATCAGGTTCAATGTAAACCTCAAAAGCAAGAAAAAAGTGTGTATTTTTTAAACAAGTGTGCATAACATTTGTTTAAAAAATCAGTTTGAAGTGATTCCAAGGACATATTGAAGCATAGATATCAATATTGAGTTACATAACGCCTCCCAAAAATAATTCCACACCCATTAAGCCCTTAGAAATCTCTATTATGATGCATGAAGAAGAAGAATTGTAGAATGATATATCAAAATTACGGTACCAAGTGCAACAAATTTCGATCATACAAAGAGCAATCAAAGATGACATAGATAGTTTAAAAGCAGAAATGAAGGCTAAGTTGGACAGTTTGAAGGATAAAATGAAAGCTAATATGAATGATAAATTAGTGGAAGATCACATTGAGCATCAACAACAAGTTCTCCAAATCTCAAAGGATAACCTAACTTTGGTGCTGAATCGAATGAAACAATAGGAAGATCAACATCATAGCAAAAGAAGTTCTGAAGCAGTCACAAAAACAAGAACTCGACAACTATGAAATCGATCAATTTCAGAGTATCTTAGCAAGTGGAAGAACTTATCCGTTGAAGATTCCATATGGGAGGATGAGAATTTTATATAGAAGCATCAAGAATTAATCAAGCGTTGAGGACAACACTTATTTGAAGGAGAGGGACATGTTAGGTCCCTATATTACTAGTGCAGTCCCTTATTGTTGTTAGTGTAGCCCCCTTATTATTATTGTTGTACCCCTGTAGTCCCCATATTGTTATTATTGTGCCCCACAAATCCCCACTATTGTTATTGTTGTGCCCTTACATTATTATTGTTAGGTTGGCTAGGATTATATTGTGACCCCATGGACTCCTATATATAGAAAGGAGGTTTTTTCATTTGAATCATCCAATAATTGTTCATTTATGTAATGCAAAGGACGTTGCTCCTAGAAGTGGCTAATTTCTAAGTCATTGATCTCTCTTTTCTTCTATTTTGTGAGCTGGTTTCATAACACACACACACACACACACACATATATGTTTTGTTTGGAAAGATGGCTAAATAAAAGTCTTCCTATAGGTCGCTATCCCTAACTTTGTATATTGTTGATGAGTTTTGAAATTTTAGTGTTTATGGATTTTCTTGTTTATGGTCCATATCTTCTCCAAAAATATCGACTCTATATACCCTATATTTATATATTTTGTTTGGAAAGATGACTAAATAAAAGTCTTCCGATAAATCATTATCCCTAACTTTGTATACTGTTGATGAATTTTGAAATTCTAATATTTATGAATTTTCATATATTTATATACTTGAGCACCTGAGTAATAAGTAATATTTTTAATACCTTTTTAGATAATATTTCTTCCTCTACCTTTAAAAGAAAATTGTTAATTTTAAATCTATACTTTGACAACCGTGATTACAACCATGAATAATATTATTCATACTTTTCTAATAATAATAATAATAATAATATTAAATACATAACTCAACATCAACGATATGAACCTAGATTTTATAAGACATTTTTATGAAATAAAATTAACCTAGGGAGATGTTCCTTAAATACATGACTCTACATCATTGATATGAACCTGTATTTTACAACACATTTTTATGAAATAAAGTTAACCTAAGAATGCTCCCGATGTCATGTATAGCTTTTTATGCACACAAAATTTGGATAAAAATGATACGGAATTTTCTCCATAAACCACTACTATTGGATAATGTCGTATATGCCTCGTGTGAATATCAAAGATAAACATATTTTTAAAGCTAACTTTAGCTAGGTTTTAAGAAACAACTCGTCAAATTGTTGAGTAAGCAATATTTCGTACATATTCAATGGCCTTGCCACACTCTAAAAACTATTTGTATATTGTAGGGATATTTTCATTTTTCTCCTTTTATAGGTTTGTGTAATTGATGTTTATTGCCATAAAATTTCAAAGTGTATGTAGTGTTGATACATGTATGAAGCTATTTAATTTGGTTAGATCGAAGCGCTAAAAGTATAGACTCATACTCGTAGCATGGCTTTATATGGACTTTGCTATATTTTGCCTTTCTGCAATGTGGCTTGAAAGTATTCCCATGGAATGCCATTTTCCTTTTTAACATTGGGCATTTCGTGGTCATTTTGATTATAATATGGTTTAGGCGAGCTTAAAAACTACTTGAAAGTTCTATGTTTCAGTGTAACACATTTTCCATTTCTTAAATGGGTCTTGGTTTCTTAAACTATTTTTTTTTTCATTTTTGAAGGTGTTTCTATGCATTTACAATAATACTTAATCAAAGTAAAGCTAAGAAGTCTTTGCACCTACTTCCAACATATTGAATGAGATTAAGTGTGACATTGAGCTATATTAGTTATGGCTATTATTTATTGTATTCCTAATTCTTACAAAAGTCAGTTGAGTTTTACATTCCAACTTGATAGGAGCTCATATATTATTTATTTGGACAATATTCTTTATTAATACCACCTTAATATAGGAAAATATATCTTATTTGTTTTCTATATGGACATATTTTTGTTCAAATACTACTTGAGAGATTCACTTTGCTTATGAAGATAACTATCTTTCTTACTAACTAGGTAGGTAGTTGTATACTTCCTTTTTGTGTTGTACACACATTTGTATTTAAAAATGCACAAGTTGAAAGAGGATAAAAATCTTGTATTGTGCTCCTTCAACTTGTGATGGTTGATAGAACTTGAGGTTGTTAAAATTCATAGCATCATAGATTCCCCATTATATTGCAAGCTGAGAAATATTAGATTCATTTGTTTGTATGATAATATGAGGGTTGTGATGCAAAGGTTGGAGTTTGTAATGTTGTTTTTGTTTTAGATGTTGATTGTTTAAGTACAATGAGACTTTGTCTCCAACTTGAATGTTATAAGGCCATGTTCTGTAGAACATTGTATTTTGTGTGTCCACAAAATGAATGTTATAGGGCCATGTTCTGTAGAACAATGTATTTTTTATGTGTCCACAAAATAATATCTTTGATTTTAAATGAAATTCAGCCAAATCATCAACAAAACCATAAGGTTTACCTAGATTTGTCCACTTACAAATTGTGGAAGGAGTTGGGACATTTACAAGCAACCCATGAGAGGTAGGATTTTGAAAACCATGACACATGTCAAAAGGAGAACGACCAATAGAAAAATGAGGTGCCGTGTTACAATCATGATAGATCTAGTGGAGGTACACATTTCGGTCCTTCCTCCATGACATATAATATTATAAAGTCCTTTTAAAAAAATTATTAGAAGATTAGTTTACAAATGAAAAGAAGATAATTTTAGTTTATAGTTCCATAGTTACACAAAGGCTGCCCAAAGTAATTGGAAAGTATAGAGTCACTATCAAAGATGAATTGACTAAAGATATGGGCATGGCAATCTAAAAAACAATTTGACTACTTTGGGTCTAAGTTGCATTAATACCGATACATATCACTTTGCTCACTAGAAATATGCTTCCCTATTGTCTCTACTTCCTATTCTTTTTGAGTTTGCATAAATTTTTATCCTTGGATAGTTGCCATTTCATGACAACGAATTATAAGAGTATCTAGTGAATTATGTAATTTGAGAGTGGAGATTCCCATAGCTATTTATATTGTCTGAATCTTTCAGATATAAATGTGTAGGAGTTTTCCCTATCTGACGTTTCAAGTGGACACTCCACCCATCATCAGGACCAGAAAGCTAATATTGTCTTAATTGTGTAATTGTTTATAGCCTGATATTAAAAATATTAAAATATAATTTCAATTTTATTCTTGTTATATAAATTAGTTGATAACAATTTTATATGGAGTAGTCTTTAAGTGTGACTTTTTGGAGTTTCTGATGGATTTTTGGTCGAAAACCGGTGAAAAAATTCGTGTCCAAATCTTGATTTGTGTTGTTTAAATTGGTTTTTGACTGCATATATGAATTCAACAATCTCCAAAACCACCAAGGCACTTCGATTGTGAAGAATTCACATGTCAAACTTGTGATTTCAAGGAATCCCTGTCGGATTCGAGACAAATCCAATCGAAAAATAAATGAGAAAACTTTCCAAAAAATTACACTTAAATACTACTAGTTGCTAGAAAAAAAGGACAATTTTTAAAATAAAATACTTTTATCATATCAAATTTAGGAAACTCATTTTATCATATCAAAATTGGGCAAATAATTTCGGTAGAAAGAAAAATAAAAATTGAACAATATATATATTTTTTAAAATATTGGAAACTAATCCATGGATAAAATTTAACCCCTAAATTTTTTCATAATAATATAATTAGTAATACTTCTTAAAAAATAACACCTCTTACTAACACAATTGTTTATAAATATTAACATAATAAATTTTTTTCCCCGAGAAAAAACGTTGAGGAAAACTAACTCTACAACCTCCCAATAGCAAAGTACTTTTAACAACAAAACCTCGACCAATTAAACTAACTTTTGAAGTTACAATATTACTAAATTACAATATTTCTATGATAAGACAAATAATGATAATATAGTTAAAAAAAAAATTATAACATAAATATCTATTAATTATAAAATAGATATACGCACACAACCATACTAATTTCACAATCTTTACCTCATAACCACTCAACCAAAAAGTAGTCCAAAGCAATATACATTTTGTAATCGTTGGAAAACATATAACCCTTAACATATCTCCATTTGCAAGGCAATAGTCGATTTTATTAAAATAGACTAATTACGCCAGGTTATCATTGTTAACTAGATTGCTCCCCTATACCACTTTTATATTCCTAGAATATTGAAGTGGTACTGAAGGGAGCACGGCATGGAGGGAGCAAGGCATTAAATATCAAGAAGACATGGCATTTTGAAAATTTGACAGGTGGTTATCTAAGGTTGGGAAACTCTTGCTGTTCTTCCCCGGTAATTGAAGTCGAAAACGGGACTAACCCGCATTTTGCCCAAATGGCAGGCCTGTCTGTAATCGCACAAATTAATCCGCAATTCAATTATGGCGAAAACAGAAACTGGGCCAAAGCAGAAAAAAATATAGCATAGAAAGTTCCGGGAGGAGATCAACAGAGCGATTCTTGCTGTCATTCGTTCCATTTTATGAGAAGTTGCGAGTGAGGGTTTAGGGCGGACGCAGACGATCTACGCTCACTGTGTCTGAATGCCGCCAGCGTTTCAGGTAAGCAATGCAAATTAATATTGTTTTTCATATTACATTTTTCCATTCTTATTCCAGTTTCATAATTTTGTGAAATTTAGACCAAGTGCTTAATGTCTTGTATGCGATGACACTAAAAGGAGGGGCCTGAATTGAATTCGCGAGTTGATAAATTTAAGTAACATTCACCTCTAGTAGGGTACTCAAATTTATCAGACTTGAAATACGAAGTCTCTAATATTTACGCACACAGACATGCTCTGCCCCCGTCCCGTTCATTTTCTCTTGAAAGGGCTATTAATCCATTCAGTTATTTTTTTAAAGCAAGCAGGGTTTGGTGAAATTGTATTTGCAGTTGTAAATCACACTTATCTTAGCTTTGTTGATTGATATCTTCTTGTGTTATTCAAGGGGAATGCGAAACCATGAAATTGCTTGTTTTTTGTGGATTGGAGGATGTATAGAGCAAATTAGTTAATGTCAATGACAATGGAAAAGTTCAGAATGGGTAATGGGTAATGGGTCAGTGATTTTGATCCTTAGAATGGGACTGATGTCGAGAATAACAGGCCATCCTATTTGCCCTCGATCTCACAAGGGGTGACTGATGTGTAGTTCCAGTTGAAGAGCAACATATGGCATCTACAGGTTGTTTCATGCATCCAGTGCTTGTAGTGGAGTTGAAGAAACATGTGGTCCATGTGTGCTTCAAGCTAAAGGGGAGTTACGAGCTGTACTTCCAAATAAATATGCCTTAGTGGAAACAAATTTCACCCTACAGAAATTCTGCCTAGTAGAAATGGAACCATCCTGCCCTACCTGTGAACTTATGGCTCGGCCCAGAATTTCTGTAGGGTGCATGATGAATCCTTGTCCTAGTAAACCCACACCAACGCTGACCTGAAAGAAAAGTGAAACCTCGAGAGAGCGGTGTTGAATGCTATACTTTGTTTTTTACCTATGTTAGCCCCCAGCTATGCGTCTATAAAAAGAAATTCAGATCAAGATCTGCTGGAAGAGGCAGCCATTACCAGCATGTATAAATTCTCTAAGGAGCTGTTCAAGTTCATCGATGGCTGTTGCCAAAAGAGTTGGAGAAAAAGAAAACCCCCGATTAAACCCAATAGTACTCCTAATATCCCTCATGAATCAGTGTGTAATGTGAATATCACTTACAAATTACAATCGTCTCATCAGAAACGGTAAGGCAAAAGTCTCTCTGCTGCAATCATTCAGAAAGGGTAATTCTTAAAAGACAAAAGGTTTTGTGAGAGCTATGAAAGACAAACAAGAGCTCATTCCTCTTCATTGTCAAGAATTTACATTTCCTGTGCTTAAGGAGGTGATACTATTCTCTCCATGTAATTGTTGTTAACCTAAGGTTATGAGTAGGATCATACTTAAGCCTTTTATGCATAACTTTTCAATTATCATCACACTACTTATTCATTAGGTAGGAGTTGGGAGAAACAATAGTGCAGGTGAAGTAGTTTTGAGGAGCTCCCATACAAGGATTAATATTTCATGTTCATATTGAGAAGAGAAAATAAATCAGGGAGCGATTATCATAATTGGGTTTTATGAGTAGGAGCATAAGAGTAGTCAAACTCAATTGTGTTGTGAGGAGAAAGAGGAGGCCTAGATGGCAAGCAAAGGTCAACGGAGTTCTAGATAGTAAAATTCAAGTGGGCATGGTTAGGAAGAGGAAGCTTGTTAGAAGCCCAAAAATTTTGGTTATGCATAATGAGAGTAATGTTATCAAAACTAGTTGACTCAAATTGACTCGTTCAATTTGAATTGGCTTTTTGAGAAATAAATGGTTCCATCAATTGTTGACTTGGTCAAGTTAGTGGTTGACTAAATTTGACTTAGTTGATTCAAGCTAAAAATAGCTAACTTGATTGAATCAAATAGTTTCTCAACCAAGCCATTTTTAGGTAGACATGTCAGCAAGTTGAGCAAGTTGGGCCTAGGCAACAAAAATCAACAATAAAAAAATACTAACTTACGTTCCTTAAAGCCTCCATTAGTTTTCTTGTTTAACTTCTTAAAACTTGCTCTTGGAACTTTTGTAGTTGTAGAAAACCTTCTTAGAAGCTTGCTATTAGCATTGATTTAACATTGACATAGACAATTTTCAATGGGGGAATGATTTAACATTGACATAGACAATTTTCAATGGGGGAATTTGTATTTGATTGTTGTCTACCCAAAAACCTTCATAGAAGCTTGCTATTAGCATTGATTTAACATTGACATAGACAATTTTCAATGGGGGAATCCATATGTGATTGTAGCCAACATAATTACATTTTCATTATTGTAATTTTATGTATTCCAAAACTTATAAATTATGTATCTTGATGTGATTTTGGTGTTTTGCACTCTTGTGTGCACTATAAATTGACAAATTTGCATAATTGGCATTTGGTTTTTAATAATTTTTTCCAAGGAAAACTTTGTTGGATTCCCCCTTCTTCCTTGAAATATTTAGATGAAGGATTGCTTAATTGTTAGGCACAATTGTAATTGGTAAGTCAATGAGTCTCAGTTGGACTAAAATTGGAGACCTTAAGTGGACTCCTCTTTTCAAGGAAATCCCCGTGAGATCCTTATGTGGAAAGCAAGCACAATATCCAAATTGAGGGATGTAGGAAATTTCTTCACACATGGGCAGTGATTAGGTCTTATTTGTTTGTTGAGTGCTTTGTATTGATAACAAAGGAAGACTAATTAATCAGTAATGTTGTGTTGTTGGTCACTGTATATAGGGGTATTAGAGAAGCTTTTTGAACATACGAAGATGAAAATTATTATAGTTCCTAATTTGAGTTGATATAACTAGTTAAAACTTGCCACTGTTTTGAGCCATTTAGGATTTGAATAAACAATCTAGCCTAAGAATACAAAAGGTAGATAGTCCAAACATCACTCAAAACTATCAAATTTTGTCAACAAAAAACTTGAGTTTGTAGAGAGAAGAGTTGTAATTGTTGAGGGAGAAATGTTGTTGATACCGGTACCCAAGGATTGATGTTTGTAGCTTGGGCAGTTACTTCTTCACAAGCCTAAGTGTCTAGGTGTGCAGAAGTCGCCTAATACACCTTTAACCTTAGCAATTACTTTAGTGATTAAAGTAATTTCATTTTATAAGATAAAGTGAGTTAATCTAATGAAATGTAAAGGTTTTTTCATTAGTGAATTAGATGAACCTCAATTGTTGATCTGAAGTCAGGTGAGATGTAATCTCAACTGTCAATCATTTTGGAGGTTAGGGTTGTGGATCCGGTCATAACTCAAGCTTATAAAAGAAAGGATAGGCCAAGGGAGAAGACACACGAGATGTCTTGAGCATGTTAGGTCCCTATATTACTAGTATAGTCCCTTATTGTTGTTAGTGTAACCCCCTTATTGTTATTATTGTACCCTTGTAACCCCCATTTTGTTATTATTGTGCCCTTAAATTATTATTGTTAGGTCGGCTAGGATTACATTGTGGCCCACTAGGATTACATTATGGCCCCATGGACTCCTATATATAGAAAGGAGGTTTTGTAAATTGTCTCATCCAAGAATTGTTCATTTATGTAATGTATTGGAGGTTTCCCCCTGGAAGTGGCTTATTTATAAGGCGTTGATATCTCTTTTCTTCTATTTTTGGAGCTGGTTACACAACATTTGGTATCAAAGGCTTTGGATTCTAGGGTTTCGCTACTCTAAATAGGTCATTGTGGAATTTTCGCTATAAATTTTTTTCTACGAAGGTTCAGAATCTGAATTTTTTAGGGTGCGAAGAAGAAATCCTGAGGAAACTCGTCAAAAAATTTTAGAGCTTGGTTTGCAATATTTTCAGAGATATGATCTGTCGAAGGTAGTGCTTGTTCAGGCTCCTGAATTTCATCTCAAAGAGGCGATCATGGGAAAAGATTCATAACTCTCTCTCTGAGCATTGAATTTGATTGCCTTAAAAAGTGGTTGCAAATACACGGACTGTAGTTTCTTGGATATAAATTTCAGAGCCGAAGGACCAAACAGTGACACGTGGCAAGTTGTACAAGTTCACTCTACTAAACCAGTCCATAATTAGATCATTGTGGGAGATTGACACAAATTTGGCTTGGAGAATCCAAATCGAGTCGGACACATGGCATTCGAAAGAGAATTCGGAGGGCTACGTCGATACAGAAATTCAAATATTGAAGTCTTGCCAATCACGAGAGATAATCCACATTCATAATCGAGCTCCTTAAAAGCAAGAAAAATGTGTGTATTTATTTATTTATTTATTTATTTTTAAATTTTTTTAAATTTTTTTATTTTTTTTTCCCAAATTGCATAAGTCTTGTTTGAAGAATCAATTTGAATTGATTCCAAGGGCATATTGTAGAATAGATATCGGTATTGGGTTCTAAAAGATGCCCCGTAAAAATAATTCAACACCCATTAAGCCTTCAGAAGGCTCTACTATGACTCATGAAGATGAAGAATTGCAACATGATCTATCAAAATTACAAGAGCAAGTGCAACAAATTTCACTCTCGCAAAGAGCAACAAAAAATGAAATGAAAGTTTTGAAGAAAGGCGTGGAAGCTAAGATGGATGGCATGGAAGCTGGCATGGAAGCTAAGATGGATGACATGAAAGACAACATGGAAAACATGAAGAATGATATAAAAGCAGACATGGAAGGTTTGAAAAATTTGATACAAGAAATGTTTCATAATGGTGAAAAGATAGTAGAAGATACTCATGATGAGAACAAAATAAATGTTAATCGTGATTTCACAAACTCTAATGTTGGCGGGAAGAACCACCATATTCCAAAAATGGAGATGAGGAAGTTTGATGGAAAGGATCCTGTAACATGGATACTACAAATGGAGCAATATTTTGATCTCCATAATGTGCAAAACACACAAAAGGTACGCATTGCAACTTTACATTTAGAACAAAATACGTTTGTATGGTATCGATGGCTTTGCTCCCGTAAAAAAATTGTCACTTGGTCAATTTTTACGGAGGAAATGATAGCACATTATGAGGATACAAAGAGCAACACCTTCTTTAGCCAATTGATAAATCTCAAACAAAAGGGTTTAGTTAAGGGAGCACATTGAGGACTTCCAAAAATTGAATATAAGGGTAACTGATATTCCAGAGGAACACAGGATTGATCTCTTCATAGGCACTTTAAATGATAACATCCAACATGAAGTTCGTGTTTTGGAACCTGATTCATTGGAGAAGGCATTCAGGTTGGCAAGAAAAGTTGAATGTAAAATTATGGCGACAAGGAAGCCTACCACTCAATTCTATAAAGAAGGAAGTGTTACTACGCCTAGATTTCCACAACCTACAAGGTTGACACCACAACAATTGGAAGAAAAAGAGCAAAAGGGCTTTGCTACAGTTGTGATAGCAAATACACTAAAGGTCATAAGTGTGCTGAGAAGAAATTATTTTACATAGATTGTGAAGAGGAAGAAGAAAATGAACAAGAAGAGGATATACACTAGGAACCAGCCCTAGAAGAGGAAGAAATGAATCAGACCATATCGTGTAATGCACTGGCAGGAATTACCACTCCTCAAACTCTCAAGATAGCAGGACAAATCAAGAAGAAAAAGGTAATAGTGTTGATTGATTCAGGTAGCACCCATAATTTTATTCATTGTAAGGTAGCCAAGGAATTAAATTGTTTCCTATACCTAGCACCAGAATGTCAAGTGATGGTTGCAATTGGAGGAACTATAAATTTCTCTGGAAAATGCCATAATATCAAGCTAACCATGGGGGAATATGTATTGACTAGTCCAATGCTTTCCATTCCTATGGGAGGTGCTGATGTTGTACTAGGAGTACAATGGTTACAGTCTTTGGGGACGGTAGCTTTTAATTTTCAAGAACTTTTCTTGAATTTTTTTTCAGAAGGAAAGGAAGTCGAATTACGGGGTATTGAAGGGAAGCCAGGAAGGATAATAAGCTCTAATGTCATGACAAAGCTTCTAAAGAAAGAACAACGAGGGGTAATTGCACAATTATGCTCACTAGAAGTTCCGACATCAAAATCATCTATTTCTGCAGATCTCCAACAAGTCTTGGACAATCATTCCAAGGTGTTTGAAATTCCCAAAGGACTCCCACCTATTCATGATCATGATCATGCTATTCATTTGATTCCAGGAAGTGTTCCTCCAAACATCGGGCCTTATATATATCCTTACTTCCAAAAGAGCGAAATTGAACGTATGATTGCAGAAATGTTAGAGGCGGGTATAATTCAACCTAGTCAAAGTTCTTTCTGTGCTCCTGTAGTATTGGTACACAAGAAGGATGGATCATGGCGAATGTGTCCGGATTATAGGGAGCTCAATAAGCTCACCATTAAAGACAAATTTCCCATCCCTGTGATTGATGAATTATTGGATGAATTACATGGAGCAATTTATTTTACCAAGTTGGATCTTCGTTCAGGATATCATCAAATTAGAAAGAAGACTGAAGATATTCCAAAAACAACATTTCGAACTCATGAGGGTCATTATGAATTTTGGTCATGCCTTTTGGCCTTACCAATGCACCTTCTACATTTCAAGGGTTGATGAATTCCATTTTCAAACCCTTCCTTAGAAAATTTGTGCTAGTATTTTTGATGATATACTAATCTATAGCAGGTCTTGGAAGGATCATGTTGAACATGTTGACAGGGTGCTCAAACTATTGCAGGAGAAACAATTATATGGAAAAACATCCAAATGTTTCTTTGGAGTACAAGAGGTGGAATATCTGGGTCATATTGTATCTCACGAGGGTGTTAAAGTAGACCCTAACAAAATTAAAGCCATTAATGAATGGAAAGTCCCCACAACCATAAAGCAGTTGCGAGGATTTCTCGGGTTAACAGGGTATTATCGCAAGTTTGTTAAGAATTATGGGAGAATAGCAGCACCTCTAACAACATTATTGAAGAAAAATGCATTTTCATGGACTCCTGAAGCAACTAAGGCCTTTGAACATCTTAAAGAGGAAATGTGCCTAGCACCAGTCTTAGCTATGCCAGACTTCACAAAAACCTTTATTGTGGAATGTGATGCCTCAGGAAATGGAATTGGTGTTGTTTAATGCAAGAAGGAAGACCCATTGCTTTTGAAAGTCGTCCAATCAAAGGAAAGTATTTACAGAAACCTATTTATGAGAAGGAAATGTTAGCAATATTTCATGCACTAAATAAATGGAGAACTTACCTAATGGGAAGACACTTCAAGGTAAAAACTGATCATGATAGTCTTAAACACTTTTTGGAACAAAGACTATCTTCAGAAGAGCAGCAAAAATGGGTCACAAAGATGTTGGGTTATGACTTTGAAATAATCTACAAAAAAGGAAAGCTTAATGTTGTTGCGGATGCACTCTCAAGAAAGAATGAAGAGGTGGAAGCATTGCTTTGTGCCATTTCTATTATCCAACCAGATTGGATAACTGAAGCAAGAGATGAATGGAAGAAGGACAAAGATGTATTGACACTCATTCAAAAGTTGCAGCAAGGTACTAGTACATCTGATACATTTAGTTGGAAAAATGATTCCTTATGGTATAAAGATGGTTTATATCTTTGTAAGAATTCCCAACTAAAACAAAATATTCTTCTGGAATTGCACACTTCTCCTTTAGGAGGACACTCAGGATTTTTAAAAACTTACCACAGGGTGAAGAAAGAATTTTTTTGGGATGGCCTTAAATCTGATATTCAAAAGTTTGTGGCGGAGTGTTTGGTTTGCCAGCAGAATAAAGTGGAGACAATTAAGACCCCGGGACTTCTACAACCTTTATCCATTCCAAGTCAGCGTTGGGAGGAGATTTCAATGGATTTTATCACAGGTTTACCTAAGTCGGAAGGAAAGAATGTCATCATGGTGGTAGTTGATAGACTTACCAAGTATGCACACTTTTGTGCATTATCTCATCCATTTAAAGCAAGTACAGTTGCTACTACATTTATGGACAGAATTCAAAAGCTACATGGAAGCCTAAGGGTTATTGTGAGCGATAGAGATCCCATTTTTACTGGAAATTTTTGGACGGAGTTATTTTCTTGTTTGGGTACTCAATTAGCTCATAGCTCATCTTATCATCCTCAATCGATGGTCAAACTGAGATAGTAAATAAATGTTTGGAAGGATATCTTCGTTGTTTTGTATCTGATAAACAAACACAATGGGTCAAGTGGTTACCTCTCGTTGAATGGTGGTATAACACTTCCTTCCATACTGCAGCAAAAATGACCCCATTTATGGCACTTTATGGATATCGTCCACCATCCATCACATCATCTTTAAGAGAAAATTCGAAGGTTCAAGCAGTGGAAGATCACATCGAGCATCAACAAGAAGTTCTCCAACTCTTAAAGGATAACCTGAATTTGGCACAAAACCGAATGAAACAACAGGCAGATCAACATCGCAGCGAGAGAAGTTTTGATGTAGGAGATTGGGTATTTTTACGGCTACAACCATACAAACAAATGTCCCTCGAGCAAGCTAAGAAGGATAATAAATTATCACCAAAGTACTATGGTCCTTACAAGGTGTTGCAAAAGATTGGTACTATGGCATACAAATTGGAGCTTCCTGCTTCTTCGCGAGTACATCCAATTTTCCATGTTTCATGCTTAAAGAAGGTTATAGGTGAAAATCTTCCGGTTCAAACAATATTGCCAGAACTTGATGAGGAAGGAAAAATCATATTAGAACCTGAATCAGTCATGGAAACAAGAACTCGACAGCTACGGAATCAATCAATTTCAGAGTATCTCATCAAGTGGAAGAACTTACCCACTGAAGATTCTACATGGGAGGATGAGAATTTTATACAGAAGCACCCGGAGCTACTCAAGCGTTGAGGACAACACTTTTTGAAGGAGAGGGGCATGTTAGGTCCCTATATCACTAGTATAGTGCCTTATTGTTGTTAGCGTAACCCCCTTATTGTTATTATTGTACCCTTGTAACCCCCATTTTGTTATTATTGTGCCCTTAAATTATTATTGTTAGGTCGGCTAGGATTACATTGTGGCCCACTAGGATTACATTATGGCCCCATGGACTCCTATATATAGAAAGGAGGTTTTGTAAATTGTATCATCCAAGAATTGTTCATTTATGTAATGTATTGGAGGTTGCCCCCTCAAAGTGGCTTATTTCTAAGGCGTTGATATCTCTTTTCTTCTATTTTTTGGAGCCGGTTACGCAATAGAGCATAGGACACGATAAGAGTGGTTGGATGGAGAAGGACTTCCATTCAAGTGTATTAGGTTCGAGGATGGTGCAAGGAGCAACAAGGGAAATCTAGATCAACCAAGACAGATCTAGGGCTTGATCAACTGGATTAGATCTAGGTTCATTGTTGTATATGTATTTTCTTCAAAAGGCCATTATTCGAGTAAGGGACCCCAAGTGGGTTCAAAATTTAATAAATGAAGAATTGTTTGATTGGGTAGAAAATTTGTGTGCTTATGTGATTGAGATTGGTTGTCTAATTTGCTTTCGTTGTTTAACTTTTGTTAAGGTCCTAATTGTGCTTTTATTAGTTTTCACAAATATGCAACAAATGTACCTTTCTTTCCAGTGGCTTCTAGCTTGTTCCTCTTGTCCTTCAGTACATGGAAATATACAATGCACCCAAATATCCTATGATGTCCAATGTTGGGCCTCACACCTATGGATACTTCTTCAGGAGTCTTGTTATCCAAATCTTGATGAGGAAGCCTGTTTTGTACATAGACCATTGTATTTGTAGCTTCTCCCCAGAGAAACTTTGCCAACTTTTGATCATGCAACATAACTTTGGAAACTTCCGTCATGGATCTGCTCTTTCTTTCAACCACACCATTCTGCTTAGGATTATAAGGTACGATAGTTTCCTTCTTGATTCCAGCCAGCTTGAAAAAGTCAACAAACTCATTTGTCGTATATTCCCACCATTGTCGGACGTCAAGGCCTTGATCTTCTTCCCCGTTTGATTTTCTATTAGCACCTTGAAGTCCTTGAACAAATCAAAAGCCTCATCCTTACACTTCAAGTAAAATACCATGTCTTCTTGGAGAAGTCATCAATAAAGATTATGTAGTAGAGATGTCCACCAATAGAGTGCACATGCATGGGTCCACATAGGTTAGAATGGATGAATTGAAGAATATCACTAGTCTTGTTCTTGCTGGAGGGGAATGGCCCCTTGTCTTCTTTCCATTGGCACATCCCAAACATACTCCATCATTACTAGCTTGAACATCAAGCATCCCAGAGACTAACTTCTTCAATTTCGGTAGGGCTTCATAATGTAGATGTGCCAACATTCGGTGCCATAGCTCACCTTGATGATTGATGTCGTGGACCATTGCTAGTAGAGGTCTTCCATTGACTCTATAGAGTCCTTTATTTCAAGATACTAAAGTAAAGGCATCTCTCATATGAGATTCCATAGGCTAGGTAAGGAATTTTCCTCTTATGAAGGCTAGTCTCATCCCTTTATCTTCCAAGGAAAATATGGCTACCAAGTTCTTCTTTAGTCCCAAAACATACATCACATCACAAAGAAGAAATAATTCACTACAGTCCAAATGAAATTTGACAGAACCAAAACCCTTCACAGGATGAGTAGTGTTGTCTCCAAGAATTATTTTCAAATTTGTCTCCCTCTCAACCAGGTTTGAGTGGACTTCCAGGTATCCAGAAAAATGTCTAGAAGCCCCACTATCTACCAGCGAACTAACATACAAATTCGGAGTGGAAGAATTAGAGAGAGTAGAAATAAGAATGTATTCAGATTGACTAGCAACAACATTGTTTTCATACTTCGAGTTTCTTGACGTATTTTGCGGATGATAACCTTCTTCACAATCATCAAGAGCATCTCTCCTTCTATCATCATCTCTTCTTTTATCACATAACCTATTGTTGTTGAAGCTACCATCGAACCTTGGAGCATTTCTCTTTTCTGGACAATCTCAAGCATAATGACCATGCTTGTGGCAGTTGAAGCGTTCAACCTGAGTCCTGTCTTTTCTATACCTTCTCTTGGAGTCCTTGGATTTAGGAGAAGGATTTCTTGGATTAGTTGGTCTTCCTCTATCTCTCCTCTTCTTTTCTTGACCAACAAATGCAGAGGGCTCTCCTTCATGCTTTTGAATCCTCTCTTTGGAAATCATCCTAGTCTCCTCTTGAGTGCATTTACCAACGAGCTCATCAAATGTCAGAAGAACATTATTGTTGCTTAGAGTAGCAATGAAGGTTTCCGAAATAGGAGGAAGACCTTGAAGAGTCACCACTACTAGTTCTCCGTCAGATATTTGTTCACCAACATATTGCAATTGATCCCTTAGGCAGGATACCCTCATGATATAGGATTTCACGGATTCCCCCTTGTTCATCTTCATTTGTTTGAGTTGATTTTCAAAAAGAGGATGTGATTCAAGTTATTGACCTCATACATCCCGACCAACTTGTCATAAATATCCTTAGACTTCTTCAATCTACCAACATAAACAAATAAATGATCTTGCAAACCATCAATGAGAATTTTCTTGGCTTTGAGCTCACCTTTCATGTACGTGGACTTGGCGGCAGCAGGAGTATTCTCTGGAGGCACAAGAACTTTTCCTTCACATATTCTAGGACATCATTTTCATCCAATATCACTTCCAACCTGATCTTCCAAGCAACAAAGTTTGATCTGTCTCCTAGATTCTAAGAATCCTTGAAGTAAGAGGTAGACATCTTGATCAAGTCAAATAGGCTCCTTTAACTTCTTCCAAAAACGATTGCTCTTATCTTGTCTCCTTGGCTTGTCTTCAGCTTGGCTCTAATACCATGTTAATTTTCCACTTTTCTATGCTGGAACAATCACTTTAGCCCAATCTTGTCTTCAATTAGCAAGCACTTTCAAATCAATTTAATCTTTCCAGTAACAAATAGAAATTGTAGATAGAACAGTAAATGCAATGAAAGTAGAAGACAATCAAGAGCAATAAGAGACACAAGGATTTGGTCAAAGACCTTTGCGCAGTCCTAGTGCTACAACTTGAAGCCTCTGCGTCACCCCCTTCTAGGCTCAACGTTCAGCGCCAGCAAAGTCGTTTTGCCTCCTTGGACCTTGAGTAACAACTTCCCGGTGCCACTTTTTGAATCCTGTCCTCTGAAACTGATCCATCGACAAAATTCCGAAAACCCTTCCTCTGCCTCTGCATGAGCCTACGCAGTCACTGCGTCAACCCTCTTCCTTCAGCGCTGGCTTTGGCTAGATCTCTTCTGCCTCTCTCTGACTGATGCTCCACCGGCTGAGAAAATATCTTCCTCTCCAGATGCTATCTCTGCTCCTCACTGCTCAGATCTGTAGCTCAAATTTCTCAGCAAACCATGTCCCAGAAATTTCGATCTTAGATCAATTCAGTGTCTCGGTGTATTTTCCAAATGACCCTCAAGCCTTCCTTTATAATCTTCTTGTTGACATATCAACGACCCAAATTAGATGTCTAATCACGACTAGGATCATAACATGACTTGATCCATGTCTTCTAGAAGATTCACACTCTGTTTTAACTTTTATTTAATACCCTTTAATTATTTAATTTCCCTAAGTTTAGACTTAGGGTCCCCATTAAAATAATTAATTTTTCAAATAGAACAAAATCTGAGTGGAATTTCCACAAATGCTTTCTGGGTTCTTTGGAATACAAGTGTCTAAGCCTCTACACCAAATTTGAGACTTAGAGCACTTTTTGATGCTACAAAAATCAACATATTAGATCTGGAATATTGTAACCGTTATTTTCTTAGTTGGACTATTATCCCATGACAAGAGCACACATAAGTTTTGAGTTTTATTAATGATGAACTGATTTATTGGGTAGAAATCTATTTGTCATTCATGTGATTCAAATCGTTAATTTCTTTTGCTAAATATTTTTGTTATGAATCTAGTTGTATGTTTATTATATGATTTGTTGCTTGGAACTAAATACCGGGTGTTGGGTTGTGGAAAATCTAACATCCCCCCTTCCTTAATAGGACAAGTCACTCAAAAAATTGCTACAACGAGGTGCTCCATTGATGTGGGACATGATTTTATTGGGCATTTTTTATATATTTTTTATTGCGAAACACTTTAATGTCTCAGGGGACAATGTTTATTGAGATTGATCTTGCCTTCATTTGTAATTGTCATTGTCTTTGATGTTTAATGCCTATGGTAAGTTTTCTTTTAAAATTCTTTGCAATAAATAATGCATATTAGTGACATTTTATCTTAATATATTTGAATTAAGTTTTTATTTTGAGATATGATAAGATAAGAAGATAAATGTATTAATGTCCAAAAGATGACCATAAAAGTAGGTCAATGGGATTGTTAGGTACAATGATGTTGGTACAAAGCGAGAACACTAAAGTGGCTCATATATAAGACAAAAATCAAGAAATGAAAGAGCATTCTAATATAAAACCTTGTAAATTTAACCCCAAAGAATGAAAATCGGTCTAGGAGAATGATGTACTAGGTGAGTGGTTCATTGGCCTATGGTACCAGCCGTAAGAGGTGATTCTGGACCACTAGAGCTCTCCCTCCTAACATTCAAGGCCGAATGGAGAAGAATCAACATAGATGTTTGTCTAGAAGAATAGCAAGTTGAGGAGCTTGAGTGAATATTCTGTAGTTGCCTGTAATGAAGTATTTGTCACTAAGGTCTGAAAGATTTCAATTGGTGTCTGTACTTTCTGTTGGAATGAGGTTTGGTTTGGTGACATCTTAGGGATCTCATTAAGGCGGGAATAGAGCCCTGTCTCCTCACTAATTTGGAATCATCAATCTCCATTTGTTGCTTGGTGCCTTGATTGGGACCACCATAAAAAGGAAATAATTTGTTGAGTAGAGGCCAATCATTGGAGTGGATGTGGCTGAAGGATGGAAGTGTGGAGAGGAAGAGCTTGTTGTATATATAAGGCGAAGCATCTTTGACTGGGGTACCTAAAGAATTGGCCGAGTGTTTGTATCTTGTGGAAAAGACGATGGAACCGTCGTTAGATCTTGTAATAAGCTAGGCAACAGATGATGAAATTCTCCTTAGTCTCTACCTCATGGAGATGGCACAATTGGCAGATCTTGTCTAAGCAACTAATTTGGTGTTCAATTTTGATCCATAATCTATTAGACCCAACTCTAAACTGGCCTGGGCATAATTGAAGATCGTACATTTAGTCGTGAGATGTATAAGCCGATTAAATAATAACTCTAACTCTCATAACTAATGCTCATTATAGAAGGCCATCTTTGGGCATAACCCACCCTGAGAATTGATCCAAGTGACCCTCACAACATGTCTATAGATATCTTATGTGATGATCATGTTCAACTCCTCTCATGTGGGCAGAAGGTAACTAAGTGTGTCTAGGGAATATTTGAAAGGCGGTAGGTGATCAATCATAATGGCAATAGACTCTAGGAGATATGAGACACCAACAAACCAACATCGAGAACGGGCCAAAGGACTCAAGGATGCAATGGATTCTGATGAACAATAGGTCGAGTGAGGGATCAATCTCATCCCTTTGTTGTTGACGAAATTCCAAATGCAGTGCAAGAGTGAGACGAGGCTAAACACCGTCTCATGCCAAAAGTGATAAGCTCCAAATTTTGCAAGGATGATGGGATGGGGGATTGACTGCTTGTAGTTGATGATGTGGTGGAGGCTAATATGTACTCTCTTTGTTGAGGACCAATCTGACTCTAGTAACTCAAGACCAACACCTCAAAACCATATAGGATAGTGGGTTGAAGTAGAGTATTCATGAGTATTTGGAAGCATTGTGTATTCATGAGTATTTGGAAGCACTGTGTCTCAAGAAGGGCAAGGAAACCATAACCTTTCACTCGAGGGGCAGAGTGTATGACGTAGGTTGAAATGAGGTCCTCTGAAGAGTACGTCCAAGTAGGTGTATGTACAAATGATCTTAATCTGCTATCCTTTGAAAAAGAAACAATGATCAAAGAGTGTGTTCTTCGATTCATTGAAAATCGTGACCTTTGTTTTGCTTATGTTTATTGTCATTGTCGAAAGACACAGAAGAGCACTAGGGCATTCTTTGATTCGTTGAATCATGACCTTTGTTTTACTCAGGTTGATTTTCAACTGTTGAAAGGTCACAAAAGAGGGGTAGGGCATCCAATTGTCTCTACAACCGCTCGTGGGATAAGGCTAGAAGGATCACATTATCAACGAAAATTAGGATAGATATCTTGACATGGTGGTGTAGGCATCCATGTCCCTCCTGGTGTGTTCACTCAAAACAAACTCTAGCTCATCAATGTAGATCCCAAACAATGTGGCGGATAGGGGACAACCTTGTTTGAGCCCAATGGTACTCATGATCAAACAATCCATATGGTATGCAAAGACGACTAATAAGTGGTTCGTAAAGGCGCATGATAACTATCACCAAGGTATTAGGTATACAATATCTTTGTATCTAAGGAATGAAGCATCATAGGGGATGTAGTCGAAAGCTTTTCGAAATTCCACAAAGCAATGATATGATTTTGAAAAGTAATGTCATCCAGGGAATATCTAAAAGTGGGGAGGAGATAAATCATAATGCTAATGTATGCTAGGAGATCTAAGACACCAGTATAGCAACATCGAGAATGGGCCAGAGATTTCATGGATGCAATGGATTTTGATGATTAGTAGGCCATGTAAGGGTTGGTTCGATCCCTTTTTTGTATCGGTGAAACTCCGAATGTGGCACAAGAGTGAGACGAGGCCAAACATTGTCTGAATAGAAAAGGGATAACAAGGATGATGGTCTGGGGGACTGACTACTTGCACTTGATGATGCAACAACGAAGGGTTATCTGTATTCTCTATGATGAGAGTACATGTGCTCACTTCTGTAGACTAAATATTCAAATCGTTGTGTGAAGGGGTCCCTTTTCCCACAAACAATGTGGGCTCTGATACATCAATTTGACCTTTGGTGACACTGCGGCCTTAAGTTAAATTATAATTCTTGTGACATTATATATGCCATCTAAGTTCATTTATAAAACTTAAATTTCAAATTAATCACATATTAATTTAATAATAACAAGTGGCCTTATAAGTTAACAACAACTATCACTACATCCTCATTGTTGTTAGAGGAATGAACATCGATGGTGTGATTACCATTCAAGAGACAATCATGCCGACAGTAAGACTAGTCATTCAACAATCAAATTGAATATGGTCATTTATATTATGGTTTTTAACCAAACACTCTTGCTATCAATTTCTTGGGATTTGTTAGCATTGCTAAGAATACACATATTGAATTCAGAGAATCCATTACACATTGCAGTTATTGTACAATATGAAAAACTTAATATAGAGTTAATAAACCCAATGAGTCAAACTTCATCAAAGTTTGTCCATCTTTGGAGGTTCACAATGCAATGATTGAGATGAATCTCCTTTATGCTAAAGAGAAGTTGTGAATAATGAAGTGATTTATGAAGGATGAGTGAGGCCAACTCAATGTAAACCATTATTCTTCATTCAAACCAAGCTAAGTAGTATTTATATGTTGACAAGTTTGGTTAATTATTGGCTTCCATGTGCCACATAATTTAGTTGGTAACCCCTATTCAGAGTATCACCCCACTTCAAAATTTTGGTAGCTACCTGTTAAAATTGGCAACTATGGCCAAATTCCACCTTGGGACAACTCATTTGATGGAAATGATGATTGCATTAAATTCCTCTTTTCGAGAGGACCAAAATTGATATAAGGATCATCTCATTTGGACAGGCAGAAGTGTGATTTTGAATTTATGCCCACATATGTACAAATTGTTCAGGTCGACCACATCAACATGTAGGCTCAAGAAGCTCAATGGACGTGTCTCTTCACCCTCAATGAATTGTATAAATACAAGTGACCTCTCACCTCATTTGGCATCTTCATCACTCACACATTCTCTCTCCTTCTCTCATTGGTTCGTACAACATTGGGCATCCTCTCTCTCCCACGTGTGGCACAAGGAGGACGAAATTTCAAGACAGAATTGCAAGGTCGAAAATCTCAAAAACTTATGCAGTGTGACTAGCGTTGACTTGAACTTTATGGGAATCATTTGACTTTGATTTTTTGTGTCAGTAGGCTGCATTTTTGGGCACAAAAACCGAGGCAAAAGGAGGACTTTGACCTGTGTTGACTACAAGGTTGACCAAGTTTGATTGCAAATTCTGTGACTGTTTTGGTTTGACTTTGGCTGCTGCTAGAGTCTGAGTTTGACTTCCTTTGATCGAGCTTCAAAGGAGGAGTTTTGACTATTGTGTTGACGATCTTTGACTTTTGGTTGGGGCTGAAGTTTGATTGCAGTTGACTGTAGAAATTGACATGGTTGTTTTGACTTTGAATTGGGCAAGTCAATTTGAATTTTGTACTCTCTCTCTCTTCTGAACATTTTGATATAATAATAATAAGAATTGATCAAAGGGTTTTCCCCACATAGGGGTTTTTCCCCGCATCCACCAAATCTAGTGTCCTCTTGTCTTGGCTTGTCTTCTGCATTTTGTTTCATGTTCTAT
Organism: Pinus albicaulis; assembly: GCA_034641835.2. Taxonomy (NCBI): domain Eukaryota; kingdom Viridiplantae; phylum Streptophyta; class Pinopsida; order Pinales; family Pinaceae; genus Pinus; species Pinus albicaulis. The sequence continues at coordinate 950,498,522 of CM076573.1, forward strand.
CTACTTTTACTGTCAATGTGATTGCTATTGGAAATCTAAACTGGAAATTATCATTGGGTTGCTAAAGGAAAATTGAAGTAATTGTGCTGCGCATAGAACATACCATTGTTAACTAAAATTAACATGGTATCAGAGCACAGGTGAAGACAAAGCCCAAGCAAGAGGGATAAAAGCAATCACTAATACAGAGTTGTTAGAGAAGAATATTGGTCTAGCTTCAATGGCTACTACATCTTACTTCAAATTTGAGGATAAGCTCAAGGACAAATATGACTATCATGCATGGTAGATGACTTTGGAAGAGCATGATGCTATGGACTATGTGCAGGGAAAAGTAGTGGAGCCTCCTTCCAATGCAGGTCTTGCTGCTGCAAAGACAAAGTACAAGAAAGGTGAGGTCAAAGCTAAAAGAATTATCATTGACTCCATTCAAAAGCATTTGGTTGCCTATATTTCTAATTTGGGAACATCTAAGGAGATGCATGATATGCTGATTGGGTTGTTCAAAGTAAACAATGCAAATCAAATCCTCTTTCTCAAGAACAAGTGGAAGGACATCAAGATGGATAAAGGGGAGTTTATCCAATCCTACTTCATGAGGATCACAGAAATCATGAATGACCTTCTATCTATTGGAGAAGTCGTTGCTGACAGGGAGCTCACACCCATCGCTCTTGGAGGTATTAGAAGAGCATGGGATGTGTTCAACACCACCATTCTTAACAATGATAGGATTCCTAGTTTTGATGAATTATTGGCTATATGCACTCAAGAAGAAACAAGAATAATGGAGAGAGACAAGCCTTCAAATTGAAATGAACATACCGCCTTCTCCGCTCATGCAAAATGGAAGAACAATGTTGGTCCAAAAAGGCAAGGTCAGGGATTCAAGCAAGGTTTCAAAGAAGGAAGAAAAGGAAGGTGCTACAATTGCAACACGTTTGGCCACTATGCTATAGAGTCTGCTCCCGAGAAGGATATTCCACGGGATGACAACAACAACAACAACAACAACAACAACAATCACAATAATTTCAGAGGAAATGGCAATCAAAGGGACAACGAGTTCAATAATAAATGAAAGAGGAATGCTCCTGCTACTCGACATGGAAATGATCGACCTCCCAAAAGGACGAGAAACTACAGGTATGAGGAAAACAATGTTGTAGAAAAACAAAAATAATTTTCTCTTATTTCTGCCCTCACTGCCGCCTCTCCTCCGGACACTTTGGATCATTTGTTGATTGATAGTGGAGCCTCAAGGCACTTCACTGGGTACAAGGAGGTCCTCTCAAATTTGATTGAAAAGAAGACTAATTTGGAGATCATACTTGGAGACAATGCCACCTACCCCCTGAAAGGGATAGGGACTGTCACTCTTCACTAAAATCAAGGTCAAACCCTTCATCTACAAGAAGTATTGTATGTGCCCCATCGGAAGAAGAGCTTGGTGTCTATTTCTGCGATGGAAGATAAAGGATTCACGGTAGCATTCATTGATGGAAATGTATGTATTTGGCAAAGGAACCCTAAAGATGCATTTATTCTTGGATTTAGGGTTGAAGGTCTCTATCTAGTTGGAGGAAGTCCTTTGGGAGCTATGAATTGCGATACGTCTTTTCAATTCGAATTATGTCACTGGAGATTTGCTCACCTTCATTACAAAGCCTTACCTGGGGGATAAGGACGATGGTCACAGGTATGCCCGAGTTCAACATGAACCATGAAGGTGTTTGTCAGGGTTGTGCAGCTGGGAAACATACAAGGGTACCATTCCCATCAAGTGAAAGTCAAACTACCGACATCTTTCAATCGGTCCATTTTGATCTGTCTAATATGTTGCCCGTAACATCATTAGGAGGATACTTATACTCTGCAATTTTTGTGGATGACTTCTCTTGCAAAACTTGGATCTATTTCTTGAAGAAAAAGGATGAAGTGTTCAAATGGTTTTGTTCTTTCAAAGCCTCGGTGGAAAATCAAATAGGGAAGAAGATCAAAATATTGAGGACTGAAAATGGAACCGAATATGAATCAAATGAATTCAATGAATTTTGCAGAGAGGCTGACATTAAGAGGGAGACAACCGTTCCATACACTCTTGAGAAAAATAGAGTTGCTAAAAGGAAGAATCGAACAATCATGGAAGCCACCCATGCCATGCTCCATGATCAAGGCCTACCGAAGTTCTTATGGGGAGAAGCTACCAACACTGCCATATATGTTCAAAATAGGAGCCCACATCAAGCATTCGATTTCAAGACACCCGAAGAAGCTTTCTCTGGTAAGAAACTTGATGTTTCTCATTTTAGAATATTTGGTTGTCCCATATATTTTCATGTGCCTAAAGAGAAAATAAACAAATTAGAAGCATTTGGGAAGAAAGGTACATTTGTGGGCTACAAAGAAAATTCAAAGGCATATAGAATATATGTGCCTGGTCAAAGAGAAGTGGAAATAAGCCATGATGTCACTTTCGATGAAGATTCTGCCCTTGGGAAAGCCCACGATCTCCCTATCCCAAGGAATGACAATGATGATGTTACAGGAAAGCAAGATGAACCTTCGACGAATGAATCGATGCCCGATGTTGAAGGCTCGATGGATCCCATTGATCCACCTCCTGGTGATTCCTCTGCCTTTAGGAAAAGACCTTTGTGGCTCAAAGACACTCTCGAAGACGCTGAACGACATATTGCTCCAAGAGGGACATTTCGTTAAAGTAAGAAGCCGAATAGGTATCAAGGGTACTTAGTTGCTATGAGTGCTATTGTTCAATAAGAGTCATGTACGTTCAAAGAAGCCGTAAAATATCAAGTATGGAAGGATGCGATGAATGAAGATTATGAATCTATCATGAAGAATGATGTCTGGGATATAGTTTTTAGACCGAAGGACAAGTTTGTAGTCACCTCAAAGTGGCTATACAAAATCAAACATGGAGTCAATGGGAGTGCTGAAAAATACAAGGCCAGGTTCGTTGCTCGAGGTTTCTCTCAAAAGGAAGGAGTGGATTATGACGAGATATTTGCACATATTTCTCGATATACCACTATCCGATGTCTTATAGCTCTTGCAACCTCTCAAGGATGGAGCCTACACAAAATGGATGTTAAGATTGCTTTCTTGTATGACTCGCTTAAGGAGGAAGTCTACGTGGAACAACCCGATGGGTTCGAAGTACAAGATCGAAGGACACATGTATGCAGGTTGAAGAAAGCCCTCTATGGGTTGAAGCAAGCTCCTAGGGCTTGGTATGAGAGGCTTGATAACTATCTCTTGAAGGTGTGATTTACAAGGAGTGAAGTTGATCCTAACCTATACTTTAAGGTTCAAAAGGACGTGCCTCTCGTTCTGGTCCTTTATGTAGATGATTTCTTTTTGACAGGTGCAAACCTTCTCATTTATCAATGCAAGAGGGAGTTGGCTTCTGAGTTCGAGATGAAGGACCTAGGTTTGATGCACTACTTCCTAGGCTTGGATGACTGGCAAAAGGCAGGTGAAATTTCCTTTCTCAAGGAAAATACTTTGTGAAGCTGCTCGAGAGATGTGGGATGGTTGATTGCAAGTCTGTGACTACTCCGATGGAACTCAACTTCAAGAAGCTATGTGGAAGTGTTGCTGGGCCTGCATTGGAAAACCCTTCCAAGTATCGACAAAATTGTGGGGGCCTTGATATTCTTGGTAAACTCCTAACCGGATATATGCTTCACTATGAATACACTGAGTCAATTTATGGTTGAGCCTCATCACATACATTGGATTGTTGCTAAGAATCTCTTGAGATATCTTCGTGGCACAATCAACTATGGACTGAGATACACTGCCAGGAATTTGAGGCTACATGGATATACTAATGCTGACTGGGCTGGCAGTGTGGTGGATCATAAGAGCACATCTGGGTGTTGCTTCTCATTGGGGTCTGTTTCAATATCTTGGATGAGTAGGAAGCAGAAATCGGTTGCTTTAAGCACTGTCACGGTCGAATACATTGCAGCAAGTATGGGTTACTGTGAAGTTGTTTGGTTGAGGAAGCTCTTTAGCGAGCTATTTGAGCATGTCCTGGATACCATTGTGATCTTCTGCGACAATAGAGTGGGATTCACCTCTCAGAGAATCCCGTGTTCCAAAACCATTCCAAGAACATTGATATGAGGTACCACTTTATTTGGGATATGGTACAATGGGGAGGAATAAGTCTCCAACACATCAGGACTGATGAGTAGGTCGCATACATCCTCACGAAGCCCTTAGGGAAGGTCAAATTCTTAGCCCTTCCAAGAAAGACGGAGTCGTGGAAAGACCCTCTTATGAGGGTCCCGCTTGAGTTGGACATTGAGCTCTGGGAGCTCCTCGAGGCTTGGGGTACTTCTTGGAGCTATGAATGACCATAGGGTGAGTTGTTCACCTTCCCCTATTGGTGTGCTATGTACAGGGTGAGTGGTTCACCTTCCCTTGTGTTACCCCATTATGACATGAGTGTAGGGTGAGTGGTTCACCTTCTTCTACAAGACACGTGTTTAGGGTGAATGGTTCACCTTCCCCTACGATTGACATATGCATTGGATGAGTGGTTCACCTTCTCCTATGGCATATGAGCAGGATGAGTGGTTCACCTTCTCTTGTTGATGCCCTAACATAAATCCTACCCATGTAGTCCGGGACTCATGGGAAGTACCTCTCATCTGGCCAATGAGTTGGGAAATGTGGATATGGACCATAACACAACCAATGGACGCATCGTGTACTGCCGTACTCCCTATATCTAGGATGCATGGTGTTCAACAACTTGATTTGGGATCAATTGAGGTTCTACCTCTGGATTGACTTTTGTCAGTGAAGAGTGGTAAGGTCTTGTGACTCACTGTCAATCAATTCTTCTTCATTATTACATCATGGTTCAACAAAGTAGAGATGAGATGAGATACAAAGATGGTACATGACGACAAGATGGCATGATGATCGATGATGATGGATCGATTAACAGGTGGAATTCTCCCTAGTTGAGAGGGAGTGGTAAAATTGGCAACTAGGGCCAAATTCCACCTTGGGACAACTCATTTGATGGATATGACGATTGCATTAAATTCATCTTTTTGAGAGGACCAAAATTGATATAAAGATCATTTCATTTAGACAAGCAGAAGTGTGATTTTGAATTTATGCCCACATATGTGCAAATTGTTTAGGTCGGCCACATCAACATGTAGGCTCAAGAAGCCTAATCGACGTGTCTCTTCACCCTCAACGAATTGCATAAATACAAGTGACCTCTCACCTCATTTGGCATCTTCATCACTCACACATTCTCTCTCCTTCTCTCATTGGTTCGTACAACATTCACCATTCTCTCTCTCCCACGTGTGGCACAAGGAGGACGAAATTTCAGGACAAAATTGCAAGGCCGAAAATTCTATAGTTTGACCAGCGTTGACTTCGAATTTTTAGGCATCATTTGAATTCGATTTTTTGGGGATATTTCTGTCTTAGCATGTCGCATTTCTGGGCATAAAACCGAGGCAAAAGGAGGACTTTGATCGCAGGTTGACTTTAGATTTTGTGACTATTTTGGGTTGACTTTGACCGCTGCTGGAGGGCGAGTTTAATTGCCTTTGGCCGAGCTTCAAAGGAGTTTTGACTGCTGTGTTGACCATCTTTGACTTCTGGTTGGGGCTAAAGTTTGACTTAAAAAAATCACAGGGTCGTTTCAACTTTGAATTGGGCAAGTCAATTTGACTTTTGTACTCCCTCTCTCTGCGGAACATTTTGATATAATAATAAGAAGAATTGATGAAAGGGTTTTCCCCACATTAGGGTTTTTCCCTGACATCCGCCAAATCTGGTGTCCTCTTGTATTGGCTCGTCTTTTGCATTTTGTTTCATGTTCTATCTACTTTTACTATCAATGTGATTATGGTTAATGTGATTGCTACCGGAAATCTAAACTGGAAATTATTATTGGGCTACTAAAGGAACATTGAAGTAATTATGCTAAGCATAGAACATACCATTGTTAACTAAAATTAACACTACCCTTTATGTAGTGCTCTTCCTTCACAATCAATTTGCATTCTCTATACCAATTTGATGGAAAGTGACATGCGAGTGTTCCATGAGGGCTAGTTTAGAAGCTTTGTGTTTAGATACATCGGTTGTGGGTTCTTTCAGTCTTACTTGTATTGACTTGCTAGTTTCTCCAATATAAACTTTGCCATATGAACATGGCATGAGTGAGGTCAACTCAATGTAAACCACTATTCCTCATTCAAACCAAGCTAAGAAGCATTTTTATGTTGACAAATTTGGTTAATGATTGGCTTCTATGTGCCACTTAATTTAGTTGGTCACCCCTATTTAAAGTATTGACCCACTTCTCAATTTTGGTAGCTACCGTTACCCTCTTGTTTATGTAGTGGTCTTCGTAATCAACTTTGCATTCTCTATACCAATGTGATGAAAAGTGCCATGCAAGTGTTCCATGAGGGCTAGTTTAGAAGTTGTGTTTAGATACATCAATTGCATGTTCTTTCAGTCAGATTTGTATTGACTCGCCATTTTCTCCAATATAAACTTTTCCACATGAACATGGTATTAGGTATACACCATTTTGTTGTCTTGGGTCGATTGAATCCTTTACCAAGACAACAAAATCCTTAGTGGTTTATGGGGGAGTAAAAGGCACCATAATATTTCAGTTGTTTAGGACTTCAGCAATTTAATTAGTGGTACTATCAGTATATGACAAAGAGATCTCGGGGGTGTCCACTATATGTTGGATACGTCATCTGTTTTGCACTTGATGGATTGCTTTGTTGATGTGATTATTGTGGTAACCATCCTTCCCAACGACCCTTTGAAGGTGGTCGAACTCTTGGTTCAATGGTTCTGGGTCATATATCCTTGTAGCTCTAGTATGAGTCAATAACACCAATTTTGTGAGTTGGGTGATAGTATGAGTCAACATGTAGGTATTTTTTGGTGTGAGTTTTCTTTGTGTAAACTTGATACTTGAATCTTCCATCATCTTTCTCAAGGACAAGCACATCTATGAAGGATAGTTGGTTTTCCTACTCTACTTCATTAGTGAATTAGATGTTCTTTAAGACATTATTAAGAGTACAACAAATTCTTTGAACCACTCTCTTCCATGTTTCCATTTAATATGGTATCATTTACATATCTCTACAATGTTTTGGGGAAATGGATTAATGGCCATGTTTGAAATTTTTCCATATAGATGTTTGCAAACATAGGAGATAGTGGAGATAGTGCGGAGGTCATTGCAACACCATGAGTTTTCTCCTTGTTGAATTCGGCCTCAAAACATAGAATGCACACTCAAGTCGGCTCAAGTGAAGACACATATGTTCATAGGTCATGTCAGCTTATTATTGGTGGCAACAACTATATAAAGGGACCTCGATCACCACAGAAACATAAGAAGTTCAGACAAGCTCCGTGATTGAATGCGAAGTTCAGGTCTGTAATTTAGTGCGAGAAAAGGAAGACATCTCACACTATGTTTGGGTAAAAGAAAAAGAAGATAGGTGCCACACCTACCTCATATACCTCAGGTAAGCTGAAGGCTACCTCTGTAATAAACAAGTCTGCAATTAAGGTGTGGGTAAAGGTGACTGTACAACAAAGAAGGGAAGACTGTAAGGAGTGCAAGTAAGAAGCAATGCAAGCCTCAGTCTTACGCTAACATATTCTAGATATCCCTAAACGAGACTGAAGTATACACAACATTAAGGAGGGATATTCTAGCAAGTGCAAGAGCTCGATCTTGGGTGTCATAAGGTGCAGATAGAAGGCCAAGGAAGAACTTCTTGGAGGTCGAAAGGTAAAGGATAAAAGCACATTACTGGGGCTGCTAGAATAGGGACCGAGTCCCCCTAGAGTTGGCGCAGAACGATGCAGAAAAGGAAGAACAACATAAGGAGCCAAGAAAGAGCAGTTACAAGGTCTTGGAGACATACTGGTGTCAAGGTTTTGTGTCATGGTCATGGTACTTGTCAATTGAAGGTATATAAGAAGAATTACTTTTAGACTTTCCTCTCCAAGAGGGAAAGGTTTTGGCCCTGGCTTGAAGAGCCTAAACCTTGTGTCTCTTGTGTTTTGATAATTGACTTGATGAAATATATAGTAAGCTAACTAAGATAAGATCTAAGTGAAGGAAGCAAACTAAGTATAACACAAGCAGTTATCAAGTAAGAGAATTGACTTAAACTCTGCCCTACCAAATTCTCAACATGGAATCAGAGCTAAGGTGTTAGAAAGGGCTATTTGGCAAGAAGACACAAGGATCGGTTTGTAGAAATTTGATAGCCCAACCTCGGTTTTCAGTTTCTCCTTATTTCTCCCATAAAGTTAAATGCCCATTCCCATAGCCATACATTCAACAAGCTGGAAAATTAAATATTTTCTGAAAACACTAATTTTGGAAATTTCACAATGCTGAAATGCAGAAATAAAAACTTAGAAAAATAAATCAGCCACACATAGAATTTTGACACAATGATTTTTGGTTAATGTGACCCTAGAAAAACCCCCTACAACTCTTGGGGAAAACCAGTTCAAAAGCTCCTTATTTCTGATAAATGCTTTTACAGTGAGACAAAAATTACACAACAAAAAATTATAGCAACCTCATAAATGTACTTATCTCGAAAATCATGCAAAACTTTGCCTCGATTTTCGTGCCAAATACAAATAGAAAATATCAGCAGAAAGTACAGCCTTAAACGCGGTACGGACAACATCGAAAACAATGTCGGAACAACTGTACGGCCTCCTTCGAAATCTGTGCAAATGCTGCCTCGATTTTCGTGTTGTACGGCTGTTGTACGAACCTTGTTTTGCGTGATGTTTACTGCTGTATCGAATCCGAAAAACCATATTTCTCTCTCTACTGTACGAACCTCGATTTTTGTACCTCCTTGCTACTGTATGGACCTCGAAAAACGTGTTGCAATAAATGTTGATTTTTTCCCTCGAAATTCGTGCCCACTTGCCTTGAACTTCGTGCTCTGTCCTTGCTGTACGGATTTGCTGAATATAAATGTTGCTGCCCTCCTTCTTCTCACTGCTCAGAAATTCTCCCTTGCTTTCTCTCCTCCTCTCTCAATCTGCTCATGTAAGAATGAATGACCTTTTCCCTCATTTTCCTCCTTTAACCTAACCCTAAGTGACTTTTGGGGAATCCCTAAATCTAATCGTTGAGATAGCTTTAGATCTAGGGTTGAGATTAAATGCTCATTTAAATCTCACTTTCTATTTTTTAATTCACCCCACTTTAATAAAGACCCACTTAGTCATTTATTTCAAAGTCATCACTTTTCCTTTCTAATTACATTGATTCTATTAAAGTCAATTTTAAAATTAGATTTAGTAACTTTATCACTTGAAGTCACTTAAATTAGATCGACTATAACTTTATAAAGTCACTTTAGGAGAAAAATTAAATTCTTTGACACTTTCTAAAGCTAAAGATCGTAAAGCTAGGGAACCACCGCCTTTCTAGGTATACCACTTCAACACTCCCTCTTACCGAGAAGGTGTTCTCACTACACCCATCTGAATTTCCACAAGTAGACATGCTTGCCCCAAGGGTAGCATGGTAAGAAGACCGTGAACTCACTATCAAGGGGGAATATACTGTCATAAAATTGAACATAGTCTAATGAAATGATATTTGATCCCGATATGCTTTGACCTGTCATGAAATACTGGATTCTCCGTGAGTTTAATGCAACTCTGATTATCACAGTAAATCACTGAAGGTCTCAACGACTGACCAAATAAGCCAAACAACATCTTGCCAAGCCAAATGGCCTCACAACTAGCTAGACTGGCTGCCATGTACTCTGCTTCCGCTGAACTCAATGTTACTGACTGCTGTTTCCGGTTGGACCACGACACCACTGTCGAACCCAACCCAAAACAACACCCTGAGGTGCTCTTCTTATCAGAAGCACAACCTGCCCAATTAGAATTAGTGTAACCTACCAATCTCACTCCATCCCCTTGCCTATAATCCACTGTCCCCTGCAAGTACCGCAAAATGTGTTTTGCAGCAACCCAGTGCACCCTCTTGGGCTTTCACATGAACTGGCTCATCGTGTTGACTGCAAAACATATATCTGGTCTGGTGTTGACCAAATACATCAAGGAACCAATCACCTGTCTATACAATGTGGGGTCCACCAACTCGGAATCTGAAGCGTGAAGCTTCTTCCAGTTGGTGATCATCGGTGTCGACATGGGTCTACAATCCTCCATGTGGAATCTGCCAAGGATGTCCACAATATACTTCCCCTGCCCTAGGAAGAAATGCCCCTCCTCCTGCCACACCTCCAAACCTAAAAAGTAATGCATCAAGCCAATGTCCTTCATCTCAAACTCTGACGCAAGATCTCTCTTGCAGTGCTCTATGAGTCTCGCTGCACCCGTAATGACCAAGTCATCCACATACAACACCATAATGAGAGGCTCCTCACCTATCACAATGAAGTATAGGTTCGGATCTGCATCACTCTTTACGAAACCCATCTCCTGCAAGTATGTATCTATCCTGGAGTACCAAGCTCTGGGAGCTTGCTTCAGGCCATAAAGGGCCTTCTTCAGTCTGCACACATGGGACTGCTTCCCATGCACCTCAAAGCCCTGTGGCTGCTCAATGTAAACCTCCTCTTGTATGAAGCCATTGAGAAATGCGGTCTTCACATCCATCTGGTGGATCTTCCAACCCACCTCTGCTGCTATCGATATGATGGAGCGAATTGAAGTATATCGAGCGACGAGAGCGAAGGTTTCCTCATAATCAACTCTCTCTACTTGGGAGAACCCTCTAGCCACAAACCTTGCTTTGAATTTCTCAATGCTGCCATCTGCAGCATGCTTTACCTTGTAAAGCCATCTGGAAGTAACCACGAATTTGCCCTCAGGACTCGGCACCACCTCCCAAACATCATTCTTCATGATAGAAGAATACTCCTCCTGCATGGCCTCTCTCCAGAACTGTTGGCTAGCCGCCTCCTCATAGCTTGAAGGCTCAGAGTCAACGATGTTGGCAACCATTGCCATATAGCTACAAAAACTATCAGGTGGTTTGCTCTCTCTGATCGGCCTCTAAGGCCCAGCAACAGATGTGGCCTCTCTCAAGGTATCCTGAAGCCACTTGGGCTTCCTCTTCCCTGAGCACACTTCTCCCACTGGAGAATGAAACTCCTCCTCATCATCAGGAGCCTGAACTCCTGACTGTCTGTCTGCTGTCCTCCTGCCTGAACTTGAACCTGTAGACGCTGAAGTATCGTGTGAACTGTCCATAAGTGGACTCCCTAGTGAACTGCTCTGCATGCTGCCCGAAGCACCACCCCTTTGACTCTGTGAGCCACTGCTCACTAATGGACCTGACACCGTAATTGATGTGCCTCCGAATCCTCCTGATCCCTGCCCACTGGATCCCTGTGACTGACTCATCTACTCCTGAGGGTCTAGCTGATCCAGATACTCTAACTCCCATGACCTCTTGAAAGCCCTGTCTTCCTCGAACTTCACATCCCGCCCGCCTGACAACAACTCTCCTCTGTGCGGGAATATAAATCCGAAAGGCCTTTGAGGTCTCACTGTAGCCCACAAAGACACCTTTCTCTGCGGTGGGCTCTAGTTTGGTCCTCTTCTCCTTGGGTATGTAGGAGTATGCAATACACCCAAAGATATGAAGATGACCAATATCAGGCTTCTTCCCAGAAAAAGCCTCCTTCGGAGTCACGTGCCCCAAGGCACGATGCATACTCTTGTTCTGCAAATATACAACATTGTTGCAGGCCTCTGCCCATAAAAACAATGGTAACCCCTGATCATGTAGCATGGCTTTGGAAGCCCCTCCGATGGATCTGTTCTTCCTCTCCGCAACCCCGTTCTGCTGGAGGTTGTAAGAAACTGTGAACTCCCTCCTAATGCCTGCCTCCACATAATAATCAACAAACTCACCAAGGGTGTACTCTCCTCCATTGTCCGACCTCAGGGACTTGATCTTCCGACCTGTCTGAGTCTCCATAAGAGCTCTGAACTCTTGAAAGTACTTGAAGACCTCACTCTTGGTCTTCAAGAAATAAATCCAGGTCCTCCTAGAGTGATCATCAATGAATAAAACATAATACTCATATCCACTCAAGGAAACATGAGACATCCGACCGCTCACGTCGGAATGAATCAAATCAAGTATCCCAGTCGATTTGCTGTCACTGTTGGGAAAAGGGGATTTGGCAAACTTGCCCATCGCACATCCTCTGCATGTATCAAAGTGATCAGTACTGAAATCTGGCACACCTGTAGTGATCTCCCGCAATGTCCTCAAGGCTTCATGATACATGTGCCCCATCTTGCGGTGCCAAATCTCACACAACTCTGAACTGCTAGCTCTGCTGCTGGTACTACTACTCAATGCCAAAAGGAGCTGAAATGAAAACTTGTACACCTTTGCATGGCGTACACCTATCACTCTAGCTGAATCAGCTGGAGCGCCCCTAGGATATATCAACACCTGTCCTCTCCTGAACAGTATCTCATATCCTCTGTCCTCCAATGCTGAGACGGATATGAGGTTCTTCCTCATCCCTGGCACATATAGAACATCTGCCATCTTCAAGGGAGGTTTGGGTTCCCTATCAAATGTCAATGTCCCCACACCGACTGCTCTAACAACGCTGTCATCTCCGAGTACTACCTCTATATCAGTGCCACTCTCTGAAAGCTCTGAGAAGTACTCACAGACTCCTGTCATATGACGTGAAGCCCCACTGTCAACATACCAGATACCTGAAGATGCTTCGCTAGTGGAGGGAAATGCACACTCCCTCTCAACCTTCGTGGCAAGTGATCCTGCACTAGTGGACTCACAAGCAATGAACCCAGACTCCCGGTCAAAGCTATCCGTAAAGTCCTCTAACTTCGCTGATGCTGCCATGCTTTGTTTCTTCCCCTTCTTCTTCTTCTCCGGACACACAACTGGATAGTGTCCCATCTTCTGACAATTCCAACACTTCACCTTGGAATAGTCCTTCTGCGTGTTCCCCTGTTTACCTTTACCTTTGCCTTTGCCCCCACCACTGCTTGTGGAAGCTTGCTTCTTTCCCTTGCCTTTCTTGCCTCCTGAGAACAGTGCTACATCCTCATCCTGCTCAACTGGTTTGGCTGCCCCAAGCTGACTCTTTCTGATTTCTGTCTATATGCAATCATCCCAGAACCTCTCCCAAGTGGGAAGGGTCTCACGTGCACAAACCCCATCAGCAAAGTTCAGCCATGAACTGGGAAGGCCATTCACTGCAATCCGCACCAACTCAGTGGGTGGAATGACCTCTCCAACTGCTGCCAATGCATCTCTCACATTAGTAATCTTTGTGAGATATCCAGTTGCACTATCAGTCTTACCCATCTTAATGGTCTTCAGCTTCTCCCTTAGGACCATTTCCTGTTCTCATTGATACTCTGATAGAGATTGGTCAATGCTGTCCACATCTCATGAGCATATCTCTTTCCTCTCACATGAGGAATATAATGGTATTTGATTCCATCTAGAATCAGTCTCTTACCCTTGTTATTCTTTTTATTAAAGGTTGCCAACTGAACAACATCAGTAGGCACATTAACAGGGTTTTGTGCGGTATGCACCATGATATCCCAGACTTCTGACTCCTCAAAGATGCTCTGCATTCTCTCCTTCCATACATTGTAGTTACTATGCCCATCCACCTTATCTTCCACCCTCAAGCCCAAAGACATGCTTGCTGTCCTAAATAAACTGAAAATAACATTGCTGTAGTAAAGGTACTGTTTTCTGTGTGAAAAATTAGCTTGCTGTGATTTTTCTTCTCGCTGTCCCAAACTGCACTTTCAGCAAAATAGCTTCGATACCATGTAGAAATTTGATAACCCAACCTCGGTTTTCAGTTTCTCCTAGCCATACATTCAACACGCTGGAAAAACAAATATTTTCTGAAAACATTAATTCTGGAAATTTCACAATGCTGAAATGCAGAAATAAAAACTCAGAAAAATAAATTAGCCACACAGAATTTTGACACGTTGATTTTTGGTCTATGTGACCTTGGAAAAACCCCCTATAACTCTTGGGGAAAACGAGTTCGAAAGCTCCTTATTTATGATAAATACTTTTACAGTGAGACGAAAATTACACAACAAAAATTTACAGCAACCTCATAAATGTACTTATCTCGAAAACCATGCAAAACTCCACCTCGATTTTCGTGCCAAATACAAACAAAAAATATCAGTAGAAAGTACAACTTTAAATGTTGTACAGACAGCACCGAAAACAGTGCCAGAACAACTGTACGGCCTCCTTCGAAATCTGTGCAAATGTTGCCTCGATTTTCGTGCTGTATGATTGTTGTACGGACCTCGTTTTGCGTGCTGTACAAAATCCAGAAAACTAGATTTCTCTCTGTTGTACAAACCTCAATTTTCGTACCTCCTTGCTATTGTACGGATCTTGAAAAGCGTGCTACAATAAATGTTGGTTTTCCTCCCTCGAAATTCGTGCCCACTTACCTTGAACTCCGTGCTCTGTCCTTGCTGTACGGGTTTGCTGAATATAAGTGCTGCTGCCCTCCTTCTTCTCACTACTTAGAAATTCTCCCTTGCTTTCTCTCCTCCTCTCTCAATCTGCTCATGAAAGAATGAATGACCTTTTCCCTCCTTTAACCTAACCGTAAGTGACTTTTGGGGCATCCCTAAATCCAATGGCTGAGACACCTTTAGATCTAGGGCTAAGATTAAATGTTTATTTAAATATCACTTTCTATTTTTTAATTCACCCCACTTTAATAAAGACCCACTTAGTCATTTATTTCCAAAGTCACTTTTCCTTTCTAATTTCACATTGACTTTATTAAAGTCACTTTAAAATTAGACTTTAGTAACTTTATCACTTAAAGTCACTTTTAAATTAGATTTGATTTTATAACTTTATAAAGTCACTTTAGGAGAAAAATTAAATTCTTTTGGACACTTTTCCCTAGGCCAAAGATCAAAGCCTTAGGGACCACTTGTCCTCCGGTAACCAAATTTCAACACAGTTTTCAAAAGAAGGATCTACTTTGTAAAAGTCTAGATCTAAGAAGATCTTCATTCATTCAAGAAGGAACAATTTGCAAAAACTGGAGAAGTCCTCAAGCCATCTTAAGATGACAAAAGATCTTACTTAAAGGACATATACATCAAGGTCCTTTCAAGAGGTGATCTTTATCTTCAAGGAATCTAAAGCTATCTCGTGATTGAAGCCAAGTCAACACTATTGGAGACATCATCAAATAATCATTTTCACTGAAGTCATCATCAGGGCATTCTTGATTATCATAATCATCAAGGATCCAAGGTGATCTACCACTTTACACCACTCTTAAAGAAGTCTATCTAAGTGGGATCCCATGCTGCTATCTACATCAACAAGGAAGCTGATAGAAGAAGAAAAGCATCTACTCAATTAAGTATCTTTATGACTTCATATGAATCTATCAAAACACCTTTTTGCAAAGAAAGCAACAAACTGGTTATGGTTTCAAACTTTCTTGCATGGAAGAAAAGGACAATGAAGTCATGCCAAATACATGAAGGGATACATAAGAGCCCAGATGATTCTTATAGAATCCATAAAGGACACTCTCATCCCCCATGTATCAAAACTAGAATCTTCAAAAGAAATATATGACAAAATTGGTGGAGCTATTCTCAATGAGTACTGCAAGAGAAGTAATATCTCTAAGACAAGAACTGTACACGTTAGAGATGTCTAGAGAGGAGGGAATAACTTCATACTTTATGAAGATTTCTAAAATACAAAGATCAATTGCAGGAATTGTGAGAAGAAATGTCTATAGTGGTGCTGAATTATCCAGATTTATGCAGGAACGCAACAGAATACACATATAACCATAAATACAAAGATGCAGCGGAAATAACACTTCATTTCGTTAATATCAAAGAACTGAAATTTGCTTACAAACAGAATGGAAATAAACTAGTTAGGGCGCTGGTAGCTTATCTTTGAAAAGAAATGTGGCGGCTACAGGGCTCTGAACTCAATTACAATGAGGCTCGAAGGCCTATTTATTATTTAGAAACAATGGAAAACCCTAAACATCCAAAACCCTAACCCTGAGAGATGAAGCGCCAAAACTATGGGCCCCGTTTGGGTAAATTGGTGTTTCAACTTCTTGGGGACGTAACTTTGGCATACGATCTCTGTTTGATGCGAACCATACCTCGTTAGAAAGATCTATCCGAGGACTATAAATTTTGAGTGAGCAAAACGATTGAGGGCCAAAAAACGTCGTTTAGGGCCTCAAAACGGCTCCAGAAGTTCAAGACTCGAAAAATTGCTAAAAATAGTAAGTTGTGCTGAAACTGAAAAATTGAAAGAGACAACGGTGGGGCCCCAAGTGGAATAGGCGGGTGGCCACCAATATCCACCTGGATCATTCCTCCCCCCTTAGGAAGCAATGGTCCCCATTGCGTTGAGTTCCCCATGAGATGAGGAAACTTCTGCTGAACTTGGTCCCTGGTGAACCACTTGCCTTGGTGCAAGAGTTGGTCAGCTTTGACAACCCGATACAGTTGGATCTTCTGTTGGCGAGTGTTATTGATTTGCATGTCCATGATACAATCTGTGGTGGCCTGTTCCATGCAGTTAGGGTTTAACTCTTTTGGTGTGAGTTCTTCTGCAATGTCAGGGTCAAGTAGGGACAAAGGCGGTCTACATTGAATACGGGGTGCAGACCAAGGAATGGTGGAATACTGAGCTCGAAGGCATTGTTCCCCACAACCTTGGTGATGGTGTACGACCCATATCGGAGCGGGAGAAGCTTGCAGTGGGGTCTAGTGAGGCGCTCCTTCTGCAAATGTAGCCACACTTTGTCGCCCACCTGGAAGTTGTGTGGCACCTGATGTTGATCATGTTGCTGCTTGTACTTAGCATTGGCTCTATCCAATATGTCATGAGCCTGTTGGCGGATGTGCTGAATGCGCTCGATGAAGTTGTTCGCTTTGTCAGCTTCAGACTGGACATGAGCCAAATCGGCCTAAGTAGCCGCAAATGGCATGGCTTCGTCAATGGGACATAGTGGCTAGAATCCCAAGCCCACCTGAAAGGGGCTGTGGCCGGTTGAGCTGTGGAGAGCCCGGTTATAACTGTGTTGTACATAGGGGAGTCTCTCATCCCATGTGCGTGGATGCTTTGAATTGTACATGCGCAGAATGTGTACAATCATCCTATTGACGACCTCTGTCTGACCATTAGTTTGGGGATGGAAAGCTGTGGACTTGATGAGCTTGGTGTCCAACATTGATTAGAGGCTGGACCAAAATGTGTTGAGGACCCTGCTGTCAGGATCTGATATGATAGACTGTGGGATCCCAAATTGCACCCACACTCGTTCAAAGAAGAGTTGAGCAGTGGCTTCTGCTGTGATATTTTTCTTGCAGACCGCCATAATCGCCATCTTCGAGAATCTGTCGACGACCACGAAAACACAGTCATTTCCATGCTTAGTAGAAGGAAGGCCCGACATGTAATCCATGGAGATGGATTCCCAAGGTCGACTAGGGGTAGGTAGTAGAGTATAGAGGCCTTGCTTCTTGATGGTCGGTTTGGCAATGGCGCAAGTAGTGCAGGATTTAATGTACTTCCCGACATCTTGTCAAAGGTTCGGCCAATAGAAATACTTTTGCAGTACTGCCACTGTTTTCTTGACCCCAAAATGCTCAACGACTCGACTATAGTGTGCTTCCCATATCATCTTGGCACGCTCGCTTGAAGGAACACAAAGGTGTCCCAGATGACATAACAGTGCATATTGGAGGTGAAAATTTAGAACTTGCGTACCCCCCAAGAATGCCTTATATGTGTGGCTGAATTCTGGATCGCTCTTGTAGAGAAGCGGCCAATCAGAGGTCTCGTGCCCACAAGAGTTGAGAATGGTGGTTATTGCCACGATCGGTGGTCAGCTGAGCTAGTCTGCAACATTATTGGTGCTACCCTTCTTGTACTTGATGTTCAAATGAAATTGTTGCAGATATGTGGACCACTTCTGATGGCTATTGTTCTGCAACTTCGCTTGTGTCTGTGTGAACTGTAGGGGTCGGTAGTCTGTGTGCATGATTGTATCCTTCCCCAAAATGTAATGCGTCCATTGTCGACAAGCCTGCACAATGGAATACATTTCTTTGTCGTAAGTGGGATACTTGCGAATTCTGTCGGACAATGTCTCACTGTGATATGCCATTGGATGCCCCTATTGAGTAAGAACTGCCCCAATAGCATAGTCAGAGGCATCTGGCTCGATCTCAAATGGTTGTTGCAAGTCTGGTAATGTGAGCACTGGGGCAGAACAGAGGCGATGTTTCAATTCTATGAATGCCTTCTGTTGAGATTCCGACCAAAAGAATTTTGCTTTCGCTCCTCCCTTGGTGACTTGACTCAAGGGCCAAGTGATATGAGAAAATCCCAACACGAACTTGCGATAGAAATTAGCAAGACCCAGAAAGTTGTGAAGCTCTGTTAGAGTGGTTGGGGCTGGCCAATCCCGAATGATTGGGTCTTGGCTGGATCCACATGCACCCCCCTTTCATCAATAATGTATCCCAGATATTGAACCTGGGTCATGCCAAAAGTGCACTTCTCCAAATTGGCACATAACTTGTGTTGCCATAGTGTTTGGAGGACTTATTGGACGTGGTGGAGGTGCTCTTCCCAAGTGTGGCTGAAGATCAAAATATCATCCAAGTACACCACTACAAATGAGTTGGTGAATGGACGAAAGATGTCATCCATCAACCTCATGAAGGTTGTGGGAGCATTCGTCAACCCGAAAGGCATGACGAGCCATTTGAAAAGGCCCTCCTTGGCTTTGAAGGAAATCTTCCACACATCCGAGGGTTCGATTGGTACCTGGTGATACCCAGACTTCAAGTCGATCTTGGTGAAATATTTTGCCCCTTTGAGTTGGTTTAGAAGGTCATCGATCCGTGGGATCGGGTACCTATTCCGGACAGTGATCTTGTTCAGCCCCCGATAGTCAATACAAAGTCTCCAAGTCCCATCCTTCTTCTGTACCAACATGATCGGGCTCCCACAGGGCGATGAACTTGGCTGGATGTGACCTTTCTGCAGCAGCTCCTGAATCTGCCTCTAGATTTCATCATTCTCCAGAACAGAGTGCCTATAGATTGGTCCATTGGGTAGCGGCGCACCTGGGATCAGGTCAATGGGGTGCTTGACCTGACAGTGCAAAGGCACCCCTGTCGGTGAGGTGAAGATGTCCTCGTACTCCTCCACAACCTTGTCCATTTGTTGTTGTCGTGCAGAGGAGCCATATCTGGAGGTCGTGGCCACAGTCTTCTTCTTTCCCTGGGGGCGGATCATCAGGAAAACAAATTTCCTGGTTTGGGAAATGAGATTACTGCATTGTTTTGCAGTAACCAGAGAGATAGTGGAAGGCGGTGGTACCTTTGGTATCTTGTACAACTTATTTCCCAAAGTAACAATAACAGCACGAGGTCGGGACTCATACACAGCGTGTCGCTTCCACAAGTATGGTTGGCCTAATAATACATCAAAAACATCAATAGGAGCAATGTCACACAATACCTCATCCGTGAAGGGCTTGATGCTATAGGGAAGGCGGCACTTTCGGCTGACACGGAGATCTCATCCTTGGTGAAGCCACCCGATGGTGTACGGTTGTGGGTGCGTTGTGGTTGGCAAGCCCAACCGCTTTACGACATCTGCTGAAATGAGGTTCTTTTGGCTCCCATTGTCGACAATGAACTGTAGCGGAGAACCCTTTACCCACATCTTGGAGTGGAAGAGACGCTCTGCCTCCTCTGGATCTTCTGGTTCCTCCTTCTGGATCTTCACAGTGGCAACAGTGGCGTTGGGCTCCGCATCAATAATATGCTTCCCTTTGTCATTCCCCTTGTCAGGTTCTGATTCAGAGTCGGAGCATGCATCTGATTTAGAAGCCCTCATCTTGGCCACCAACGACTGCTTGGCCCGACACTCACTTGTGTTGTGAGTGGAGCTCTTATGGAACTCACACCACTTTCCCATGTCCTTCTTTGGCTTCGTGGTGTTGTTCTTTGCTTGTGGCTTTGACAGGTTGTCTTGGGCTGCCATGCCTTGGATTTGTCCTTTGTTCTGCGGTTTGGAGGCACCTTTCCCTTGCTTTTGATTCGTAGATCCGAAGTCTCGCTTTTTTTGTTTGAATTTATGTTCAATCTTGGCAGCATATCGGTAGGCCGTAACAAGCGAGGAGATGTCAAGGAACTCCATTTCCTCTTGAATGTATCAATGCAGACAACTTCGAAACTTTAGCACCAAATGTTTCTCTGAATCTTTGATACCCAACTTTGTGCTCAGGGTATGGAACAGATTCGACAGCTCATGCACATCTTGATCCCTTTGTTGCCGCAACGTGGTCCATTGTATGTACTTGTCCTCATAGCTCCCCACGGGATAGTATTGTTCCTTGATGGCATCTTGGAAAGAATTCCAAGTGGGTACGACTGAGAACAGAGAGGGTTCTGTCTCGTATTTTTTCTCACAATAGGTTTCCCACCAGTTCTTGACATGGGGGGTAGCTTTGAGAAGTGCAAAAATAATCTTCTCTCGGTTGGAAAAGTTATGAATCGAGAAATATCCTTCTAACAGATTCAACCATCTATCTACGACATCTGCATCTATTTGACCCTCAAATATGGGAATGTCAAAGTTTACTTGTACCTTAAAGGGAGTCGCGCCTCCAGAGTGGCTGCTGGATGCAGATGCTCCGCCGGTGGGCAGTCATTGAAGGATCTGGGCAAAGTTATCCATCATCGCGTTCCTTTGTTTTTCAAGGACATCCTCAAGCAATATTTTGATAGGATCTCCTGCTCTCTCATCTTTCTTTTCATCCCCCATGGGCATCCGTCGGGGTTTACGAGGCTGATCTTGCAAAGGTTCCACCAGATCGAGCCCTAACTCCTTATACCCCGACCTCGTTGGGGACATGCAAAGAAGGATCAAGAAAAAATAGACCACTCTGATACCACTGATCCAGATTTATGTAGGAACACAACAGAATACACATATAACCATAAATACAAAGATGCAGCAGAAATAACACTTCATTTCATTAATATCAAAGAATTGAAATTTGCTTACAAACAGAATAGAAATAAACTAGCTAGGGCGCTGGTAGCTTATCTCTGAGAAGAGATGTGGTGGCTATAGGGCTCTGAACTCAGTCACAATGAGGCTCGAGGGCCTATTTATTATTTAGAAACAATGGAAAACCCTAAACATCCAAAACCCTAACCCTAGGAGACGAAGCGCCAAAACTATGGGCCTTGTTTGGGTAAATTGGTGTTTCAACTTCCCGGGGATGTAACTTTGGCATACGATCTCCGTTTGATGCGAACCATACCTCGTTAGAAAGATCTATCTCAGTTTTCCCAAAAAACGTCATTTAGGGCCTCAAAATGGCTCCAAATGTTCAGGACCCGAAAAAATGCTAAAAATAGTAAGTTGTGCTTAAACTGAAAAACTAAAAGAGACAATGGTGGGGCCCCAAGTGGAATAGGCGGGAGGCCACCAATATCCACCTGGATCACTGAATGCTCTGCTAAAGGGATGGGAAAACTTCACTTCAAGCATCTATGAGAAGAAAGAAGCAACACGATTCTGGGATCTATGGTCTCCATGAGAATTAAAAGAGACAAGGTTAAAAGCTAAAGTGAATATAGGATCAAATGAAGAAAATCAAGCCTATGCAGCCATGTCAAGGAGAAAGGGAAGATTTGGTAAGTTTGGTCCCGAGGAATAGAAGAAGAAACATGGATAAGATACGATGCTATGGATGTTATAAAAGATTGTCCCAAATCTAATGAGGACAAGAGGAAAAAGGAGGAAGCCCATATCATCGAAAAAATGGAAGAATCAGATTCAAAGAAGCCTAAGAAAGAAGTGAAAGATCTCTATTATAATTGAGATCATGTAAATTTATGTAGATGTTCTATGCTTGATGCAACTTTACTTATCACTACAACAATCACATAAACAATCAAGTAAAACGCTGATAGAACATACCAATGGATCTACAGAAGACAAACCAGAAACAAAAAAATGTGGTGGTGCGTTACGATGGTCAACAAGATGCTTCAACCAGCAAAGTCTCCTTGGTCAGCCAACCCAGCATGTGTCACAACAACCCTCAAAACAACCACATAGTCAACTCAAAGTCAACCCCAGAAAAGTCAACGCTGCCCCAACAGCAGCAACACCAGCAACAACCCTAGCAGCAACGGCAACAACAGCAGCAGCAACAAGAAGTAAAAGTCAACGCAACACGGTCTATGGTCAAATTTTGACCTCGGTTCTTGTGCCAAAATGTACGGACTTCAGAAATCGAAGTCTATGCCAAAAATCAGCTCCTTTGGACCATCCGTTGACCAAAGTCAACACTGGTCAAACTTGCGTGGAAACCCTAGCTGCAGCAGAATTCTCTTCGTCCTTCTTTCCCACGTGTGAACCGAAAATTGCCTCCAAGGAGCTCGAACCAATTAGAAGAGGAGATATGATGTGTGAGGATGTGATGAGTGAAATGTCCTCCAACGTTGACTCTATTTATATCAATCACTGAGGTGTGTGACACATTTGTTGGGGGTGTAAAACCTTAAGGCCGACTTGCACATATTTTGAAAGTATTAAAAATAAATTCAAAATAAATGTTCTGCTCATCGGATCAAGATGATTTTTAGATCCATCTTGCACCTCTTCAAAAGAGGAACCCAATAAAAATATTGGTGTCTTCATTTGAGCATCACAACATGGAGTTTGGACCTAGTTGTCCAATTTTAACACTCCCTCTCAACTAGGGAGAACTCCATCCACCTGTGCAATCAAACATCGTGCATCATCACGCCGTAACTTGCTTTGCTGGCCTCTTTATTTTAGAACAGAAGTGGGTCAGTCACAAAGACATCATTCTCGGCTGACATATTCAACCCAGAGGTCCGAAACCTCTATAGGACTCACAAAGAGTCTCATACCAACTCGAAGTTGGTTTATCTGACCTGAAGTTAGTAGGAGGTCTGAAACCTCACTAGGACTCAAGAGAGTCATATACTAACTCGAAGTTAGTTTCACTGACCCGAAGTCAGTTGGAGGTCCGAAATCTCACTAGGACTCAAGAGTCATATACTAACCCAAAGTCAGTTGGAGGTCCGAAACCTCACTAGGACTTGATCCCAGATCAAGTGGTTGGACCGTGCCATCCTAGATAGAGAGTACGACAATCTCTGATGCGTCCATCAGTCTTTGCTACTATTCTCTAGCTTTTCCCACCTCGTTGGCCAAATGAGAGGTACTTCCCATGAGTCCGGAACTGAAATGGGTAGGATGCATATGGGGCACAGATAATGAGAGGTGAACCAACTTAATCATCACAACGGTGGGGTAGAAGCACACCAACAAGATTCGACAACCCTAGCACTGTGGTTGCTTATAGCTCCGAGAAGTTATCCCCAAAGCCCCCCCAGAGCTTCCAGAGCTCATCGTCCAACAGGACCCTCAGAATAGGGTCATTCCACGATTCCAAGATTCTCACGGAAGGTTAGGAACATGACATTCCCCAAGGGCATTATGAGAATATCCGCGACCTGCTCATCAATTCCTATATGATTGAGCCTTACGGCGCCTCGCTGTACCATATCCCGGATAAAGTGGTACCAGCTATCAACATGCTTGGATCGATCGTGAAACTCGAGATTCTATGACAAACGAATCCCCCTCTGGTTATCACAAAGGATAACAGTGGTATCTAGCACATGCTCGAACAACTCACTGAAGAGCTTTCACAACCAAGTGACTTCACAACAGGCCATACATGCTGCAATATTTGGCCTCAGTGTTGCTCAAGGCTACCGACTTTCGTTTCCTGCCCGAAGTAGATCTACGTGCGAATCAACATCCAGATGTGCTCTTGCGATCCACCACACTGCCAGCCCAATCGGCATCAGTATATCTAAGGAGTGTCATGCTCCCGACAGTGTATCTCAGCCCATGGTCTATTGTGCCCCAGAGATATCTCAAGAGTTTCTTGGCACCAACCCAGTGAATGTCATGATCAACCATGTGTTGACTCAAAGTGTTCACTGCAAAACATATGTCCGGACGGGTGTTCACTAAGAACATCAAGGCCCCTACGAGTTGATGATACTTAGTAGGATTTTCCAATACAGGCCCAACAGCGTTGCCACTCAACTTCTTAAAGTTGAGCTTCATCGGTGTTGACACGGACTTACAGTCCATCATACTAAATCTTGCCAGAAGCTTCACAATGTATTTTCCTTGAGAAAGGAAAATTCCGCCAGGTCTCTGCTAGACCTCCAGGTCTAGGAAGTAGTGCATTAGTCCTAGGTCCTTCATCTTGAACTCAGCAGCGAGCTCCCTCTTGATCTGATGAATAAGAGGGTCAACACCTATTAGGAAGAGGTCGTCCACATATTGCACTAGAATGAGAGGCTTCTCCCTATCAACCTTGAAGTAAAGGTTCGGATCAACATTACTACGAGTGAAGCCCAGCTTCATCAGGTAGCTATCTGTCCTGTCGTACCAAGCTCTGGGTGCTTCCTTCAACCCATAGAGGGTTTTCTTCAACCTGTAGACATGGGTGTCCTGATCCTGGACTTCGAACCCCAAAGGTTGCTCCACATACACCTCTTCCTTTATCGCACCATGCAGAAATGCGGTCTTCACATCCATCTGATGAAGACTCCATCCTTGCGTAGCAGCAAGGGCTATGATAGATCGAATGGTGGTCACAGGTGCAAATATGTCATCATAGTCTACACCTTTTTTTGAGAGAAGCCATGGGCAACGAATCTTGCCTTGAACTTTTTAGCACTTTCATCAGATCCATGCTTGATCTTGTAGAGCCATTTTGAGGTGACAATTGCTTTTTCCTTCGGTCTTGGAACCACATCCCAGACATCATTCTTCATTATGGACTCATACTCTTCATGCATAGCATCCTTCCAGACTTGATGCTTTACAGCTTCCTCAAAAGATCCAGGCTCGGATTGTACAATAGTACTCATGGTTGCTAGATACCCTTGGTATCTACTCGACTTCTTGCTTTCACGGAATGTCCCCCCTTGGGGCCATATGTCCCTTAGCATCCTCGAGAGTGTCCCTGAGCCATGATGGTCTCTTTCCCAGTGAAGGAGGTGGATCAATCGGGTCCATCGGTCCTTCAATATCAGGCATCGTCTCATCCTTCAGTTCCTCTTGATTTCCAGGCCTTGCTTCATGATCTTCCTTAGATCTCAGAAGATGGACTACTTTCCTCAGCGAAGCATCTTCATCAAAGGTGACATCGTGGCATATCTCCACTTCCCTTTGACCAGGCACATAGAATCTATAGGCCTTTGAAGTTTCACTGTAGCCCACAAACATTGTGGTCTCCCTCTTGATGCTAGCTCCTCTGCAAAAGTTCTGGAACTCATTCGACTCATATTCAGTGCCATTATCGGTTTGTCGGATAGCATCTCATGTCATTGCTCCCAGTGGACTTCCTCCAACCTGGTAGAGTGTATCAATTCTAGACCCAAACGTTATAGCTTCCCTGAAGCTCTTCTTCCACATGCGCACCTTTCCATTAGTGAATGCCACATTGAAACCTTTGTCTTCCATGGCCGATATAGACACAAGGTTCTTCTTCAAATTAGGTACATAGAGTACATCCTACAAGCGGAGGACTTGACCTTGAGACAAGTGGAGGGTCACAGTCCCTGTTCCTTTCACGGGATATGTGGCATTATCTCCAAGGATAATTTCCAGATTAATATCCTTCTCAACCATATCAGAGTGTGCTTCCTTGAACCTAGTGATGTGCCTTGAGGTACCATTATCTATCAACCAGACATCCATAGTGTCGGGTGGAGAGGCAGCAGAGAGGTCAGATATAAGAATGAATTCATTTCTTTTATCAACAACATTTGATTCCTCATACGTGGAATTTCTTGACCTTTTGAAAGGTTGACCATTTCCAACAGAGGAAGCCTTCTCTTTCCCTTGAACCTGTTGTTCCTTTGATTGTCATTCCTCCGGTTGTTGTTGTTGTCATCACCATCGAGAGAATCCTTCTTGAAAGGACATTCTCCAGCATAGTGACCTGGTCTATGACAAGTGAAACACTTGCCCTTTTTTCCTTGGGCCCCTGCTTTTCCTTTGTTCTTTGGACCACCAAAATCCTTCTTTCTAGAATGAGCAGCGTAGGCAACATTTCCTTTATTTCCATACTCCTTCATTCTTGTTTCTTCTTGAACGCATCTCGATAGTACTTCGTCAAATTCAGGTATCACATTATTATTTAGAATGGTAGTGTTGAACACATGCCATTCGGATGAGAGCCCTCCAAGTGTGGTGAGTACCATCTCTCGATCAGCTATTGTCTCCCCAATAGCCAGCAAATTGTTCTTGTTCTTGTTCAACTTCAGAAAGTATGATTGAACAGACTCATCCCTGCCTTTCCTTAGGTTCTTCAATTGATTCTTGAAGAATAGTACTTGATTTGCATTGTTGGCCTTGAACATGAGGACCAACTTATCATACATCTCTTTGGATGTGCCTGGCTCAGAGATGTAGGCCACTAGACTCTTATCAATGGATTCCCCGATCATTAGCTTTGCTTTGATCTCCCCCTTTTTGTACTTTGTTTTGGCAACAATAGTAGCAATGGATGGAAGTTCTTGGATTTTACCTTGCACATAGTCCATGACATCTTGGTCTTCCAATTTAAGATCCAATATCATCTTCCAAGCATGGAAGTCATCCTTCCCAGTCAATTTGTCATCCTCCTTGAAGCCATAGTTTGTGGAACCCATTTTCTTCTTTGGTGATTGCTACAAATAGGGCTTGTCTTCACCTCAGCTTTGATACCATGTAAATTTATGTAGATGTTCTATGCTTGATGCAACTTTACTTATCTCTACATCAATCACATAAACAATCAAGTAAAAAGCTGATAGAACATACCAGTGGATCTACAAAAGACAAACCAGAAACAAAAAAATGTGGTGGTGCGTTATGGCGGTCAACGGGATGCTTCAACCAGCAAAGTCTCCTTGGTCAGGGAACCCAACATGTGTCACAACAACCCTCAAAACAGCGACACGGTCAACTCAAAGTCAACCACAGAAAAGTCAACGCTGTCCCAACGACAGCTACGGCAGCAGCAACGGCAGCAACAGCAGCAACAACGACAGCAACAGCAGCAACAACGACAGCAACAACAACAACAAGTAAAAGTCAACGCAGCACGGTCTACGGTCAACCTTTGAACTCGCTTCTTGTGCCAAAATGTACGGACTTCAGAAATCGAAGTCTATGCCAAAAATTAGCTCCTTTGGACCATGCGTTGACCAAAGTCAACGCTGGTCAAACCTGCGTGGAAACCCTAGCTGCAGCAGAATTCTCTTCGTCCTTCTTTCCCACGTGTGAACCGAAAACTGCCTCCAAGGAGCTCGAACCAATCAGAAGAGGGGAGATGATGTGTGAGGATTTGATGAGTGAAATGTCCTCCAACGTTGACTCTATTTATATCAATCACTGAGGTGTGTGACACATTTGCTGGGGGTGTGAAACCTTAAGGCTGACCTGCACATATTTTGAAAGTATTAAAAATAAATTCAAAATAAATGTTCTGCTCATCCGATCAAGATGATCTTTAGATCGATCTTGCACCTCTTCGAAAGAGGAACCCAATAAAAATATTGGTGTCTTCATCTGAGCATCACAACATGGAGTTTGGACCTAGTTGTTCAATTTTAACAGATCATCTTTCTATTTAAGAGGTATCTATCAGGTTGTAAAATAGTATGTTAGGAAGCATGGTATATTAGATAAATGCATCACTCAAGGATTGGCATGATGATGGAAGCATTGAAGGAGGAGCACTCATCATAGGAGGATGTTTGTAACACATATATGACAACTATGCTATGAGATAAGTAGCTCCTGGATACCTCACTGAAAACAACACTTCCAGTAGTCATCTAGATCAGGGGTCATCATTCAATAATCAATATAGAAACAAGTGCTGACATTTTCTAATGGAATCCTCTTTGGATTCACTGGTTAGAAAGAAAGCAAAAGGTTTCATCGAGAATTTTAAAATTCTAGGATTACGATATGATGACATATTGATGAAATAGGTCAAGGGAATGAAACTCTTCATTCTAAGGAAACCTGCTGCAAGATGACTCAAAAGGAAAAAGATATATGTTGACATTGGATGCTATGAGGTCATATTGTTGCAGGGAGTATACTTCTATATTTGGAAGTATAATCAAAATAAGAAAGCATAAACTCTTCCAATGCACAGGTTGCCAAAAGGCATAATCTACTCTAGATGAATCAACATAATATGTTCTCATATGGAATACGAGGTAATTGTACATTATCAAGGAAGTGCTCAGTGGAAATTCCTGGGAATGAAATAAATTTGTGTGGAGGAAGACCTCGTGAGCAGTACAACCATGCAAAAGAAGCAGTCAACATCCAAGGAAGCTAAGAAGATTTGACTAGGAGATCTCCTGGGAAGATATGTAGACTTTGATAGAAGTCTGGAAAATATGGAGACCCTCGACAATAAATATCTTTAGAAGATGTGTCAATCTGTAAACAAAAGATGTCGATGCCTACAAGAATTTAAAAGTTCATATTTACAATTAATCAATATTTGATGAGCTTATGCAGGGTTGCAAAAGGGAAGTATGTGTTTTCCACAATTGATAACCATATGGCAGGATGAAAGATTATTGAAAGAAATATGGTCCAAAAAAAAGAGTAGCATGACATGAAGCTAGACCAGATGAGAAGATTGATGGATCACTTTTCGAAGACGACTCATGGATGATCTGTGCCCTATGAAGATATCCCAAAGTTGAAGGCTCCTCAATTCTTGACATCAACGGAAGGAGTCCTTCATGAGCAATTGAATGTTTTCATCATTGCTGCTACAAGTCACTAATTAAGAGGGATCCTGGTAATAAGTTTCTTACTTGGAAGAAACTCCATAATTCCTAAGCCAAAATGAAAGCTTAGGTACATTCTTTGTATAAGTTTATTCCTCTATGGAATACGTCCTCCCTAGTTAAGAGGGAGTAATAGACACATCATTTTGGTCTTCACTCGGAAGACAGCTTGCGGGATTGGGTAATTATCTGGCATCCGATACTCTTTGAGAATGTGATAAGATGTTCCGATAAGAATAGTCGTGAAAGGATGGATAGTTTTTTAGGATTAGCTATCCCAATAAGAATAGTCCTTTAAGGTCTTACTTAGTGAACACCTGGGTGGAGTATGTACCTTGGAGACAATGATGAAGGTGTCTATAATCATTGGTCTCACCAACATTGTAGCTCTTGGTCTCATGGAGAGATGGAGCTGTTAGTCAAGGCCTTGCACTGTGACAATGCTGGATAATACGATACTGTAACAGATGATTACCAATCAAATTTTTCTTATGAGAATCTTTAGATTGAAAGTGACCATGTACCATTATGAATACCTCCCTAGTTAAGAGGGAGTGTTGGAAAGTATAACTAGGTTCGGTCTTCATAATGACTTGTAATTATGAATTTAAGAGGGAGTGTTGGAAAGTGTAGCTAGGTTCGGTCTTCATAATGACTTGTAATTATGAATTTATGTAATGAAGAAGATAAAGATAATAAAATGTATTTTATAAAGCTTGACTCATGGGTTTCATGAGCAAGAAGTTTTTATTATAGGTCAAAGACTTATTCTTGATGTCTTTTAGGGATTTGTCATCTTGTCATAAATGTATAATTTAGAGTCATGAAAATGAAGTGTTGTTACACTTGCAAAGGACAATTATTGATGTAAATGTATACCTCAAGATCTTGTCAAATATGCTCCACAAGATGGCTTAAAGATGATGTATATTCTCCTTGTTGAAGTTGGCCTCAAAACAAGTCGGCTCAAGTGAAGACACATCTGTTCACAGGTCATGTCGGCTTATTAATGGTGGCAACAACTATATAAAGGAACCTTAGTCACCACAAAAACAAAAGAAGTTCGGACAAGCTCTGTGATTGAATGCAAAGTTCAGGTCTGTAATTTAGTGCAAGAAAAGGAGGACATCTCAGCGTGGAACAACATTGTGTTTGGGTAAAAGAAAAAGAAGATAGGTGCCACACCTACCTCATATACCTCAGGTAATCCAAAGGCTACCTTTGTAATAAACAAGTCTGCAATCAAGGTGTGGGTAAAGGTGACTATACAACGAAGAAAGGAGGACTGTAAGGAGTGCAAGTAAGAAGCAATGCAAGCCTCAGTCTTAGGCTAACATATTCTAGATATCCCTGAAGGAGACTGAAGTATACACATCGTTAAGGAGGGATATTCCAGCAAGTGCAAGAGCTCAGTTTTGGGTGTCATAAGGTGCATATAGAATGCCGAGGAAGAACTTCTTGGAGGTCGAAAGTTAAAGGATAGAAGCACATTACTAGTGCTGCTAGAGTAGGGATCGAGTCCCCCTAATGTTCATGTCGAATGGTGCAGAAAAGGAAGAACATCATAAGGAGCCAAGAAAGAGCAATGACAAGGTCTTGGAGGCATACTGGTGTCAAGGGTCTGTGTCATGGTCATGGTACTTGTCAATTGAAGGTCTATAAGAAGAATTACTTTCGGGTTTTCCTCTCCAAGAGGGAGAGGTTTTGGCCCTGGCTTGAAGAGCCTAAACCTTGTGTCTCTTGTGTTTTGATAATTGATTTTATGAAAGATATAATAAGCTAACTAAGATAAGTTCTAGGTGAAGGAAGCAAAATAAGTATAACAGAAGCAGTTATCAAGTAGGGGAATTGAATTAAACTTTGCCCTACCAAATTCTCAACAGTTCTGTGGATGAAACAAACTTTACAATATATCAAAGTGGAATATGATTAGCCCATTGTTATTTTCTGCGACAACACTATTGTAGTCAAGATTGTGAAAATTCCTAAATCTGGAATCCTATTGCTGCAGTTGGAAATATTCACCTAATTGTTCTTTTTAACTTAACAATTTATTTGCAGTTTTCTACAACAAACACTGAATACATCGCATTGCAACCTACACAAATACAAGGTACTGCGGAAACAAATATATAACGCAGGAAAAAAATAAACACACAATCGACACAGTTATTTTGGGACAAACGTCCTTTGAAAAACTCAATGCAGGGAAACCGGTGCAACAACTGAGGGTTTGTATTATTATGCAATAGTTTATGAATACAAATCTTTGGATGTCTTACGGGATATCCAATACAGAGAAAATAACTGGCAGAAATGAAGTGAGAATTAACCTCACACTATCACTGGCGATCGACATTGATCCAACCTCTGAATGGCTTAGCCCCAAGCTGCCTTTGCGCTGCCTCTGCGTCACAACTCGTAGGGACTGCGTCACTCCTTTCGCTGATCGATCTGCCAACTGGAAACTCAGATCTCTTCCATTTGGTCTCACACCCCGACTCCCGACACTAGATCTGGACTACTTCTCAGCAAATCTACGAATCTCCTCTTAAGCTCTGCGCTGCCCAGCGTGGCTCTACGCTGCCTCTCTGGATCTCTCTCTGCATTCTCTGCTTTGTATTCACTAGATCAGGAAAATCTTCCATCGGCCACTATCCTTGCCCCTCACTGTGCAAGAAATCTCTCAATCTTTCTCTGGCAACTGCGCGCTGCTCTCTTGAGAAATCGATCTCTTGATCTCTTACTCGATGTGTTTTTCCAAATGCCCATCGAGCCTCTTCTTATAATGGGTCGTTGTTCAGTCAACGACCCAAATTGAATCCTAATCAATGGTTCATATCATCTTGACTCGATCTCCGTCTTTTTCTAGAAGATTCACACCTAGTTTAATTAATGCCCTTCAATTATTTTAATTTCCTAATTTTAGACTTAGGTATCCATTAAAAATAATTAATTATTTTAATTAAACTGTCTTCGGGTGGAATTTCCCAATTTTTTTTTTGGGTATTGTAGAATGTGTTGTCGCACAGGTTGTCTAGGCACTGCGACAACGGCTCAGATCGGAGGCTGTCACCCTAATCCCCAATCTCTCTATCTAAGCTGTTTCCTTGCAAGCTAAGGGAGGTAGACCCTAACGAAAAATGAAGAAGGATAACTGGTTGAAAACCAACCAATTTAGGAGACACAGTTACATGACCAAGTACCTGTTAAGATTAATGAGATTTTACAAATCCAATTGGATTTGAAGCTTTAAAACCAGTGCCTTGTGGAGTCAAATTATCCCGTTATGAAATTAAAATCAAGTAATTGATAGGTAACTGCTGCTATAAAAAATCAATCCACCACAATGATATTCAATAACACACCCTCACAATTATGCATTAACAATGTTCGATAAAGACATGCAATTTATCATCACTTGAAATATTCTCAAAGTTGACTTAAACAATTAATTACCGATTTCAAGTAATTTAAAGCCACAATTAAAGCTCATTAACGATCATCAATCCCAGTTAAGCATGAAAAATTCTTTGAACCAAGTGCAATCTTTAAACAGTTTAAATTCCGAAAAAGATATTATCATGAAAGGATCATCGAATTCAAATGTTAAGTAATTCCGAATTAAAAAAGATATTCTTAGTGATTCTAATCCAAAAATTTCAATTTAGTCTATAGTCAAACTTTAAATAAAATTTAAAAGCTCACCTTTGGCTATGAATAATTTTCCTTCATATGACACCCAACACCACTATCATACAAAATTTAAAACAAAATTTCCCGAAGTTAAAAAGTTAAAAGATTTATTTATTTTTTAATTTTTCTTTTAAGTTTTTTAATTTTTAATTTATTTTTTAATTTTTATTTTTCTTGTCTAAAGTTAGTGAAACCTAAAACCAAAAAAATGTATATACAACTAAAGCTAAAGTCCAAAAAAAAAGGCTAAGAATTTTTTATTTTTTATTTATTATTTATTAAAGTTAAAAAAAAAATCAAATCCCAAATTTAAACTAAACGTGACTTTTGCAACCTCATAAAATAAATAAAAAAAATCTAAAGTCTAAAATCTAATTTATACAAAAGTTAATAAAATAGAATCTAAATGAAATGGCCAAACTAAATCTAATGCCAGACTTTATAAAAAAAATGAAGCTAACATAAAGAATAAAATCGTGACCATACGATGAGCTCTGGCTTTGTGTTGTGCTGGAGGAAGTCGAAGGTCATGATGTGATGGAGGGAGAACGCAAGAGGAGCCGACAATATAAAGGATGGAGGGTTGAGGATGGGATGCACGTGCAAAAAGACGGGAATGCAGGACGGACGCAAGATAAGTAGGAGACGTGGGAAGGAGAGCTGGCGGATGAGGTAAGGGATGACAGCGAGGACACAGATAGGAGCTAATGCAGACAGGCTGCGGAGAAGCTGGAGGGAACAGTGACAAAAGCCAGCATGGAGAGGACGACAAGGACAGAGGAAGACGCAAGGAAGAGGGAGGCAGCTGCAGCGGGAGAAGGTAACACAACAAAGGAAGAGGAAATGGCTTACACAGAGAGAGAAATTTTGAGCAGCAATGAGTAATACGCAAGAGTTGGAGCAAGGATGAAAATGGCATTTGTAGCAAAGGATGCTGGAAACTGCGGGACGCTTGTCAATGGAGAACGTAGAGGGAAAAGGGGCAGTGAAAATGGAAGACCAACAAATGAGGGCAACGAGCAAACAGAAAGTTGGCAGGCACACTAGTGCATAGAAACTTAAATTTCTCCTTTTTCCCAGTAGAAATGAATTCAATAAAAACACCTGCAACTATTAAATTTTCTAGAACAGAGATCAAGCCCAGATCTGCAACCAGATTCAATCCTGAGACCAGATCTTACCCTCCAGGCCCTAGATCTGGCTCAGATCTAAAAAAATTCTTAAAAAAATCTCCTGGTACAACCTGCACAAAACCAAAAAACCAGCAAACCCAGAAGACTAGTTTATGTACAAAATAAAACCCCAAAAATCCTAGTGAATAAAAATAAAAATAAGTGGGATTTACAATGCTATTTTACAGATTAGGAAGCCCTGATGGCCAGATCTAAATCATTTTAGCACAATTTAAAAGAAAAATTAAGAAAGAGGCACAAGCCTTAAAAGAACCCTGCAAAAAATGGAATTTAAGATAAACTTGGGGAATTAGATCCGGAGGGCTCTTCAGATCTTATTTCCTTGGGAGTCAGCTGGTCCAAACTAAGATTTCCCAAACGCCCAATTATGAATCCAGAAGATTTCTGCAAACTTAAAGCTAAACTGTTAAATTAATAGAGAAATAGTGATAAAACATAAAATTTTCAAGAGTTAGAGATAACTGCTAACTCGATCCAATTAATATTCTTACCCTAAATCCAGTAACCTAAGCAAGATACTTGTGCAATAGATTACTCTTCAAGAGCGATTAATCAACAATCCATTAAAATAATTACTAGCAGAATTTTAAGAACAAGTTTACCATAAAACACTGAAGAGGAATACCACCATTAGAATAAAACCCCAAAGTCTTCGTTTGTATTATTCCAGAAAATATTACAGAAGAGCTTCAAGAGCGAGTGCACGATCAAGAGATCGGATGACTGAAAGACTGACAAAGACCTCTAATTTATAAGATAAAATCTCCAACGGTTAATTTGGTTGATCCATGTCAAAGTAATCTCGATCGTCGAAAAAGATTTAATCATCTTTTAATCTCAACTGTTGAAATTATAAATTTTTGAGGAAATTCGAATTTATCATTTAATTCCATTTTAATTAATTCAAAAATAATATTTTTGAGTTAATTACCTAAAAAATTTGACTTTCACTTAACCACCAAGGTCCAAGAGTCCAAAATTTCTCGAAATTCTCAATATTCCTTTGGCTTGGGACCTTTAAAATTTTGTTTTTCAGGGACCCACGAATTTTGCCTTTGAAGAATTTTAACTCACCCAGGACTTAAAATTAATTAAATTTCTGGCTTAGGATTTTTAATTTAATTTAGCTAAAAAATTTAATTAATGCACTGAAAGGGGATTTAATTATTTTTCCAACCCTCATTACATAAGATAAAACATTTAGACACATAAAGGCGGAATACTATTCGTATAGACCTCAAGTAGCTACCCAATTCTGCGACTCAAAACATGATCTAGTAGACCAAGTAGCTTGTAATAAAATAATCTAGCCAATTAGCTAGGATTATTCCCAAACTATTTTTATAAAGACTCGATAGAAAACACTAGGACTCACTTGACATCTTGATGACAAAATCCACCCTAGCTTTGGGGTGAGGTTGGAGGGAAAAACTTTGCCGATCACTTGTGTCGAGAAACACAAATGAATCAGTGAGACAAAAAACCTCATAATATAGAAATCGTCACCAAAATACTAGGCTTACTTAGGTTGTTACATACATGATGGTCTTACTTAGATCATTTACATCATAAACATGCAGAATGGGTTTACATTGTTTATAAAATTGTCGACTGATGATGAAATCTGAATGGCGTGAACACGTCGA
This sequence comes from Pinus albicaulis, assembly GCA_034641835.2. NCBI lineage: Eukaryota > Viridiplantae > Streptophyta > Pinopsida > Pinales > Pinaceae > Pinus > Pinus albicaulis. The sequence continues at coordinate 950,534,154 of CM076573.1, forward strand.
ATATGATGAATCCCATTTGAAAAAATGGAGGTGTACTGCTATTGGGTCTTTGATGAAGTGTGGTCAACAGAGTGCATGTGTCTTAGCCTCCCTGCAAATTCTTGAGGCTAGATCACATCCGATGCTACCAAATATCGACACTCCCTCTTAGCAAGGAATGTGCTCTAGCAATGCAACCTGCTGAAGCACATTCCTCTGAAGCAATCTGTATCATTTCCCTCTGTGTTGCTGATGTCTGACATCACTTTCCATCAACTACTGTGAAAATGCTGCATTTGTGCTGCTGTTGACTTTGCATGCTGCTACCAACTACTTCTTTACTACAACTCTGTTGCTTTTGCAACAGAAAAACATCCAAAATACTGAACCAACTGTGTTCAGTATGATGCATCTGTCACTGGAGTTATGACTGTTGCTAGTCACTACGCTGACCCTTTGAAACCTCTGCGCTGCTGCTGACTTTGCACTGCTTCCAGCTTTGCTCTGTGCTACTCAATCTCTGGCGCTCCTAGCCACTACAACTGTCACTCCTACACTCTTTTGCACCAACTAACACTAGTCCATCTTGCTACTTCTGATATGGGCTCCCGTAGCAAGGTATTGATTCAAGAGGTGGATTCCTCAAGGATCCTGCGCATTTGCAACTCTCTGGAACTACAGTACTAGATCACTCCACCTCTTCCCTGGAGGTAGGTGGGCAATCATGGAAAACTCCTCCTCCTCGATCTCCGTGATCGCAGACTGCTGATCATGTTTCTCCTCCTTGTCCTTCTTCCGCCTCTGCTGCTCCTGTTGCCCTTTGATGCAAGGGCTGCATTCTCCTCTTCCTCTTTGGGCTTCACCCCATTGCTGTTGTTGCCATCCAGTTTTCACTTCACTAAGTCCCGCCTCATCTATTCTTGTTGAAGAGCAACCCACATCCCATCCCAATCCGTCAATTTTTCTCTGCCCAAAATACTCTGGACGAAGACTTTCCATTCATCTAAGATGCTATTCAGGGCTAATCTCACCATCTCCATAGCCTGAGGCGCTGACCCTACAACTGCCAACTGATCTTGGACTTCTTGAAGCTTCGAAAGGAAAGGATCTATGCGCTCTCCCTCTGCATCCTCGTGGATCTCATCCTCTCCTCCAAGCACATCTTTCGCTACTCGGAAGATCCCTGATACAACGTAGCCAAGGCATCCCATATCTCTTTGGTTGTCCCTTTGCTAGATATGTGAGAAACAATGTGATCTCGAACTCCATCAATGATCAACCTCTTGGCCTTTGCCATATCCTTCTTATAGGCTTTCAACAGATCTGGATATGCAGGGACAACTACGACATTATCGAAGAAGGCTTTGAGATCATGCTCATCTAGAAGGAAGGAGATCCTTTCCTTCCAGATCACAAAGATGGAGGCACCCTCCAATCGATCGTGATCTCTCAGCGTGGTTGTTGCCATCACGCCCAACAAATGTCGAAGTCTGCCTCTAATCTTCTTTGCTGACTTGTTCTCCGCACTCCCTGCTCGAGTGAGCAAAACTTCTCTCGACTAATGCTTCTGCGTGGGAAATTAGAATTTATGGGCAAGAAATTCTTCGAGGTCAGAATTTCCTCAATGTGCTCTTCTTCCCTTCTGACACTTTTCTGCACTAGCAACTGTTGCAGAAAATATGCATCCCAGCTGGAGATCTGCTCTGCGTTGAAGCTGCTATATTGCTCCCTCTATTGTTGACAAATTTCGATTTGGAAAATCTTTCTCTATGTTGACTCACTCAGAGAGAGATTTTTCCTTGATAATCTTGCCCTCATGGCATTGGATTGCGCGAGCCTTATGGGGATTCGTTTTGCTGCCTACGCAGCTCTTCGAGCTCCCTCTTCAGATATGCTTCTGAGCTCTTCTCTGCTTCACTTGCGCTTTGATACCATGTGAAAATTCCTACATCTGGAATCCTATTGCAGCGACTGAAAAATATTCACCTAATTGTTCTTTTTAACTTAACAATTTATTTGCAATTTTCTATGACAAACATTGAATACATCACACTGCAACCTACACAAATACAAGATACCACGGAAACAAATATACAACGCAGGAAAGAAATAAAAATAAACACACAATCGACACACTTATTTTTGGACAAATGTCCCCGGAAAAATCCAATGCGGGAAAATCGGTGCAACAACTGAGGGTTTGTATTATTATGCAGTAGTTTCTGAATACAAATCTTTGGATGCCTTACTGGCTATCTAATACAGAGAAAATATTTGGCATAAATGATGTGAGAATTAATGTCACACTATCACTGGCAATCCAACACTAATCCAACCTCTGAATGGCTAGCCCCAAGTTGCCTCTGCGTTGTCATTGCACTGCCTCTGTGTCACAACTCGTTGGGACTGCATCACTCCTTCGGCTGATTAATCTTCCAACTGGAAACTCAGATCTCCGGCCCTCCGGTCTTACATCCTAGCTCCCGACACTAGATATGGACTGCTTCTCAGCATATCTGCAAATCTCCTCTCAGGCTCTGCACTGCCTCAGTGTGGCTCTGTGCTGCCCAACGTGGCTCTGCGCTACCCAATATGGCTCTACGCTGCCTCTTTGGATCTCTCTCTGCCTTCTCTACTTTGTATTCATCATATCAGGAAAATCTTACACCGACCACTATACCTGCCCCACTGCAAGAAATCTATCGATCTTCCTCCAACAACCGTGCGCTGCTCTCTTGAGAAATCGATCTCTTGATCTCTTACTCGATGTGTTTTTCCAAATGCCCATCGAGCCTCTTCTTATAATCTTCTCGTTGATCATTGAACGAACCAAATTAAATCCTAATTAATGGTTCAAATCATCTTGACTCTACCTCCGTTTTTTTCTAGAAGATTCACACTCAGTTTAATTAATACCCTTTAATTATTTTAATTTCCTAAGTTTAGACTTAGACATCCATTAAAATAATTAATTATTTTAATTACACTGTCTCCAGGTGGAATTTACCAAAACGATTTTTGGGTTAGCCTCCCTGCAAATTCTTGAGGCTAGAGCACACTCGATGCTACCAGAAATCAACAAAAATCTCAAAAAATCCTATCATGCACTTGAAAATAAAACATATTCCAATCAAGTAACATTTCCTCAGAGAACAAGTCGCCAAGCAAATTGTCAAGATGGAATATATTGGCAACACAACAAATTTCTCACATCTTTACCAAACCTTTACCCATAGAAACTTTTGAATAACTTAGGAAAAATTTGGGAGTGATCTCTCCTTTATCTCATTAAAGGAAGCACAAACTCAGGGGGAGTACTCTTTGCTATTCACGTCAAAGGGGGAGAGAATGTAGACAGGGGGAACAACTGTCAGATGAAACATATATCAAAGTATTGCCATCAATAACAAAGAGGGAGATTGTTGAAAATGGCTATTATTGATGTCAATGGTTGTCCAAATGAAAGAGGATATTATATATTCAAATAGCATATTTCGAGACTTTTCCAATAGTATATGACACTCTCTTTAATTCCATAGGAGTGAGGAGATATGAAATATTTTGTCAACATGACCCAACCAAAGTACAAGCAGGCTCCATTTGGATGCCCTATCTTTGAAGGCATCTTTACTCCAATTACCTAGCTCAAATGGGAGCATAGGGTATATGGTCTGGAAGCTTATTGCGAGACCTTTTCAACGATATATGGCACGCCTTCTACAACCTCACAGTTGAGGAAAAATGAATTTTTGAATATTAACTATACATTCTTCTAGTTGCACTAATCGGCCTAGCTAGTGGACAAGTCGGCCCTAACTCAATGTCCAAATGCACTATAAATAGGTATGAAAGGAGCATTTCTAACCACTCGGCTCAAGTATTCAGTTCTGTGCTTTGGAGAGAGGAGCAGGTTCGAATTTCATTCCTCGTGAATGGTTTGGGCACATCTTTTGAAGGGTTTTTGACATTATTCTTGGGAGGGGTATCTATTTTGCTTGAGGTATGTTTTTGAGGGTCGAGTACAAGTGTCTTTGGAGGTTGAGTTTTGGTGAGGAGAAGGCCGAGTTTCAAGCTTTTCTTAAGGCAAAGTTGCAATTCTGATTTGAGGGTTGAGTTTTGTCCCTGTGAAGGCCAAGTTTCAAGGTTGAGTATTGCTTTTTGAAGGCCAAGTTTTAGGGTTGAGTTCTACTATTTGAAGCTCTAGTTCAAGCCTAGTTTGAAGGCCAAGTCCTGGTGTCTTGAAGGCTGAGTTCAGTTTGGAGCCTGCAATTACTGTAAGTTAGTGCTTAGTAAGGATTGATGTCCTCACCTCCTTGATAGGTTGGAACCTTTTTTGGTTTTTAAACTCATGTGGTGATCATTTTTTAAAGAGCTTTCCGGATTATCCACAATGCTAGGTTGGAACCTACAATTTATGTAAGTTGGTGCTTACAGAGGATTGGTGTCGTCACAAGAGATTGTAATAAATTGAAGATTATTTTCAAGTATTTCTTCTTCAATTTTTGATTTGCACTTTAATTTCTGTGATCATACATTGTGGATGATTGATTATGTCATGTGAATTCAGTTTCAAGATTAACTTAAATGAAAATTTGTCAGAAGTAACAAAACACTGGTTCACCCCCCTCTCAGTTTTTCCAACACGATAATCCTAGATTTCATAATTACACAAAGCACAACAACAAAAAGTACTATTTGATTTGACATCATGTAGAGGCCAAGACCATTCTTTCAATACATTGTTCTACAAGTGAGCAAATTGCAGACATCTTCACCAATGTGCTTGGAAGAGAAACATTTGGAAAATTAAGAAAGATGCTTGGATTTATAAATGCTGGTTGGAATCTTAGATATCTAATCCTTGGGATTATGGTATGTTGTAAGTATTAATTTAGGGGAATTTATGAAAATGATATATGAAGAGGAAGATTCATTGAACCTTAAAAGATGAAACCAAAAAATATTTATGTCTCCCTTTTATAAAATTTATTTCAATGCATACCTTGTGTTATTCAAACTTGGAATGTCAATTTCTGTCAATGATCAATGGAGAGGAGAGGATTTGGGGTTCGTTTAGGGTGAAATGATATGACATCCATGTTTGCCTGGCTGCATAGAATTAAGACTTAGTTTCTTGATGTAAACTCCGTAAACTTGTAATTCTTTAGGCTTTGTAACATATGATATAAGTGTTCTCTCCTCGTGAGCTTAAATTGCTATATGTGTTTGCCTGTGGAAACACTCCCAGAAAGGAGATTAAGGTTGGAACCGATCAACGAAGTAGTCTTTATTTTCAAGAAAGTAGAACAGCCGGCCTAATTGTCTAGGCAATGCGCGACATTATGTTTTGGGCACATTTCTTGCTTGTAGGCGCTGCATGCAAGAAGTTCTTACATCTCTAAGAGTTCGTCACATGCCCTTTTTAGCGAAGAGGGATAAGAGGGCAATTGGTTACTTCGAAGGAAAAATTGTTCCTCATTTCTACGAGAAATCTATAGGACCGTCATATTGTTTGCATGATATGCCACATACCAAGATATTTGTTGCTATCATGATACTTGGTTTCGATTATAGAGGGAAGGTAATTCCTTTCTCAGATATTAACAACGAAAAATGGGATGGATATCTCCTAAAAGAGACATTGTGAGAGAGTCATCTCTCACATGCAAATGGTAACTACATGGTAATGATAAAAATGTAACTACATAGTGATAATACAAAATTAATTAAAAAAACTAACAAAATTAATAAAAAAATTGTGGTGGATCTTTCACAAGAGAATAGAAAATTTATTAAAACAATAAATAAATAAATAAATGTAACTACATGGTAATAATAAAAAATTATAATTGTGATGGATCTTTCACAAGAGAATAAATTTTTTCCAGGAATAAATAATAAATTTTTGATTTTTTTTTTTAAAGATGTCAATGTTTATGAGTAGTAACGATCCAATATGATTTTAGAAAATGTATTAAAATAATAAATAAATGTAATAAAAAAATAAATGGTATATAAAATTTTAAATTATTTAAAGATAATGATGTTTATGATTTTAGAAAATGTATTAAAATAATAAATAAATGTAATAAAACAAATAAATTGTATATAAAATTTTAAATTATTTAAAGATGGTGATGTTTATTAGAGTAGGGAGGTGTTTTACAACTTATCATTAGAGAAAAAAAATCGTTATGAATAAATGGACAAATAAATGAACATAATGTTACATTTGCAAAAATAAAATACAAGTATACTTCATTTTAAAAACACAAAATTAAATTAAATTAAATAAAACATAAATTGATTATATATGTATGACAATATTTAAAAAGAAAATTAATGTAGCTTAAATTTATTTTAGATTTGGATTTATAGTATGTGTAAATTTTTTTTGGGAATATATTTAACTTGGGTGACACCAACTTTTAACATGGTTGTATTTTTTTTGTACTTGTTAAATTTTGAATTAGTCACCTTTACACAAGGATATCATGAGCTAATTGTATCAACTGCTCTAGATATCATGAGCTTATTGTAATCAATTTTAACTAATATACAAATATGAATTAGACTTGATAAAGCCTCAAGGGTTAGCACCTTTGTTATTGAGAAGTCATGGGTTTGATTCTCTCGACACTTTCGTGGTCAGGCTCCGTGGTTGAGCGGATAGAAAGTGATTTTTTTGGGTGGATTTGACTCGTATAAATATTCTGTAAACCACATTTAAAAAAAAAAGAAAGAAAGAAAATTGATATCTTCTTATTTTAGAAAATCTATTAAAATAATACATAAACATAAAAAAATTATAATTAACTTCACACATCTATATGAAGTTATTTTTGAAATATACTTATATCTATAAATAAGATTAAGTTATATATATCACGTGATTAAAACTATATATATATACATGTTATTCAAAATTTCAGTGCTTCAAAAGTTGGTGGTATTTAAACCATTATTAATGATGATTAAAATTAAATTAACCATGCTATTTTTCTTTGAGTGGTTCAACTTTGAGTGGTTCAAAGTTTGTGGTATTTAAACCATTATTAATGATGATCTAAAATTTTGCTCATATATTATGAAAATTGTTTATTCGTATTAACATATTAATATAAAATAAACTAGTTAGAGATGAAGGTTATAAAACTTTGTGTATAAAGAAATAAATTCAAGTATATTGTTAAGCCAATTGTAAAAGTATGAATAAATTAAATTATTTGAATTGAATGGTAAAATGTTTTTTAAATAAATGTTAGGGTTCCGAATCAGAGTAAGGTTTAGTTCATGTGACTAAGAGGAGAATGCTATCTTCACAAAATACATCTTCAGAGAATACATTTTAGGGTTTTGAATTAGTAAGGTTTAGTTATCAATCCCACTAGTATTAAGAAAATATTATCTTAATTTCATTCTTGTTTGTATCTCATTTATAGATAAGATAACAAACTTTATAATGAAAACAAAATTTATATTTACTAACCTCACTTGTAAATGAAGTAGTTACATAGAATCCCACAAACTCTTTAGCATTAACCACCTATAATGAAAAAAAATTATTTTTACTAACTTCACTGCAAATGAGGTAACTACATAGAATCTTTATTTTTACTAACCTCATAGTTACATAGAATCTTCACAAACTCTTTAGCATTAACCAATGTCAACATTAATCTATACTACATAGAATCCCCACAAACTCTTTAGCAACATTAACATTGAACGTTAGCATTAACCAATACTCAATGTTTAATGAAAGTTAACATTAACCAAAATTTATGTAAAATAAGAGCTTTTGTAAAAATTCATATGTTTATTATAGCAATTCCCATATTATTATTTAGATGAATGATATTTATCATAACAAATCTCATATATTATTATCTAAATGAATGGTGTTTATTATAACAAATCTCATATTATTATCTAGATGAGTGATTAATTTGAATTAACGTAAATATTACTCTTGTCAGTTACTTGAGTCCATTTTTAGAATAGACTCCACCTACATAGATGTAAGTTAATATTTAAAAATTATAAATTTTGAATATGAAATTTGTTAAAATTTAAATAACTTAACACACACACACATATATATTCTAAAATTTTCATTAATACAAATATAACTTTGGCATATATATATATATATATATATATATAAGAAATTCAAAATTGATAATCTATATGCTAATTGTTTTGAAAAATATATATATATTTTTAATATACTTTTTTGAATTACAAATTTATTTTTTCTTTTATACTTTTTAAGGAAAATTTGGGTAGATTTATTGGAAGGGATCACATCTCGCCGACCAAAGTAATCAGAGCCTAACCCTGAGTGTGTTGAGGAGAATTGAAGTCGTGACCTCCCAATGACAAGGTGCTTTAGCAACAAGACCTTGACCAATTGAGCTAACCTTTAAAGCTATTAATTTATTATTTATTATTATTATTTATAATACTTTTTTTTTAATTAAATTAGAATGAGAATTTTGTATTTATATGCAAGTTTGTGCCTGGATTGTAACAAATACTTCAGTTAGTACATAGTTATATGTCCAAATCAATTTCTTGAGCCCTCTTGTCCAATGAAACTACTAATTTTTCCATATGGACTCCAATATGAACAACAAAAAACAGGGTTTTGTAAATATATACCTTACAAAACTAACCCACCAATTTTTTTTTTACATGTTATACTATAATTGATTAATAATGCAGTCATTCATAACTATGTAATGCAAATCCATTTAGCTCCAAGGATTAGGAGAAGGTCTAATTTGACCATTGATTTTTAAATCTCCCAATCTTAATTGACACACTTCATTAACACATAAGTTTGCATCATTATTGAGATTACAAAGGACATGGAAATATGCTATTGAAATAACCGTTATGTTGCTTTCCTAATTATTTTTATAATACCTTCTAATGTTGTGTCCCTTAGAGAGGAGCCATTCACCAAATGTTGAATAAGGAGGTAGTCTTACAAAACAATGAGAGAAGTTACCTATTTTTCTTTGGCTAACTGAACCACTTGTAGAGGGCATACGCTTCAACTTGGTTGTTTATCATGCATCCTAAGCCCCATGAATACTCTACATCTTTAACTTCCTCGAGGCCATAGAGCACCCTTCTCCCTCCTACCACCCCTAAATTCCTTTTGGAAGCCCCATCAAAATTGAGGATTGTTCCTTCTTTCTATTGCTTCTATCTCTGTCAATCTTAGCTTCCAAATTGCATGAGAACTTCTGTTAGTCTGTTTCGTAGCTATAGATAGTTTGTCCAAATTAACAAATTTTGAATGCCATTATTTTTCAAGTGTGTCTAATCCCTGCTAAGAGGAGTCATTATCAAACTTTAAAAGCCCAAATTTTGAGCACAAAACAATAGCTTTTATGGCTGTAGAGTGTGGAAAAATTTCTAAATAATTGAAGACTGCATTGATTCCAACTATCCATACCTTCAAACTTGAGCTTTGGAAGTGCTTCCTAATAATTAAAAAAAAATGATTTTTGAGAGATACTCCCGGCATAATTTCTCAACCACGATGTAAAATATTCCTGAAGGGAAGTTGGCCATTTTAAATCATAGTAGACATATCCAACTAGTTGCTTTTCTATATGAACACTCCAGAAAAATATGTTGGATAAATTCCTCTTGCTGCTTTCAAAGTGGACATCTTGAAGGACCTTGAATACCCCTCTTTCTCAAATTCTCAGTTGCCAATTTTTTTTATGCACAAGGAGCCAACAAAAGGAATTTACCTTTGGATTGGCATTGAATCTCCATATCTTCATCCAAGTACTTGATCTAGGGGGAGTTCATTGAGGGAAGAGCATGAATGCATAACCTTCCTTCACCAAGTACGAAGAATGTCTCAATTCGAGCTGCTCTGCCTCCTCTAGGCGCCACGAAGCACAACCAGCTAGAGTGTTTTGGAGTTTGTAAGCCAAATGCTGCAAGTTTGCAGGGATTCCTATGAGGTTCTAACCTATCTAATTTCCTTCATTATCCCAATCTAAAATGTATACTAGTGTTGATTTGTCTTGAGCACAACATAATTCCCTTAGAGGTAGCAACTCATAATTGCCTTCCAAGGGCTGCTTATCCATTATTTTATCCCTCCATAAATTGATCTCTCTTCCATTTCTAGGTTTTCCAAAAGACATTTTGAGCTGATTAGAGGGGCTACCAAAGTGAGTAGTTTCCAAACTGTCAAGCCTCCTTTGGGGGCTTGGATTGACTCTAAGCATCAGACTCATTATGCCCAAAGATATTTTCCCTTAAGGATTGCATTCCACCAATTTTCTTCCTAAGTGATAAAACTCCATACTAACTTTGCTCCTATTTCTTTGTTCATAAGCACATGATCTCTAATGCCAAGGCCCCCATGGTTTTTTAGATACTATTGTTGCCCATTTTATCAAATGATTTTTTTTACTAGAACGTCCCCCTTCCCAAAGAAACTTGCAAATTTCCTTAGCCATCACAGAGAGAACTTTGTGGGGAAAGGAGGACAATGAATTTTTATAAAGGGGGAGCAGAAAGAACTAATTTGATCAACATAGAGCATCCAACTAAGTTGAGCCAAGAGACTCCCCAAGAAGCAAATTTCATTTAAATTTAGTGATGACACTGTCCCATGCTTGCAATGATTGTGATTTCAAACAAATAGAAATCCCTAAAATTTAAATTCTTTCCAATATTCCACAGGGTGGAAGCCCATAATACTTCCTATTTGTCTTTGCTTGCTAGAGGAGACATTTCATAAATAAATTTGCAATTTGCTGTAGTTTGTTAGACCTCCAAAGACATCCAAAAAATTCTCAAGGACCAATTCAAATCTCAATGATATTATTGTAGAAGGCCCTCTTAAAAGGAGGGTATCATCAACAAATTGAGAGTAATTTATATTCTTTATTCCACGAACAAACCAAAAGACTAGGTAGCTTGCTCATGACTTCTTTCAAACTCCAACCTTTTGCTAAGAGAATCGACCATTATGATATATAAAAAGGGGGTCAAAGGGGAGCCTTGACAGAGTCCATGAGAAACACAAAAGAATCCTGCTGCCCTTCCATTTACTATTGGCGATATCTAAGGTGATTTAATGTATAGGGAAACCCAATGTATAAGCCGTTCATCAAAGCAAAATTTTGACATAACCTTGAATCAATAATCATTTTCAACTTTGTCAAAGGAATTAGCTCTATCAAGCTTGATGATCATGCCTTGGTCTTCTCTTTCTTGACTAGAATGAATTGGTTCCTAGACTAGTATAATGTTATCAAATATTTGTCTTTTATGCACAAATCCGCTCTAGTTCTTAGAGATTAATTTTGGGAGAAGAAATTTCAATCTTGACGCTGAAATCTTTGAAATCAATTTATAAGAAACATTACACAACTAGATTGGTCTAAACTTTGCAAAAGAAGATGGATTTGCTTCCTTTGGGACAAATTCTAGGAAAGAAGTATTGATTCCTCCACCCATGCAACTATGTTTAAATGAGTAGTCAATCATTCTATAAAAATCGTATTTTCTTACTTCCCGAAACTAATGATAAAAGTGAGTGGAAAACCTATCTGGTCCGAAAGCTTTATCTGGTTTAAATAAGAACACCACCCTGTGGGTTTCTTCCTCTAAAATTTCCTTCATGAGCATTGAATTTTTCACGTGAGAAAGAATTTTAGGGACATGTTCTAGCATGTATTGTTCTCAAGGCTGGTGGGACCAATGACGTTGTACAACTTAGCATAGTGGCATATTGCCTCCTCTTTGATTTGTTGAAACCTCGAAATTATATTACCATTAACCACTAATTCCTTGATGTTATTTTTCTGTATCGTGTCCCTTGCTCAATTATGAAAAAATGTTAATTCATATTTCCGACCTGGAACCATAAACTCTTGGATTTTAATCTCCATTCTTGTTCCCTTTCTTTCAAAACCTTATGAAAGGCTCTGATTTTTTTTCTTCCTCAGTTAGCATCTCATACGTAACATGACCTTCGTCTGTTTTGGGTTGAAGGGAGTCCATTCTCATTTGATGTGCTTGCATAGCATATTGCCTATCCATCCTCCACTCGTCAGTCCATTGCTTCAAGGATTCCTTGAGGCGCTTTGTCTTTTTCTCCCAGATTGAAATCAAACTACCTGGGACCCATACTCTCCAAACTTGTTTTACCAAGTCGCTAAAACCTTCTTTTCAATGCCAACGTGGATTATAACAAAACAAAATAGGGCCATAATCCTCATCTTCAAAAAAATTCAGTTTAATAGGGTGGTGGTCAGAACCGTTCCATGGGAAAATAGATGAGTATAACATAATATTTTTTGTCAGAAAGAAATAAGCAATTAGAAAGTAGTTTAGTTTGGCGGCTATATGGCTCGGGCTAGATCTCTTGTTATTTCAAGTAAACTTGTTGGAGGTTGGTTTAACATCCAACAAGTTTAGGCTTTTGCTTTGCATGAAGTCTTCCATAGTTTCTTGAAATTGATATCTTACTAGAGATCCACCTTTCCTCTCCCATTGATGCAGAGTAGTGTTAAAAAACCCTCAAAAAATACACTCTGAACCAAAAGGGGAGTCTCTCAAATCCAATAAAGAAGCCCAACACTTTGTTTTTCTCAGAAATGGATCGAATGTATAGATTAACAATATAACATACGGGCAATGTGCAACAATTTGAGTGGAGATTGAGGCCATAATGTGCAAACTCCATCAAAGGCCCCATGAAAGCTCAGTGAGAGGATCTCGATACCATGCCATATTTTAAGTTGTTTTTGAAGGATCTCTTGATCCCCCATTTTCGTCTCTTGGTAAGAGGACTAATGGTTTCTCCTTATTTATTAAGGATTTCACCACTTCCATATTTTTTTTTCCTGACCCTAATCCCCTGCAATTCTAGGAGATAACCTTCATTATTCACTATTGGTGTGAGTAGCGCCTTGTGAAGGGGTTGAGTTTGCTCCTTTCTTGTTGTTCTTATACCCTTTGAGTTTTGGGTCCAAAATCGATTGGGTGCCCAATTCTTTGTCTTTTTCTGCTTTTTTTATTCAAATCTCTCTTCCTGCATTCCTGTGAAGTTGATCTTGCTTTTTTTGCTTCTTTACCTTTGATTTCACATCTACATAGCTAGAAAATACAAGCCTCACCTTAATATTTCTTAGAGAGAGGAACTCTTCATTCTTTGAGGAAGACTCTTTCTCAAGTTGGATAGGGAATGGGTCATCCTCAAGGGGCTACATATTCTCATAAGACCACTCCATGGTTGGATCCATTGTAAATTTGGGTTGATTCCTTGTGGGAATGGAGGATCATTTTTTTTGGGAAGCTGGCCTTTTCCCTTTGTTGTTGTTATGATCAAGTTACCTAGGCTAGTATCAACAATGTGGGATTGTGCCATCCAAGTATACCCATCTTTTGGAGTATAACAACCTATAATATTATGAGTCCATATGAACTTATCTAGCTAATCCAAGATGGTGATATGTGCAACGAATAATGCTTTAATGTAATGTTTCTAGAAATAAGCCATTTAATCTCTCACACACATATATATAAACATATATACACAATAATATAAAATAATACATTAATATTATAATAATATTTATATAATTGAATCACAAATTTACTGAAATCCAATATATATAAGTAAATCATGAAAAACTAATTAAAAAAATCCATACATTTATAATATATTATACATTAATATTATAATCCAATAAAATAAATAATCCAATTTATGTAGTGTATTGTTTCTAGAAATGGGCGTATAGACTATTTAATTCCATACGATATAAAATAATATAAAATATCTATAAATTAATTATTTATTGTATATTAATATTATACTAATATTAATATTTTTGAATTAAAAATTTATTATATATTAAAAATTAATTAATTATTATTTATTAATATTATAATAATATTTATATTTTTGAATTAAAAGTTTATTATATATTTAAAATTTACGAAAATCATATATCATCTAGTTTAACCATCTCTACATCTATTTAAGCTTATTGATTTGATCTGATCTCTCACCTAGTCCTGATGATGAATCACAGTGGTTGGTTCGAAACACGTCGACAATGTTCCATTATATGTGATTATTACCGAAAGAGATTTTACAATTTTATATGGATCACAGAGGCATAGATTCTAAAAATATAAAAAATCAATAAATAGTATAATAATGTTTATATCTTTCAATTAAAATATAAAAAATCCATAAATTGATAATCTATTATACATTAATATTATAATTCAATAAAATAAATAATCATTTTTTAATAAAAAATAACTCTCTGAGTACATTTTTAAAACTAATTTAAAAAATCCACAAATAGATGATAGAGGGAAAGAGAAGGAAGATAAAAAAAAGGGAAGAAATAACTTCTCATCTTTAAAATTAAATTATTACAATTTATAAATTATTTTTAAAACTAATTTAAAAAATCCACAAATATTATAATTTATAAATTATTTTTAAAATTAATTTAAAAAATCCACACATAAATAATAGAGGGGAAAGAGAAGGGAGATAAAGAAAAGGGAAGAAATAATTTCTCATTTTTAAAATTAAATTATTTGTTCGATTACAATTTATAAATTATTTGTTGAATTACACTTTATGGAAATAAAAAATCTGGTGTAGGCTATTTAATCTTGTATGATATAAAATAATATAAAACATTCATAAATTAATTCTTTATTATATATTAATATTATAATAATTTATATTTTTGAATTAAAAGTTTATTATATATTTAAAATTTACGAAAACCGTATATCATTTATATATTAATATAATAATAATATGTATATCTTTCAATTAAAATATAAAATATCCATAAATATTATAATAATATTTATATCTTTCAATTAAAATATCCAAATATTATAATTCAATAAAATAAATAATCATTTTTTAAGAAAAAATAATTTCTTTGAGTAAATTTTGAGAAACTAATTTAAAAAATCCACAAATGGATAATCTATTAATGTTATAAGAATTTTGCAAACGAATCCATTTTTTTTTATAAAAATAGCTTCTCATTTTTAAAATTATTTGTTGAATTACAATTTATGGAAACGAATAATATGTTAGTAGTGCTAGAGATCATCACTACGTGCGCGGTGCAAGGATTGTATTGAACATTTCGGGTGGACACTCTACCCATCCTCGAGAACCAAATGAAATTGAATAATTAGAAAAAAGTTCATATATGTTTAAATAGATACAAAGAATAGAAAAAGAAATGTTAGATGAACCTTAAGATTATAAAATTAAAGTGAATAAATTTAAAGGCCAAAGGGAAAATTTGAGAAAAAGAATTAAAAATGAATTTTTAAAATTCAAGGTTAAGGGAACGTTGAGATAAATAAAGGATCAAAATTAATATTTATTGTGAAATAACAGTAAGGTTGGTGAATGATTTAAAGGAAATTAGAAATATAATCAAATAAAGGTAATGAGAAATTAATAAGAAATCAAAAAAATCATGAGAGAAATACTTTGTAATTATTAAATTATTAAAAGTATTAAAACACTATACGTAAGAAGTAAATATGAAAAACAAAAAGAGGGTGAGTATATAAGAATGAAAAAGGATAGATAGGGTATTAATAAAGGATAAAAAATGATTTATAAATAAATAGAACGGAAATAGAAAGAGGGGGGAGATTTTTATTTCAAAAATAAGGAATAAGAAAAAAGGGGGGGAGAAATCTAATGATCAAGGAAATGAATGAGAGATTTCATTGAGTGGCTTAATTTGTAGCCATCTTCATGATTATAGTTATTAGGATGCTTTTTGAATATTTTTTATTAAAAATAAAATAACAAATTTCAAAGTTTTGATTATATATATATATAATAGTAATGCATAAGTTTTCCATTAAATTTGCACTTGGTCATAATAAAATACCCGAGAAGTTTTACAATGAAATCTAAGAGACATGTCCTTCAGGGAAAACAAAAGAAAAGAACCCAAATCTTCAACAAGCCTACTATCTCTGACATACATTTTTCGAACTAGACAACAACTATACACGATAAAAATGGCCGGATATAAACACGGATTTGCAAAATGACATCAACAACAAGAGGTGGAAACAATTGACATTTTGTCCAATTGACCACCGAGGGAACTACTCGCGATGCTTCAATGATCACCTTCATTCCTTTAAAGTTGAATCTTGGCCAATTAACTGCGAAGGGCATCAATCTTGTCTCCCTGATGGTTCACTTGAACTTGAAGACATTGCATTTGCTCCATTAGGAGCATAATCAAATTGGATTACTGGAGAATATGTCTTTGGAGGTCACTATTTGCAGCTTGAGAATTGACAAGGGGATGCAGGCAAAGATTTCAAGGATTGTGACAAGGACTACTACAATTAGATCTCTCTGGGTTAAACCCGTTGCTCTCCATAACGATAAGAGGATAGGGGTTGGCTTTCAAACATCAATTGGGCCAAGAAATAGATTCTGACGGGCCAAAAGAAGAGACGATAGGGTTGAAGAGAAGGCTAGACTGGATGAAATGTAGGAGACTCCTCAAACAATGTAGAAGAGCATTCCTAAAAAAGAACTAAAAGCGAGACATGATAATTATCAATATGAA
This sequence comes from Pinus albicaulis, assembly GCA_034641835.2. NCBI lineage: Eukaryota > Viridiplantae > Streptophyta > Pinopsida > Pinales > Pinaceae > Pinus > Pinus albicaulis. The sequence goes on from CM076573.1 coordinate 950,550,782, forward strand.
ATTGAGCTTGACAATTGATAATTGGGTACTTACAAAATCACAAGGCATGAATATTCGTACACGACGTCTTTTGTTTGTCGTCGTCGACACTACATAAAAAAGGAAGGTTGGGAGCGCACATAGTGGTAGAGAAGAAACCAATGAAGCAAAGAATATGACAATGCAGACGGGAATGAGACTGAAATTGACCACAAAAATTGCTTGGGGAGCCCCTGTCGAGCCAGAGGAGGGCAATACCCAACTCCACACCAAAAAAACAAAAAGAAACACTACCATATTTGTGCAGGAGAGGTACCAAAATGATAAATCTGAGAATGTTGAGCCGAGCACCAAACGTAACACCCTGTGAGAAAACATCTGAGCTATTGAATTTCACAGGATCTCTGTAGATAAAAGAAACAAGGAGGAGAGCCCGACTTCCACCAGGGAAAACTAAGCTCCCCCGTTGACACTAGAGGTCTGTTTCTTGCATGAGCACCTCACTAACACCCTCCATGAATATAATATCAGAACCAAATAACTCACACACCACAAAAATCATTTCAACCTTGAGTTCCATTAACTTTCTCTCCCCTGCAGACTTGAATGAGCCATGTATGAGAGAACATTTATAAATGAGAAGTTGTCCTACTACAAAGTTCACCATATGCAAGGGATGAGGAGGCGCGTGGCACACATGACCACAATCCACCACCTTAGCTTTGACAACTGACCCACACCACAAATCCGTAAATGTGTTAATCAAAATGTCGAAGAGGGTAATAGTCGGGTGTGAATGAACCTTAAGGACCCCCTCAACATTTTTTTTTCCTCGAGATGGCTGACCTTGAAACCCCGGCACACATCCATCGCCATTCATCCGACCTTCTCACTTGGGGTATGGGTCCCCTTCGTTTTTATCTTTTCACCTATCTCCCTCCCTCAACATAATCCTCTATGCTTCCAATTTTATGAAAACCAAAATTGAAACAAGAAATAAGGATATGTAAGATGCTCATCATGGGATAATTTTCCATCTGGTCTTGCCATTGATGACAATTTGGCCTACCTCTAGTTGATAGCCGTTATTTTCTTGTTCATCAAATTCTTTGTTTTGATTTAACATGATATGGAAGTAGGTATGCCTATGGAAGGAATCCAATATGCTAAGGATTCTTCGAAGAAGAAGACTTAAATGGTTATTTTTTGGGAGAGTGCCATTTTGTAAATGTTGTATGGTGATAAGGGAGTCTTCCAGGATGACAATCTCGGGAAGTTCCCTATCTTTAGCTAGCTAAAGACCAAACAAGAGCTTGGACATTTAAGCTCATCCCTTATCCTTGTTATTCTTACAAAGAAAGAGGAAACAATATCCTCCTTTTTCATCTTAGTAGTTCTTAGTTCATTCTTCAGGCTTGCCACTTTTCTAATGTTCTTGATGGTGAATAGTTTTGACAAAACCTCATACATTTCCTTAGCATGATAAATATTTGCTATGAAGGGGACAAGATTGTCCTTTATGCCTTCAACCATCAAAACCATAGCTACTAATTCCAGTTCTCTATACTTCACCCTATCATCATCACTTGATTCTTCTGCAGGCCATTTCATATTTCCTTTGACTAAATCTAAGACCTTGTTATTTTCAAGGATGATGTCAATCCTTTTCTTCCAATACCCCTATAATTTGTAGCTCTTCAAGCTTGTTCTCTCCCTTGATAGTGTTAGACATCTTTCTTGAAGATAGTGAAGACTTCTTTCCTGTAGTGAACTTCTTATAACTTCCTTGATCAAGTCCCTGAGACTGCCTTTTTCCTTCTTCTTTCACCAAAGCTCTGATACCATGTTAGAGAATCAGAAAGGCAAAAATATCCTCTTGTTCTTGATTATTTACTTGTGATCTTATTTAGTTCTTATTATGTTCTTATCTTTCTTCTTATTAGTTCATCAAGCAAATATCAAAGCAAATACACATAGATCAAAGACTCTAGATGTAGGCCAGTAGCCAGGGAAAAACCCCACTCTTGGGGAAAACCCAGTCAATAAGTCTTCCTTCAATAGTGATTCTTGAGACTCTAGACCTTGACCCAGACTTCCTCCACACCAAGTCAGTCTTGTGATCATTCTTGAATATGGCATCAACGACAATTGTAGCAGTACTATGATGACCTGGAACTTCAATGGAATTCGATCTTGAGGTAGAGACTTCGATCTAGCTTCAAAGATTTCGATTTAGGCCCATTACAACTTCTCCAAGTAGTAGCATTCAACATAACAAAATTCGACTTCCTCTTCTCTTGGAAGCAACACCTTGGCTGCACCTAATGCAACAACTGTTGCAGTAAAACTTTGAGAACTTCAATCTCCCAAACTGTAGCTCGAAATGCAGAGAGAGTGGTGCCAAGTTTTTGATTTTCTTCAACTCTATAAGCTTGCCCAAAACCGAATCCAAAAAGTCCCTTTTCTCCAATTCAAATTTTTTCCTTGTTGCAACTTCAAAATTGAATTTTTGTGTTGTAGTAAGATGGTTCCAAGTGAGTTCGATTCCACTATATATATAGGCTGGAGATGAGCTCAAATTCCTGGGCTTGAGGCCGACTTGATCACCTTAAGGCCGACTTGGTGTGGAGGCTTCATAGATCATATTTGACCCAATACTTGACCTATTTGCATGATTCAAAAGCCCAATATGGATCAATTTAAATCTACAATAATCCTATAGACTCAGAATAAAAGCTTGAAGTCCACAATAGGGACTTTGACCTAAAGTAAATATGACCCAAGCATGAAACCCATGTTTTAATAAGTCATTTAATAATAATATAAAATTATTTTCTTTATTCTTTTGACAAGTACAACAAATATTGACTCAAGTACGATTTATGAAGACTGAACCTAGCTACATTCTTCAACAACTTTTGCCCAACAATGAAGACTTAATCCCTTAGATTGAATAATACAATAAATCATTTCTTTTAATGTACGATTATTTCTTTCAACAATGCCATTTTGTTATGGTGTATATGGAACAATATGTTTCATTTGAATGCCTTGTGTAGTGTAGTAAGTTATGAATTTATTGTAGAGATATTCACCTCCATTATCTACTCTTAACCTTCGTAATTGTTTTCTAGATTGTTTTTCTTCAAGGGCCTTGTAGGCCAAGAACAAGTAAAAAAATTCACTCTTATGTTTTAAGGAATAAACCTAAGTGCATTTGGAGAAGTCATCAACGGAAGTTAAGAATTACTTGAACCCAGAGAGGGAAGGAGAAGAAAATGGACCGCATAAATCACTATGAACAAGTTGCAAAGGGGTTAACGCATGTCAAGAGACATGTTTGTCAAAATCGTCCCCATGATGTTTACTAAGAACACAATCAACACAAGTATCATTTTTGTAAGAAACGAGAGGAAGACAACCATATTTTGATTACATAGTTGTTGTAGTGAGCGATAGTTTAGATGACCAAATCACTTATGCCAAAGTTTGTTCAAGTGATCACTATGAGCAACAAAAACTGAGGGAAAAGACGATGACTCAAAGCTGTCAAACTTGTACAATCGGGTAATATCACCAACTATTCTAGTGGCAAGGACATGCTTAAGATCTTTTAAATCCTTAATTACAACTTGGTGAGGTGAAAATTCTATTGTGTTACCTTCACTTAAATGAGTGATTTGATATACTGATAGAAGGTTTTAGGAAATACTTGGAACAAATAATACATCACTGAAATGACCATTATCAACTTGAATTGTTCCAGACCCTACAACATTGAGGGATCTATCATCACCAACAAATATTTGTTTGGTGTTACAATCATTAACATTAGAAAAAATGGCTTTATCCTTAGCCATATGATAAGATGATCTATAATCAATAAGCCATTCATCAAAATAAGTAGAGGTTTCCTTGAAGAAGAAACTAGAAGTAGAAAATGCATGTCCATGAGAAGAAGTATTAGAATAATTGTCAAGGTTGATGTTGTGCTTCTTCATTGCTACTTCCAAGGCCTCCATCTTCTTAAAACATTTGGATTTTAGATGATCTTCTTTCCCACAATAATTGCAATGTCTATCAGTTTTCTTACTCTTTGATTTTGATCTTTTGTCACCATTAGGAGTAGAGGCTAATTGAGAGCGTTTGGGACCCTTGTTTTGCTTGTTGTTGCTTCTTTGGATGCTTGCTATTATTTATTTGTTGGGCTACTAGGGCATTGTTAGATGTACCTATAATGCTAATCACTCCAATATAAAAGACCTTGACTTGTTCTTTCATTAGAGTCACCAAAACATTCAAAAGGTCTTTTATAGTCAACTGTCAACCCCATAACTTCTCTAGTGGCATAAAATGTAGGTACAAAAATAGAATATGTAGAACAAAGCTTTGAAAGAATAATATATATGCAACGTTCTTCGTCTAGATTAACCTTACAATGTTTAAGCGAATTCCTAAGTGTTTTAAACTTACATAAGTAATCATCAATGCAAGAGAAATTATCATGACTTAAAGTTATGATCTGATTTTCAAGGTGATGAGATCTAATGATGTTAGGTTCACCAAATATCTTTTGCAATTTCTCCTAGGTTTCATTAAGAAAATTGATTCCTTGAATATGAAATCATAAATAAGGAGAAATGGACATTTCAATTAATCCATGTACTTCGTTATTCTTATTATCCCATTTGGCTTTCTTATCAACATCAATGGGGATATTTTCTTGTCCCAAGGTAATCTGGTACAATCATTTACTTCCTAGTACACCCTCCATGTGAGATTTCCATGAGAAGTAGTTGGTAATGGTAAGAAAAAGTTCACTTGGAGTGGCCATGTTAAAATATGCAGATAATATGGTTTCGAAAGCTGAAACTAATTGTCTCTATGGGAAATTCTCGAAACAATTGGTTGTTTCATAAAAAACGACACTCAAAAGAGATTATAGATGTTAAAGTTATGGCCTTTTTAAAATAATGCATTAACGAATGGCAAGAGCCACACGACCAATAGAAGTTGATTCACGTGGTGATAAATGTTGATAAAAAAAACAAAAATATTTTCCTTCACTAGCTTTACCTATAAACTCACTTTTACAAATAAACTATTTTATAAAATGGACCACTTTTATAAAACAAGTGAATCATAATTACAATGAAATTGTTTTATAAATGAAAAAAAATAACTTAAAAAAAATTCACTTTTATAAGACAAATGAAATATAATTTACGATTCATCAATACATTAGCACTATAAATTGTTAAATTTCATTAATACAAACCAATTAATTTCATAATATTATTTAATTGACAAATCATGTGGATAATCACATCTTAATTATAAAAAATAATTATGATATTGTTTTTCCTCTTTCATCAATAATATATCAATATTGCAAATTATTAGGTTTTAGAATCCCTATATTTGTGTAAATTAATTAATTCCATAATAATTTTCTTAAGTTGGATAAATTAAATTTGTTCCTAGTCAATAATAATAGTTGCCACCATTTTTTTACTTATTTTTTCTTTTTATTTTATTAAAGAAAAAAGAAAAAGAAAGAAACATAATGATAATAATGGTATTACAATATCAATATAATTTTGCACATATTAAAATTTCAAGTTAAGAAAAACATGTTCGAGGTAAAAAATAATTCTAAAAGAGTGTTTATTTTAAGTGTTTGTTTGAAATAGTATGAAGTTTTTTAGGCTATGGGTTGATTTTAATGATTTTGATGCAAAATTGTAGGTTTTTAAGATTAGAGGTCTCATTGATATCATAGATATCGTTAAGTTGGTAACTATGTTCAGATAGGGGTAGTTAGATCGATGTGACACCCTTGGGATTCAGAACATGTGTAAATAGTCATGCAAAATGACTGTTGTACTTGAATAATACTGGCAAGTAAAAAATGAATGGGCAAAGAGTGCATGAGATCTGAGACTGTAAATTTTCGTAGATGTTCTATGCTTGATGCAACTTTACTTTATACTCGATATCAAATAGCAATCACATAAATATGAAAGTAAAATGCTGATAGAACATACCAATAGATCGATGAAAGACAAGCCAAAAATACACTTAACTTGATCAACAAAATATATGTGTTGTGGTGCGTTACGACGGTCAACAGGATGCTTCAACCAACAAAGTCTACTCACGGTCAGCCAACCAGAATGTGTCACACAACCCTCTCAGACAACTCTACAACGGTCAACCCAAAGTCAACGTTGTCCAGTCAACAGGCAACACAAAACAACATCAGCAGAAAGTCAACGCAGCCAAGTCAAAGTCAATGTCCAGCCTCAGTTTTTGTGCCAAAAAATGCGGACTGCAAAGATCGAAGTTTTGGGAGAGTCTTGGGTCAAGTTGACCAAGCATTTACCAAAGTCAACGCTTGTCAAATCTGCGTTGAAAACCCTAGAACAGATCTGAAACCCTAGCTGTTGTTTTTCCCACGTGTGAGTGAAGAGAAGCCTCCAAGTGTGTGATCGAACCAATCAGACACAGAGAGAGAATGTGTGATGAGTGATGATGAAAATGACCTCCAATGTTGACCAATATATATCCATCAGTGAGGGTGTGTGACACATCTGTTGGGGCTCCAAGCCTACGTTACAAATCTGGCCGACCTTGCACATGAGTGGAATTAATTCAAAATAAATGTTCTGCTCACCGGATCAAGACGACCTTTAGATCGATCTTGCACCTCTCCGAAAGAGGAATCCAATAAAAATATTGACATCGTTATCTAAGCATCACAACATGGAGTTTGGACCTAGTTGCCCAAATTTAACACTCCCTCTCAACTAGGGAGAAATCCATCCACCTGTGCCATCCAAACATCCTGCGTCATCTCGCTGTAACTTGCTTTGTTGGCTTCTTTATTTTGAAACAAAAGGTGATTCACAAAGACATCACTTTCGGCTGACAAATTCAACTCAGAGGTCTGAAACCTTTATAAGACTCAAAGGAGTCTCATACCAACCTGAAGTTGGTTTAACTGACCCGAAGTCAGTTGGAGGTCCGAAACCTCACTAGACTTGATCCCAGATCAAGTGGTTGGACACGTGCCATCCTAGACATAGAGAGTATGGAAATCTTGGTGCGTCCATCGGTCTTGCTACTGGTCTCTAGCTTTTCCCACCTCGTTGGCCAAGATGAGAGGTACTTCCCATGAGTTCGGGACTCCATGGGTAGGATGCATACGGGGCATAGATTAGAGAGAGGTGAACCAACTCAATATCCTAACGGTGGGGTAGAAGTGCACCAACAAGGTTCGGCAAGACTAGCCTTGTGGTTGCTTATAGCTCCAAGAAGCTATCCCCAAAGTCCCCTGGAGCTCCCAACTCATCGTCCAACAAGACCCTCAGAATAGGGTTGTTCCATGATTTCAAGATTCTCACGGAAGGTTAGGAACTTGACCTTCCCCAAGGGCTTTGTGAGAATATCTGCAACCTGCTCATCAGTTCCTATATGATCGGGCCTTACGGCGCCTCGCTGTGCCATATCCTGGATAAAGTGGTACCTGATATCAATATGCTTGGATCAATCATGGAACACAGGATTCTCTGACAAATGAATCCCACTCTGGTTATCGCAAAGGATAACAGTGGTATCTAGCACATGCTCGAATAGCTCATTGAAGAGATTTCATAACCAAACAGCTTCACAATAGGCCATACTCGCTGCAATGTACTCGGCCTCAGTGGTGCTCAAAGCCACCGACTTCTGCTTCCTGCTCATCCAAGATATCGAAGCAGACCCAAGTGTGAAGCAACATCCAGATGTGCTCTTGCGATCCACCACACTGCCAGCCCAATCGACATTAGTATATCCATGGAGTCTCAAGCTCTCGGTAGTGTATCTCAGCCCATGGTTTATCGTGCCCTGAAGATATCTCAATAGATTCTTGGCCTCAACCCAGTGAGCGTGATGAGGATCAAACATGTGTTGACTCAAAGTGTTCATTGCAAAACATACGTTCGGATGGGTGTTCACTAAGAACATCAGGGCCCCTACGAGTTGACGATACTCGGTAGGATTTTCTAGCATGGGCACAACAACGTTTCCACTCAACTTCTTAAGGTTGAGCTCCATTGGTGTTGACACAGACTTACAGTCCACCATTCCAAATCTTTCCAGCAACTTCACAATGTATTTTCCTGAGAGAGGAAAATCTTGCCAGGTCTCTGCCAGACCTCCAGGCCTAGGAAGTAATGCGTCAGTCCTAGGTCTTTCATCTCGAACTCAGAAGTGAGCTCCCTCTTACACTGATGAATGAGAGGGTCAACACTTGTTAGGAAGAGATCGTCCACATAGAGAACCAGAATGAGAGGCTTTTCTCTATCAACCTTGAAGTAAAGGTTCGGATCAACATTACTTCGAGTGAATCCTAACTTCATCAAGTAGCTATCTATCCTCTCGTACCAAGCCCTGGGGGCTTGCTTTAACCCATAGAGGGCTTTCTTCAACCTGTATACATGAGAATCTCTATCCTGGACTTCGAACCTTAGAGGTTGCTCCACATACACCTCTTCCCTTATCGATCCATGCAGAAAAGCGGTCTTCACATCCATCTGATGTAGACTCCATCCTTGTGTAGCAACAAGGGAAATAATAGATCAGATGGTGGTATATCGGGCCACAGGTGCAAATATATCATCATAGTCCATGCCTTCCTTTTGAGAGAAGCATCGGGCAACGAATCTTGCCTTGAACTTTTCAGCACTACCATCAGATCCATGCTTGATCTTATAGAGCCATTTCGAGGTGACAACAGCTTTGTCCTCCGGTCTCGGAACCACATCCCAGACATCATTATTCATAATGGACTCGTATTCTTCACACATAGCATCTTTCCAGACTTGATGCTTTACGACTTATTCAAATGATCCAGGCTTAGATTGTACAATTGTACTCATGGCTGTTAGATACCCTTGGTATCTATTCGACTTCTTGCTTTCATGGAATGTCCACCTTGGGCCCATATGTCTCTCGGCATCTTCGAGAGTATCGTGGAGCCATGTGGGTCTTCTCTTCATTGAAGGAGGTGGATCAATGGGGTCCATTAGTCCTTCAACATCAGGCATCATCTCATCCTTCGGTTCTTCCTGATTATTATATCTTACATCATGATCTTTCTCAGAGCTTGGAAGGTATATCACTTTCCTGAGGGAAGCATCTTCATCAAAGGTAACATCGTGGTAAATTTCCACTTCTCTTTGACCAGACACATAGACTCTATAAGCCTTCGAAGTTTCACTGTAGCCCACAAACATTCCCTTCTTCCCAGAAGCATCCAACTTGCTTCTCTTTTCTTTCGGGACATGAAAATAAATGGGACAACCAAAAACTATAAAATGAGAGACGTCAGGTTTCTTACTAGAGAAAACCTCTTCGGGAGATTTGGAGTCCAGAGCGGAATGTGAGCATCGATTTTGAATGTACACTACAGTGTTCGTAGCTTCTCCCCATAGAAACTTCAGAAGACCTTGGTCACATAGCATGGCACAGGCAACTTCCACAATGGTCTTGTTCTTTCTTTCAACAATGCCATTTTGCTCAGGAGTATATACGGTTGTGGTCTCCCTCTTGATGCCAGCTTCTCTACAAAATTTATTGAAATCGTTCGTCTCATATTTAGTGCCATTATCGGTCCTCAAAATATTGATCTTCTTCCCTGTTTGATTTTCCACCAAGGCTTTGAAAGTACGAAACCACATGAAAGCCTCATCCTTCTTCTTCAAGAAGTATATCCAGGTCTTGCGAGAGAAGTAATCTATAAACGTCGTATAATAAGAACATCCTCCCAAGGATGTCACATGCAGCATACCAGACAAATCAGAATGTATGAATTGTAAGACATCAGATGTCTTTGTGACACTTGAGGGGAAAGGTCCCCTTGTATGCTTTCCTTCGGCACAACCTTGACATACACCTTCATGATCATTTTTGAATTCGGGCATCCCTGTCACCACCTTCCTTGCTTCGGGAAGGGCTTTGTAATGAAGGTGTCTAAACCTCCGATGCCATATTCGATTTGACAAATAGCATCACATGTCATAGCTCCCAGTGGACTTCCTCCAACTTGGTAGAGTGTATCAACTATAAACCCAATCGTAAGAGCTTCCTTGAAACTCTTCTTCCAGATGCGTACCTTTCCATCGACGAATGCCACATTGAAACCCTCATCTTCCATGGCCGAAATAGACACAAGGTTCTTCTTCAAATCAGGTACATATAATACATCTTGTAAATGGAGGACTTTACCTTGAGATAAATTGAGGGTCACAGTCCTTATCCCTTTCACGAGATATGTTGCATTATCTCCAAGGATAATTTTCAGATTAGTATCCTTCTTAGTCAAATCAAAGAAAGCTTCTTTAAACCCAGTGAGGTGCCTAGCTTCTTTAAACCCAGTGAGGTGCCTGAAGCACCATTATCAATCAACCAAACATCCAAGGTGTCGGGTGGAGATGCAGCGGAGAAGGCAGATACAAGAATGAATTCATTTTTCTTATCATCAACAACATTAGATTCCTCATACCTGGAATTTCTTGACCTTTTGAAAGGTTGCCCATTTCCATTACGACCAGATGGAGCCTTCCTCTTTCCTTTGAACATGTTGTTCCTTTGATTTCCATTCCTCTTGTTGTCGTTGTCATCATCATCCCTGGGAGAATCCCTTCTATTAGGGCATTCTCTAGTGTAGTTTCCAGTCTTGTTACATGTGTAACGTCTTCCTTTCTTTCCTTTGACTCCAGCTCTTCCATGGTTCCTCGGACCACCATTGTTCTTCTTCTTAGCACGAGCGGTGAAGGCAACATTACCTTCATTTTCATATTCTATCATTCTTGTTTCCTCTTGAGTGCATCTCGATATTACTTCATCAAAAGCATGAATCACATTGTTATTGGGAATGGTAGTAATGAATACATGCCATTCAGAGGGGATACCTCCAAGTGCGGTGAGAACCATTTCTCGATCAGCTATTGTTTCCCCAATGGCAAGAAGGTTATTCTTGATCTCAGTCAACTTCAGAAAATAAGATTGAATGGATTCATCCCTGCCTTTCTTAAGATTCTTCAATTGGTTCTTAAAGAAAACGAATTGATTTGCATTGTTGGCCCTGAACATGTTGATCAACTTATCATACATATCTTTAGATGTGCCCAACTCAGAAATGTAAGCAAACAGACTTTTGTGGATGGAATCCCGGTTGATCAACTTAGCTTTGATTTCCCCCTTTCTATACTTTGTCTTGGTGGCAAAAAGTGCAGATGATGGAGACTCTTGGATTTTACCCTGCACATAGTCCACGATGTATTGGTCTTCCATGATCAAATCCAAAGACATCTTCCAAGCATGAAAGTCAGCCTTGCAAGTCAACTTGTCATTAGATTTGAAGCCATTATAATTTGAGGTATCGATGCGTCCTTAACAAATGCTACTTTTTCGGTGATTGCTTTGAATACAAACTTGGGATTTGTCCTCACCTTAACTTTGATACCATGTAAATTTTCGTAGATGTTCTATGCTTGATGCAACTTTACTTTATACTCGATATCAATAACAATCACATAAACATGAAACTAAAATGCTGATACAACATACCGATAGATCGACGAAAGACAAGCCAAAAATACACTTAACTTGATCAGCAAAATATGTGTTGTGGTGCGTTACGACGGTTAACAGGGTGCTTCAACTAGCAAAGCCTCCTCACAGTCAGCCAACTAGAATGTGTCACACAACCCTCTCAGACAACTCTACAACGGTCAACCCAAAGTCAACAAAAGTCAACATTGTCTAGTCAACTACCAACGCAAAACAACAGCAGCAGAAAGTCAATGCAGCCAAGTTAAAGTCAACGTCCAAACTCGATTTTTGTGCCAAAAAATGCAGATTGCAGAGATCAAATTTTTGGGAGAGTTTTGGGTCAAGTTGACCAAGCATTGACCAAAGTCGACGCTGGTCAAATCTGCGCCGAAAACCCTAGAACATGTCCAAAACCCTAGCTGTTGTTTGTCCCATGTGTGAGTGAAGAGAAGCCTCCAAGTTTGTGTGATCAAACCAATCAGATGCAGAGAGAGAATGTGTGATGAGTGATGGTGAAAATGACCTCCAACGTTGACCAATATATATCCATCAGTGAGGGTGTGTGACACATCTGTTGGGGCTCCAAGCCTACATTACAAATCTGGCCGACCTTGCACATAAGTGGAATTAATTCAAAATAAATGTTTTTCTCATCGGATCAAGATGATCTTTAGATCGATCTTGCACCTCTTCGAAAGAGGAATCCAGTAAAAATATTGGCATCGTCATCTGCGCATCACAACATGGAGTTTTGACCTAGTTGCCCAAAATTAACAGAGACCATTGAACCTAGGCAAGGTTAGGATCAAGACCTTGTCATGCAACATCTTTCAATTGTTTATGGGGATACTAGAAACACTGTGAGACTTGATTGTACTAAATTAACACAAAAGGTTGGTCATGATATGGATAATATGACTATAAAAAGCTATCACTAACAATATTTTTTAAGTGAAAGGAAATTCTTATTCAATGAAGAAACGAGGGCTTTACGGCTAAGTGCTTAATTGAGGAGAAAAATGTGTGACAAAAACTAAAGTATGCACACATAAAAATATAGTGGGACAATGTATTTGCAGAATATATTAAACAATTGTAATAGTATACAATAATAAATTAAGGGATTATAATAGTACAGATTAATAATTTCATTAGAGGAAATTTTAGCCTAAAAGTGGTCTCCTAAGGAAAAATAATAAAGTAAGAGTTATGAATTTTGGAGGGAAAAAAAGAAAACTATTTTTTTAATTGTATTTTTGGCTTATCTCCTTATAGGTTTACTCAAATTTCAAATGTAGACACTCGTTGGATGCAAAATTAAATTCCACATCCAACGAATTCCCATTATGCATACTTTTGAGAAGACTCACATTGATAAAAATTGAAGATACATTAAAAAATTGTGTTCATCCCACACGTACCCTTTAAACGTATTTTTGAGAAGATCCGCGTTGATAAATATCAAAGATACATTAAAAAAGCGCATTCAACACATTTTTTTAATGTGTTTTCAATTTTTATCAATGTGGGTATTCTTAAAAGTATGCATAATGGGTATTCGTTGGATGTGGAATTTAATTCCTTATCCAACGAGCATCTACACTTGAAATCTAAGCAAAACTATAAGGAGATAAGCCAAAAAAAATTTTTCTTCTTTTCCCTCCAAAATATGTACATGTGCAATTTTTTAAATTTAAAGGATTTTTGACTGGTTTATATATTATGACATGGAATTTACATGAAAATTTCACTGGCACTTTTAGACTGAAATTCTCTAATGAATGGATTAGGAACAAATGTATAACTTTTCTCCAAGGACTAGACAAAGAATCATAAACAATAATGTGAATTAAGCACAAAATATTGTTGAAATTTAGATATTATTCCTAAGAACTATGCTATAAGATTGCCAAGGATCAATGTGTTAATGTTAGTATTCTTTCGTAGTGAAATGATCGTGTAGGTTCAAAAATATTACAACCAAAGATAGAGGTGAAGAGGCGAGTATGGCAAATGTTCACATCCAAATGCCAAAATCATTAATTGCTATGCTTCTCCATTAAGTCACCTGACACGATGACATGAGACATAACATGGAAATATGAGTGTCTGACATGAGAGATGACGGCCCTGAAAACAAGACACGAAGGACATATTATATAAACAAAGATTCAAATCTCTTTAGAATTTAGAAACTAAAACATTTACAATTTTACATGATGATGATACAAATCCAATTATACAACTAGTGCATATAACCAAAATAGAATTGAGTGTAATCCATCTCTAAACAAAAATTACATCAACAAAGAGCCTCTAAATGGCCTCTACAGTCCAAAAAAAATCATGCTACAACAAATAACTAGTACTACACGTCATAAAAATCATTGCCTATATTGGGATCCTCATCATCAATATCACTCTCTAAGCATTAAAATAAGATAGAAAAAATTTAACATGTCAAATCGAGATTTTGTTTGAGTGATGGTACATTTTAACTAAGGTGATGGTAGAGGAGTTTAACAATCACTGCTACCAACATCGATGTATATAGAGATCTTGGTGCTCTTGATTAAATGTTAGTTCCATACCCTCATACATGACATAATCTAATGGAAACATATGGACCATTATATAGATGCATTCAAAATAATATGCTTAGCGATTTGTTGAGTTGGCACCATGTAGATTACAATCAATAGTTCTTTTCAAAATTATGAGATGCTCATGTGTGTAGGATCAAACTTAATACCTATGTAACATAACAAGTTTGGCACGTTCTTGTTCTAGCATGCCAAAGCTTTTGAGAGAGTTGTTGTAGGCCAAAATTGCAATGTTGCATGAATCAATTAGACTTTGAACATAATCATAATTAAGGATTAATATTTTTCACTTCACATTAATGATTTGTTAGATCATTTGTATGGAGCAAATAATTTCATGAGTTCAATATGAAATCTCTCTACCACTTGATTTACATAAGTTTAAGTGGTTAGTGATGACATTTGGTCTTACAAACACATTCACAAAATTTACGAGGATGATAAATGAAGTGTTGATATTGTATCTAAATTTATTTGTTGATGTGTATTTTGGTTGACATATTGGTCTTCATTAAAACTTGCGAGGAGGACTTGCACCATTTAAACTAATTTTTAGAAGCTTTTTGCAAGACATTGTTCTTGGTTAACTTGAAGAAGTGTAAATTTGTTCAACTTGAGTTAGTCTACTTTGGGTAATCCATAAAATTAAGAAAGTTTGAGCATGTGCTTCATTAAGATTGAAGACATTATCAATTGGCCTCCATTGCATGACCTACTTAGTTTTATCTGAATGAAAAATTAAACAAATTCATTACACATTTCCCATATTTCCCAACCCCTCAACTCATTTAACCATTTAAAATATTTAATTTCGTTTGGGAGAAATGCAGGATGAAGCATTTCAGGATCAATCACAACATACTTATTACCTTAGTTCTCACTTTCCTTAATATTCAACAAATATTTTGAGATAGAGGTGGATTCTTTTGATCATGCATTAGGCATATTCTTGATGCAAAACAAGAGACATGCCACACATTACTTTTTGAGAAATATTCATGTGAAATTCTCAACTATCCTATTTCTGATCATGAAATGTACATTTGGTGAAAGCAATCAAGCCCTATGAAGGTTATCTTCTTGGTGAAGAGATGATAGTGCACAATGAATACAAACTAGTCTTGTTCAACTAAGCTATAGCAAATTTTAGAATGCTTGGAATATGAAATAGATGACCCTCATATTCAATTAGTGGAAGGGAGCTAGTAATCAGATTCTGGTTTACCTTTTCAGGTCATAAGCAATTATACTGATAGTGGTTGCACAATTTTAGCAGTTTGGATTGATGACTTCAAGGAGGCATATGTAGTTTTAGCATTGTTTAGAGTTTGTGTAAATTTATTTATTCTTCTAACACTTTTAGAGCTTACATGTTAAGAATCTTGTTAATTACTTGATAGTGTTAGGATATTTAGACATTTAGGAGTTAGATAAGTTCAACTTGGTCTAATGTGTCTACCAGGTAAAGTATGTTTCTTTAAATGCATTAATTGCATTATAATTTGACGATCATGATATGTTCTTGACATAGAGTAGTTCAACGACTCATATTTTCCTCGATACTAACCACTGTTGATCCATTGCTTAACATCTAATTGGACCATAATCCCTATTTAAAAGGTATGGAGGGTCATGGTTGATGATCGATCATGAAAACTCTCTTATGTAAAATATTTTATTTTGCATTAATAAAATTGCCTCAGGTGGTCACGTTGGCTAGGGTCGTGCATTGTTTCCCTCTAAGAGGGTTTTAACCACATAAAAATATTGGCATTGCGATCTTTGATTTGGTTGTGTGAGTGGTTATTGAAGTTGTTCATCTTGTATGGAATACCCTATTTACTCAAACATGGTATCAAAGCCCGCTTGAAGAATTTCTCCTGTTGGTGATCGAGATCTTGA
This sequence comes from Pinus albicaulis, assembly GCA_034641835.2. Classification (NCBI taxonomy): domain Eukaryota; kingdom Viridiplantae; phylum Streptophyta; class Pinopsida; order Pinales; family Pinaceae; genus Pinus; species Pinus albicaulis. The sequence continues at coordinate 950,566,867 of CM076573.1, forward strand.
AGCTCGTGTTGCCAGATTTCCGAGATATGCTATTTCTGCATCATTTTGGCCTATACATATTGTTTTATTGCATCCAGAATGTTGTTTTCAACTAAGAATTCCTTTCTTTTCATTTGAAAAGGTGATCGTTTTCCCAATATACAACATTTGTTTATCAAATGCGAACGTATACAATGCAAATACCACCTTTTTTTTTTGCAGAGTTAATATTTTAGTTTTTTGTTTATATTCCCAGTTTGCTACTCTTTCTTGTTTGTGTTTTCTCTTTTCCCTGCTCTTTGTGCGATCTCAACAAATAAAAAATTGAACGAAAATTGTTTTCTTGCTTTTTTATGCTCTTTGTCATGCACTTTCCGCTATTTCGAAAAATCAGAAACAATGAGAAAACTTGCATTTTTCAGGTATGCTAACCAAGGCCTATCACCATTGTTGTTGGGATTTGGAGTTTTTTTTTGAATTGTTGTTTGTTTTTGGATGAACACATATTTTTTAGAAAACAAACAATTCAAGGCAAAACTCCACCTCCAACAGAAACACCATCCTCCTTCACTAATATTGTTATGTTTTTTGCATTAGCTCAATTGGTTGAAAGTTACTTTATTTAGTAAGAGACCTTGAGTTCAAATCTATTTTTATAAGTTACTTTTTGAAAAATATTCATGCATACTTAAGTTATTTCATAACTTTATTGTAAAGTGTATTAGACTTGTTATAAAAAAGTGAATCACTATAAAATAACTTTAAGCTTCTTTTTTAAAGTTGCTTTTTGAAAAAGTTCATGCAAACTTTAATTATTTTATAACTTTATTGTAAAGTGCATTTCATTTGTTATATAAAAGTGAATTACTATCATTTTACTTTCACTTGTTTTATAAAAGTATGTCACTTCATAATATAATTTATTTGTAAATGCGAGTTTATATGCAAAACTAGTGTGGGTTTTGGTTTTTTTAATCAACATTTATCACCACGTGGGCCAACTTCTACATGCAACATGGCTTTTTGTTACCATTAATGCAAATTTTTGTTACCGTTAATATTTTTAGTGTTGTTTTTTTTTAAACAAATTATTTTTCTAGAGCTTTCTATCCAGATAATTAGTTTCAACTTTTGAAACCAAATTATCTACATATTTTAATATTGCTACTCCAAGTGAACTTTTGCTTACCGGTTTCAACTACTTCTCATGGAAATCCCACTTGGACGATATATTAAGAAGTAAAGGATTGTATCGGATTACCTTGGGACAAGAAAAGGCCTCCATTGATGCTGATAAGAAAGCCAAATGGGATAATATGAATGACGAAACACGTGGATTAATCGGAATGTCCATTTCTCATGATTTGCGATTTCATATTCAAGGAATTGATGCTCCAAATGAAGCCGGGGAAAGCTGAAAAATATATTTGGTGAACCTAATATCATTAAATCTCATCAGCTTGAAAATCAAATCATGACCTTAAATCCTCATGATATTTCTTGCATTTAAGTTTAAAACACATACATTTGCTTAAAGATTGTTAGGTTGATCTAGACAAAGAACATTGCATATATATTATTCTTTCAAAGCTTGGTTCTACATATTTTGTTTTTGTATCTATATTTTATGCCATTAGAGAGGCTTTTGGGGCTACCTACGAAAAAACCTTCTCTTGAATCCTTTTGTGACTCTCTGATTAAATAACAAGACAAAATCTTGCATATTGAAGAGATTAGCACTACAAATACATCAAACGAGACCCTGATGGCGTAACTGAAAGATAAAACCAAACATCCAAAGAAGAAACAACTTTGCAACAACAAACAAAATAAGGCTCTCGAGCCCTCTCAACCAGACCCCACTCCTAATGGTAGTAAAGGACCAAAATCAAAGAGTAAGAACACTAATAGACATTGCAACTATTGTGGGAAATATGATAATATGGAATCCAAATGTTTTAAAAAGATGGAGGCCTTGGAAGTAGTAATGAAGAAGCACAACATCAACCTTGATTCTTCTTTTAACACTTCTTCTCATGGACATGCATCTTCTGCTTTTGGTTTCTCCTTCAATGCAACATCTACTTCTTTTTCTGGAGAATGACTTATTAATTTTGGAGCATCTTATCATATGGCTAATGATAAAGTCGTTTTTTCTTCTCTTAATGATTGTAACATCAAACAAATATTTGTTGGCGATGATAGATCTCTTAGTGTTGTATGGTTTGGAACAATTCAAGTAGCTAATGGTCATTTCAATGATGTGTTGTGTATTTCATGTCTTTTCTGCAACCGTCTATCAGTATATCAAATCAATCATTTAGGTGGAGGTAAACTAATAAAGTTTTCACCTCGACAAGTTGTAATTAAGGATTTAAAAGATCTTAAGCATGTCCTTGCCATTTGAATAGTTGATGTTATTACCTGGTTATACAAGTTTGACAACTTTGGGTCATCATTGTTTCTCTCATTTTTTTATTGCTCATAGCGATAATTTGAGCAAACCTGGGCATGAGCTATTTGGTCATCTAAATTATCACTCACTACAACAACTATGCAATAAAAATATGGTGATTGGTCTTCCTCTTGTTTCTTGCGTGACCATGTTTGTGCCAGTTGTGTTCTCGACAAGTCGTCAATAAAAGCTAAGAAGCACTTCAACCCGGAGAAGGAAGTGAACTACATATATCACTGTGAACAAGCTGCAAAGGAGCTCAGATGTTCTTGGCGCATCTGAGCTCCTTTGCAGCTTGTTCACAGTGATATATGTAGTTCACTTCCTTCTCCGGGTTGAAGTGCTTCTTAGCTTTTATTGACGACTTCTCAATACACACTTGCATTTATTTCCTAAAACTTGAGGGAAATTTTTTTGATTTGTTCTTGGCCTACAAGACCCTCGTAGAAAACGATCGAGACATCAACTACAAAGGATAAAAATAGATAATAGAGGTAAACATGTCAACAATAAATTCACAATTTACTGCATTGGATTGGGCATTCAAATGCGACATATTGTTCTATATATAACATAACAAAATGGTGTTTGTTAAAAGAAATATTCGTACATTAAAGGAAATGGATATTAATTATATGATTCAATCTAAGGGATTAAGTCTTCATTTTGGCCAGAAGCAAATTTGTAGATTACATAGTAAATCACACTCCCACAAAGGCTTTAAGCAATATAACATCGAAAAAACATGGAATAACATTAAGCGAGGTGTAAGCCACTTTCGTATCTTTGATTGTGTAGCGTGGGCTAACATTCTTGATGAAAAATGAAAGCTTTATAGTATAAAAGTAAGAAGTATATTTTTGTTGGATCTTCTGAAGATGTAAAAGTTTATAGGCTTCTTCAACCTCACTTCAATGAAATAATCATTAGAAGAGATGCTAAATTTGATGAAAATATCTTGGCTTGCGATCCTAATTCGACGGGTGTGCCCTCTTTGGCCCGTGAGCCATTTCTTGCATTTGTTCCACCTTCTCTTCCTATTATGGTTTCTTCTTCATATGATGACACCGAGGATGAATATCCACCTCTTCCTACTCACATTCCTCTAGATGAGTCCATTGAACATGAACCTGCACCGACACCAAAACTTCCCAAATGGGTTTGTTTAACACGTGAAGCAATTGGTTACCTTACTGGTGATCCTACCGATCAACATCGTACTTTTTCATAGTTCAGATGAGCCTCCTCTCTTTTGACTCAAGTTTCAAAGGATCATGATCCAAAAACATTTGCAGAATCTTTAGGCCATCTAGATTGGGATACAACAATGAATGAATAATATCAATTCCTTGATGTCCAATGATGCTTGGGAACTTATACCTCTTCCAAAAGGAAGGAAAGTTGTTAGAGGTAAATGGGTATTTAGAACTAAGTATGCATCACATGGAAGTGCTGAAAGACATAAGACTCAATTAGTTGCTAAAGGATTTTCTTAGGTTAAAGGAATTGACTACAATGAAACCTTTGACCTTATCTCCAAAATGAATTCCATCCGCCTTGCTCTAGCCCTTACTACCTCACATGGAATGGAGGTCCATCGTATGGATGTTAAATCTACCTTCTTGCATGGGGATGTACAAGAAGAAATCTACATAGATCAACCTCCTAGATATGTTTATACTGAATCCCACCTTCTTTTCCACCTTAATAAATATTTCTATGGTCTTAAGCAAGCTCCTCGAGTTTGGTATGAAAAAATGGATAGCTTTTTACTTGGCATTGAATTCTTTAGATGTTATTTTGACCTCACTCTCCAGATCAAGAAGGTCGAAAGACATTTGATAATCCTCGTTTTTTTATGTTGATGACCTTATCCTCACTAGTAGTGACCCTAAACTTTTAATCCATGTGAATTCAAGCCTTAAGAAGAAGTTTGAAATGAAAGATTTCAGATATTTACAATATTTCCTTCATTAGAGGAAATTTCAACCTAAAAGTGGCCTATTAAAGAAAAATAATAAAATAATAGTTGAAATAATAAATTAAGAGATGAATTTTGGAGGGAAAATAAAAAAAATACTTTTTTTAATTGTACTTTTGGCTTATTTCCTTATAGGTTTACTCAAATTTCAAGTGTAGACACTCGTTGGATGCGAAATTAAATTCCATATCCAACGATTACCCATTATCCATACTTTTGAGAAGACCCACATTGATATAAATTGAGGATACATTAAAAAAGAAATGTTGAACACATTTTTTTAATGTATCTTCTTTTTTTATCAATTTGAGTTTTCTCAAAAGTATGCATAATGGGTACTCATTGGATGTGGAATTTAATTCCACATCCAACGAGTGTCTACACTTAAAATTTGAGTAAATCTATAAGGAGATAAGCCAAAAATACAATTAAAGAAATTAGTTTTTCTTCTTTTCCCTTCAAAATATTTACATGTACCTCTTTTAAAATTTAAAGGATTTTGATTGGTTTGCATATAATGACATGGAAATTACATGAAAATTTCAGGGCACTTTTAGGCTGAAATTTCTTCTAATGGGTCTCTCTAATGGGCTTCCATGTATTGCAAACCAAGGAAGGAATATCTCTTTCCTAGTCTAAGTATGCATGAGACCTTTTTCACCATTTTTACATGGAAGATTGTAAACCATCCCTTTCTCCCATTCAGTTTGGAGTCAAACTTATTGCCACCTATACTACATTTGAAGTTGATGCCACTTTTTATCACCGGTTAGTTGATATTCTCTTATATATGATTCAAATCGTCCTGATATTTTCTTTTTTGTTGGTATTGTTTCCCCGTACATGCAAACACCACATGAAAGTCATTAGAAAGTGAAAAAAACGATACATCCATATATTCGGGGTACAATTCAATTTGGAATACATTACAATTCAGGGGGGACTCCTTTGTTGGTTGGTTTCACTGATTCATATTGGGCCGACGACTCTAATGATCAGAAGTCTACTGTAGGTTATATTTTCAGTCTTGGTTCCAGACCTGTCACTTAGGCTTGTAAAATGTAGTAGGTTATTGCTCTTTCTCTAGCAGAAGCAGAGTACAACCAATGGTTAATGAAATTCAAGAAGTCTTGTGGCTTTGATTGATACTTTGAGAGTTTGGATTCCAGCAACAACATCTGACCACCTTGTAGTGCCACAATTAGAGTGCCATCAAGCTTGTCAGAGATCTAGTTCAACATCAGTGCGACAAACACATTGAGCTACAAATGCACTTCATAAGAAAACTCAGTCATGATCAAGTTATTGAGGTACACTTCTTCCCTATAGAGGATCAAGTTGCAGACATTTTCACAAAATCTCTTACAAAAGTGACTTTTTCTAGAAACTTCGATCTATGTTAGTAGTTTGGAAAGTTGTCATTGAGGGGGGATAGGCTCTAAATGCTTCATTCATTTTTCTATTGTATCACCTTTGTAAACGCTTCAATCCTATCCCAAGTTGTTCTTAAGGGGTGGATGTTAGGATATTTAGAGACTTGGGAGTTAGTTAAGTTCAACTTGTTATAATGTGCCTATTAGGTAAAAGTGTGACATAGAACCATTCAACAACTCATATTCTCCTTGATACTAATGAGTATTGATTTGTAACTTTACACCTTATTAGTCCATGATTTCTATTTAAAGGGCATTGAGGGTTATGGTTGATGATCGATTGTGAACTTTCATGTAGAATATTTTATTTTGCATTAATAAAGTTGCTTCAAGTGGTTGCTTTTGCTCTAGTGGTCGCGTTTACTTGGCTGCACACTGTTTCCCTCTCGGAGGGTTTTAACCACATAAAAATATTGATGTTGTTATCTTTGATCTGAAGTATTCATCTTGCATGCCAAGAAACGTCTTTGTTAATAACCTAGCCCTAATTTGTTTTCCTCAACCAATGTTTGGAGTTGATTAGTAAAGTTGAGTGTAACGTAACTCCCACTTATTTGAATCAAGGTAGAAGAGAAGATACAGGTTGGAGCTTGACATTGAAGATAAGACTGGTTTTTGTGGTTCCGGTTTCCGGAGAAGGATGGTTAAATTTTAGGCTGGACATAAAAATATAGAGGGTAAAATTTTTAAAATTTGGAACGGAGTTAACTGAAAGTTTAAGTAAATATTTTAAAAATTCAAAGGTTAAAAAGTTTCGAAGGGTCGACCAGGTTTCGAGGGTGTCCATGAGGAAGACATGGTACACAATCAAAGTTTCAGGAACGGGATCGCCGAGAAGCCCTTTAACTGCACGGAGGAAAAATTAGAAGTGAATACCATATCAACGAAGATGAGCATGACGAGCAACGTTCATTTTCGAGATTTTGAATCCAATATCACATAATACAGGAGTGATATGTGATAAATCAGAGGCTGAGGACGCTTGACACCACAGATGGATATGCCCTGCCTAGAATCGAACAAAATACGTGTTTGTTATCTGCCTGAAAATGTTTGTTACCCATAAAGGGGAGGTACACCGCTACATCCTTCTAGAAAAACGTCGGGTCACGAATGCGCAACATAAAAGTTCTCTGTTTAGAATTAAACGATCCTAGGGAAGGAGACGAAGGATCTAGTTCTTGAGTCCAACAAGATTTGTCTAAATTAGCTCTGTAAGACCTGTTAAAGTCGTTTTGAATTTTACAGAAATGCCCAACATTTCATATTAGAGTCTACGCAAGTGTGAGAATGATCACAAACGTATACTGTCTGATAGAGAATCTCTACTCTAAAGAATTTCTAGTAACATTCTCCGATAGTTGACTCAGAGAGTTTGATGAAGAATTTCCAGTAACGAGAAATGTGAGACCAGTAACACAAGAACGTCAGTGTCTTTGAAGGATCGAAAGGTACCTTTATGACATTTTGAATGACAGTTTTCAGAGCAACAGGACTCCAAGTATGGCTTGTTGGGCAGGGGGGTAACAGTCTATCTTCCTTATTTTTATGCAGGGGTTGTGTCAATCACTATTGCTTTCAGCCAGTGTGTTGGTTTCTGAAGGCCTGACCATTTTTCCTTTCAACACAAGAGAGGAGTGTATTTTAAGTATTTGCTAGGGATTGGATATGCACCATAATTTCAGCCTGAGATCTTTTGTTTGCTCAAGGGAACGAAAATTTGAGAGGGGAAGACTTGTATTGTCCTCGTTGATTTCTATGGAGTTTTGGGACATCAACTAATTTGTGGGTCACACTGTATTTTTTGGACTCGACACTGGTGTATGGAGATGATATTCACTGGTGTATGGAGATGATAGGAGTTATAGTTTTGCAGTTTTGTTTTGTAATAATTTTCTTTCAATGATGAACCTTTTCTTAATTTTAGTAGTTCCTACAATTTAGAAGGGAAATTCATATTGAGACCCACTTAGGGAGATTCTTTTTATGATGGTGGACTCACTGTGTAGTTTGTTTGGTGCGTCATGAGGTTATTGCGGAGATTTTGATTTTTATGAATTTAAAAAATGATTACATGGACACCTTGACTCTATTTATTAGGAGCCTTTGGTGAAGTGTATTTAGTTTTGTGGTGGCATGGGATAGTGGTAATAATCGTGGGAGAGAATAGACATGTGTATTGAAAATTACGATTGATTTTATAGAACTGGGACATGACAAGAATGAGAGAGTCTAGCATCTGTAAAACTCCACTTCATGATGATTTGACTTGTATATTAAAATCTATGATTGCTTTTTTTATATGAATGAATTATGTTTTCATGGATATAACACCGTAACGGATTTTCTATTTTAATTTGGATTGAGTTTTCAATTAATTAAAATATTAACATTGATATCAGTGATAGATATTTAATCAATCTTTTCTTAATGTATTTACTTATTTCAATTATTTTCTCCAAAGTTCTAATGCCAAAGAAAAAAATAGAGAAAGGAGTTGGGTTTATGTGGGGAAGAAAAAAATAGAGAAAGGAGTTGGGATTATGTGGGGAAGAGACCCAAAAAAAGAAAAAAGAAAAAAGGAGATTGAAGATAAGGCTTTCATTCAATAGAGAAAGGAGTTGGGTTTATGTGGGGAAGAGACAAAAAAGAAAAGAAAAGAGGAGATTGAAGATGAGGTTTTCATTCGACGCATTTCTAGTTGGAAAACAATAAGCTGGGTTGTTATATATTTCAGCCATCTGATTAACAGATTTAACGGTAATATGGGATTTATTTTGACTTTTTCATATACACATCAATCTTTTTATCCTTCCCTTATCTATTCTCGCACATGATTTATAAAAGGAATATGTTGTTTACACAAATTTGGAGGGTTTTTTTTTTCTCGGGACACTACTTTATTTATAAAAGAAACATGTTGTTTACACAAATTTGGAGGAGGGTTTTATTGTTTGGGACAATACTTCATTTAAGCTGTTGGTTAATGTTTTGTGGGTTGTTTGAGGATAATTTGGAAGATTTTTATACTTTGTTTCTCTCTATCTGATTGGTGGTTCCTACTAAATGTGTTAGCACAAATTTAAAGGAAGGATTTATTGTTGTTTGAATACTTGAGTGATGTATGATTCATATTTCATGAGTGGAGTTAGACATTTTAGTTTTTGAGATTATCCATAATAGTTCTATGAAGTATCCACTTCGACAAAGAATCTGGTTTGACTTGGTTTTTGATTAGGTTAGACCAAACATGCTGACAATTAATGGTAATATTAAATGTTAAATTTTTAAAGTAAAAGTTGACATTTCTTTTATCATTCATTTTTATCCTTTTACTTAAATTTTTAACATTACCATTAATTGTTTCAGGATGCTTGAGAGTGGTACCAATCTCATCCAATTTCATATGGAGAAAGTAAAATTTCATATCTCGTCAGAAATTCAGCAGACTTGTAGTTTTCAGGGCTTCAAAAGTGGCAGGAATGCAAGATTTGCATTGGATTCTACCATGTAGGAGGGTATTGGTTTGGTATTCAGTCAAAAGCGGGCAGCCCTTTATGTACCCCGATGTCATGGCCTTAACATAAATGTATACTTCACTCAAGCAAAAATAATTAATTAGACACATTAAACTTTTTCTACTATATTTTAAGGCTTGGATTAGGGAATTTCATAAAAATTGGTTGGTGTGATTGATGTCCCTAGAGGGTGATACCGATGATGAGTATCAATGGTGGAGCATTGCTTATTATTTATTTTTGTCATTTAAATGTTCATTTATTCATAACTTTTTCTTTCAAAGTTTCAATATAGTATACAATTTTGTAAAATAACATATTATATATATTAAGTCTCCCAATATAAGAATATAAGAGATGATGAAACATCGTTTGTCATTTAATTGTTTTCCTCATTTATTCATAATGCTTCCTTCGAAGTTTTAATATAATGTGCTATTTAGTACACATTACACACATACACACACATTGTGTTTCCCTATTTCCAAAATTTTGAGGGGCCACTTTTCTAGTGTGTTTTTGTTTTGGATATTGTTACATGTTTTTGTTTTGTTTTGTTTTTTGTTTTTTGTTTTTGTTGTTTTGTTTTTGCTTTTTTTTTTTTAAATTCGACTTAGATCTATACCAAACATTTTTTTAATCTAGAAATTCACTTTGGGGGTTCAATTCCCTAGGTTAATGTGATGTCATCCTTCCTCATTCCAGTTCTAACATTGTTAATAGTATTAGTGTCATGCTTTGTGGGTTGTCTCTAGGTTGTGGTTATCTATACAATGTTTGTAATTACAAGATTTTACGACAATGATATATCATATGGTGGGATTTCATTCCACATTAATGCTTACTCTACTCTTGCCATGTATGTGCATATCGTGAATAATTAATATGGATATATATTAGTAAAATTTTGAGGTCTTAAGTGGACCTCCTAATGAAATAATAAAATAATAGTGAAAGTAATAAAATAAGTCATGGATTTTCAAAAGGGAAAGAAAGAAATTGTTTTTCTTTATTGTATTTTTGACATAATTTCTAGTAGGGTTGCAAAAATTTAAAGTACAAGGACACAAAATTAAATTCCGATTGTCTACAATTGAAGTTTGAGCAAACCTATATGGAGATAAGTCAAATTATATATATATATATATATATATATATATATATATATATATATATATATTTTTTTTTGTTTAATTTTATATTTTTTTAATTATTTTTTTCTATCAAAAAATATTTATGGTTATGTTTGAAATCATCATCTTGAACCTTATTGGTATTTAAAAGTTGATATTGATAACACATTTATTTATTTATGTTTGGGCCCATTTTTAACAATAAGTTTCAAAAAGAGCAATTATAAATATATAATAGAAAGAGAGAGGAAGATTACTTAAAAAAAGTAGCAAATTGAAACATTATAAAATTAATTTTCACCAAAGTACAAATTAGAAAGAAAGGAATTAAAGTACAAAGTAACAAAGAAAGGTATTATTATAGAAGGAAAAAAAATTATTTATTTATTTTTATTTTAATTTTTAATTTTTTCTTTTAAATAAAAAATAAAAAAAAATCCAAATGAGTTTCACACAATATTATTTTGGACTAAATGTTTGTTTTGTATAAGATACATTGAATATACATTTCATAAAAACTGTGAATTATGTTGTGTCTAACATGTGGAAATTTATTTAATGTGAAAGAATGTCAAGATGATGTACTGATGCAAATGACAAAACGAGAGGAAAAACTTCAAAATTGGTACAAAAATTAACAAAAAAAATGAGGAAATTTTGCATCTAAGGGAGCATGGCCAAAAATTACTTGTGAAGGTCAAAAAGTCCAAGGAAAGAAGAAAAAAATTAGAATAAGAAAATGAATGTGTCGAGAAGAAATTCAACGAGATTCTATCAGAGAAGGAAGAAGAAAATTTGCGCTTAAAAGACTTGAATAAAAGGTTATTAGAACAAGCCAGAGATCTAAAAGATGAGAAGATTAAAAGTCAAAACATTGAAAATAAGGTTGATGAATCAGAAACGAAAGAACTCTTACGTCTAAGAAACCATCATCAAAGTCTACTCACTCAAATTAAGAAACTTAAGGATGATAATAAATCACTAAAAAATAATTTAGAAGAATTACTTTTGAAATAAGTATCAAAGTATTTAGACGTAATAGTCCAAGACAGAGAAAAGGGAACAAACACAGATCCCATTAATATCACAGTTCTGACAAATCCAAATCCAACTGAGGTGAGGACGTACTTAGAGGTTGCAGTTCAAATGATGGAAATTCTAAGTGATGATTCAGTAACCAACTCAACAACATTAGTACTTGAAGAAAATCAGGAAATCACCACACACCTAATAAGGGAAAGTCAAACCAAAAGAATTCCCTATCGACATTCGAATCACGAAAGTAGACAACTCAATCAAGCTACGTATATGTACCATTCAAACATAAACAAAAATCTGATGTTCCGAAGAATATTGAAGTAATCTCAATCTAGTCCAATGATAACAATTCATCACAAGTTTCTAGTAATCGAAAGATTCCACAAAAGATTAATTTAGGATGGTCTGATCCCTTCTCAATGCGACATTTTTGTTTATCACTTAGAGGATCATATCATCTTGTATTGATGAAGATCACTGTTCCGAGCGAGAAGACATTTGAAACAGAAAAAGAGATCAAGCCAATGTTATGAATAACATATATTAAATATAAATAATGATGATAATTATAATAATTATTAGTTAATTAGTAATTAGTGTTGAAGAGACATGTCTAAATGGGACATGACTTTCCATGAAGAGTTCCCTGCCTAGGGTATATAAGCAGACCCCTTACTCTCATTTGAATCATTCTCATTCATACTTTTTAATATATATTCTTGTATCTCAATGGAGATCTTTATATTCCAAGTCTTCTGGAGTATTTAACTTGAAGAACGAACTTTGTTCGTTCCATTGAAAGTAAAAATATGGCCACTAGAAGAGTGGTCAGTGGTCACTAACAACTATAGAAAACATCATGCTCCCTCACCTACCCTTAATCAATCAACATGTTTGACACATTAGCAAAGGTATGAAAGAAGTGAAAAAGGACCATGTTTCAATTGTGATAGCAAGTATAGTAAGGGGCATAAATGCAATGATAAAAAAATATTCTATATAGATCATGAAGAGGAGGAAAACCAAGAATTGGAACCGCCACAATATATAAAGATAGAAAATACTACTCCAACAATATCTTGTTATGCATTGTCATCATCAATAATCCACAAACCCTAAAGATAGAAGGATATATCAAAAAGAAAAAGTAATTGTGCTGATTGATTCTGGTAGTAACCATATCTTCATAAATTACAAATTGGAAAAACTTATCAATTACTATGTATTTCCAACACTAGAATTTCAAGTAATGATTGTTGATGGAGGTAGCATAAATTGCTTGGGGAAGTACCATAGTATGAAGCTGGCCTGTAGTAGAAGCAAGCGGAGATAGGTCCCGTCTATTTCTTTCCTAGGGTCGATTAGGTTTTGAAATCTCAACAAAGTGGTCCTGGGATATGGGTGTCTGATCCTTATGGACTAACTGGAAAAATACAACTAGTGGATCCAACATGGGGAGATGAAGGGGCGAGAAAGAGTCTCATTCAGAGAGAGAAGAAGAGACAAGCACTGGAACGGAAATATCATTTAATTCGTCAATCTTTGGAGGAAAAAAGCAAAGTTTCATATGGGGAATTGTTTACTCGATAACCCCATGTTTGAAATTCAAATGGGTGGTGTTGATGTTGTATAAAGGGTCTAGTGGTTACAATCATTGGGAACAATAGCTCTTAATTTTCAAAATATTTTCATGAGATTTTTCTCTAAAGGTAAGAAAATTGATCTTAGATGTATCCAAGGGAAACCCTCTAAAGTGATAAGCTCTAATAACATGATATAAGTACTAAAAAAGGGACACCATGGTGTAATTGCACAATTGTGCTCATTATATATTCAACATCTATCTCCTCTGCTCTAGTGGATCTCTGAAAAGTTATCAACAATCGTCTCAAGGTATTTATGCTTAAGGGTCTTCCACCTGCTCGAGATCATGACCATGATATTCATTTGCAACTTGGAAGTGTACTACCTAACATTAGGCCTTACATGTATCCATAATGCACAAAAGAGTGAAATTGAGCATCCAATTCAAGAAATGTTAGAGGTTGACATCTTTCAACATAAGCCAAATTGCTTTCTCCAATCACTATGATTTGGATGTTGATATGGATGAGTTGTGGAAGGTCAAGAATTTGGTACTAATGAATCTAAATGGGAAAAATATGGTTCCTAGTAGTTGTTACGCACCACTTTGTGGGTGATATCCCTAAAAGAAAATTTTCTCCATGATAGACCTCAACCAACAGCCATCAGCCCCTTGCAGCCTTCTTCTAGCTTGTTGCTCCATTTCTCCGCCACCCGAGCCAACCATGTGGTCCCTACCCATTTGTATTGATCGCATGTTTGAAGGTAAAGGTATGTCTTGTCATTTGGTAATTGAGTATTGGGTTTACTTATCATGGTTTACTTATTGACCATTTGGTTCTAGGGTGGCACTACTTGGGAAACCCTGACTTTGGCTGCGTGGTCCTGCTCCTTTATCCACATATATTATTCCCTTTCCACTCACTATGCCCCCATTCATCAGTTCTCCCACCTGGGTCCACATAGCCTCCATGGGTCCACATATGGTCAGCCTCCCTATCCCCTTGTCCCCACCTTGGGTCAAGCCTGGAATGATGCCCCGAAGTTTTTAGCAACTAAAAGAAAAAGAAAAAGCGTAAGTGGCCACATTTAACAGGGAATTGTACCACAAAATGCAAAATATGGCTATGACAAAAAATAATTAGCATGTGGACAAAAGCCAATACATGAGCTCTACCCCATACCCATGGTCATCACCCTAGTTCCATAGGCCCTAGATGAACCTTCTTTATCATTTAGGAACCCGTGATTGTCCCAACCCCTAGAGGGCAATGAACCTCCCTGCCTTAAGGGGTAATCACTGTTATATCTGACACATCATGTTCTTATCCTTTGAGCCCCGAGTAGTTAATTAAATAAAATTCATAAAATGAAAAAAGCATATAAAGAAGAGTGGAAAAATAAAGTTTAGGGCACCGCATGTACCACGATTTCTCCGTCCTAAACATTATATACCCTGGTGTGGACTTCCACTTCTCTGGTTGCCCCTATGCCCCAATATGTGGCCCATGATTGCCCCTCTCATTCTCTACTCCATTTCACTTATTTATCACTTGCCACCCCCATTGGAGGAATGTACCTTGGACATACCATCCCCTTTAAGGGCTGAAACCACTTAATAAGGTACTTGGCTAACCCCTTTTGGAGCATGGAGACACTAGCACATGTCAAAGCCTACTATGGAAGGGCATGCCATTGTGAAGTGCCCACTTTGTTATCCATGATTTGTAAGCTCTTTTACATAATTACTCTAATGACTTGTTGTACTGGAAGACTAGGGGACGCATTGGATCTTATACAAGATTGCAGGTGGTTTCCATTTGGGTTTGGTCTCCCTATACAGGGTCCTAACCCCGAGAGGGCTACATTGGCGCATATAGTGTGTGCGTATAGAGCCATGGGCCTCCACAACAACAAACAACACTCCACAAATCCCCATCGATGTTCATAGACTACTAGTGATCCACTTTTGGGATGATGATGATGTGCTTGGTACACTATGCTCAACAGGCCCCTCAGGAGCCCCACACTCTTGGCAGGTGTCCCAGGACTTGTACAATGTCATAATAGTGTTCATTCCATCACTCGAGTCGTTGCAGAGGATCTGCAGGCATATTCGACTCATATGGAGACCCATGGAGTCATTTATGTGCCCCCACACCCACTGGGAGCACCACAAGTCTACAACTTGGAGAACAAGGGGCCACCCCCTTGTCCATCATATTTTGATGAGTTTATTCATCATTATGGCACTTCCGGATATTATTAGGCCTTTGGAGGGCCCCACAACATGTGCATATTATTATTTGACGTCCTGAGGGGCTTATTTTTCCATTTATGAGCTAGTTTGGTGTTCCTGTCACATAGGGGTTTTATTTGCACATTATTTTATTAGTAGTGGCTAATGTAGGCTCATAGGCTATTTCAAACTCCTAAAAGGGGTATAAATTGATGTTAGCTAATTCATTTGTACCATCACTTCACTTGGGATCTGTCTATCTTTAAATAATTTCACATTTCTTCTTGGAGGATTATTTTGGATGATGGATGAATTTTGATGTATGGATTTGGGCCCTTTTTTAGTCTTGGAGCTTCGTTTTTGCAAATGTGATGCTGGTTGGATATACCCTCTAACATTGTAAGTAAATTTTAATGATATATTCTTGTTGTTGCATATTGTTGAACTTCACTATAATTAGTGCTAATTGTTGCATGATTGGAATGTGGAATCAAGTGTGTATTTAGCTTGTTTAATGTATGGGTCATTTTTAGATGAATGGAATGTCCTAGAGATTGTTTTGTCTCGATAGGCTCACACTATTTGTATGAAGTATAAATGCTTGAAGGTCACTTTTCTTCTTTTTCCCTTAACAGTGGACGAAGTTGACTTTTCGAGCCTCCTTGATCAAGAAACCGAATTATCAATCATTATCATCCTTGAATCCATATCTCCAAGGGTATCAGGCACTGGTCCTTCAAAAGGGTGGTCATTTTCCCCTTCTTTTTCACCTTTTTCCCCTTTTACCTATGTGTAGCCCCAATAAGTCACCTAGGGCATCAATTTCCCGGTAATTTACCCACGGGAAACCTTCAATATCCCAGAGGCTAATGCGCTGGTGGGTCCCCTCACTCTCCTCCAAATTTGAGGCTATTTCGATGGTGGAATCTCCGGGAACCTCATGCCCTAGCTCTAGGACCAAGTTTTTCCTAGGTATCCCCAAGGCTAGAACCTAGTAGGATCAATTTGACCCATTGAGGCAAAATTTCTTATTTGATCCTCTCCCCTCTCTTTGTCTAGGATAGGAGCATTATTGGTTGCTATTTTCCATCCCTGAACCTGGGCTCGGTCCACTTTGTCCTGTGTGGTCCCATTTTGTCAAAGATTAATCATCAAGAACTATTTGGGAACCCAAGTTCTTATAGGATTTTAGGAATCGGGAATTACCTATACAAGTTGTACCCTTCATCCTTACCCTCCAATCCTCACCCCTTATCCCTAGAAGATCAAGCCCCTTGCTTGAAAAGCAAGCAAGCTCCATTCTTCACATCTTCCTTGGGAAACGTTTAAGGAGTCACTTCTGATCTATCCATCGACATAGCCTTTATAAGTGGCTTCCCAAAACATCGGGACTCCTCCCATCGGTGAAAATTCGTAAAGGGAAGGGAGCCTTAGCTATGGTGACAATGGGCTAAGTCTCCACCGTTACCCTTAACCTAGCTGTTGACCTCTCAGGAAACCCCTTTAGGTCCCCTGCTAGTTTGAGTGGTAACAATACCTATGAAAGAAAAGGTGAACGGTGTAGTTCTAGCTAATCAATAGTAGAAGAATCACACCAAGTGACAAATTCAAGCTTCAACATGTCATTAGTGAATGACTCAATATATGGTATAGGCTTTGGGTGTTGCCAATCATTGGTGGAAATATCATGACAACTTGCATTTAGTGATGAAGTCTCAAAGTATCGAAGGCCTGTTGTCACTAGGCTCATTTCAGGGTCAGTTGGAGTAACAATATCTTGTCCATGTTTAACATGGCCACCACCTTTATAACCTATATCTTGAAGTAATCTACAGTTGGTTCCTTGGAGTATGTTGCTTAAAAGTAGGAGGAAACAACTCATGGGTAACCGATGATGCGTTAGATGATGCATAAAATGATGACTAAATATCCTTCTGCAAGGTGTGTAGAACTCCCTCCTTCATCAATTCCATGAAGCTTCAACAGGAAAGGTTGGAGGTTTCTTACATTAATCCATACAAATTAGAAAATTATTTACATGTTCATCTATTCTTTATACAAAGAACAACAAGTTTATAATATCTCTAAATGTAAGTTTATATGTATGGTAATCTCTTTTGAAGCGATCTTCAAATTTACTTTTAGTACTTCACAAATCACTCAACGCTTGTGCAAGGTTTAGATTGAGGTCATGTAGATTCTAAATGGAGTTGTACTTCTCAAGCAAATTTTGATTAAAAAGTTCATAATTGCTGAAAATTTTATGCCTAAGAGTTCTAATGCAAAGCATAAATTTCATCTCTAACCTAGAGGTTTGTTATATTGTAATCCTATGAATTTTAATTCTTAGGGGTATTATGAAATACAAATAAAACAACAACAAAAAATCAAATTTCAATACTTAATAATGACCCCAATCATCAGGGTAATTCAAGGGAAAAGATACCAAAGTGTTATGATAAGTTTCATTCCTCTAGAGTAATCTTACCATGCATAAACTGGATCTAGAAACATTTATTTACAATTGTAAATAAAGCAACAAAAAAACCTTTATCTTCTTCAATGTTAATGTAATATTCCTAATGGAAAATTTTATAATGATAACAAAAACATGCTCCAAACACGCCAAAATGGGAAAATTTTATTATGAGATTTTGCTGGTGTAAAATATAAAATAGGAAATGTGCAACTGGGCTTGCACGAGGCAAGATACAAGCCTCAAGTGAATACTCTATCGTTGCCCAATTGCTGTTGTAATTTCCCCCAGAAAATTCTAATAAATTAATTCTGGAATCCTTGTCAAAAACCAAGAAAAACCCAGAAACGGTTTGCCTTGGTTTTGAAGCTCCAAAATGGACCCCAAAATACTTGGCCCTCTTCCACAAGCAGAAAACCAGAACTGTGGCAAAATGCTAGAATAGCTGTCTCAAAATGATTGGAAAATTGTTCACAATTCCACCCCAAACGCGCCCAACAAACCCAACCCTCAAAATCCCTTCACAATCCTCCCCACAATTGTGCCTCCACAATGACTGCACAGTCCTTGGATAGGATGATGCAGTGTCTCCTCCAAGAAACCAGTTTGCTGCTATGTGATGAGTTCTGCCCCTGCAAATCCCCCTCCTCTACCTTGAATTTGATCAGAAAATACTTCGGGAATACTACAGCTCCAAACTCTTGCTCTTCCCTCCTCAATCCTTTGTGTAGCTCCCTGAACTACGTCTCAGTTGGCCCAAAAATCGTACCACCGAAGAAAGGTTGAGCTTCCTCCTTGGGAAACTCCGGTGCTGAACAACACTATGTAACTCCGCTAAACAACTAGAGCAACACTTTAATTGTCAAGTTATCAAAAGGCCCCAAATGCTGCTGCCTCTCTCCTATTTATAATTGTTGTTCATTTCTTCCATGTGGGCCCGTCACTAGGCAATTCGAACCTATTCCTTTGCCCATACGATTTCTCTCTACTCAAGGAGTGCGTATTAGTTGGGGAGGTGGCCCCCACGTTCCACTAAGGCATACATTTCGACCCCCTTGTCCTATGTTTCCTCTCCAAATTTGTCTTAGGCCCCAAAATTAGCAAAATGGAAAAATTGTGTTACTATTGACAAAATTTATATAGGAAGGGACATTACAGTCCTCCCCTCGTAAATGTTGCTGTCCCCAAACAACTGTAAAGTTGGGTGTTGCAAACTCTACTCATTTTCCCATGTGGCATCCTCGATTGGCAAATCTTTCCACTTGACCAAGTGTTCCCGGATGACCCTGTTTCTCAGCTTCCTCAACCAGGTCTCCAATATGGTCTCGGGTGTCAATATCAAGTGCCCCTCATCATCCAATAGATACAACTCATTGGCTGCCGTAACCTGCTGCCCCAACGCCTTTTTCAGGCAAGAGACATGAAAGATGTTGTGAATTCTGCTCTCTGGGGTAACTCCAGCTCATAAGTGTTAATTTTCGGCAACTAGGTCCAAACTCCATGTTGCACTACTCATATGATGATGATTATATTTTTGTTGGATTCCTCTTTTGGAGAGGTGCAAGATTGATCTAAAGATCATCTTGTTTGGATGAGCATAACATATATTTTGATTTTATTTTCCACACATGTTCAAGGTCGGCCAGATTTGTAATGTAGGCTCACAAGCCCAACAGCTGTGTCACACACCCTCATTGATGGATATAAATTGGAGGGAGATGATGTCCATTTCATCATCAACTCATCACACACTTTCATCTTGTGATCTGATTGGTTCGTATAGCCTAGGAGAGGCTTCCCTCCCTCACACACGTGAATCTGAACCTAAAGAAAGTTGCTGTAATTTTCGAACTGTTTTTAGGGTTTATGGACAATGTTGACCAACATTGACTTTGGGTCAACTCTTGGACTTTGACATCGATTTTTGGATAGAAATTCTGATTTCTTGAGGACGCATTGGAGGGAACAGAAATCGAGAAGCGTTGACTTTGACTGTTGTCCCTTGACTGTAGCGTTGACCAGTTTGGGTTGATTTGCATTGACTTTTTGGAGATGTCTTTGACGGGTGTGTGTGACACTTGGAGGAAGGCTAATTTGGTTGTTGGAGAAGTTGGTTTGACCAACTCAAGACTTTGCTGGCTAGGGCATCCTGTTGACTGTTGTAGCAAACATTTATCTATCCATTCGCTGGACAAGCAGAATTACAGATTCTTATTTGATCTATTTTTATGTTCTATCAACATTTTAATTTCAAGTTTATGTGATTGCTAAATTTGAATTGGGCCTTAAAGAAGATTGAAGTAAAACTGTATTTAAGCATAAAACATACCATGGTTATCTAAATTTAACATCGTTTCAGAGTTGATGTGAAGACAAAGTCCAAGATAGTGTGAAAAGCAATCATCGAAGAAGAAGTCCTATCAAGGATCAATGGCCTCCACATACAAGGGTTTCAAGTATGATGATAAGTTGATTGACAAGTCTGATTATCATGCATGGAAGATGTCTTTGGATTTGGTTTTGGAAGACCAAGATGTCATGGACTATGTGGAGGGGAAGATCCATGAGCCTCCATGAAATGCATCGGCTGTCACAAAGACGCAGTATAGAAAATGGGAAATCAAAGCAAAGATGATTATCAGGGATTCAATACATAAGCACTTGGTTGCTTACATCTCCAAGCTGGGCACATCTAAAGAGATGTATGATAAGCTAGTTGGCATGTTCAGGGTTAGCAATGCTAATTAAGTGATTTCTTCAAGAACAAGTTGAAGAATATCAAGAAGGGAAAAGATGAATCCATCCAATCATATTTTGCGAGGCTCACAGAAATCAGGAATGATATCCTTTCCATAGGAGAAGAAGTAGCTGATCGAGAGCTCATTCGCATTGCTCTTGAAGGACTTCCTCGAGATTGGTATGTATTTAATACTATGATTCTTAATAATAATGTAATTCCTGATTTTGATGAATTGTTGATGAGATGAACTCAAGAGGAGACAAGAATGATGGAGAGAGACCATCAATCTAATGGAAATGGAGGTGACCCTACTGCCTTCACTGCTCATGCAAAGAAGAAGAACCATGGTGGCCTGAGAAATCATAACCATAGAAGAGCGGGGCCCAAAGGAAGGAAGGGAAGATGTTACACTTGTAACAAGACTGGTCACTATGCAAGATAGTGCCCCAACAGAAGGGACTCTCCCAGGGATGATGATAGCAACAACTTCAAGGGGAATGGCAATCAAAGGAACAATAGGTTCAAAGGAAAGAGGAAGGCTCCCTTTGATCGAAGTGGAAATGACCCACTTTTCAAGAGGTCAAGGAATTCCAGGTACGATGAGTCTAATGTTATTGATAATAAAAAAAATGAATATATTCTTGTATCTTCCTTCTCTACTGCATCTCCTCCCAACACCCTGGATATCTAGTTGATTGATAGTGGTGCTTCAAGGCACCTCACTGGTTATAAAGAAGCCCTCTCTGATTTGATTGAGAAGGATACTAATTTAGAAATTATCCTTGGAGATAATGCCACCTATCCCTTGAAAGGGATAGGAACTGTGACCCTTCATCTTTCTCAAGGTCAAGTCCTCCGCTTACAAGATGTGTTTTACGTACCTGATTTGAAGAAGAACCGTGTGTCTATTTCGGCAATGGAAGACAAAGGATTCAAGGTGGCATTCGTTGATGAAAAGGTACGCATCTGGAAGAAGAACTTCAAAGAAGCTCTTACTATTGGTTTTAGAGTTGATACACTCTATCAAGTGGAGGAAGTCCATTGGTGGCTATCTCATGTGATACAACTCTTAAAACCAAGCTATGGCACCGAAGGTTTGCACACCTTCATTACAAAGCCCTTCCTAAAGCAAGGAAGGTGGTGACAGGGATGCTCGAGTTCAAAGATGATCATGAAGGTATATGTTAGGGTTGTGCCGAAGGAAAGGATACAAGGGGACCATTCCCCTCAAGTGTCACAAAGACATCTGATATCTTGCAATTGATACATTCTGATTTATCTGGTATGCTTCCCATAACATCCTTAGGAGGATGTTCCTATTACACGACTTTTATAGATGACTTCTCTCACAGAATCTGGATATATTTCTTGAAGAAGAATGATGAAGCATTCAAATGGTTTTGTACCTTCAAGGCCTTGGTGGAAAATCAAACTGGGAAGAAAATCAAAATTTTGAGGACCGATAATGGGACCGAGTATGAGTCAAATTAATTCAATGAATTTTGCAGGGAAGCTGACATTAAAAGGGAGACCATAACTGTGTATACTCCTGAGCAAAATGGTGTTGCTGAAAGAAAGAACAGGACCATTGTGGAAACTGCCCGTGCCATGCTATATGACCAAGGTATTTCGAAGTTTCTATGCGGAGAAGCTGCGAACACTGCTGTGTATGTTCAAAATTGATGCCCGCATTCCGATTTGGACTCCAAAACTCCCAAAGAAGTCTTCTCTGGTAAGAAGCCCGATGTCTCCCACCTTAGTGTTTTTGGAAGTCCTGTTTATTTTCATGTGCCAAAAGAAAAGAGAAGCAAGCTGGATGCTCCTTGGAACAAGGGAATGTTTGTGGGTTGCAGTGAAACTTTGAAGGCATATAGAATCTATGTGCCTGGTCAAAGAGATGTGGAGATATGCCACGATGTCACCTTCGATGAAGATATTGTCCTCAAGAAAGTAAGAAATCTTCCTAGCTCAAAGGAAGACAAAGAAGAAGAAGAAGAAGTTGGAAGACAAGAAGAATTGAAAGATGAACCTATGCCCGATGTTGAAGGACCAATGGATCCTATTGATCCACCTCCTTCAAATAAAAGGAGACCCTCATGGCTCAGGGACACTGTCGAAGATCCTGAGAGACATATTGCCCCAAGGGGGACATTCCGTGAAGGCAAGAAGCCGAATAGGTACCAAGGGTACCTAGCATCCAGGAGTATAGTTGTACAATCTGAGCTTGGATCATTTGAAGAAGCAATAAAGCATCAAGTTTGGAAGGATGTTATGGAGGAAGAATATGAGTCCATTATGAAGAATGATGTCTGGGAAGTGTTCCCAAGACTGGAGGACAAATATTTTGTCACCTCGAAATGGCTCTTCAAGATCAAGCATGGAGCCAATGGAAGTGCTGAAAAGTACAAGGCAAGATTTGTTGCCCAAGGCTTCTCTCAAAAAGAAGGCATAGATTATGATGATATGTTTGCACTTGTCGCTCACTATACCACCATCCGATCTATCATTGCCCTTACTGCAATGCAAGGATGGAGTCTCCATCAGATGGATGTGAAGACTGCTTTTCTGCATGGTTCCATAATGGAAGAGGTTTATGTGGAGCAACCTCTGGGGTTCGAAGTCCAAGATAGAGACTCATATGTATGCAGGTTGAAGAAAGCCCTCTATGGGTTGAAGCAAGCCCCCATGGCTTGGTATGAGAGGATAAATAGCTACTTGATGAAGTTGGGCTTCACTGGAAGTGATGCCGATCCAAACCTTTACTTTAAGGTTGATAAAGAAAGGCCTCTCATTCTAGTTCTCAATGTGGACGATCTCTTCTTGACAGGTGCTGGCCTTCTCATTCATCAATGTAAGAGGGAGCTAGCTTCCGAGTTTGAGATGAAAGACTTGGAACTGATGCACTATTTCCTAGGCTTGGAGGTTTGGCAAAGGCCAGGCGAGATTTTCCTTTCTCAAGGAAAATATGTTGTGAAGCTACTAGAGAGATTTGGTTTGGTGGACTGTAAGTCTGTGTCGACACCGATGGAACTCAACTTTAAGAAGTTGTGTGGAAGCACTGCTGGGCTCGAGCTGGGAAATCACACCGAGTATCGACAACTCGTAGGGGCCATGATGTTCTTAGTGAATTGCTGTTCGGACATATGTTTTGCAGTGAACACTTTGAGTCAACATATGGTTGAGCCTCATCACATTTACTGGATTGGTGCCAAGAATCTATTGAGATATCTTCGGGGCACAATCAACCATGGGCTGAGATAGACTGCCGGGAGTTTGAGACTCCATGGATATACTGATGCCGATTGGGCTGCCACTGTGGTGGATCGTAAGAGCACATAAGGATGTTGCTTCACCTTGGGCTCTGCTTCGATATCTTGGATGAGCAGGAAGCAGAAATTGGTGGCTTTGAGCACCGCTGTGGCCGATACATTGCAGCATGGCCTGTTGTGAAGCTGTTTGGTTGAGAAAGCTCTTCAGTGAGTTGTTTGGACATGTGCTAGATACCACCATTATCCTTTTTGATAACCAGTGTGGGATTCGTCTTTCTGAGAATCTCATGTTCCACGATCGATCCAAGCATATTGATATTAGGTACCACTTTATCCACTTATGGTACAACGAGGCACCATAAGGCTCGATCACATAGGAATTGATGAGCAAGTCGCAGATATTCTCATGAAGCCCCTGGGGAAGGTCAAGTTCCTAACCTTCTGTGAGAAGCTTGGAATCATGGAAAGACCCTATTGTAAGGGTCTTGCCTGAGTTGGACAATGAGCTCTAGGAGCTCCAGGGGGCTTGGGGATAACTTCTTGGAGCTATAAACACATACGGGGTTAGGCTTGCAGAACCTTGTTGTGCTTTTGCCCCACCGTTATGATGTTGAGCTGGTTCACCCTCTCTTTTATCTATGCCCCACATGCATCCTACCTGTTGTGGCTCATTTGCATTTACCTTTGAAATATTTTTCAAAACACCAAAAAAGCATATATGTTAGAAAAGGTAAAATTTTGAATGTCAAAGAAGAATTTTGATTTATATGTTGGTACACTAACATTATGTGATGAGATGTGAAGGTGGGTCGAGTCGGGCTCATTTATGTGCAGAACAGTTCAAGAGCCGGACCGATGGGCACATTCAGAACATTACACACCGGTTAGGGTCGAGTTGGGCTCATTCGCAAGCTCAGGAGAGACTAGCGCTATAGAACCCGGGAGCACAAATTGCACGAGATTTATACTAAGGAGTGCCCCTGCAAGAAATCTCGTTAAATCCGCTCACCTGCAAATCGACGGTTGACATTAACTGCAGGAACACTCTCTTCAAATTCCAAAAAACCGCTTAAGTGCCCCCGCAAGTGGTTTCAAGTTTCAATAAAGGACATTACGTGGTGATTGTTGTAGGCCACATCCTTTACTTTCAAATCAGAGAAGGCAGAGAAATGGCGTATTTCCCTTCGACACTAAAGAGTTTTGGAGGAGGCGCAAAGGGAAAATCAGACGGTCAGGATCAAAGCGCAGAACTGAAACGGAGAGATGGACGGCGGAGATCGTATCGCATATCGCACTTCGCAAGTTTAAAGGGTTAGCGATAAGGAATGTGTTAAAGGTTGCGATCTGCGGGCGGGCCCACCTCTCTTTTCCACGTCACCTCCCTCTCCCCGCATTTCTCACTTCGCAAGTTTTAATGTTTACCTCCACCGCTCATAAACTAAATCCGCTGATTTGTGATATCCGTGGGACCCATCCCTGCCACGTCACCTCCCTCTCCCCGCACTTCGCACTTCGCAAGTTTTAGAGCTTACCTTCCATTTCTCACAACAAATCCGTCGATTTGCGATTTGCGATTGGCCCCACCTCCGCTTGCCACGTCACCTTTCGCCCGTCGCACTTCGCACATCGCACATTTTAACACTTACCTTCCATGTCTCATAACAAAATCTCCGATCTACGATTTGCTGGCGGATGCGATGCAGTTTCAAAGGTGAACTCCAAAGGTTTTCAAATCCGGAGGTAAGGTATTTCTGGTGTTAAATCGCATCGGAGGAAGAATGGAGGATTATAACGTACAACCAGTGAAATGCTAGAATGCGATAGAAAGCGGACGCGATGCGTTCTCCAAAGGTGAGAAAAATATGGTTCAAGTCCAAGTCTTGCGGCGGTTGATGAAGAGAAGAAGAAACGTTGCAGGCACACACAAAGGCATAGGTAGAGTCATGCAAAAGAACATATAGTGGCACTGTGGGAAGCACGACAGCTGGGTCAAGTTAAGCACTGAGGCGTTGTCACAGAACTTTGAAGCTACCGCATCATAACCAGAAAGGACACCTCAGCACTTCGGGGGGACGCATCAGTAACATTAGATTCAGTGAAACGAACGATATTTCCAGTTTCAATTTGTTTTCTTGGTATGATTGCATAAGTAATCTTAACAGTTTAGGTAGTCGAGTAGTTTCAAGAAGTTCAACAGTTATGAACTACTTTGATGTATTTAAGTAGGTAGAAATAAAGAAAAGGGGGTTCCAAATTTTGGACCTCTGGATGCCTGTTAATTTGGTACTGAATTTTCTGAGAAATAAATGAAAGAAGATCAAGTTTCCTACACCTGTTGATGTTGATATGTCTTTCTAGTTTCGCTCTGTGTTTATTCCTCTTCGAATGAAGTGAAGTAATGTAGCAATCGGTCTCTTAATTACATCTGTGAGTAAGAGTTAAATAACCTTAATTTGTGCTCCTTCTCTTCATCTCCTCTCCCTTCACGAATTCTCTCTAAAACTTAAAAGTAATAGATTTTGTGTTTACAACATATTATTTTGAGTTTCCCCTCTCTTGACAAGATCCTGATGAAACTTTAAAGTAATAGATTCTATGTTTACAGCATATTATTTCGAGTTTCCTCTCTCTCCATGAATTTCCTCTGAAACTTAAAAGTGATAGATTTTGTTTCTCAGCATATCATTTTGAGTGTCCCTTACAGTTCTTCTTTTCATTTCATTCAAATATTAGCAGTTTATGGCATTGTGAAGGCTTTCATTATATCAGATTATTGAGGTTATTAAGTAATTAAATTCCAAAGGTGTTAAATAGAGGCCATTTGATATTGTAATTTTGACATACATTTATAAAATGTCTTAAGAACTGATTCCTTACCACAGCCGAGGGATTGTTTCTTGAGATACAACACTACCCATGGAGTTTCAGACTCATGGGAAGTACCTCTCATTTGGCCAATGAGGTGGGAAATGTAGATAGAGACCATAACAAGACTGATGGACGCATCAAAGATTGTCATACTCTCTATGTCTAGGATGGGTTGTGTCCAACACCTTGATTTGGGATCAAGCCTGATGAGGTTATTACCTCTAAACTAACTTTGGGTTAGTATGTGACTCTTTTGAGTCTATTGAGGTTTTACCCTCTAGGCTGACTTCGGGTCAGCGGAGTGTGATGTCTTTGTGACTCACTCTCGTTTGTTTGCCCTTAGAGCTAGCAAAGCATGTTACAGCAGGATGACACAAGATTGCAGGATGATGATGACAGTACACGATGGTACTGATGACAGGATGGCACGGGTGGATAGATGGAGTTCTCCTTAGTTGAAAGGGAGTGTTAATTTTGGGAAACTATGTCCAAACTCCATGTTTCACTGCTCATATGATGATGATTATATTTTTGTTGGATTCCTCTTTCGGAGAGGTGCAAGATTGATCTAAAGATCATCTTGTTTGGATAAGCATAACATAAATTTTGATTTTATTTTCCACACGTGTAAGGTTGGCCAGATTTGTAATGTAGGCTCACAAGCCCAACAGAGGTGTCACACACCCTCATTGATGGATATAAATTGGAGAGAGATGATGTCCATTTCATCATCAACTCATCACACACATTCATCTTGTGATCTGATTAGATCGTACAGCCTAAGAGAGGCTTCCCTCCCTCACATGTGTGAATCTGAACCTAAAGAAAGTTTTTGTAATTTTCAGACTGTTTTAAGGGTTTCTGGACAATGTTGACCAGCGTTGACTTTGGGTCAGCTCTTGGACTTTGACATCGATTTTTGGACAAAAATTCAGATTTCTTGAGGCAGCATTGGAGGGCACATAAATCGAGGAGTCATTGACTTTGACTGTTGTTCGTTGATAGCAGCTTTGACTTTTGCGTTGACTTTTTGGAGCTGTCTTTGAGGGGTGTGTGTGAAACTTGGAGGAAGGCTGATTTGGTTGTTGGAGAAGTTGGTTTGACCAACTCAAGACTTTGCTGGCTAGGGCATCTTGTTGACTGCTGTAACAAACATTTATCTATCCATTTACTGGACAAGGAGAAGTACAAATTTTGATATATTATTTGGCTTGTCTTCTGTTGATCTATTTTTATGTTCTATCAACATATTACTTTCAAGTTTATGTGATTGCTAAATCTGAATTGGGCCTTAAAGAAGATTGAAGTAAAACTACATTTAAGCATAGAACATTCCATGGTTATCTAAATTTAACAATAAGCTACCTCTGCAACTCTCCTGGTCACCCTGTATGGCCCATAGAAGCGTGGTTTGAGCTTCTTCGCCCCTTTCTGCTTGAGTGAAGATTGATGGTAAGGCTGCAAACATAGGTAGACCATGCCCCCTACCCTGAACTGTCTCTCCACCCTATGCTTATCGGCGTAAATATTTTGTGATTCTGTGCTACCTTCAAGTTGTCCTTAAGAGCCTTGAGGATCTCTGGCTCTCTTGGACCCAATCCTTTGTGCCGGGGGCCCTTCTATCCCCAAATATCATGCAAGGAAAAGAAATTTCATCATAACCATAAAGTGCTCGAAAGGGAGACATAGCAATCGACATGTGGTAAGTGGAGTTGCAGCAGAACTCTCCCAGGTGTAGCCACTTCACCCATGCCCTCTACTGCCCTGTGACATAATTGCACAGGTACCCCTCCAGGCATTTGTTCATGATATTGGTTTGCCCATCCTTTGTGGGTGATAGTTGGTGTTGGGTGTAAGCTCGGTTCCCACTAGCCATAGCAACTCATGCCAGAAGGCCCCCATGAATCTACTGTCCCTGTCACTGATTATGTTCTTTGGGAGCCCATGTAGCCGAAACACCTCCCGAAAGAACAACTCAGCCATTTGTGAGGATGAATATCTCGATGGGATAGAAAAGAAATGGGAATTCTACCACCATGTAGATGCAATCTCTCCCCTGTACCATTGGGAGCCCTGTGATGAAATCCATGGACACACTCTCCCGCTTCCTCTCTGGAATGGGAATAGGCTATAAGAGACCAGCTCGGTGTGACAACTCCACCTTGTTTCTATAACATGTTATGCACTCCTGTACGTGCCTCAACATGTTCCCCTTCAGCCCATGCCAAGAGAAACGCTCACAGATAGTACAGTAAGTCTTGAGAAAATCTGAATGTCCTGCTAGAGGGGAGTCGGGAGTTGCCTGCATAACCTTCTCCTTGAGCTGGGACCCTAGCACTAAGTATATCCGATCTTTGTAGTAAATCATGTTATCCATCACCTGAAATCTATCATCCCCATGTGTTTCATCTAGTATCTCACAGGGGCCTTCCAATCATGTGCAACGTCCATCAGAGAGAGTACTGCAGGCCTCTGGGAAAGTCCACCAGCCACTATGTTGTGCTTGCCCTTCACTTACTTGATCTCAAAGTGGTAAACCTAGAGCTTACTCACCCACTTCTACTGCCTCTCCTGCAGTGTATGCTGCTCCAGGAAGAATCGAAGACTGTTGTGATCAATCTTCACCTTAAACCGGTTCCCCACCAAGTATCGTCTGAATTTGGCCAAGGCGTGCATCATGGCCAACATCTCCTTGTCGTAAATGGTAAAGCCACTCATGGGGTAGAAACTTTCTTCTCTGAAAGGCTATGGGGTGGCCTCCCTGTGCCAACAGGGCCCCAAATCCCTCACCTAAAGCATCACACTCCAATACAAACGGTCAGGTGAAATCAGGCAAAGCCAAGTAAAGACAACTGCTCATGACCTACTTGAGGTGCTCAAATGCCTCCTGTGCTATTTGCGTCCACTCAAAAGGCCCCTTCTTCCTCAAGTCCATGAGGGGTGCTGCAAGCTGTGAGAATCCTCTCATGAATCTCCTAAAGTATGTACAAATTCCCAGGAACCCCCTCAGCTCAGTCATGTTCTTGGGTGTTGGGAAATCCAAAATGGCCCTGATCTTCTCCTAGTGTACCTTCGCTTTGTCCTCCCCAATCACATGCCCAAGGTACAACATCTATGTCAGTCCAAACTCACATTTGAACATCTTTGCGTACATGTGCTGCTCCTTTAGTATGTGAAGTACTACCTCCAAGTGCTGAAGGTGCTCCTCCCAAGTTCAGTTATATATGAGTATGTCGTCAAAGAAGACAAGGACAAAGCGCCGCAACTACCCACGAAACATGTGGTTCATACAAGACTAGAATGTGGCTGGAGCGTTGGTTAGCCCGAAGGGCATCACAAAGAACTCAAAGTGTCCATAGTGGCAACGAAAGGTAGTCATAGGGATGTCCTTCTCCCTCACCTGGATCTGGTGATACCCCGAGCGCAAATCTATCTTAGAGAAGTATTTCGCTCCTGTAAGATTGTCCATCAACTCATCAATGCACATAATAGGGTATATGTTCTTCAATTTCTTCTTATTGAGGGCCCTGTAGTCAATGTACATGCGGAGTGTCCCATCCTTCTTCTTGACCAGCACCACGGAAGAAGCGAAGGGACCCGAACTGGGCCTGATGTGCCCCAAAATTAGGAGCTTTGAATGGTCCTCTCAATCTCATCCTGATAGGCTTTGGGATGCCTATACGGGGTCGGGATAACTACATGCACTCCCTCCTCCAACTCGATAGTGTGCTCAAACCCTCGGTCTAGTGGCCTTCCTGGAGGTATCTCCCCAAAAACCCCTTGATGCCTCTCCAATAGATCCAGTATGTCTGGGTTCACTGGGCATGGCTAGGTCCCTATCTCCGAAATCCTCATCTCAACCGCCCACTCTATGTCCCCATTTCGTAAATTTGCCTCCATCCGGTGTGCTGAAACTGTCTGGGGTGGGTAAGAGTGCATCCCCCTCTGCGTTACTAGCTTCCCATCTGGGCCCATAAACTCCATCTCTAACTTTTTCTAGTTAGTGGTGACCCTCTCCAATGAGTACAACCACTAGACACCCAACACCACGTTGGTGTCTGGGACATCAACTACAAAAAAGTGATCAGTAACCGAGTAGTTCCCCATCACCATAGTCAACCCGGGAACGTACTTCGTGCACCGCATGGTCTGGTCTCGTGGCACATACATGGAGAACCCCTCATATCTTTGTGTGGATGCCCCTATGCTCCACCATCCGGGCATCAATAAAGTTTTGGGTGGTTCCACTGTCCACCAGAACTGAAACTTGTTGCCCCTGCACCGTCCCCCTGATCCTGGGTGTCAAATACTTTGGAACTCCTTGAAGGGAAGCAAGAACTCCCCCGATGGGGCAAATGATCCTCCTTTAGGTGATGGTTGTGGTGGTGCTCACCCTGATGATGGTCCTCCCTCATCTCCCCGATCTGCTGCAATCGCTAACTCCTCATCTGGCTCACTCTCTGAATAAACCTCAATGTAGTGGGCCTTGCCCTTGGTGCCCAAGACCCCTGGTACTTGAAGCACAAATTCCTCCTCCTGAGGTCTCTCTGGGTCTCCTCGTCCATCTGAACAAGTCCTCCATCCCTCGGAGGTGGTCTAGTGTCTCGGATCCCTTGTGGGGTAGTGGATCTAGTGGGGACAAAGGCCCGGGTCTTGGGCATTGCGTAAATCATATCTTAGGTCCTGGAGATGGCGTTCGTCAAGGATGTGGGCTTGTAGGCTCTCACCCAACCACGCAATGGATTTGCTTGCCCCTCCACAAATAGCATGATCAATTGGGACTTCGAAATGTCAGTCACCATCATTGCTAGTGTCTGAAACTTCGTAATGTAAACCTCTGTGCTGCCAGTTTGCCTCAGATGGGCTAACTCCTTGAAATGTAACTCTGGGTCCTTCCTCTCAAACCTTTCCAACAACCTCTTGGTGAACTTTGTGTAAGAAGTGATGTGAATATGCCCCAACATGATTAGCCCATGGTACAACCACTACTGGGCATCCCCCTCGAAGTGAAGATTAGCAAACCAGATGGCATCGTCTCACGCATGGGTTTCAAGTGGAAATACGTGTCTAGCTTCTTGACCCAAGCTCTGGCCGAACTCTTGGTTGAACCATCGAAGTTAGGGAGTGTGACCTTTCCTGTTATCTTCTGCGCTTCTTGGTTCGATGGCCCCCCTCTATAATGCACTCCAACCTCGGTCGTACGTCTCTCCTTGAGATGTATGTACTCCCTAAAAGGCATCACCCGCTTGATCCGAGGCATCCAACCCCTCATACTCATCAATACCCGATGCAACAAAATTGACCAAATCTGCAACCGGGTTTGACTCCCTCTCTGGCTTTGGTTCATCCAGAAAGTGAGGCATAGTGGGACCTTCCAACGCTGGGGTGTGTGGGAGCTGATAGGTACGATTTCCCCCTCCTGCTCTGGAACCCCCATCACCATGGAGCTCACCTTCAGGCCTTCCATTCATCTGCATCCCCATCACCTACTGCATCATATCCATTATAAGTTGTCCTTGCCTCAACATTTGTTGGTTGGTTCTTAACAACTCTTCCAAAACTTGGTTTTTTCCCTCCTTCCTAGGATACTCGTTGTCTCCTTGGTTATCCATATGGCCTCTAAGATGGTCCACCTCAGTATCTGAAAAAGGGTCGATTTCCTCCTCTATACCTCGACCTCTGCCTCTCCCTCTATGAAGGTACACTGCTCCTGTGAATGTCCATGTCATCACTTTCTGTCAAGCCCATAGGTGGCCAAGAACATGTTCTGATATCACTGTAATATTCCTAATGGAAAATTTTACAGTGATAACAAAAACATGCAATATAATAACACAAAAATTTTCAATAAACACCCATAAACCAGAAATGGTCCAAACACGGGAAAATGGGAAAATTTTATTATAAGATCTTAGTGGAGTACCATATAAAATAGGACATGTGCACCTGGGCTTGCACAAGGAAAGCTACAAGCCTCAGGTAAATACTCTATTGTTGCCCAATTGCTGATGTATTTTCTGCACTGCTGGCTGTGCTGAGACCCTGGTTTTACCCCTCCAAACTGCCCAGAAAATTCTGATAAATTAATTTTGGAACCCTTTTCAAAAGCCCAGAAAAACCCAGCAAGGGTTTGCCTCGGTTTTGACGCTCCAAAGTGGACCCCAAAATACTTAGCCCTCCTCCATAAGCAGAAAACCAGAACTGTGACAAAATGCTGGAATAACTCTCTCAAAATGATTGGAAAATTCTTCACAATTCCACCCCAGACCAACCCAACAAATCCAGCTCTCAAAATCCCTTCACGATCCTCCCCACAATTGTGCCTCCACAATGATTGCGTAGTCCCTGGATGTGTTGACGCAGTCTCTCCTCCAAGAAATCGCTTTGCTGCTATGTGATGAATTCTACTTCTGAAAATCCTCCTCTCTACCCTGAATTTGATCAGAAAATACTACGACAATGTTACATCTGCAAACTGTCCCACTTCCCTCCTAAATCCTCTGCGTAGCTCCCTGAACTGCATCCCAGTTGGCCCATAAATCTTACCACCCGCGTGGCCCTCTCTCCAGCTCCAAAGATGATGAAATATCCTTCCTAGGGTGGCACTTGGAGTCCACCGAAGAAAGGTTGAGCTTCCTCGTTGGGAAACTCCAGTGCTGAACAACACTATGTAACTCCGATAAAAAAATAGAGCAACACTTCAATTGTCAAGTTATCAAAAGGCCCCAAATGTTGCTGCACTCTCCTATTTATAATTGTTGTTCATTTCCTCCATGTGGGCCCCTCACTAGGAAATTCGAACCTTTTCCTTTGGTCGTATGATTTCTCTCTCCTCAAGGAGTGCGTATTAGTTGGGGAGGTAGCCCCCACATTCCACTAAGGCATACATTTCGACCCTCTTGTCCTATGTTTCCTCTCCAAAATTTTCTTAGGCCCCAAATTCAGCAAAATGGAAAAATTGTGTTACTATTGACAAAATTTATTTAGGAAGGGACATTACAGTCCTCCCCTCCTAAATGTTTCTTATCCACAGGCAACTGTAAAGTTGGGCGTTGCAAACTTTGCTTATTTTCCCATGTGGCATCCTCAACTGGCAAATCTTTCCACTTGACCAAGTGTTCCTGGATGACCTTGTTTCTCAACTTCCTCAACTGGGTCTTCAATATGGTCTCGGGTGTCAATATCAAGTGCCCCTCATCATCCAATGGAGGCAGCTCATTGGCTGCCGTAACCTAATGCCCCAACGCCTTTTCCAGGCAAGAGACATGAAAGATGTTGTGAATTCTGCTCTCCGGGGGTAACTCCAGCTCATAAGCTACCTCTCCAACTCTCCTAGTCACCCTGTACGACCCATAGAAGCATGGCTTGAGCTTCTTCGCCCCTTTTTTCTTGAGTGAAGATTGTCGGTAAGGCTACAAACGTATGTAGACCATGTCCCCTACCCCGAACTGTCTCTACCCTATGCTTATCAGCATACATCTTTTGTTGATTTTGTGCTACCTGCAAGTTGTCCTTAAGAGCCTTGAGGATCTCTTGGCTATCTTAGACCCAATCCTTTGCCCCGGGGACCCTGCTATCCCCAAATATCATATAAGAAAAAGAAAGTGCATCATAACCATAAAGTGCTCGAAAGGGAAACATACAAATCTAAATTTGGTAAGTGGAGTTGTAGTAGAACTCTACCAGGTGTAGCCACTTCACCCACGCCCTCTGTTGCCCCGTGACATAATTGCATAGGTACCCCTCCAACCATTTGTTCACGATCTTGGTCTGCCCATCCTCTGTGGGTGATAGTTGGTGTTGGGTGTAAGCACGATTCCCAATAGACGGAACAACTCCTGCCAGAAGGCCCCCATGAATCTAATGTCCCTGTCACTGATTATGTTCTTTGGGAGCCCATGTAACCGAAACAGCTCCCGAAATAACAACTCGACCACTTGTGAGGATGAATATCTCGATGGGATAACAAAGAAATGGGCAAATTTAGTCATGCGATCTACCACCATGTAGATGCAATCTCTTCCCTGTACCATCAGGAGCCGATGATGAAATCCATGGATACACTCTCCCACTTCCTCTCCGGAATGGGAAGAGGTTATAGCAGACCAGTTGGGTGTGACAACTCCACCTTGTTCCTCTAACAAGTTATGCACTCCTGTATGTGCCTCAACACATCCCCCCTGAGCCCACGCCAAGAGAAACGCTCACGGATGGTACTGTAAGTCTTGAGAAAACCCAAATGTCCTACTAGAGGAGAGTCGTGAGCTGCCTGCATAACCTACTTGTTGAGTTGGGACCCTGGCACTAAGTATATCCAGTCTTTGTAGTAAATCAAGTCATCCATCACTCGAATCTATCATCCCCATGTGTGTCGTCTAGTATCTCATAGGCTTGTTTGAACTTGGAATACTCAACCAAGAGTTGGGCCTTCCAATTATGTGCAACGTCCATCAGAGAGAGTACTATGGGCTTCCGGGAAAGTGCACCAACCACTATGTTGTGCTTGCCCTTCATGTACTTGGGTGTCAAAGTCATAAGCCTGGAGCTTATTCACCCACTTTTGCTACCTCTCCTATAGTGTATGTAGCTCC
Organism: Pinus albicaulis; assembly: GCA_034641835.2. Classification (NCBI taxonomy): domain Eukaryota; kingdom Viridiplantae; phylum Streptophyta; class Pinopsida; order Pinales; family Pinaceae; genus Pinus; species Pinus albicaulis. The sequence continues at coordinate 950,602,171 of CM076573.1, forward strand.
AGAAAGAATCGAAGAATGTTGTGATCAGTCTTCACCTTGAACCGGTTCCCCACCAAGTACTATTTGAATTTGGCCAAGGTGTGTATCATGGCCAACATCTCCTTGTCGTAAATGGTAAATCCGCTCATGGGGAGCAATTTTCTACTTCAAAGGCTATGGGGTGGCCTCCCTGCGTCAACACGACCCCAACTCCCTCACCTGAAGCATCACACTCCAATACAAACGATCGGGTGAAATCAGGCAAAGCCAAGACAGGACAACTGTTCATGACCTTCTTGAGGCGCTCAAATGCCTCCTGTGCTACATGCGTCCACTCAAAGGCCCCCTTCTTCGTCAAGTCCATGAGGGGTGCTGCAACTTGTGAGAATCCTCTCACGAATCTCCTGTAGTATGTGCAAATGCCCAAGAACCCCCTCAGCTCAATCATGTTCTTGGGTGTTGGGAAATCCAAAATGGCCCTGATCTTCTCCTGGTGTACCTTCACTCCGTCCTCCCCAATCACATTCCCAAGGTACAACATCTCTGTCAGTCCAAACTCACATTTGGACATCTTCACATACATTTGCTGCTCCTCTAGTATGTGAAGTACTACCTCCAAGTGCTGAAGGTGCTCCTCCCAAGTACGAATATAGATGAGTATGTCATCAAAGAAGACAAGGACAAAGCGCTGCAACTGCCCCTGAAACATGTGGTTGATACAAGACTCGAATGTGGCTGGAGCGTTGGTTAGCCCGAAGGGCATCACGAAGAACTCAAAGTGTCCATAGTGGTAACGAAAGGTAGTCTTAGGGATGTCTTTCTCCCTAACCCAGATATGGTGATACCCCAAGCGCAGATCTATCTTAGAGAAGTATTTCGCTCCTCTAAGCTTGTCCATCAACTCATCAATGCGCATAATAGGGCATGTGTTCTTTAATGTCTTCTTATTAAGGGCCCTGTAGTCAATGCACATGCAGATTGACCCATCCTTCTTCTTCACCAGCACCACGGAAGAAGCGAAGGGACTCGAACTAGGCCTCATGTGCCTAGGACTAAGAAGATGGATTCCAATGGACTCAAGTTCGAGTATGCTTTGGAAGAAACCACAAATTTTGTGGCATGGAAGATCTGCATGGAGGCAGTATTAGATGACAATGGGTTGCTAGAACACATCAAGACAGATGTAGCAATGAGATACATGCAAAGGGTGTACATTGGGGAAGTACACCAAAGCCACTTTTCATGATCGAGACAATAGAGCGCAAGCAGTCCTCGAAAGGATTCACTCGGATGTGTGTGGACCTTTCTCGACAACCTCCATGGCCAAGCACATGTATTATGTTATATTTGTAGATGATTTCTCACGTAAGTGCTAGATTTTCTTCATGTAGAAGAAAGGCCAGACATTCTCCAAATTTGTTGAAGTTAAAAGCACTTGTTGAGAAAGAAACTGGGAGGAAAGTGAAAGCTCTCAGGAGCGATAATGATGGAGAATATGTGTCGAATGAGTTTAAGAACTTCCGTGGAAAGGAAGGAATCCCACAGAGTTAATTGCACCCCATAACCCACAACAAAATGGGGTGGTTGAGAGGAAGAACATAAGTATTGTGGGAGCTGCACGAGCGGTGTTGCATGATCAGGGCCTACCTTTACACTTGTGGGACGAAGCATGCAACACAACAATATATGTGCAAAACAGGAGTCCTTATCGGATTCTTGGGATGAGTACACCAAAAGAAGGTTTTTCAGGGAAGAAACCAGATGTGTCACACTTAAGGATCTTTGGTTTATCAATTTACTATCATGTTTCCAAGGAATCAAGGAAAAAGCTTGAGCCGACAGCTGAGTTGGGCATATTTGCACGATACACTGATACACCTCACAACTATCGGGTGTACCTGCCATCTCTCAGGATGACAGTTGTTCGAAGAGATGTGAAGTTCGATGAAGAGAAGACAATGAGGTATTCCCTTGAGAGGGAGCTTCAGTTGCATGCAGATGAGGAGCTTTTGGCTCCAAATGAAGAACCTCAGGATGTTGTGGAGTAGCCACAAGCAGAGGAGCAGAGAGCGGAGACACCCACTCATGCAAAGATATGCAAAGAAGGAAGGAAGTGCACTAGGGAAGCTGACAAATTATTGCATGATGCTAGAGAGAATGTGGGAGCACCGACATCTCAGTGCAAGCAAAGGAGGGCACTGCGAAAATTCCTCGAATCTGGAATCCTATTGCAACAACTGGTATTAATTCTTCTAAGTGATAAATTAATTATTTTGTTTATTGCTACAACAACATCAAGTTAAACAAACTGCAACCTTCACTAAATAAACTGCGGAAAATTACAAGTGCGGAAACAAAACTGAACAAGAAGAAATCATAAACAGATGTGACACAGTTGTTTTTGGAATAACGTCCCCGAAAAAACCCAATGTGGGAAAACAGGTGTAACAACTGAGAGTTTGTATATTATGCAGTAAATTTTCTGAGTACAAGTCTATGATTGACAGATTTGTCAAATCATGCAGAGAAACTGACAAGAAAGATCTTGTGAGGCAAACCTCACTCCTCCACAGGAACCCGACATTGATCAACACCCAAAACGAACTGCCCTGCGCTGCCTCTACGCAGTGACTGCGTCACAGCTGTGGCTGCCCTCTATCTTTGCGCTAGTCTCTCTGTTGGCTAGAAACTGGGGCCTTCTGGCCTCCGAAAAATCTCTCCAGGATCTGGCACTGACCCAATGTTGTCTCCTCAGCAAAAATACGAATCCCTCTCAAGCTCTGCGTAGCCTCTGCGTCACTGGCTTTGCGCTGCCTTTGTGGCTCTCACTGTCTCCTCTGCTATGCACTCTTCGGATCAAGAATGCTTCCAATCAGAATTACTGCCCTCTCTACAAAATATCTCTTGATCGAAGTTTCCTTTGAGCACTGCTCACTTCAGAAATTCGATCTCTTGATCCTTCGGTCTTTTGTGTGTTTTTCAAATGACACTTCAAGCCCTTCTTATAATCTTCTCGTTGAAACTTCAACGGTTGAGATTGAATCTCTAATCGATGACTAAGATTAAATTTTGACTTGATCCGCTTTTTCTAGAACATTCACACCCATATTCTATAAATTCACTTTAATTATTTTATTTTTCTAAGTTTAGACTTAGGGTCCTTTTAAAATAATTATTTTTCTCTCAATAAAATACAATCTGGGTGGAATTTCCCAAAACAATTTATGGGTTATCAGGAATACATGTGTCTAAGCTTCCTTGCAAAATTTGAGACTTAGAGCACATCCGATGCTACCAGAAATCAATAGTCACTAGATTGGTACACTGGATACATGGCTCTGATGAGTGAGCTAATTTTTACAGAACCATCCTCATTCGAAGAAGCAGTGCAACAGTTAGTGTGGGTTGATGCCATGGTAGAGGAATATGATTCCATAGTTAGAAACAGTGTTTGGGAAGTGGTCCCAAGACCAAAGAACAAGTTTGTGGTAGGCTCGAGGTGGATCTACAAGGTGAAGCAAGCAACAGACGAGAGGAGCATCGAGAAACACCAGGCCAGATTTGTGGCCAAGGGGTTCTCTCAGGTGGAGGTGATTTCTTACGAGGAGACCTTTGCTCTAGTAGCAAGGTACTCTTCTATCAAATTAGTTCTATCACTTGAATGCAGATGGGATGGAAGATCCATCAGATGGATGCGTGGACAACATTCCTCATTGGAGTGATTGAGGAGAAGGTGTACATTGAACAACCAGAAGGATTTGAGACCTTCGACAGAGAGTCGCATGTGTGCAAACTCAAGCGAGCGTTGTATGGATTGAAACAAGCAACCCGTGCTTGGTACACCAAGATCGACAACTATTTCACAGGGTTGTGCTTCACCAAAAGTGAAGCAGATGCAAACCTTTACCATATTGTTGTTGAAGGTAAATTGTTGATTATAGTATTATATGTCGATGATTTGATTTTAACCGGTGATGAGAAGTTGATCAAATATTGCAAAGAGGATATTGCAAGAGAATTTGAGATGAAGGACATGGGACTCATGCATTATTTCCTTAGTTTGGAAGTATGGCAAGTAGATGGGGAACTGTTTGTCTCTCAAGGAAAGTACGCCAGCGAGATACTAAAGAAGTTCTGCATGGAGACTAGCAAACCCATGGGCACTCCTCTAGTAGGAAGTTGGAGGAAGGAGAATGCCACTTTAGGTTAGGAAGTGGAGGCCACTATTTATAGGCAGCTTGTGGGTTCACTCATGTATTTGGTGAACACACGGCCAAACATGTGTTATGCAGTTAACCAACTTAGTTAAGAAATGGTTAAGTGAACCAAACTGTACTGGAAGGCGACAAAATATGTGTTGAGATACCTCAGAGGCACTACTTAGTATGGTCTTTGGTACAGACGGATATAGGGAGTGAAGCTGCAAGGCTTCACAGATGCAGATTGGGCGGGAAGTCCATTAGATTGGAAGATCACTTCAGGAGGAATTTTCAGTATTGGGTCAACAACAGTTTCTTGGTACAACAGGAAGTAGAGATCGGCTGCACCCATTTCAGTAGAAGCAAAGTACATGGCTGCCAGTCAAGCAGCTTGTGAAGCTATCTGGATGAGGAAGATTCTTGTTGGATTATTTGGTCAGATGATGGATCCCACTGTGATTTATTGTGATAATTAGAGGAATGTTGAGTTTTGGTAGCATTGGAAGTGCTCTAAGTCTCCAAATTTGTGGAAAGGCTTAGACACTGGTGTTCCAAAGAACCGAGAAACCGTTTGTGAAGATTCCACTCGGAATATGTTGTGATTTATTGTGATAGTCAGAGTTGTGTATCAAATGTTGATTTTTGGTAGCATCGGAAGTGCTCTAAGTCTCCAAATTTGTGGAGAGGCTTAGACACTGGTATTCCAAAGAACCGAGAAACCGTTTGTGAAAATTCCACTTAGAATATGTTTTATTGTAAAAATTAATTATTTTAATGGGGACCCTAAGTCTAAACTTAGGGAAATTAAATAATTAAAGGGTATTAATAAAACAGAGTGAGAATAATCTAGAAAAAGCGAAGATCAAGTCAAGTTATAATCTTAGCTGTTGATTAGAGATCTAATCTTGGCCGTTGATTTCTCAACAAGAAGACTATAAAGGAAGGCTTGAGGGTCATTTGGAAAGACACACCGAGTGAATCAAGTGATCTAATTCTTCTGACGGAGAAAGTGCTCAGACGAAGATCAGATCTAAGTGATTCTAGTTACAGTGTGGGGCAGAGACAATTATTGGTCAGAGGATCTTCTCCGAGACCAAGAATGCATAGCAGAGAGGCAGCAGGACCAACAAAGGAAGCAACGCAGCCTCCAAAGGGTGTGACGCAGGCCCCAGAAGGGGTGACGTAGGCCCATGCAGGCCTCAGAAGGTGTGACGGAGGCCCACGAAGAGACTGTGCAGTGCTTTTGAGAGATAATCTGAGATTTGCTGGAGATCGGGGTTTTTGAGCCGGGAGGGCTGAACTCAAATTTCTGAGAGGCAGATCAATTCATAGAGGAGGTGATGCAGTCCACAGAAGTCCCCACGCAGGCCTACGCATCTACTGCGCAGAGGCAGCGTAGAGGGAGCCAGGGTTTTGCCAGTTCAGATCTGGATCAGCCGAGACTTGCAGTGTGGGGTAAAAATCACTATATTTTTGTCTACCGTGATTTCTATGTATTGAATAGCCGACAAGGCATCTAGAGATTGTATTTAGAAGCTGCTGCATAATAATAAAAAGCCTTATATCTGTTGCACCTATTTTCCCGCATTGGGTTTTTCTGGGGACTTAGTCCAAAATATAGGTGTCCTATGTGTGATTTACTTCTTGCTCAGTTTCCTTGTTTCAGAATCATAAAGTATTAAGTGTAGGTTGGTTCAGTAATTTACTTCGGTAATTCATGAAGAAATATGAATTAATTTTGTAATGTAATTTACATAATAGGAGAAGTAAATTCAGTTAGTTGCAATAGGATTCCTAAGATTGTCAAATCTAGGATTTTTCACATGGTATCAGAGCATTTAATGTGAAACTGGAAGAGCAGATCTGAGCACTGAAGTGAAGGCCAAATTGTTGCAGCAGCAACAGATTGAATCCCTAGAGATATTGCGCAGCTCTAGCCAAAAGGGCTAAATCTTCGAGGTTGTCTCTCTTTGAGTGAGTCGATAGAGAGGAAATACTTCCGGTTCGAGATTTTGTCGAGGTAGAGGGAGAAGCGCAGATGCTTCATGCAGAGCTAGAGGGATGCAATTTTTTTGCAGGAAGTTGCTGGGCAGAGAAGTGTCAGAAGAAGAAGAAGAGCACATAGCGGGGAATTCTTCCTCAGTTAGTTCCTTGCCAGGTGATTCAACATCTTTCCAAGATCTGAGCAACAGATCCGGGCAGTAGATCTACGAACTCCACAAGGAGTGCATAATCCTGCCTAGTGCTATGCAGAGGGAGAAGAAGAGGAAGTAGTTCGAAAATTTTCAGCTGAAATGGCATCTCATGGACTGAGAGATCAAGACCGGTTGGAGGGATCCTCCAATTACATTATCTGGAAGGAAAGAATCAAATTCCTTCTAGATGAATATGATGTCAAAGTGTTCGTGGACAATGTGGTTGCGATACCTACAAATCCGGATCAGAACAAGAAGTACAAGTCCGATATGGCAAATTCCAAGAGACTAATACTTGGTGGTGTCAAGGATCACATAGTCTTGCATATAGCTGGCAAGAACACTGCCAGAGAGATATGGGAGGCCTTGGCTCTGCTGTACAAAGGAACTTCTGAGCAGCGGAAGATGTACTTGGAGCAAAAGCTCCGGATGATCCAAATGCAGAAGGGGGAGCACATTGCTCCATTCCTTACGAGACTTCAGGAGATTCGAGACCAGTTGGCAGTTGTGGGATCCACCCCAACTATGGAAACTATGTTGAGACTAGCCCTTAACGCAGTCATAGAGCAGTGGCATGTTTTTGTCCAAAGTATTTTTGGCAGGGCTACGCTTCCTAGTTGGGAGCAGATGTGGGCAACACTTCAAGAGGAAGAGCTGAGGAGAGATCTAGTCAAGTGCAAGCTTGACGACAGCAGCAGGAGTGGATCGAAGAATCCAAAGGAGGAGGAGAATGCAGCCCTCGCATTGAAGGGACAACAAGGGCAACAGAGACAGAAGAGAGATGTCTCAAGGTGAAGTGTTTCAGATGTGGCGAGATGGGCCACTTTGCATCACAGTGTCCTTTGAAGAAAAAGGACAAAGATGAAAAACACGATCCTAAAGTTGCAGCCGCTAAGATCGAGTAGGATGAGTTTTCCATGAGTGCCCACGCTTCTGCAGGAGAGAAATTGTTGGAAACATTGTCATTGATGGCAAGGGAGCACAAAGGAGCAGCACCATGACAAGGGAGCAGATCAGATTTAGATGAAATTGTTGCAGAGAAAGAAATTAAAGTGGTAGAGGCTACAAGAGGAGGGTTTAGACAGGAAGAAGTTTTTTTGAACAGTCAGGGTTTTGTTTTGTAAGCCTACGAGAAAATTAGACAAGAATGGAAGAAGAATTTCCGTCTTTTTGGTATGAGACTATGTATTCTTAAAAGGTCATTTTAAAGCATTTCAAGGAGAAATTACACATTCTGTTGTGTATGTACAGTGCAGTGAGATCTGGGGGTTGAGTCACATTGAGGTTTTATCGTATTTGTAACCGATGGATGAGAACCTCAAAAGATGAATAAGCCATGTGTTGTCTGATTGCCAGAATGGGTTTGAAGATTGGATGGAACCCTGGCCTGTTTGAAATCATGAGTTGAACAAAGACGAAAAACACAAAGTAATGGCGCAGTGAAATGAATCGATGGATTGTTTAAGTGTTTCACCAAGTATACGAAGGTGCCGTATTGAAGGGTTGGAAGCGGAACTGTGGACAACAACACAGCAGAACAGTGAAGGCAGAATCATAAATGATGGCGCAGAGGTGGTTTTTGCAAACCAACAAATGGTTTTCGCGTGGGTAAGGCCTGGTAAGTGGTAATTCCCTGAATGAACGCAATACGCCTCCGCAAGCGACACGTGGATGTCCAAAACCACTTATTTCGCGATCCTTGGAGCCGTTGACTGTCGAAGGTTATTTGGACGCGATATTCGTTGGATTAGAAGCATTGCATTTTGGGTGTGCGTCCACCGTTAGATGAAGGAAGCGGATAGATCGATTAAACAAAGTGGAAGGGTGAGTTGGAAATGCTGTGGGACCTGGACATAATGTTATATCGGCAGTTGATATTATAACCAAGGTAAGAACTTTATTAAGTGGAGGTTATATAATATAATTGACGGAATAAGTGGATTGGTAAAGCTGTGGCCGAGAACATTTATGTATATTGATACCTTTGATAAACTTTATCAAAGTCGAAAGTATAAAACACATTTCCATATGATGGTTGGTAAATGTGGGCCGAAACCTTTATATTGTTATTATTGTCTTCTTTGGTAATTTAACCAAAGTCGATATATTGATTTGAATTTCATGAGACGGGTTTATCATGGTTTATAACCATATTTCTTTGAAAAGTAATATTGACTGTCAGGAATTCTGTGGGCCCGGATATATATTATAATGTTGATATCTTGTGTTTAAACTAAAGTATATAAAAGGGTGGAATGATCAATGGTGTGGGACCGACGCGATCAATGGATGAGATTAAAGGAGATAGATGGCAGATATTATATCGGGCATCGCAAGCGAATGCGATAGCCGCTGGATAGATGCGATGTGATGGATGCGATGCGATGCGATCACATATCGCAATTGGCGATGCTCATGTGATAAGAATTCGTAAGTCGTATAATTTGCGATGCGATGCGATGGATGCAAAGCGATGCGATGCGATCGCATATTGCAATCGGCGATGCTCATGTGATAAGAATTCATAAATCGTAGAATTTGCGATGCGATGCTATCGCATATCGCAATCAGCAATGCTCATGTGATAAGAATTCGTAAGTTAAGTTGCGATGGGAGGTAGCGATACAGCCTGGTGGGACCCTTCGCATATATCGGGAAATCATATGGACGAAGGCACATGGGATAACTGAATCGCCGAAGTGCGATAAAGAAAGCGGATGCGATACAGATCGAAGCTGAAACCTCAAGCATTTCAAGTCTGAAAGTATGTGGATTTCCTTTGTTAAATCGCTTCGGAGAGCAAAGGAGGATTATAACGTAAAACAAAAGGAAAAGGTTGAACACGGCAAGGAAAGGCTCGCACAGTTAAAAGAACCCGTTCTCGTGCAAAACAGTTAGAAATATAACATAAGGTAGAGGAGATAAAGGGACAGCAGGCAGAGAAGACAAAATAATCGGAAAACCAAGAGCTGAAAGGGCTGAATTGAAATATATTTGTTGTAACTGTCAATGTAAATGAATTAATTATTTTTGTTGTATGTGATGCAAAGGCAAGTCTCCATAGGCAAAGCAAAACTCCAATTTGATATTGTAATAATTGTATATATTGTTGTAACATCCTGAATATGCTGAGCGAGAAAATAAGAAGGTGGAAGGCAAAGAGTCATACCTGTTCATTTCGAATTCCCTGTGGAATGCAAACAGTTATGAGGTGATCCCTATAAATAATGTTACCAGCATATGCATAAAAAGAGAGAGAATGGAGAAAGGAGTGAGACAGTGTCAGAAGAAGAAGGAGCAAAGAGAGGAGTTGTGAAGATCCAGAGATGATATAAAGAAAATTTGAAGGCTGGAAGGATAGCAGTAAAGAAGGAAAAACAGAGCTGATATCCAGGTAAATCAGCATATGATTTCATTGTACAGTGAGGAAGTTGGTGCTTCCATATCAAGTTGTAGCTTGATAGAAGTCTAGTTGTAGCTGGCTGAGGTAGGAGCCTCTTGTAGGTTGTAGCCTGCAGAAAATAGATGGGAGTTGGAGCTTCCTTGCAAGTTGTAGCTTGCAGAATTGAGGTAGTAGCCTCCTATAGGTTGGAGCCCAAGCGAAATCAATGGTGAGAGGGAGTTGGAGTTGTCTTGTACCAACAATAATAAGATGTGGTTTTCTCACTTATGGGTTTCCACTTATATCTCGTTGTCCATGTGCATGATGATTATGTGTTGATATTCGCATTTAATCATTAATACCTCGCGTTCAATACTTATTAGGATTGTTGTTCCATTGTATATTAAGTTGATCACAAAATGAAGATGTAAATAAGTGTAAAAGAAAGTTTTACAAGACCATGACTGCATTAAACTGATTTACCCCCCCCTCTTAGTTTAACCAAGGGTTCAACAGAAATGGGGCGACATAGAATTGTATTTCATCTTGAACTTCAGTTGGGATGGATCCTTGAGGAGTCCACCTCTTGGATCACAACCTTGCTACGGGTGCCCTTGATTAGCAGTAGCAAGATGGAGGAGTTTTCAGTGGGAGCCGTGGAGTGATGGAGTGACAGTTGCAGTAGGTAACAATGCCTACTTCTGGAGCAACGCAGAGCAAAGCAGCAACAACGTAGAGCAGAGCAGCAATAACGTAGTGCATCAGAGGGACAACACTGTAGCTATCAACAGTGAAAGTCTTCAACACTGAGGTGCATCCACTGAACCCTTGTTTTGTTTTTGGGTGATTTCAGTTGCTTCTCTCAGCAACTGAGTTGTAGTGCAAATGCAGTGTTAGCAGTGGCAGTGCTAGCAGCATCGCAGATGCAACATTTGAGAGGGAGCTATAGTAAGGATGCAACAGTGGCAGTGGCAGTGTCATGGGCAGTAGTACAGTTGAAGCGGCAACACAATGGCTGATGGGTAACTTGTCAGACTTCAACAGCACAGAGGATGCTTCAGGGTCAGAGTAATATGTAGCAGGCATGTTGTTAGAGCACTTTCCTCGCTAAGAGGGAGTGTTTATTTTTGGTAGCATCAGAAGTGCTCTAAGTCTCCAAATTTGTGGAGAGGCTTAGGCACTGGTATTCCAAAGAACCAAGAAACCGTTTGTGAAAATTCCACTTAGAATATGTTTTATTTTAAAAATTAATTATTTTATTGGGGACCCTAAGTCTAAACGTAGGGAAATTAAATACTTAAAGGGTATTAATAAAATAGAGTGAGAATAATCTAGAAAAAGTGAAGATCAAGTCAAGTTGTAATCTTAGTCGTTGATTAGAGATCTAATCTTGGTCGTTGATTCCTCAACGAGAAGACTATAAAGGAAGGTTTGAGGGTCATTTGGAAAGACACATTGAGTGAATCAAGTGATTGAATTCTTCTGATGGAGCAAGTGCTCAGACGAAGATCAGACCTAAGTGATTCCAATTGCAGTGAGGGGAGGAGACAATTATTGGTCGGAGGATATTCTCTGGGACCAAGAATACATAGTAGAGAAGCAACATGACTAGTAGGATCGACATAGGAAGCAACACAGCCTCCAGAGAGTGTGACGCGGGCCCCAGAAGGGGTGACGCAGACCCACGCAGAGACTGCATAGTGCTTTTGAGAGACAGTCCGAGATTTGCTGGAGATTGGGGTTTCTGAGCCGGGAGGGCTGAAACTCGACTTTCTGAGAGGCAGATTGATTCAGAGAGAATGTGACGCAGTCCACAGAAGTCCCCATGCAGGCCTATGCATCTAATGCGTAGAGGCTACGCAGAGGGAGTTGGGGTTTCACCTGTTCAGATCCGGATCAGCCGGGACTTGCAGTGTGAGGTAAAACTCACTATATTTTTGTCTGTCATGATTTCTCTGTACTGGATAGCCAACAAGGCATCTAGAGATTGTAGTCAGAAATTTGTTGCTTAATAATACAAACCCTCATATTTGCTGCACCGGTTTTCCCGCATTAGGTTTTTCCGGGGACTTAGTCCAAAATAAAGGTGTCCTATCTGTGATTTACTTCTTGCTCAGTTTCCTTGTTTCAAAATCATAAAGTATTAAGTGTAGGATGCTTCAGTAATTTACTTTAGTAATTCATGAAGAAATATGAATTAATTTTGTAATGTAATTTACATAATAGGAGACGTAAATTCAATTAGTTGCAGTAGGATTCCTAAGATTGTCATATCTAGGAATTTTCACATCAAAGTCTCTGAGAATCCAGTTTTTCATGATCAATCGAAGCATATCGACATTCAGTATCACCATCTACGAGATTGTGTGCAGAGGCGAATTATGTTGTTGGAATACATTCTGATAGAGGAACAGGATGCAAATATTTTTATAAAGGCTTTGTCAAGAGGAAAATTTGAGTTCCATAGACACAGGAATGGGGTACCTAATAATCCCTTTCTTGCTAAGAGGGAGTGTTGAAAAATGCAACAAGGTTTTTCTAATTTAATTTTCCCTTGAATTAAATTAGTAAAAAATCGAAATTCCACATCACTAGACAACTTGAATGAGTTAACTGAGTTGTTATCACTCAGTTATCTTAGTTAATTTGAGTTGTGGGCTTAACTTGAGTTGTGTACAATGATTCCTAAATTTTAGGAGCCTAGGTTGAGTTTAATTTTAGTTGTAACAATTTAGTTCAGTTAAATTGAGTTAAGGTGAGTTAAACTAGTTCTAATTGTTGGAGGAACTAGTAGGAGGTCTAGCAATGGGGTGTGACTTCTGTGTTCAGCCAGTTAACTTATTAATCGACCTTAATTAACTCATGCATGCAATTCGAGTTTACCCAGTTGAGATTGGAGTTCAAGGGCTGTGTACTATCATTTGTATAATTATCAAAGTTGTACAGGTGGTGCATGTAGTTAGAGAAGGGCCTATAGGGATTGCGCAGTTTTGGATGAGGATTTCCCTTATTAATAGGGGGCTAATTCCTTGAGAAACAACGCAAGGAAATAGGAGCTTGGTGTTGAGAATTTGGTAGGGCATAGTTTAATTCAATTCTCTACTTGATAATTACTTGTGAGCTTACTTCTCTTACTTAGTTCTTTTATTTATTAGCTTATTAAGTCTTTTATCAAGTCAATTATCAAAACACAAGAGACACAAATTTAGGCTATTCAAGCCAAGGCCAAAACCTCTCCCTCTTGAAGAGGAAAACCTGCAAGTAATCCTTCTTATAGACTTTCAGTTGACAAGTACCATGGCGATAAGTACCTCCAACACCCTTGTCACCTGCTCTTCTTGACTCCTCTAGTTGATCCTTCCTTTCTGCACTGTCCTGCACCAGCACTAGGGAAGCTCGGTCCCTAGTCTTATAGCCCTTGACAATATGCTTCTTTCTAGCCTTCCTTAGATCTAGGCTTGGTCTCCCAGAAACCCCTTCTTGGTCCTTCTTTCTACACACTTGATGTCCAATGCTGAGGTCTCTTTCTAGTTGTAGAAACCCTCCTTTACGCTGTGTATAACTTCGGCCTTTTTATGAGATATCTGAGATCTAGTGACCCAAGACAGAGACTTCTATTGTCTCTCTTTTGCACACCTTGCAATCCCCTTCACTTCGCTGTATTGTCTTCCCTCTTCTCACTACTAGAATACTCTTCATTTGTACTTATTGCAGTCCTGAACCTTGCTGTGACAGCCTTTGGCCTATATGAGGAATGCGAGGTAAGATATACCCAAGACATCGCTTGATTGACCCTTTTCTCCTTCGTTTCTTATCCACCTATATTCGCACCAATTGCATACCTTCTTTCGCACTTATATCACAAACCTTGATCAGAATGTTTAATGATGAAGTGAGGTCGCAGTCCACTCTCATATAGGCACTGTCTCACTGTTTCTAGGCCAACATGATCTTCTTGAGGGTTGGCCGACTTGTTCAAGGGTGGTTATCCAACTTTCTTTGAGTCAACTTCTTGGAGCCTAGTGACAAGGGTTTGGAGTATACTTTTACATCAATAATTTGTCCCTTTACAAGTGTAACATTACTTCATACACATGACTCTAAACTATATTTATGACAAGACGACAAATTCCTAAAGACATCAAGAAGAAGTCTTTGGCCTATAATAAAGTTTCCTTGCTCATGAAACCCATGAGGCAAGCATTACAAAATACATTTTATTATCTTTGTCTCTTCATTACATAAATTCATAATTACAAGTCATTATGAAGACTGAACCTAGTTACACTTTCCAACACTTGGAAGGCAGGAAAATTGGCTAAGTGTTGGCCAGAGTCAATATGTGAGGCAGTGAGATAGATTATACTTGTGCAAAGGTTGCTCAGGCTTGACCAAGCGTTGTTCAATAAATTGTTGGTGTTATTATAAAATATGTTGAACAAATAGGACCTAATAGGGTGGTGCAAGTTATCACGGATAATGCACCAGTTTGCAAAGTTGCAGGTTTAATTATTGAAGGGAGGTATGACCACATATTTTGGACATCCTGCATTGTCCATAATCTGAATCTGATCTTAGAGGAATTCTAAAATAAAGTCCCATGGATAAAGGAACTCACAGGGGAAGCAAGGGAGATAGTTAAATTCATCACCAACCACCACCAATCTCAAGCAATATTTCGAGTACTCCAAATTGCAGTTGTTAAAAGTTGTTGAGACAAGATACGCCTCAAACTTCATAATGTTGCGTTGCCTTGTTGAGGTTAAGCAAGCATTAGTGTCTATGGTGGTGAGTCAACTTTGGGCTAAGTGGAGACAGGAAGATTCAGAGCGGGGATATACGGTGTGTAGATTGTGTCTTGATGAGGATTGGTGGAGCAAGATTTATTTCTAATGTTCACAACCCATGCATTTGAGCTTCTTCGGAACGCTGACACTGACCAACCTTTCTTAGGAGAGGTATATGACAGCATGGATTTCATGGTTGAGAAAACTATGGAAATCATTTCACAAGAGTCTCCACAGTGTTTGTTTGTAGATGATCATTTTGTTGAATTAATCAAGAAAATCATTGTTGATAGGTGGAACAATTTCAACACTCCATTGCACACTTTAGCACATGCCTTGAACCCCAAATTTTATGATGAGGAGCTTATTGCTCAAAGCAATGGAAAGAGGAAGGCACCCCATAAGGATAGCGAGGTGGATAATGGGGTGAAAAAAGCCCTTATGAGAATGTTTCCAGCTCATCTACAGAGTGAGGTGAAGGAAGAATTTGCCAGTTTTGCTGCAGGATTACATGATTATTCAGATATATCAACTTTGGAGGAGAGAAGCACCTTGAATCCAGTTAGGTGGTGGATTTGTCATGGAGAAAATGATGTACATTTGCAAAACCTTTCCATTCGTGTCTTTTCACAAGTGGGAAACTCTTCATCAACAGAAAGGAATTGGAGCACCTATGGTTTTATTCATTCTTTGAAGCGCAACAGGTTGGACTCACAGAAGGTAGAGGATCTTGTTTATGTGCACTCCAACCTTCGACTTGCATCTTGTAGGGGTCCATACTATAGCAGTGGTCTTTCTAAAGAATTGGATGTGGATCCAGAAAGTCCTGATTTTGAGCTCTCTCTTGTTGCCCTAAATATTGAGGACCAACAACCTAGAAGTGGAATTGGCCAATCATCTTCTTCAGCTCCAACATCCACTATTGAGCATGTTTTTTCTTCTATTTTTGATGAGGATTAGTCTTTTGTCTTTATAGTACTTGCAACCTCATAGTTTTTATTGTACTTGCAGTCTCATATATATTGTTGGAGCGGGGTCCCTTCAATGCAATTTTGGATATAATTTTGTAATATTTTGAGTAGTTTAGCCGTGCACAGCACAAGTTAAGGGACTTTGGGGCGAGTCAAAGTCTCTCATGCATTGTAATGGGCAAAAAGGGTAGATCTAGGGGTTGCAAACCACGGTTTGTGGACCCTTGTATAACGCAGGCTAAATATATAAATAAGAATCTAGGATGAGTCGAAGAGTTAGTAGTTAGTAAGACTATGGTACGTTGTTCATGGTAGATATGCTCTGAGGATTTTGTGCGAATTTGTCTGGGTAAGGGCTCCTACTGGCTGTGTGCGCAGAGACCCCAAGTCTTGCTGTGTGCAAACCTCGCTGGCTGTGTGCGCGGGTATGTGGAAGAGTCTATGAGAAGAATCTAAAGTATTAATGAATGGACGAATGTTTTGATAATATTAAATGTCTCTGTGATATGTTGTGTTTTGCGCTGCATGTTATTTCCCTATTATTTCTGTGATGTGGAATATTGTTAGTTAATTGATTACGCACATGCATTAGAGGCTTAAAGGAATGATGAATGAATAGATCTGGTGATATTGGGTTATATTTCTCTGGTTAATTGATCATCTTATGAGTTACGGGTTGCGCGCAAGGCATTCTGTTAAGTTATATTGTTATGGGTTTTTGGTTAGGGCTTTCTTTGCACAGCCTGTTTGAGATCGAAAGGTACCCACATCATTAAAACCTCTCTCTCTCTCTCTGGGTGCGGAAACTTGGTTCCATCACCCTCCCATACTACTTCGGGTGAGACCTTGACTTGCACAAGCAGGTCATTGCCGAAAGGGCCAGTAGTACAGGGGTTTGTTGGTTAAACTCAAATCTGAAAAGCGTACTCATTCATTGATGGATCTTCGGGGTACCATTAGATCAGAATTGCGCCTGAAGACCGCAACAAGACAACCTTTGCAACCGAATGGGGCTCCTTCCAGTACACCATCACGCCATTCAGATTGAAGAAGGCCCTTCCTATTTTCTCACGCGTAGTTGTAGCAGTATTCAAAGAATTCATCCATAAGTTTCTGGAGTTATATTTTGATGACTGGACAGTATTCAGATTGGTAAAGAATCATGTATCGAACCTGCGCATGATGTTGGATACCTGCAGGAAGCACCAGATTTCGTTGAACTTGAAGAAGTGTATATTCTGCGTACCTTTTGGAATTTTGTTGGGGCACATCGTATGTCAGCAGGGATTGATGGCTGACCCAATCAAGATTGTGGTTATCATCAATTTAGCAGTCCCTACCAATGAAAAACAACTGCGCTCCATCCTAGAACATATGGGGTACTACAGAAAGTTTATTCAAGGGTACGCCTTGATCACCGCACCAATGGAAAAGCTGCTAAAGAAGGATGTGTCCTTTTTCTGGGATGAAGAATGTCACAAAAGTTTTGAGCTGTTGAAGGAAAGGATGGTCACTACACCCATTCTAATATTTCCAGATTAGACCAAGGTCTCTCATGTGCATGTGGATGCGTCAGGAATAGCTCTTGGGGCTGTCTTAGCGCAACCAGGAGAGGGAGACATTGACCATCCGGTTGCTTTTGCTATCAGGAAACTCTCTAGCGCAGAGCACAACTATTCTACTACCGAACGAGAAGGATTGGCAATGGTGTATGCCTTGCAAAAATACAGGCACTATCTATTGGGAGGACACTATAACTATAAAATGTTCACTAACCATTCAAATTTAAAATACCTGGTCAATAAGCCTGTGTTGGGGGGGAATATTTGTAGATGGTTGCTGCTATTTCAGGAGTATGACTTTGAGATTATTGTGAAGCCTGGGAGACTGAATGTAGGACTTGATCACTTGTCTCGAATTGAGAATGGAGAAGAGCCAAGTAGTCTGGAACAAGGTTACTTGGGAGCGGGAGCGCGGAGCACCATTTTTAGAAGCTTCCGGTCCGAAGCGTTTTCGGGAGCGTTTATATATATATATTGTTTTTTTTTAATATTTTGATACATATATGTCAACAAAAACATGTAGAATGATGAATTAGACATAAAAAACATAAAAACATAGTTTGAATCATATAACATCAATCATCTAGAAGTTATAATCTTCATCAACCACGCCCACAAGT
The DNA here is from genome assembly GCA_034641835.2 of Pinus albicaulis. Taxonomy (NCBI): domain Eukaryota; kingdom Viridiplantae; phylum Streptophyta; class Pinopsida; order Pinales; family Pinaceae; genus Pinus; species Pinus albicaulis. The sequence goes on from CM076573.1 coordinate 950,619,866, forward strand.
TGGAAGCATACAACATATTGACTCTTGAGTCTCGCGAATCATCAATCTGAAGGTTTCAAACTTTCAAAATTCAATATCTAACATTTATCATCATTGATTTCAAATTTCAATATCTAACATTTATCATCATTGATTCATTGATTTCAAAATTCAATATACATTTATCATCATTGATATATAACATTTATCGTCATTGATTCATTGATTTCAAATTTCAATATATAACATTTATCATCATTGATATATATCATTTATCATCATTGATTTCAAAATTCAATATTTAACATTTATCATCATTGATATTATACAACATTTATCATCATTGATTCATTGATCACCATATAACTTTCATGAAGCATCATATTCATAATTCATAATGACTTGTAAACTTATAAATGCCAACTTCAAAGTTTCACCTTTCAAATTCAAACTTCAAACTTAAATTGTCATTAAATATATGAAGTCAAGTTTCAACTGTTCAACTGTCAACAACAATTAGAAGACTAGTAAACAACAAATCTATTTTATCTACTGGCTGGCCCCTTGCCACGCCCACGAGAAATGTCTAATTTGTGCGAGCCACGAGGAAATGGTGGTCTTCTAGTACTCTCAGGAGTACCACGACCATGACTAGAAGGTAGAGGCTGGATCTGCAAAGGAAAAATAGTGTGATATCGAGAACTGGCACTAGCACTGGCACTGGCACCCGCACTGCTACTAGTAGATGGTGGGACTGGCCCTATGTGTGGCGGTGTTGCTGATGCTTCATCATCATCCCTAAAAAATTCTGCTTCCAATTCTTCCATATGTACCGTGCCGTCCTCCAAATTATCATCCTCTGGGTTGTTGTCCCAGACTTTGTATGATTGATCCTCATTTGCCCGATCACAGTAATGGCTCAACAACCTCAAGTTGTAATGCACATAAACCAAGCTTTCAGCTCGGTTTTCATTCAGCCTGTTTCTTCTCACATTGTGTATGAAGCTGTAGGTGCTCCAACACCTCTCTACAGAAGAAGTGTTCACAACCTGTGAAAGAACTTTTTTAGCCAACTTTGGCAAAAGTCCCATGCCGCCATATGCTTCCCACCATGTGATAGCATCAAATCTGTGCTCGTCTTCCACTGCATGGAAAGAACCAAAGTTAGCAGTTCAACTGAAGTATTTGCCTAATTCAAGGCGCAATCTAGCACACTCCTCCCTGTCAGGTACCAACTTGTCCAATGCCTTCATGTACCCCTCTTGTACTTCTGGATTTGTGTGAGCATAGTTATTAAAACCGAAACCGGTGACCGGACCGGTGGACCTAATGAACCGGGTTTCTAACCGGAACCGGTCTAACTGGGAGCGGTCAGATCTCAATGAACCGGTTTTAAAAAAAATACATTAAATAAGATTTTAAGATTTGCAACCATGATTCCAAGCCAATAGAGACAAAATATGCAAAGTTTGCTCATTTATATACCATGCAAAGGTGAATATATCAAAATGGCACCGAGTGCAATACATATCATCGAAAAATACATAAGCAATGAGGCTCCAAATGGCCCATAAAGTCCAAAAACAATGCTACAAGCTATGAGGCCATTGGCCTAATACAAGATTACATATTAGTGATCAACAACATGATCACTCCTCATCATGATCAAAATCATCACCACTACTAGACAAGGGATCATCAACATGAGCTACATAAATAATATGGCTCAAAGTCTGAGGACTCCTAAAACTCCTCTACAACTTTAGTAGTAGTAGTAGTAGTAGCAAAAATAGACATCAAAACTACAAATCACTGACCAACATGGTCTCTCATGAAACTCATCATTGGTTCATCGCTACTAGAAATGGGATCATCAACAAGAGATACATAAACATCATCTAGCTCAAAGTCTTCAGACTTGGATTGCTCAACCTTATAACATGATAGAAATTGAAAAAGTTTAACATGCCTAACCAATGATTTTGGTTTGAGTGAAGGGTTCGTCTCCTCAACCTTAAAATGCGGTAGAAAAATATTAGCATGCCTAACCAGTTGTTTTCCTTTGATTGAAGGGTTCATCAAGGTTCTTAAAGGACTTCATGCTCTTGATCAAATGCCAATATCATACCCTTACACATGATAGAATCAAATGGAAACATTGCAAATTCCCAAACCATGAAACCCCGAAAACCATTAAGTCTGCTGAATTTTGAGTGAAACCTAAAATTCTAGTTTCTCCATATGAAATCCAATGAGGTCGAAACCACTCTTAAACATCCTGAGTCATTTCATGGTAATGTTAAAAATTTAAGTAAAAGTATGAAAATGAAAAATAAAGGAAATGTCACTTTTTCTGTGCAGTGGCCTTCCCTGTGTAGTGGCCTCCTGCCACCCCTGCATGAGCCTCAACCAGGATAGCTTGTCTCTCATGTTCTAATACATACCTCCGCAATACCTCATCTGCACCCAACTTATATAATTGACCTGCAATCACAGTGAAATCAGCTGCGCGGGCCACCAACTCTTTCTTCTGTTGTACTGAATATTCTGTAGGTGTTGTGCCAGTTGTCAAGAAGTGAATAATGTCCGTAAAGTGCTCATCAACCATCTTGATAGTGAAAAGTTGCGCATCAGGTAATCCTTCTTCCAGACCTAGGTTGCGGGGAAGCGTCCGCCCCCCTCGTTCCCGTTTCCGAAACACGCTCCGCGCGAGAGCATTCGAAACGCGCTCCTGAAAACGCTTCCTGAGGGGAGCGTTTTCGGGAGCGCGTTTCCAAACCTGTTAAAACGCTCCCTACCTTTTCGGGAGCGTTTCCGGAAACGCTCGGGAGCGAACGCTCCCTGAGCGCTTCCGGTGTTTAAAAAACGCTCCCAAAGCGTTTTTTAAACGACGGAAGCGCTCAGGGAGCGTTCGGTCCCGAACGCTCCCCGGAACAAAAAAACGCTTCCTGCTGCGCAGAAATTTTTTTCAATGAAAAAACGATTTGTTTAGGGCCAGAAATGGGTTTTAGGGCTGATGTGGAGGTAAGAGAAGCATTGACATTTCATGGTAATGTTAAATTCTTAAAGTAAAAGTATGAAAATGAAAAATAAAGGAAATGTCACTTTCACTTTAAGAATTTAACATTACCATGAAATGTCAATGCTTCTCTTACCTCCACATCAGCCCTAAAACCCATTTCTGGCCCTAAACAAATCGTTTTTTTCATTGAAAAAAATTTCCGCCCAACAGGAAGCGTTTTTTGTTCCGGGGAGCGTTCGGGAGTGAACGCTCCCTGAGCGCTTCCGGCGCTTCGAGAGCGTTTTTCGCTGCGGGCCTTCCGAGAAGGTCCTTCAGCGTTCCGACGGGTCATTGAACGAGGAGCTTAACGGGTTCGGAAACGCGCTCAGCGCTCCCCTCGGGAAGCGTTTTCGGGGCTTCAGTATCTCCAACGGGCCAGCATTCCAGGCAGAACGAGGGGGGGGGGGACGCTTCCCCGCAACCTAGGTCTGGAAGAAGGATTACCTGATGCGCAAATTTTCGCTATCAAGATGGTTGATGAGCACTTTGCGGATATTATTCACTTCTTGACAACTGGCACAACACCTATAGAATATTCAGTACAACAGAAGAAAGAGTTGGTGGCCCGCGCAGCTGATTTCACTGTGATTGCAGGTCAATTATATAAGTTGGGCGCAGATGAGGTATTGCGGAGGTATGTATTAGAACATGAGAGACAAGCTATCCTGGTTGAGGCTCATGCAGGGGTGGCAGGAGGCCACTACACAGGGAAGGCCACTGCACAGAAGGTGTTGCGTGCTGGGTTATGGTGGCCCACATTGCATAATGATGCACATGCGTACTACCGAGCCTGTGATGCATGTCAACAAACCGGGAGGCCTTCGCGCAGAGATGAAATGCCCCTGCAACCGTAGATGGCTTTGCAAGCGTTCGATAAATGGGCTATAGACTTTGTAGGATCGATCAATCCCCCGGGAAAGAAGACTAGCGCATGTTATATCATTACCGCCACTGATTATGTGACCAGTTGGGCGGAGGCAAAAGCTGTTAAGGATTGTACCGCATATACTGTTGCGCATTTCATCTTTGAGCATATTCTAACCAGGTTTGGCTGCCTGAAGATCTTAATGAGTGATAGAGGTACGCATTTCGTTAATGAAACTATTGAAGCTTTGACGGAATAATTTCAGATCCATCATTCAAAAAGCACCCCATATCACCCACAAGCTAATGGCGTAGTAGAGGCTTTCAACAAAATCTTGGAGGATGCACTTACCAAGGTCTGTAATGCCAATTAGAATGAATGGGACGTGCACATGCCTTCAGTGCTATGCCTATAGGACTACATGCAAGAAGCTGACTGGGAAGACTCCTTTCAGGATGGTCTATGGCCAGGAGGCCATCATGCCCATGGAATATATTGTCCCCAGCCTGCGCATTGTCTTTCACCAATATGGCAGAACCTGACATCATGGAGGAATGCCTGGCGTAACTGGTTGCCTTGGAAGAAGATCGGCTTATTGCTAACTTTCATCAGCAAGTACAGAAGGCACATGAAAAAGCTTGGCATGACTAGCACATTCGACAGAAGGTGTTTAAGGAAGAAGAGTTGGTTTTGCTCTATGATAGTCAATTTGCGTGCCCGCCGCCACCCAGGGAAGTTTCGTAAGCACTGGTTGGGACCGTATATAGTAAAAGAGAATACTGATGGTGGTGCGATGCGCTTGGCCATGCTGCGCGGAGACTACCTTCCCGGGTACATTAATGGAAGTCATCTAAAACCCTATAGGGACAATCCATTGCCTACCAAATGACTATATGGCCGGAGCATCAGCATTGGAGGATCTGCACGCGCTATGAGGAGAAGGCGTAGACATGTGCAACAAAAGTGCAGCGGTAGTGCGCAGGTAAGGAGGTGCGGTAAGGTGGAAATTAGGCGCAGGGGTAGTGCGCAGCGAGGAAAACTAGCTGTTGGAACAGTAAAACTGGGTGAAAAAGCAATTTTACTGTTGCATGGAGCGAGTGTTTGGCATTTAATGTAGTGATATTGGAGGATTTTTTATCGTTGTTTCGATGGTAAGTCACATTTAATGGTAATCCGACCGTTTTTACCCATGGTGGCCTAATCGGTTCCTTTGCGCTCTGACGATTGCATACTTTGTGTTTTGCTACAATCCCTGTGTTTCCTGTATCCACACGATCTGTATGTCTGGGTGAGGTACCCCTTCCGACAGTAGCAATCCTGAGTTTGTGTTCCGGGCAAGGATGACTGCCACTAACCCCACAGAGTCGCCGCCAGTTACGGCCTCCACTGAGCCGGCGTCCGAAGATGTCTTTGAAGTCACCCCTGAAGTTGAAGAGGTCGTGTCCACGCTGGCCAAGGGGAAAGGAAAGGGAAAAGGAAAAGGAAAAGAAGAAGGACAAGAAAAAGGAAAAGGAAAAGCCACGGAGTGGGCTTCAGCTAAGACGCGCACCTCCCCAATGATTGTGCACTCTCCCCAACAAGTGCCCCAAGCGCGCTCACTTGTGCGCAACCCCTCAAAGCACCCCATGACGGCCCAAGAGGAGGCCCTACTGGTAGCCCTGCTCTCATGGCTACCGGCTTACGTTAAGCCGCGCAAGGCAACGGTGCGCACCCCCAAGAACGTAGATGTGGCCCGTGAATATCTCCAGATGCCATTGGTCACGCAAGAGGTCCCTCTAATTGGAGAGATGTTTGGCAACATACCTGCCATCAAATTTGATGATCATGACCTGGCTAATGAGGAAACCTTTCTGGATCTGGCCCGAGAGCTCTATTTGGAGCGGGTACTATATCACGACGTGCCAAAGGTGGAGCTGATGCCTTGGGCGCGCAGACTGTAGGCCTCGAGGATCTTGAACCTACTGTGAATCCCCTACATTGGGAGGTACTCTATCACTAGTTTGGTCGTACGACAACTGCTCGCCTTAATCCATGATGGCTGTTTATGGATTCAAGGTTGCGTCCCTATTGACACTGCGCTGATCCACAGGATCACCGGCTTGCCCATGAAGGGGCCCCATCCCATGAAAGGGTTTGGGAAGAAGAATGAGCAGAAGGTGGCCGAGGATGTTCGGGGGAAATACAAGGTGGAGCGCAACAAAAGAGGGTTCTAGGTCGAGAGCATCGTTGAACCTGGGGTGTGCATGGGCACTCTTTTGGTCGGATGTAAGCTGATGCGGAAGTGTATGCCATCAATTGTCCCTGCGTATGTCATCCAGCTCGTAGGGCAATGTGATAAGGGGGTTAGTTATAACTGGTCCCAACACCTGTGTGAGCAGTTCCTCGATAACGTGCGCGAAGCACAGGACCAGGGCAAACCCTTCTGCTACTCATGGTTGATATTGTTGATTTCCCTAGTTGCTTGGGAGTTGCCTAAGGATGCGATGCTCCCCGAACTTGAGCCAGGCGTATGCGAAGGAGCGCGCTACGCCAACCTGTGGGACTCCAAGGACCCGCAGCTCATTAAGGAAAATAAGGTCTTTTGGGCATTGTTTGAAAGTGCGCTGGCAGCAGCAATACACTCCAGGTCGCGACTGTCGCTTGTAGTGTATGATAAATACAAGCGCATCGCTGACTTCCACGTCACTATGCATAATGTCCAAACTAGAGCGCACAAAGACCCATCGTGGTACAATATGCCCTACATGGTCATAGAGGCAAAAGTGGACCAAGTCATAGCAACCTGGCCGCTTGCATGGAATATATGACTCAAATCCACCACTCCAATCACGTTAGGCACATCCGGCAAATACGCAACACCAAAAGATACCGCTTCGTTGAGTACAACAAAGAAAACTGAGCTGCACTCAGCGGGAAAGCGACCACCGGGGAGACCCCCAAAGACACCACCAAGGACACTGAGTAGGAATTCGACCAAGACATTGAGACTGCAGGAGTCGGTGGGGAGGGTGCAGGTCCCCCACAAGGTACAAAGCGCACTGGCGAGTATGCCAAAGGTTAGCGCAAGAAGCAAAAGGGAGACAAGTCCGATGGAGATGCGGAGGTCACCTTAACTGACGAGGACCTGGAAAAGATAGCAGATGCAGTCGCCACCGCGTTAGAGGACAGATGGACCGACCTGGAAGAACAACACAAGGCCACGGTGGAGGATTTGCAGTCATTGCAGCGAAAAGAGGACTCATTGCAAGCGAGAGTGAACCAGGCGAGGCCGATTCAAGCGAGCCTGCCAGCAACAGCCATGATCGCCACAACAAAAAGCAGGATTTGTCCCTTCCCGGGTGTAGCCATGACTGTAGAGTTGCTAGCCTTGTGCATGCAGGTCCAAGCGTGCACAGAGGTCGGCCTCGACCTTGCAAGGATAACTAGTGGGCAACTACACGCTCTCCACTTGTTCATCTCTGCTGAGCTACAAAGTAGAGAAGCGCGTGTGCAGCAGCAGCTGAGCGAAGTAGAGCAGACGATCGCAACCAGGGCAATAGAATCTGCCCAAGCACAGGCAGTACAGCATGCGGCGGTCGCATAACGAGCTGAGCTAGAGCACTTAATCGAGCGGTTGTGCGAAGAAGTGCCTGAAATTATTCCTGCCTCTGCTGCGCCTTAGGCAAAAATTGATAGCTTGGTTGCTGCACTGAAGGCTTCCAGGTCCAAAGTCCAAATGGTCAAAGCAGACTTCGAGCAACAGATTGTTGCACTGCAGGCGAAGCTATAGCCTGAGACTCCTCACGAGGTACGAGCCCAGTGAGCTACATTAGTTAAGGAGGCCACCAGAAGTATTTTTGCCAACATCACCAAAGGCTCCGAATTCCTGGACCACCGCTATGGAGCTATGGTCAACAGTGCAGCGAGATCCACTTCTCCAACAAATCACTCAGGAGCTGCATCACAAGGAGCAGGAATTTGATCAGTTGGAGGTAACCATGCCCACCCTTGTCGCAGCCCAGCGACTAGCGCGCCTTCGCACCAGTCATGCTCTCAGAGATGAAATTGAGGGGCTTCGTCATAAGAAGCAAGTTCTCAACGATCATTTGAAGCCCTGGGCGGATGAAGCGATGAAGCTCTCGTAGGACTTGAACGCTGTGGTTAAGACATTAAATCAGACATTGGACAATGTCACTTTGGCTACTGAAGGGCCGACATCACAAAATTTGGTCGAGATCGTGCAAAATGCAGCTGCATAGAGTGAGGGCGTCCTACCATCGTTTGCCGCTGCCCTCGAACAACTCCAGAGCAAGATGAAGACCCCACTACCACTGTGACTCGGGACAAGTCACAAGATTGTGTTGGGGGCCTGTTGGAGCGGGGTCCCCTGAATGCAATTTGGATATATTTTTGTAATATTTTGAGTAGTTTAGTCATGCGCAGCACAAGTTAAGCGACTTTGGGGCAGGTCAAAGTCCCTCATGCATTGTAATGGGAAAAAAGGGTAGATCTAGGGGTCGCAAACCACGGTTTGCGAACCCTAGTATAGTGCAGGCTAAATATATAAATAAGAGTCTAGGATGAGCTGAAGAGTTAGTAGTTGGTAAGATTATGGTACGTTGTTCATGGTAGATCTGCTCTGAGGATTTTGTGCGAATTTGTCTGGGTAAGGGCTCCTGTTGGCTATGTGCATGGAGACCCTAAGTCCTGCTGTGTGCAAACCCCGCTGGTTGTGTGCGTATGTGAAAGAGTCTGTAAGAAGAATCTAAAGTATTAATGAATGGACAAACATTTTGTTGATATTAAATGTCTCTGTGATATGTTATGAGTTGCGTTGCATGTTATTTCCCTGTTATTTCTGTGATGTTGAATACTGTTAGTTGATTGCGCACATGCATTAGAGGCTTAAAGGAATGATGAATGAATAGATCTGGTGATATTGGGTTATATTTATCTGGTTAATTGTTCATCTTATGAGTTGCAGGCTGCGCGCAAGGCATTTTGTTAAGTTATATTGTTAAGGGTTTCTGGTTAGGGCTTTCTCTGCGCAGACCTGTTTGAGATCGAAAGGTACCCACATCATTAAAGCCTCTCTCTCTCTGGGTGCAGAAACCTGGTTCCAACACCCTCCCATACTACTTTGGGTGAGACCTTGACTTGCGAAAGCAAGTCATTGCCGAAAGGGCCAGTAGTACAAGGGTTTGTTGGTTAAATTCAAATCTGAACCTGGGTCAAGACCCCTCAAACCAACATATATAATAAAGACTGATTTTGAGATTTGGATATATAATAAAGGCTGATTTTGGATATTCTGATATTGCTATTTTCATGATGTGATCATCCATGAGTAAATGTGATGTAAATTTAGAGAGTTATAGTTTATGCATTGACATTGGACAATTTAATCAAAATGTTTAAACTTCAAATGTAATAAATTATAATGTATCATATCATGTATGCTTTATGATTGCACATAACATTTCTTAAATGTGCTAATATATATATATATATTGCGTTTCCCCGTTTCCAAAATTTGGGGGGGGGGGGGAAGGGGGGTCACGTTTCGTACATGTACCCAGTTCCCTGTACTTAGGCTGTAACCATTTTAGGCTTGCAGTGGCCTCCCTTTAGGGTGTCGCAAGCCTTAGGGCCTCAAAACCCTAGGCTGCAGCCCCTTTAGTGCCTTTCGGCCCCTCTCTAGCCCAACGACAACCTCCTTTGGCTTGTTGTGAGGCCTATTAGGCCTATTTACCCTAGCTGCAGGCCTATTTAGTCCTTTTCCCTTTCCTTTTTAGCCTCTTCCTAGCCCTAGTTTGCCTTAATTGACCTATGAAATCTCTGGACTGAATATTGGTGAGTTTTGCAGGTGAAATTGGCTCAAGATTGGTGTTTTCAGTTGCCAAGTGCTTTGGAAAATTTTTGAGCAACTTGGGCAAGTGATCTACAAGGCCTTGGGCCTAAGGTTTGATCTCTAAACCCTTGTCTTCTCACTGTTTTACTACAGCTGTGATAAATCTTTCATAACAGTGATAAAATTTATGATCAAGTGCCCTAAATATCACATCTAAGTGGTCTAAACACACTAAAAGTTTCATGATAAAAATTTTGTAGTTGTTTGGTGACTTGGGTATTGATTTTTAAGCATAGATCTACTTATTTGTTTACTGAAATATCTCTGCACAATCAGTAGATCAGATCTAAAGTTTTCATCACATAATGCCAAAGAATCCAAAATTTCAATTTGTTAAGCTTGTTCTAGCATTTGGCAATTGTTGGGCACAATTTGGCACACACTCCCACCTTGATAGCTCACTGTTTTCTCTGTTTCCTTACTGATGTCATAAGTATTTTTAGATCTGATATAACAGTGAATAACACATCATAAGAAGGTTAATTAACTTGTTTACTCACTTGGAAAGTCACTTAAATGGTTTCACTGATCATATGGGGTTCTTACATGCTTGATATTTCTTGGATCTAGAGTGTATACTTACTACTGTCCTAAAATTTTAATAAGTGCTCATGATTCTAAGTGCTCTTGTGAAGAAGCTTGTCAAAACATTGGTTATTTGAAAGTTAACACTTGTTTGTTTCTTGTTAGCTCATTCATAGCTTCTAAGAATCACAATTTTGCACTAAATAAGCACTCACATCATATCTCTAATACTCTAATCTTGCTGGATGGTTTAAGTCACTTTGGGCATTGAAGTATCTCTTTCTCTTATGTATTTTGGTATTTAATTGGTATTGGCATTATTTTAGATAATTATCATTGGCATAAGATTATTGGTAATTATCATTAGAATATTTTTAGTAATTGGCATCTTGTGTTGATAATCATTAGCTAATTGTTAAGTGAATAATTGCTCTTAATTGCTGTCATTGGTTAAGCATCTTGCGGATTGGTATATTGTTGGCACTAAGTCAATTGGCACATTCTTGGTTGTAAGATTGTCTTATAATTCATCGTTAAGTCTTCTTGTCATAAGAAGCTAATTATAACTTAAGTACTTAAACGATTAAACAATCTCAATTGAAGGTTCACTCACATCCTTTGCATAAGCATTCTAGGCCTAATTGCACTAATAATTTACCTCCAAGCATAAACTTGGTTGATATACTTCTAGGGCCACCCTTTCTCACCTAGCTTGAGGGATTCAAAAACTTCTTAGTGGTTAACACAGTGACCTTGTAGTCGTCAGAGCCACAGTCTCTGTAACGCCAAAGGCACCGAGTGGTTGGCACATAGGGGGAGGTATCGTTAATCAATCTTCTGCTTGCTTCTCGTTGGCTTCCATCCCACAACCTACTATGAAGACTGGTTCCAAAACAGTTAAGAGAGAGGTTTCACTTAAAATAGGCATATAACTTAAAATTAACCAAGATCCTTGCATTACACCTAGGTCTTAGGATTCACATAGCATATAGGTTAGTTGTTCATTTAAGCAGCGGTTGTCCATCCGGTTACTTGGCTCTTAATTAGTAATAAGCAAGAAATTGACTCAACAAGGCACTGGTCTCAAATATAAATTTAATCTAATCCTTAAAATTTTGCTTGAATTAACCAAGTATCTAGGCCACTCAATCGTGTCTCCCGGACTTGTTGATTGCCAACTTGTCCTTTATCCTCTCATTTCCATAGGGACTACCCCCCATAGCCTACTTTTGGGAGATAGCTAGAATGGAGAGGTCGGGGATCAGGGTGACAGCGCCCGACTTCAGTCGTTGTCGCAGTGCTTGTACAATCTGAGCCACCACCACTAACCTTTGTATCTTTAAATGCTAACCTTTTATTTTTGTATAGGTATTAGGGTTTTGGGGGTTTTTGCATATATTGGGTCCTTGGCTCTATATTTCTCATTTTTGCAGCTCCATTGGCTCAAGGATTTGAAGAGATTTTGGTTTTGAGAAAATACTAGCCTTACCTAGCCTAAACGACTAGGGTTTTGAGGGTTAGAAATAATAAGCCTTTTGAGCAAGCCGTCCAAGTTGAAGGAAGAGATTGTTGGGGTTTTAAGGGTTGATCTAGGGGCTTGAGGGCTAGATCTAGCCTTCCCAAGCTACATTTTCTCAATGTCTAGCTCAGAAAGGATGGTCATAGCTCTTGGAGGCATTTTTGAAGTGATTCTTGAGGTAAAAAATTAGAATTTTTGTGGTTGCAGGGGGGGCATGAGGATTTGGAGCCTCCTGGAGGCTAGTCGTGGGGTTTTTATGGCCTTTTAGGACTGACCGTATCCCTTCGTGGGCCTATTTTTCTAGGCCGCGGCACCTAAGGGGCCTCATTCCCTTAGCCACAACCCTTTTGGGCTTATTTTCCCTAGCGGAAACACTTTTGAGGGCTTATCTTGGCAGCCGCAACCATAAGGAGGGATCTTTCTCCTTGCCGCAGGCCTTAGATGCCTTTTTAGGGGTAGCCGTCGGCCTACTTGGCCTTCTAGCCTAAGCTGCATGCCTAATTAGGCCTTTATCCCTCATAACAATCATTTTTTGGCATAATTGTGGCTTTGGCATTTGATTTTGGCACTAATACTTTGTGTTTGCAGGGTTATGGTAGATTCGGCAAGGGTTTGAATTAATTTCCATTTCATTTTTTCCATTGATCCATTGTATTTTAAGCTAACACTTGGTTTTGTAGGGATTTCAAGGCCTTGAATCTTCACTAATCCTCCAATCAGCCCTAGAAGCCCTAACTTCAATCATAGGAGGGCTGATCTATCATTTTCCAAGCTAATACTTGTGTTGCAGGTGGTTGAAGAAATTCTAGTGCATACAAGAATCCCATCTCTCCATCAAGCAAGGCCTCTGGGCCTAGGGTTTGCTCTCTTACCCCTTTATTCTCCTCACTGTTTTTCATAACCAAATCTGAAACATTCTTATAACAGTAGCATAATTCTGATCTAATCACATTAAAGAAGCCTAAAAACATTGTCTCTTAAGGTATAATTATTGCAGATTAACCTAATAAGGCTAATCAACTCATGTGCTTGTCTCTTGTGCCGCTTCTAAGCGATTTTGGAGTCTGAGATAATTTTTCTAAACTCTGATATACATTTGCAGCTATGGTAAAAGAACACCTAAAGAGGCTCTAAAATCATAATAACTCATCTCTAGCCTTATAGGGCTTTATCTCCCTTGTCTTTGATCATTTGCATCTTATGTTGTGCTGATTTAAGTGGTGAAAAGATCTTCGATTTTATATCATTCTCATATTGCATATTGCATCATTTGCATGACATCATTTTTGGGTTGCATCCTTCATCTCATAATTGATTTAAAGTTTCTTGCATGTCATTGATGGTTAATGTTCTCTAATCTTAAAGATCACTATTGATAGCTTAAGTAACAAGTGAGTTGTGCTCTCAAATTAACTCTCATTACAAGATTGATAATCTTCTAAAGGTGAAGTTAACTGGAATTAATTGGCTAAACATTGGAGATCTGGTTTTTCGATGTCATTATTGTTGACATAGCAAGCTTTTGAGACATATTTCATACACACATTGTTATTAAAAGAAGTTTGGTCTAAAGTTGATAATCGTGGAATAATATTGTTATTTGAAGAAGCATTGGTTATACTAAGTGTGAGACTATTTCTTCTTATACTTGTGTTTAATAGTGTGCTAATGTTGTGATATTGCGAGTGGGCTTGTAATTCTAAATCTAATTTTCTGACAATCTTCTTAAAGCATCTTAAGCACATCTTGTTGGCAATCTTGTAATTCTTGCAATTAGTGATCTAAAGGATTAATTTCATCTAATCACCTAATCTAATCATCTTGCATTTCATTCTAGGAATAGTGTCACATCTTAAAATATACCTCCAAGCATAAGCCTGGTTGTAAGAAGATAGGACAACCTTTCTCACCCAACTTGTGAAGTTTAGACCCTCATTTGTGATTAACATTGGTGACTTTGCAGTTCTCTTGCAGAGAATCCCTTGTAGGAACGGAGACACTTGGGTGGTTAGAAACTCACGGGATGTATCGTTAATGAGGCCATAGCCTCCTCCTTGTGGGCTTTGTTACCCACGACTTCGTGGGTGATATCCCTAGGAAAAAATTTTCTCCATGATGGACCTCAGCCGATAGCCAACAACCCCTTGCAACATTCTTCTAGCTCGTTGTGCCATTTCTTCGCCACCTAAGACAGACATGTGGTCTCTCACCCATCTGTATTGATCGTATGTTTGAAGGTGGGTCTCCCGAATCTAAAAGTATGCCTTGGCCCTTGCCATTTGGTAATTGAGTATCGGGTTTACTTATCATGGATACTTCTGGGCAGGGATTGATGGTGGGATTTGGCGGAAAAAGTGGGGTTAGTTTGTGCACCTGCTCCCTTGATCTCTTTTGAGTGTTACCCTTGCATATTAGTCCCATGGGATCTCCTTTATTGACCATTTGGTTCTATAGTGGTACTACTTGGGAAACCTCGACTTTGGGTGCGTGATCGCGCTCCTTTATCTGCATATATTACTCCCCTTCCACTCATTACACCCCCATTCATCATTTCTCCCACCTGGGTCCACATAGCCTCCATGGGTCCTCATAGGGTTAGTCTCCCTATCCCCTTGCCCCCACCTTGGGTTAGGCCTGGAATGATGCCCCAGAGGTTGAAGCAGCTAAAAGAAAAAGAAAAAAACATAATTGGTCATACTTAATAAGAAATTGTACCACAAAATGCAAAAGATGGTTGGGATAAAAATAATTAGCACGTGGGAAAAAGCCAATACATGAGCTCTTCCCCATACCCATGGCCATCACCCTGGTTCCATAGGCCCTAGATGAGCCTCCTTTGTCATTTAGAAACCTATGATTGTCCCAACCCCTGGAGGACAATGAACCGACCTACCTTATATGGGTAATCAATGCTATATTTGAAACATCATGCTCTTATCCTTGAGCCCTGAGCAGTTAATTAAAGAAAATTCATAAAAGGCAAAAGGCATATAAAGAAGGGTGGAAAAATCAAGGTCGGGGCACCTCATGTACCACGATTTCTCCCACCTACACATGATATACCTTGTTGTGGGCTTACCCTTATCTGGATGCCCCTATGCTCCAATATGTGGCCCATGATTTCCACTCACATTCCCTACTCCATTTCACTTATTTATCACTTGCCACCCCCATTGGAGGGATGTACCTTGGACACACTATCTCCTTTAAGAGCTGAAAGCCTGAAACCACTTAATAAGGTACTTGGCTAACCCCCTTTGGAGCATGGAGACACTAGCACCTACTAAAGCCCACTACGGAAGGGCATGCCATTGTGAAGGGCCCACCTTGTTATCCATGATTTGTAAGCTCTTTTACACGATTAATGACTGGTTGTACTGGAAGCCTAGGGGACACATCGGATCTTATATAGGATTGTAGGTGGTTTCCATTTGGGTTTGGTCTCCCTATACAGGGTCCTAACCCCCAAAGGTTTACATTGGCACATATAGGGTGTGCGTAGAGAGAAATGGGCCTCCACAATAGCAGAAAACACTCCACGGATCCCCATCGATGTTCAGAGACTACTAACGATCCACTTTTGGGATGATGATGTTGTGCTTGGTACACTATGCCCAGCAAGACGCACAGCAGACCCACACTCTTGGCAGGTGTTCCAGGACTTGTACGATGTCATGGTAGTGTTCATTCCATCACTCGAGCCCTTGCAGAGGATCCACATGCATCTTCGACTCATATGGAGACCCATGGGGTCATTTATGTGCCCCCACACCCACTGGGAGCACCACAGGTCTACTACTTAGAGAACAAGGGGCCACCCCCTTGTTCATCATATTTTGAGGAGTTTATTCATCATTATGACACTGTTGGATATTATTAGGCCTTTGGAGGACCCCACAACATGTACATATTATTATTTGACCTCCTAAGAGGCTTATTTTTCCATTTATGAGCTAGTTTGGTGGGCTTGTCACCAATAGGGGTTTTATTTGCACATTATTTTATTAGTAGGGGCTAATGTAGGCTCATAGGCTAATTCAAACTCCTAAAAGGGGTATAAATTGATGTTAGCTACATTCATTTGTATCATCACTTGTTTTGGATCTCTCTCTCTTAAGAGATACTCTTATTTTTTCCTTGGTGGAGATTTTTGGATAATGGATGAATTTTTTTGTTGTTGGGTTATTTCTATCTTGGAACTTCTTATTTGCAAATTGATGCCGGTTGGATATACTCAATAACATTGTAAGTGTAAATTTGATGCTATTTTTCTTGTTGCTGCATACTACTGGATTTCACTATAATTAGGGCTAATTACTGCATGATGGAAATGTGGAAGTATGTGTCTATTTAGCTTATTCTATGTATGGGCCATTGTTAGATGAATGAAATGTCCTAGAGATAATTTTTTATCGATACGATTGCATCATTTGTATGAAGTATAAATGCTTGAAGGTCACTTTTCTTATTTTTCCCTAACATTGAGCGAAGCTGAATTTATGGGCCTCCTTGAACAAGAAACCGAATTTTTATTCATTATCATCCTTGATTCCATACCCCCAAGTGAATTAGGCACTGGTCCCTCACAAAAGGGTAGTCAATTTCCCCCATTTTTAGACCTTTTCCCCTTTTTTCTAGGTCTAGCCCCATTAGGTTTTCTAGGGCATCAAATTCCCGTGAATCTAGCCACAGGAAAATTTCGATCTCCTAGAGGCAACTATGCTGGTGGGTTCCCTTGCCCTCCTCTGAATTTGGGTCAATTACGACGGTGGAATCTCTTGATACATCAAGCCCTAACTCTAGGACCAAGTTTTGCCCTGTGTTTCCCAAGGCTAGCACCTGGCAGGATCAATTTGACCTTTTGAAGTAGAAATTCTTGTTTGATCCTTTCCCCTCACCTTGTCCAGGATAGGAGCATCATTGGTTGCTATATTCCATCCCCGAAACTGGGTTGGGTCCACTTGGTCTCATGTGGTCCCATTTCTTGTTAAAGATTATTCATCAAGGACTATTTGGGAATCCAAGTTCTTATAGGATTTTAGGGATTGGGAAGTACCTCTACAAGTTGTACCCTTCATCCCCGCCCTCCAATCCTCACACCTCTTCCCTTAGAAGATCAGATCCCTTTCTTAAAATGCAAGTATGTCTTACTCTTTATACTATCCTAAGGAAAGGGTTTCCGGGGTCATTTCGTACCTATTAATTGACATATCCCTCATAAGTGGTTTCCCAAAACATCGGGACTGTTGATTTCTAGTAGCATCGAATGTGCTCTAAGTCTCAAATTTTGCAGGGAGGCTTAGATACATGTATTCCAAAATACCCAGAAAGCGTTTTGGGAAATTCCACCAGGATGGGGTTTTATTAAAATAATTAATTATTTTTAATGGGAGCCTAAGTCTAAACTTAGGGAATTAAAATAATTAAAGTATATGAATAGAACTGAGTGTGAATCTTCTAGAAAAAGATGAAGATCAAGTCAAGTTAATCTTAGCCCTTGATTATGTTTTAATCCGGGCCATTAAATTCTCAATGAGAAGGTTATAAGAGAAGGCTTGATGGGCATTTGGAAAACACATCAGAGAGAGTCCAAAGATTGATTTCTCAAGTGAGCAGCGCTGAGCAGCCAGAGAGATATTGAGTTGATTCTACACAGTGAGGGGCAAAGATAGTTTCGGTTAGAGATTTTTCCTAAGATGTGAATACATCGCAAAGAAGGCAGAGAAGAGGATGTAGAAGAGGCAGCGTAGGGGCTCCGTTGGGCAACGCAGATGCAACGCTGAGCCTCTAAAGAGATCCACAATTTTGTTGAGGATCAGTCAGATCCAGTGCCGGAGAGTCAGGTGTGAGACCAGAGGGGAAGAAGATCAACATCCAACCAGCAGAAAGACCAGCCGAAGGGAGTGACGTAGTCCCCAGCCAGTGACGCAGATCTGCACAGGGGTCAGTGCTGGATCTCCAGTGTTAGTATGAGGTCATTTTCTCACTAACTCTCTGTTAGTTATTTTCTCTGTATGGATGGCTAGTAAGGCATCCTAGATTGTATTCAAAGCTACTGCTTTATAATACAAACCCTCAACTCCTGAACCAGTTTTCCGGGGACATTTGTCAAAAAATAACGGTGTCATATGTGTGTTTGATTTCCTTTTTGCTCAGTTCTTGTTTCCGAATATTATTTTATGTAGTGAAGGTTGCAGTGTGATGTATTCAGTGTTTGTCGTAGAACAACTACAAGTAAATTGTTAAGTAATGAATAACAATTAGGTGAATATTTTCCAGTTGCTGCAATAGGATTTCAAATTTAGGAATTTCACATGGTATAAGAGCAGTGCAGGTGAAGTAAGAAAGCAGACCAGAAGAACTCAGCATTGAAGAGAAAGAGGGAGATCGAATAGCTGCGTAGGTAGCAGATCGAATCCCCAAGGTATTGCGTAGTCCAGCCCAGAAAGGGCAAGATTTGCGAGGAAGTGTTTCTCTGAGTGAGTCGACAGAGAGGTAGGAATTACCAGTTCGTGATTTGTCAGCAACAGAGGGAGTAGTGCAACAGTAGATTCAATGCAGGGCAGTTTTTCTCTGGGACACAGTTTTTTGCAGCATTTGCTGGGGCAGAAAAGTGTCAGAGGAAGGAAGAAGACACTTTTTGCGGGAATTTTTTCCTCGGTGAATTCCAAGCCAAGGAATTCTATTTCTCAGTTGCAAAGCAGCTGTAACGAGGAGTAGATCTACTAACTCCAGCAGGGAGTACGTAGGCCAGCATAGCAGCTGCAAAGAGGAGAGAGGGAGCAGTTCGACTGTTGTTGGAAGAGATGGAAACTAATGGGCTGAGAGATCAAGATCGGTTAGAGGGTTCCTCCAACTATGTGATCTAGCAGGAAAGGATCACTTGTCTATTAGATGAGCATGATCTCAAGGCCTTTATCGAGAATGTGGTAGTTGTCCCCGTAGATGCAGATCCGTTGAAAGCCTACAAGAAGAATATGGTGAAGGCTAAGTGGTTGATCCTCGACGGAGTGAGGGATCATGTAGTATGTTGCATAGCTGGCAAAGGGACTGCCAAGGAGATTTGGGATGCCTTAGCGACATTGTATCAAGGATCTTCCGAGTAGCGGAAGATGTACTTGCAGGAGAAGATGCGATCTAGGAGGATGTAGAAGGGAGAATGTATTGATCCATTCCTTGCAAAGCTTCATGAAACCCAAGATCAATTGGCAATTGTCGGATCAGCGCCTCAGGCCATGGAGATGGTTAGATTGGCCCTAAACTCAATCTCAGAAGAATGGCAAGTCTTTGTCCAGAGCATCCTAGGTAGAGAAAGGTTGCCTGATTGGGAATCGATGTGGGCCACTCTTCAGTAGGAAGAGATGAGGCGAGATATGATCAAGTGTAAAATTGATGGCAGTAGCAGCAGTGGGTCGAAGCCCAAGGAGGAGGAAGAGAATTTAGGCCTTGCATCTCAAAGGGCAACAGGAGCAGCAAAGGCAGAAAAAGGATGTCTCAAAGAGTGTTTCCGGAGTGGTGAGATGGGTCACTACATCACGCAGTGTCCTCTCAAGAAGGACAAGGATGAGAAACATGATCCACATGCTACAATTACAAGGATCGAGGAGGAGGAGTTCGCCATTATTGCACACATATCTCCAGGGGAGAATTGGGGTGATCTAGAACTGTAGTTTGAAAGAGTTGCAAATGGGCAGGATCCTTGAGGAGTCCACCTCTTGGATCAATACCTTTCTACGAGAGCCCATATCAGAAGTAGCAAGATGGACCAGTGTCAGTTGGTGCAGATGAGTGCTAGAGTGACAGTGTAGTGATTAGAGAACGCCAGAGTCTAGGCAGCGCAAAGCAGAGTTGGCAGCAGTGCAGTAAAACACAACGCAGAGTCAACAGCAGCGCAAAAGCTTCAGAGGGTCAGCACAAAGACTAGTATCAGTCAGATCTTCAGTATCAGATGCATCATGCTGAACACTTAGTTCAATATTTTGGATGTTTTTTTGCTGCAGCAGCAGTAGAGTTGCAGTGCAGATGTAGTTGGTAGCAGTATGCAAGGTCAGCAGTAGCATAGATGCAACAGAGCAGTATTTGGTGGACAACAGAGTCAGACATCAGCAACACAGAGGGAGATGTTACAAAATCAGTGTAATGCTTAAACAGGATGCATTACTAGAGCACATTCCTCGCTAAGAGTGAGTGTTGATTTCTGGTAGCATTGGATGTGCTCTAAGTCTCAAATTTTGCAGGGAGGCTTAAACACATGTATTCCAAAATACCCAGAAAGCATTTTGGGAAATTCCACCTGGATGGGGTCTTATTAAAATAATTAATTATTTTTAATGGGAGCCTAATTCTAAACTTAGGGAATTAAAATAATTAAAGTATATTAATAAAACTGGGTGTGAATATTCTAGAAAAAGATGAAGATCAAGTCAAGTTAATCTTAGCCCTTGATTATGTTTTAATTCGGGCTGTTGATTTCTCAACAAGAAGGTTGTAAGAGAAGGCTTGATGGGCATTTGGAAAACACATCAAAGAGAGTCCAGAGATCGATTTCTCAAGTGAGCAGCGCAGAGCAGCGAAAGGTATTATCGAGTTGATTTTACGCAGAGGGGCAAAGATTTTTCCAGTTGGAGATTTTTCCTGAGCCGGGAATACATCACAGAGAAGGTAGAGAAGAGGACGTAGAAGAGGCAGCGTAAGGGCTACGCTGGGCGGCGCAGAGCCACGCAGAGACAACGTTGAGCCTTTGAAGAGATCCGCAATTTTGTGAGGATCAGTCAGATCCAGTGTCGAAGAGCCGGGGTGTGCGACTAGAGGGGAAAAAGATCAACATCCAGCCAACAGAAAGACCGACCGAAGGGAGTGACACAGTCCCCAGCTAGAGTGACACAAAACTGCGTAGAGACTGCGTAGAGGCAGCGTGGGGCTTGTCAGTTCAGGGTTGGGTTAGTGCCATATTTCCAGTGTTAGTGTGAGGTCATTTTCTCACTAACTCTCTGTCAGTTATTCTCTCTGTATGGATGGCTAGTAAGGCATCCTAGAGTGTATTCAGAACTACTGCTTAATAATACAAACCCTCAGCTACTGCCCCGGTTTTCCCACATTGGGTTTTTTTGAGGACATTTGTTCAAAAATAACGGTGTCATATGTGTGTTTGATTTCCTTCTTGCTCAGTTCTTGTTTCCGAATATTATTTTATGTAGTGAAGGTTGCAGTGTGATGTATTCAATGTTTTCCGAAGAACAACTGCAAATAAATTGTTAAATAATGAATAACAATTAGGTGAATATTTTCTAGTTGCTGCAATAGGATTCCGGATCTAGGAATTTCACAAGGACTCCTCCCATCGGTGAAAGTTCGTAAAAAGCAAGGAGCCTTAGCTGTGGTGACAGTGGGCTAAGTCTCCATTGTTTCCCTTGACTTAGTAGTTGCCCTTATAGGAATACCTCTTCAGGGCTCTTGTTGGTTTGAGCGGTAACAAGGTTCTCTCTACAACCTACATTTGAGACTAACTTGAAAATAGTTGAGAGTAACGACTCACCTAGAATAGGCATTCTAAATAAAATCAACCAAGAACCTGCATCTCACTTAGTTTTAGGTGTTGCATCTCATATAATATAGTTTTTCATCCTAGCGGCAACGGTTCATCCAGTAACTTGGAATTTCATCTATATTATGCAAGTAAATAATTTGTAAAGGCACTAGTCTCACACTTAAAAATCCTAAAATCTAGTCAAGTTGTGCTAAACAATTAAACTTGCCAATTATCTTTAACTAAGTTGCTAGGCCATTCAGTTGTGTCTCCCGAACTCATCATCTCATCCATACGGGCTACCCCTCTTAGCTTGCTTTAGGGAGACAACTTAAACGGAGAGGGTCGGGATCAAAGTGACAGGCCCTGCCCTGAGCGTTGTTGCATTCTGGTATACAATTTGAGCGACAAGAACCCGCAAGCATGGTATAAACTATTTCAAAGTAATCTGAGGCTAACAACAATCATGTTGCAAGTCTCGAGACTCATCAAAGAGTTGGGAATTATCTCTCTTAAGTGGGATAGCTTCCTCACAAAATCAAGGGATTGTTGATATGTGGGAATATCCCATCATCAACAAGTGGACAACTACCAGATGGAAGTCCCGATTAGACTTGCTCTCTTTTGGGATGCTAGTTTATGACTGATGTGTGGGCTTGGTTAGCCAATGAAAAGAGGTGAAAATAAATTTGAGTTCTCCGCATTGAAGAAATTCAAATATAATCTACTGCTTAATGATCCTAAACTAATTGAATATAACCTATATCAATTATCTATGTTGGTCAGGAGCATAAACCTATTTGATAAGCAGATACAAGAAAAAAGATGGGTTATGAAGACTATAGAAAATTTTCATAAACTCAATTACTTGTTAAGCACATAAACATTATCTGTTAACCGATAAAAATTTATTTAGATAATAGACATGGAATCTTATATATAACTCATGCACTATTGATGAATCACAACAATTTATGGAAAATAATTCCTCATAAAATTGAATAAATGAAAGACTGATACAACTCGCAAAAATGCTATCACAATACCAATCATTCACATAGGTACAGACTCACCAAAAAGAGCTTTATCTTCTAAATTTATCTCTAACTGATAATAATATCTTTTCTTGAATACAAAACCTTCCAATCCCTTAAATTAGTGAAAAGGTTCGTTATATAATAATTAAAATTGAAAATAAAGTTTGTTTCATGTTTTTCTTCAGTTAATATCTAAAAATAAAAGAACAACTAATACATGTTATTCACGAGGAAATAACCTTTGCCTCAGTGGATTTATTGTTGACTTTTCTCTCTTTTTCTACCAGATATGATTGCCATAAAGTGATTTCGTTCAATTGTTGAGTGATGAGTGGAAGCCTCAAAATCTCTATATTAAGCTCACATCTGTAAAACTTCGTAGCAAACTTAACATATCTTTTTTTAACCTTGGCCATCAAAGAGGTAATTGAGCTTGAACATTCCTCAAGCTTGGAGATGAGTTCTCCAATCAAGTTGCTGACCTGTGTACTGAGCTTATTAATTTTCTTCATTCGATCATCCTTTAATTGCTTTACATCACTGAGACAAGTTACTAATGGGATTGTTTGTCCCATAAACTACACATTTGGAATCTTATATTCTTTAATGATATCTAATGCTCCATCTCATCCTTTTATGCAATTTTTGTTTGTCTCTATAATTATTTCTTGGGAGTATTCACAATTACCCAACCAGGTATCCAAAGGGATCTGGCAGTGAATATGTTCTTCAGCGTTTGACCTTGGGAGGTTTTCAGGAGCATCTTTATTTTTTACTTCCCAAACCTTGAGGTTGTTAAAATATATTTGAGCTTCTTTCTGCTCTATCAATTGAGACTTAATCTGATCAAACAATTCAGTTAATCTACAATGTTGTTGCTCAATCTCGTTCAATAGTTTTTAAAGCTCTTCTTGTAAATCAAAGAATCTGGTATAAATTAATAGTGCCTCAGCTTTGAGGCACTCAGAATTTCCTTGTTTCGTCTTCAAGCCTTCAACCCATGCTTCAAGAGTATTTGTTTGCTCTTCATATTTACTAGAGAGTTGTTTCATCTGTGCATCTTGTTTTTGTTGAAGGTCAAAGCTGTTTTGAAGGATCCTCTTTGATAGAATATCTTTCCCTTTCACGGACATCCTTCTCTCTACAGCATTTGCATTATATGTCTGAGTGAGTTGACTGACCTGTTGCTTATATCCTTCAGCTAATTCCATTTCTCTGTTTTTGAATTGACTTGCAGCTCCAAGATTCGTTATTTCTCCTTTTTCAATTGAGTGGTTAGTTTTCTTACTAACCACCTATTTGCATGTACAAATGCATCTAAAGCATCTATTGTTTCTTCAGTAAACTCTTCATCGTTTATATGAGCAGCATTCCATAACATGATTGATCCCTGGGATGACTCTTTAGGTTGTTCCATTTTTCTTTCCTTACCTCTTGCCCTAGCAATGGTTTTTTTTTTTGGGTATTGAAAACATAACTGCTTAGATGGGTTACAGTATCCTCCATAGGTGGTAGAGTGAGTAAGTCCATAAGAGTAGATAATGGCTTGCTAGGGATAACACTAATTGGGTTAGTATCTGTTACCTGCTAAGATGTACCTAGCAGGAAATGGAGACTCCATGGCCCAATGGACAAGGCACTAGTCAAAATTTTCAAGTTCAGAAGTTCAACAGGGATATTTTGCCCCTTCTTCTCTCTCTATTCTTTTATCTTTTTTTCTCTTCTTTCTCTATGCAAATTTCGTACACCCAAGGGGGGGGGGGGGGCGCAGGGTGAGGGTTGTAAAAAATGTACTAGCATGATGAAGTTATGTAAAAGACTTAGACCCTTGGGACCTGGTTACTAAGGAAGCTACTCCACAATGTTTTTTTTTCACTTAATTAATTATTTCCACTTTTTAGCGATAAAGAATTAATTGAGTGTGTTCACTCACAACTTCCAAAGTTGGAGTGCTTCTTAATAACTAGGTCTTGACTGTGTTTTCTAAGTATATGGTCAGTGTATATTACCATGCTAGGCATTATCTCAAGTCTCGCAGAATTGCATTAGGTTTTTATAGGAATTTTTAATAATTAAAAATTTCTCGTAGAATGGGAATTTTTAATAAATTTTTATGTAACAATTAAAAAAGTGGTACTAGGAAGACTTGTATGGTATGAGTACTTGATTTTCATGCTTAGAGTACCAACATTATCCTAGTACCCACTTTGCGGTGGAAAATATTAAATTTTCCTCGTGAGAAATCACTTTTACTCAAAATGTGAGCAAAAATACATGAAAAATCATGAGATTAAATAACTGGGAACATATTAAAAACATGTTTCTAGTCAACTGGCTCTCTCAATCGGTTAAGTGAAGTGACTAAGGACTCAAGGATCAATCAAGTCATAAAGGAGGTCGAGTTAGAGGCCTACATGGTGGGCGGAGTTTGCTCATTAGTGAAGGCCGAGTTAGGCTGCCAGCAAGTGTGAGTTAAAGGTGGCTGAGTTGCCTCAATTGTGGGTGCCGAGTTTCACACTTGAGTGAGGTCAAGTGAGGTGTCAAGTGAAAGTTGAGTTGAGTAGGGCATGTGGCAATGCTACTCCCACTCCCTCTACATGTGCTTCCACTTGGATCTACGTATTATCTCAAGGAGCCTACGCTTCACCTCTTTGGGAAACTAGCATGGACACTTCAAGCTTGAGTTTGATGCCTTGGGTTTGCCAATTCTTAGGATTCCCACTTCTCTTGGGATCTTCTCCCTTCTCTTTCTATAAATTGGAGCTTCTTCTTCTTGTTCATGGTAGTGTTGGAAGAGGTAGACTCTTGGGGAATTGTTGCTATTGTATTGTTCCATCTTTTGATTAATAAAAGAAGGCTTTGGAGGCTCATGGTGCTTTGAATCTTGTGTGGTTGCTTGGAGTATGATGGAGGTATACTTATTTCAATTGTTTTGCTTGAAGATTATTGTTGTTATAGGCCTTTGAAAAGGTGTTGTTACCCAATAGGAATAGACTTTCAAATTCGGATATTTGCTAGTCTATTTCTTTTCTTACACTTTGAAATCATAAATTATATGTATGTCTTGGTCGACTGACATATTTTCATGATTTCGTGTGGGGAGCACCTATCTACTAACAATTTTTCTTGGCAAATATCTTAAGGAATAGTAGGTACCTCAAAGCTTGAAGATTGGAAACCTCCTCGGTCGGAGTATTCATCTTCAACATACAAAATAAGCTCATTCCCACCTTGCACCAAGATAAATCTCCAAAGGCTTTGAAGATTTTTCCAACACCTTGTCTTCTCTTCTTACTCAAACTCTACAAAAAAAAATGAGCTAATATTGTTTGAATATAGCATTTGAATCCTTTAACTTGCTGCTTTCCTGACAACAGTAAAATCAGCCAAACAAAGTCGACTTAGTTGGATTTTCCTAGTTGTTGTAGAATAGAAACTTGTCATTTTCATTCTAGCATTTCACTTGGTATTTTTTGGGTTTTGTCAATTAAAATTTGTGAGTGTTCCAAATCATTTTTGGACACATTTTACTCTTGTTTGCTTGTTGTTTTTTAGCAGGTCAGCACATTTACAAGGGGAGGTGCTGCCAAAATTTGGTCAAATTGAAGCATTAAATTACTTGGAAGGAACTTCACACAACTCCCTTTCTAGAACAAGGAGTTTTACCACCGTTGCAACTTCAAAATACCATTCTTCTCCCTTTATTCATAAGGGATACCATCACCATCTAAGCATTGTAATCTTGAGGGAGCTAGGAGAGTCTCCTAGGCATCCCAATCCCCCTACCCAGCGAGGGTCTCTTGTGTTTTGTGTTTCATTTTCATGGTGTGTTTATTGGGCTTAAAATTAACTTAACATCACAAAACATCAAAGTAAATTTCAATTTCATAGGTTAGATTTCATTATATGCTTTAGATTAGATTTCAATTTTGCAAAAGTAACAAACCCCATCAAACTCTATCATGCTCTCTGTCATTGCAAACCTAGTGACTAGAAAAAGCTTGTTGGTTGATTTAGTTTAATTAGTGAAACCACTTTATCCTTATAGTGATATTGGAGGAAAAGTAAAGGTTGACTAGTGAAATAAGGATAGGAGCTTGTTTCTCCATATTGTTGGATCTCCTTGCAACTGGTTGAGTTGTGAAATTAGGGGAGTACTCATTGAAGCGAAGGTTCCTCCCATTGGATCTCCTTGCAACCATCTCTACCTTATTCAAAGGATAAATATGAAAGGGGAAACACACCTTAGATTAATTTTATTTTTTTGCAATCACACATCTCTATTGTGCACACACTTACTAATAAATCTAAATCCATGTGAAATCTCACTTAATAAAATTTACCAAGAGCAATTTTCACAACATTGTTGCAACACACATCATTTGGCTACAATCTCACTTGATTTACTTTCAGTCACAAGCATTTACATTTCGAAATTTACTTTTAAGCAATTTCATTTACATTTTGGCAATTTATTTCGAAGCATAAGCATTCATTTTTGGCACTGGTCTTATCATTATCTCATTTTCTTATGAATGGTTATTTATGCGCTTGTGATTATATCATTTACTTGTGAATTGTATTTACATATTCTTAAGTTATATGTTGCAATGGTTAAATGTATCTTTTGGTGAAATAAGTTAACTCCTAGAATATCTCTTAATTTCTATAGCTTAATTGATCCTTTGTTATTTACATAGGGATTACCCCCCTTGGCTTCGTTAGGAGTTAGCCTAGACGAAGGAGTTGAGATTTGAATGACAACTACTCAGCTCGAGACTCGCCCCCAAGGCTACACTTATTGGATTAAATATTTCTTGCACGTTAGCCCAAGGTGTGGATTAAGCGGCAACAATATCAATTGTGGAGAATGTAATCTGGGATGTTGAACCTGTAGGCCCTATGTCTTGTGTAGGTCCCCTGTAATATTTGTTTGAGTTGGTTTAGAAGGAGTTTGATAAATTTATCCTTTTGAACATCATTAGATATGTCTTTTCTTTCTTTGTTCTGTTTTCGTTGGCTTACGTCTCCCGTGTTTTATCCAATACTTGCTCCTTGTGTACCTATTCTTTCTATATATTTTCTTGTTCTTGTTCTACTTTCTCCTTCTCTTGCATTTCCTTTTCCAGTTCCTCTTCTTGATATTTTTCTACTTCTTAATGCTGTTTTCTAGTATCTTCATCATTGTCTTTGCTCTATTCTTCATTGCCTCCATTATTTGCCTTAGTTTGCTCACCATTTTTCTATTGATATATTTGTTTGCTTTGAAAGGCAGTCTTGTTTGTTAACGTTGATTCTACTTGGTCATTAACAGAGTCTAGAGTATCTCCACAAGTTCTAGCTCTCTCTCTTAGAAATGATTTTTTCCTATTTAGTCAAAACGTAAAAAATTTAGATACTTTTGAGGAATTTTGGATTTCCTCAAACCTTTTAGTGATTTCTTCATAGTTCATAGACCCTTGGAAAATCATATCAAAAGAAGAATGTTAATGACGATAATTTTTGAATCTCACTATAGAACATTGTCTTTTGATTATGCTCGTGGGATCATGTCTCTTAAGTGTTCCTTGAGCTAACTAGATGTCTTCAAGTTGTTGTGCCTCCTTCATGAAATGTTGAATATTTGACAATGAATAAATTCCTATTAGAAGGGTAAAAGTGGGCCAAATCCTTTTTTGATTTTTTGCTAAAATGGATGTAATACCAGTGGCCACAATTTGATAAGCAATCTCCTTGACAACTAACCTCTTTAGAACGTATTTAGGAAGAAGGCCAGGAGATGCCTCACAACCATATATTCTGATGTATGAAAATTCATCATTCACATACCAGTCCCTATTTTTTTTAATTCCATGCATAGATTCTTAGCAAAATATGGGAGGTAGTTTCTCTTTTAGAAAGAAATGCAAAGGAATTACAAAGTTGTCATAGATGTCAAAATATAAATTCCTACATTATAATTCCCACAATTTTGAACAATATAAGTGTATGGGCTCTTGAGTTGGATACCAATGCCAATTCATCGATGAAAAAGGAGTTATGTAACAAACTACATCTACAAGATAGACTGACATAAAGAACCGCCAAGGTCCTGGTGGTACCTCTTGGGACCTTCTGAGTTCTCTTTGAATATTAGCTAAAAGAATATGAGCCCAGTTAAATCTAGTTCTTTTTGAATGACCTGGTGAATGAGTGGAACCCATTCTAACCTAAATTTTTGAGCATTAACTTCCCCATACAGGCGACACATTATAGTAGCTGAAAACATCCGAGGTATTTTCAACTATTGAATATGATACAATTTATCTTGTCTAGTTTTGAAAGAATCAAAATCATACCACCAATCTTTTATTAATTGAGGCATTGTGGTTTCTACTTCAACTACTTCTTTGGATACAAATTTGTCAAGAAATTATTTGTCTAGACTTTCTTCTGGAGGGTCAAATTTATACATACGGTAAATATCTTCAGGTTTGAATGAACCTACAATGTGTTGAGAAGAATTGACAATCATACGAGTTTTAACATCAAAACGGGCTATCATCTTTGTAGCATGTCATAATACGACAAAATGGTTGGTTGGGAAGTGATCTTGTGCGGGCCTAACCACTGAGTTAGTCTGGTCCTCAAAATTTTCTTGCTCTAGATATTTATAAATTTTGTTCCATTCTAGGCAGTTATTGACCCGAAAGTTATGTGAAGTATCCAAGAAGAAGGTCGAGTTAGGTTTTTTTTTCGCCTTCCTCTTCCAATTGAACCTATTCACCCTTCCCTTTCTTCGTCATATTATTTGTTCAAATTTGTGTTTTGAAAAAATATACCATTGTCAAAATGAAATCAACATATGGAATCATTTTTCAGCTAAAATTCATATTAATGAGAGCAGTACTTTGTGAATTCTTTATGTTATCCTCCAACAATAGGAAATAGTAAAAGATTTTTTTGACAAAATTAGAATGAATTTAAAGAACTAGAATGAAGTAAGAAATACGCCCAAATTCGTTTAAACAAAGTTTTCATGACCAATTTTAATTATGAAGGGATTAATTGAATTCACAACTTGCACATTAAAATTCAAATTTCCCTATAGTTTAATGTAGACATGACCACTTCCAAAATTCAAAATTCTTGTGAGAAATCCTATATTGTTGTTAATCAGGGTATCACATGTCGGGAATTACATCAAACAACCATCAATACAAACTCTCGATATTAATACATGTCGCTAATATTTTCCAACTAAAAGGGAACTTTTGTCAAACATCTACAGTGTATTGACTTTCAGCTATCGGGATGTCAGTATTGGCTATTGGGCGATCAAATGACGAGGTTTTGGAAATGAGGTATTAGGAGATTAGGGTATTGACTTATGGGCTTTTCTCTCTATACTGAAAAAACTCAATAATGATTGGTATCTGTTAAACAAATTCTTGTCAGGTGGCATAAGAACTCATAAGAAAAAATGTTATAAGTTTATTGGGATTTCGGGAAATTGGGGTATCGGGTATTTTCTTAACAATGCACATTATGTAATCTGTAACATTAATGAAACTCAATAAGTGTTGGAAACTGATGGACATGTTGCCGAAAAATGTAGCAAGCTTTGGAGAGGGAAACCCTACAAGGCATAAACTAGACCAATAGACAACAATGGGGTAGTGGCCCATTGTCACCATAGCCAAAACCCCCTGCTTTTTATGAACTTTCACCGATGCGAGGAGTCCCGGTATGAGAGAGATCACCTAAGATCAATATTCTAATATTGATGAACGAGGTGACCTAAGTAGGATCTCAAGAGGAAAGGCACAACTTGGGTCCAAGGCTTCACAAAGAAGCAATTCACTTTCTATGATGAGACCTAGGAAAGAAGGCACATGACTTAAGGTTTGATAAATTTGATAAGTGTTAGAGCTTTCAAAGGTCAAGGCTAAGGGAAAAGGTTTCCAACAATGTGTACTACTGATGCCAAGGCTCATGAAACCTTTAGGAAAGCCCTTAAGTTGAAGCAAGGAAAAACTAGGGTTTCCCTCTTGGGAAAAAAACTAGGGCAAGGAAGTTTATGGATGAAATTAAAGTGGAGGCCCACTGTTGAAGATTGCAACAAGAAACAGTGAAGGAGGCATCCTGAAACATCATTCTTGATCCTAGTTGGAAAATGATCACCTAAACTAGGTGGGGCCCACACAGGTGATTTTTGGCGCAAAGTCTATTTTTAGACTATGTTTATTTTTAGACATGTCGATCATATTCTATAAGTTGCAAGATTCTATTTGTGGATGGTTGGTCAAGTTGGAAAAATAGATGGACTTCTATTTTTAGACATATTGGGCGGAGTCTATTTTTAGACTTCCAGTCTAAAAATAGATATGTCGAATATTATTAGCTCTTAATAATATTTGGACTCTAAAAAATATCTTATTCTCTTGGAACACTTCAGTTAAGTGCACAGATGTGGCACAGGAGCTGACAGAAGGAATTACACTATTCGTCAGGGAAGAATCAGAGCTATTGCATGGAGGATCAAATAGAACTCATGTGACAGAGTTTGTGATGTCAAATTTAACTCAAGCGTAATAGGAGGTTGAATCCAGATCTAGTCTAACTGATTGATACACTAGTGAGAGTGGTGTGAATTAATTAATAATTAATTCACTAAATATTAACTCATTAATCAACTGAAGAATACATCAGTTAACTATAGTGCATGGATAGTTTAGTGGAGACCAGTGGAGAGATAGGTGAAAAGGCAAGATGGACTATCTGTTGTGACTATAGTGATGCATGAATTGCATCTATATATACATTGGAGTTGCCAATGATAATAACGCAGTCAATGAGAGTGGGATTACATTGAATTGGTCTTTGTAATCAACTTGGATTGCGCAGTGGAGGCAGGCTAGCAGGTGGCAAAGATCGGTGCATGGATTTGCAAGATTAGGCCTGTGTAGTGTATGACAGTTGTACTGTACTGAGAGCTTGTGATAAGCTTTGTATGTTTGTATGATATTGTCATATGATCTCCATGATACATAATATGATAGTTGGGGTTTTTAGCTTCAGGATTTCCCGGTAAACAATTGTGTTATGTGTGTTTTTATTGCTTCATGTGTTTTGCAATTGTTGATTAAATTTCCGCAAGAATTATAGTGGAAGGATTCTGTATTTTGCAAGAAGATAAATATTGTTAGATCAGGAGAGTCCGGATATATACATGCATATTGTATATAATTTCTACACCCACCAAAAGGATACATCTTGTGGCAAATATTATCCCCTTGATGTTTAAACTTTAGGCTCTCCAACCACCAAAACTCTACTTTCATAGGGATTTTCCCCAAGCCCTAGTTTCCTAGCTTGGCCTTGAAAGAGTCAAACTAGGAGAGAGAAAATATGGATAAAAATAGAGTTTGATCACCAACCAATTAGACTAGTCCCTTGTACCTTGGGAATGTGGAGTCTAGGATGAGATAGATTTGCCAAAAATGTTTCTCAGGAGGCCGAAATTTGATGCCCTAGCAATGAAATTTCAAGCATCTACCTATGCAATGGAAAAATGGATTTTCATGGGAAAGCTTCTAGGAGTTCACCACTGGGACAATTCATTACATGTTATGTATGAGTAATGCATGCAACATTCATATAGATAGAAATTCAATTAATCTTCAACAAATTAGCGTACAATTTAGCATAACCTAGAATAAATTATTCCATACATTACACATAAAGAAAAGGATACTCAAGAATTAAGAGTAGACACATAATAGAAGAGCCTTGACACACTTACAACTAAACACTCACCACGCACACCCCCCTTGCTTTGCGAAAGTAGATCTGCACTCCTCTCTCCTGTTGACAACTAGAGCCAAGGTAGATAGTTAAGAATTCAACAACCAAGCCTTTATTTTGGATGGGACTCCTACACCAAACGGTGAGGTTTAATTGAGGCTTCATATCGCGGAGATCCCCTTAATGTTGGCAGGTCCAGTACCATCAACACATCCTTCCGTAGGGGCCATGATAATCTTCTTTGTATCATTCCAATTTTATCGAACATCTTTGAAGAGATAAAGGTTTTGACTGTGTATTCCATATTTTAGGGAAATTATGTATAATGAAAAATTCGTTCATATCTTTCACTTTATTATCAAAGAACACTTATTTAAACTCCCTCACATATGCAACAATGTACCACGTTGGGTATTCTCTTTTGCTAAAAATATATAATATATTTATGGAACATATAAGACAAAAAAATTAATTTTATTAATGTCCAACAAATGTTTACAAGGTTGTCAATGGAATTGCTAAGTATAATAGTATCAATGCACAGTGAGGGTGTAGAGGGCTACTCATATGAAAAGACAAAAATAAAATCTTGTCTAATATTTAAAATTGAATAACTAGAAAAACGTTAAACTCTCACATATGCAACAATTAATGTTGGGTATTCTCTTTTATTGCAAATATATAATATATTTATGTAACATATAAGATAAGAAAAAATACTTTTTATTAATGTTTAACAAATGTTTACAAATAGGTCAATGGGATTGCTAAGTCAAATATTATCAATATATTCTGAGGGCCCAGAGGGCCGCTCATATAAAAAGACAAAAATAAAATCTAGTGCAAGATTTAAAATTTAATCACGAGAAAAAAATGATGGAAAAATTGAAGTGATACAAGAATTGTTGAGGGCGGTGACAACATCCTAGAAGGATGCTTTGGAAGGGGGTACAATGTGAGGAGAAGAAACCTCAATGTCCACAATACTTTTCTATTGAAGATGAGGAGGAAACAATGTAGTCTTGTGGGCTTTCCACCTATTTATGTGTCTCTCCTATTTGAGTTTCAAGGTAAGAAGCTTGTGATAGAGAGCTAAATTGAAGCATTGAAAGAAGAGCTAAGTTGAAGTGTAATTTGTTGTCTTAAGGGTATTATTAGATGTCGTTGTTTGGTAGCAAAAGGACTATTGTCTTGAGATTTGAGTCAATAGCTTTGCGAGGGTCTCATTAGATGGGGCAAGAGACCCATGAGGTCTCATGATTGTCAACCATATAGGAGTGATATTGCTAGATGTTGGACCCATGTTGTACTTATTTGTTGGCAACATAAAAAAGATGGATGTAATCCTATAAGTGATGTTTGGTTTGGTTAGTGAGTTGGCCTAACCATGCAATAATGAAGACCTAATGCCTCCCTCATAAACAAGGCCAAACACTATTGGTCTAAGGACTAGAAAAAGGTGGAGAGGAAGTTCTGAAACTCTTTGGAGAGGTAATGGAATTGTCCTTGTATATTGTAGTAGATGAGGCACTAGAAAAACAATACCCTTCTTTGTCTTAATCTTTTGTATATGATATAATTGGCATTTTCTATCCTCTACTGGGATTCAGTTCTCATCATTAGCTCAAAGCATACGTGAATTGAAACAAAATTGACCCAAAGGATCCTAAGCATGTGTAACCAATATCGTAGCATGAGAAGGGTCAAACAATGAGACAATCTCTCAACATTAGGAGGTGCTTGTGTAAAATGGCATTTTGGGCCTTACGTCCCTTGGTTAGGTCAAGCCAAGTGAACTAGACAAATTGCCTTTAACTGCCATATTTGATAATCATGTCCATCTCATGCTTGTTTGGTAGGAAACATTCAAGGCATGCAAAGAATACTTGAATGGAGTGAGGTGGTCCTAGACAAATTGCCTTTAACTGCCATATTTGATAATCATGTTCATCTCTTGCTTGTTTGGTAGGAAACATTCAAGGCATGCAAAGAATACTTGAATGGAGGGAGGTGGTCCAATGAGATGTGCCCGTTAACCATAGAAGGAATGAAACCTTTGAAAACTGACAATGTTGAACTTTCCCTGTATGTTTGTTCAAGGCAATGGCCTTTGAGGAGCAATAAATAAGATAAAGATAATGGTCCTTATTAGTGATTGAGTTAAGAAAACTTTGAATATGATATAACGTAAAAGTTAGTTTGAAAATGGTCTTGAGTTGAAATCAATGATCTACAAACTTAACTCTAATATTGACATGGGGAATTGCTCTTTTACTCACAAACATGCATCAAAGCATGATGGTTTATACACTCTCCATCTTAACCCATTTGGATAAGCACAATGGTCCTCATACTTCTAAACTATATAAGCATAAGTTAATTGAAGTCTATGAAATCTATTTTGGATGATATACTTGAAAATGGTTCTAGAAATACTAACACTAGAGAAATTGATTTGTACCATTTATTGATCCAAAGTCGGAGGGCCTTTATCAACTCATGAGACCTTCAAAACTAATGCCAAATATATATAACTTATAATAATATATTATATATCATATACTTATTAACTATCAAAATATTATGTATTTATTTATTTTACAATATAAAAATTCACCTCTTTTAGCAAAGTTTTATTACGTCGTCAATTTTCAATCGAATAGGAAAGGCTATGGGCAAAATATCTAATGTGTAATTTGAACGAAAGTGGATAAAACGAATGGGTAATGTGTAATTTCAACGCTATGTAGGCTGGCTTCTACTCTCTGAAGCTTTTCAACGATTGTTACTAACTATTTGGCATGTGTTATTTCATTAAGCATACTTGATGTAGAAAATTGATAGGATATGTCACTTTTTGATTAAGTTCCATTTCAAAACTGAGCCTTGTTCATACTTGTGCGTCTGACACGATTTTTTTTTAATTTACTCATGAAGGTGAATTGAACCGTCAGGTCAGATCCAAGCCGATCCAAGCCGATCAGTCCGAGTGAGTTTGACTCAAACCCGAGATCAAATGCAAGGTAAATTTACTTCACGAGTCTCGCTTACGAATGCCTGTTTTCCTAGATTTTAGAATCTAGAACCATTGTTTTCCTAACTGGATTTTAGAAGCGAGAACTATCAAACTTGTTTTCCAATTTTTAATTTGTTTAATTTAAAGTGTATTTTTAGTAGTTAAGTGGGAAAAATAAAAGAAAAAAGATTATAAAAAAAATCCAAAGAAGTTTGCAGATAGGATGTTTTATTTGTATCAGGTTGTTTTATTTTTTTCCATGTTTATATAAATTTAAAGTTAGGATTATTTATGAGTTCAGTTTTGATTTAAATTCATTTTCTCTAAACATAGATTTAAGGTTAGGATTCTTTATGAGTTCAGTTTTGATATAGATTCATCTTCTCTTATTGTAATTGATGTAAATGTTTCAATTTTGAATGTAAATATCATTTTTATAATACAAATTTGATAAGAGTTTAATATATATATCAAATATATCGAAAGTTCTATTATGATTTAAGTTTTGTCATGTGAATAGAAGTTATTCTAGCTCTTGAATTTGTGCCTCCCTTCAGGTTTTGTACTGCAACTTGATCTGATCACGATTGAATGTATAACAGTGTTGCATGGGGACGCGTCTCTAGGGTGGGGGACGCGCTTCCTCGCTCTCCCATGCTCTCGAGACGGGGAAATTCCCGGGGAAACGTTTTTCCACATCCCCTCTTTTGGGGAATCTCGGGGAAATTCCAGGGGGACTTTTTCTTGGTGACGAAAAGTGTCCCCACGTCCCCCCAAAGTTTTTTGCTAATAACAATTAAAAACATAAAAAAATTACATATTTTAATATAATTAAAAAAATGAAAAAAAAAACTAAAGGATAAATTAAAACTTTAAAACATAATCATTCACATTTCTCATTCACTTCTTATCAATGTTCCACCAAGTCCCCTGGAGGTGGGAGCGAGGGGGCGAGGGAGCGCGGGAGCGGCCTATGCAAAAGCTCCCTACCAATTTTCAGGAAACATGGGGGGACGTCGGGGTCATAAAAATTATAAAATTTAATATTTATAATGTAACTATATTTTTGCAAGGAATGTATATATAGTCATCATACACCTGCATCATGAAAGATAAATCATAAATGATAAAATTACAAATCGATGAATGATGAATCATATAATTGAAACAAATTTAAAAGTTAAAAGTTAAAACATACATCATACAATCATGCATGTAAGATTGTAAGTTTGTAACTATATAATCATTAATGTAACTACTAACAATGTACAACGAAAATAAATTTTAAGATATCATATGACATATTGTATCAATATTCAAAATAGAGTTTAAACTAAAGTTTACAACTCAAGTCCGAAACATAAAACTTAAACACAAATAAGTTATGTCTGAAACATAAAACATAAAAAATAACATATGAATATCAAATGATATCATCATAATGATAAATGAGCATAAATGCTCAAGTTAATGCCCCACTAGTCTCTGCATCCAACTTCTGCACGAATATATCAGGATCAACCATGTCACCATCTGAATCAGAATCACTTGGATTCTCAAACATGCTAAGTGGCACATCAACTTTTAACACGAAACCATAAACTAAAAGGGGCGGTGAGGGGACGTGAGGGGGCGTGAAGGGGGGTGTGAGGGGGCGTGAGGGGGCGTGAAAGGGGGTGTGCGGGGGCGTGATGGGGCATGAGGGAAACGTCCCCTAGAAGTCCCCAAGACCCCGGAGCGCGAGGGGGCGAGGAATCTAGACCCCTAGGTGGGGGGCGAGACCCCGTGTAACACTGCTTCTTATTAACCCTATGATTTTAACTTGCACCCGACATTTTCCTTCTACTGCCGTTCGACATTTTACCTTGCCATTCGAGATTTTCCTATTGTCATCGCTCTACATTTTCCATCTCCAATTTGTTGTAATTCAGATTTACCATCCACTGGGGCCTGAGACATTTGGAGCTGCGACTTTCATTTTGTGTCTTGGAGCTGCCAGATTGGAGCTACGATTTTCATTTTGTGACTTGGAGCCACCGAATTGGAGTTGTGATTTATTATTTATGACTTTTTGAGAAATTTACTAGTATTTCACTATTTTCTATGTTCACTTTTAGTTTAGTATTCTATGGCTATTTTAGACTTCAACATAATGTCATTGTCATATTACGAATTTATTTTCTTTGTGCATTGTGTAATTTCAATTGTCAGAATTTAATTTAGATGTACCTTGCATAATATTAATGCCCATTGCCAAATGATGAATTTAGATGGAACATTGCACAATGTCAAATGATGGATTCAATTTAGTAATTTACTTTTAGATTTACAATTTTACATTTGATGATTGCAGAAATGTCAAATGATAATTATGATTCATACTAGTCTAATATGAAATGATGATCGTAATTTGATGTAAATATCATAATTATTAAGGTTTACTATTTACTAACTTATTTATTGACATATTGGTGGGATTTTATTTTTATTTTTATATATTAAATTTTTAATAACTTTATAATTTTTATGACTATGATGTACCCCGTTTCCCTGAAATTTCCCTAAATTTTGGGGTTGCTTATATACATCCCCCTTGTGCATATCCCCACTGTTAGAGAAATGGCAGTTAATTGGTTTCGCTTATCATGACATTATCTTGTGATTATTATTATGTGTTTTTGTTATTTATCTTTTCTTTTCATTAAGACTAATGCCAAACAAACAGAAGAGGACAGAAGATGTAGGCATGCTGCCAGGGAAAAACCCCATTCTTTGGAGAAACCCCAGTCAAAATGATTTCTTCAATAGGTTTAAGATGAGACAACCAAGACCCTTGGACTATGGACTTCCTCCATCAAGTCATCCCTTCACTGTGTTAGCACCAAGATCTCCATGACACCGAGATCTCCTTTGCTTGCATCGAAACTTCATCCTCATTACCTTGACCGAGATTGAGATAGAAACATAGCACTGAGCATCATAGCAACATAACAACAAGCATCATTATAGTACTGAGCATCATGACTGAGATCACCAAGCATCATTATAGCATTAGGCATCATAACTGAGATCGCTGAGCATCATAATGAGATCACATCATAACACTGAACATCATGGCTGAGATAACATCACAAATAACATCATATCACTGATTTTGTGGTAGATATTTGTTGACACCGAGACGTTATCTTGTTGTAGCATCTCTGAAATATATATAATATGAAAGTAACCCAATTCTGAAATAAGTCCGAGACCTTATCCTTCTATGATGATGATCTGAACTGCAGTCCTTTCTGTTATCCAAAATTTCAGAGATATCCGAAATCCTGTGGTAGAAATGTGAAACCATAGCCTCGTATATATAGTTGTTTGTCATAGTTATTGAGCCAACATGATAGTGTGAAGTGTTATGTCTTGATTTGAGCCAGCTTGAAGACTGATTAAGCCCGACTTAAGGAGGCAACTTTGATGACTTGTATCACTTGACTTGAGGGTTGTCTTTGATGTAGATTTTTGCTGAAGAGACCGAGGATGATGACCTTGAAGAAGATGACTTGATGGAGGAGCCTTTTGACAACCTAATGTTACATGATTTAAAATC
This sequence comes from Pinus albicaulis, assembly GCA_034641835.2. Classification (NCBI taxonomy): domain Eukaryota; kingdom Viridiplantae; phylum Streptophyta; class Pinopsida; order Pinales; family Pinaceae; genus Pinus; species Pinus albicaulis. The sequence goes on from CM076573.1 coordinate 950,658,671, forward strand.
CCAAAAAATGGATCAATTTAAATCTGTAATAACTAACCTAGAAGTCCACAATTGAGACCTTAATTTAAATATGACCCAAGCATGAAAACCATGCTTTAATAATTCCTTTAATAATAATAATAAATTCTTTTTACAAATACATTAATAATGAAGACCGAACCTAGTTACATTCTTCAACACTCCCTCTTAACTAGGGAGGTATTCATATATAAAAGAAGTACATGGAAGATCTCACTTTATCTATGAAGAAGTTTAGGCACCGCAATGCCATGCCCTAAAACTAACTGAGTGGGACTAAGATGGACTAAAACTTTCAGCCACTCTAGGTACCATCAAGCTTACTTGCTAACCATCAACCCAGGGATCCAGGTGCATAATGCAAGGTCAGAGCTCTATGACCAGCACCACCCTCCTCTACTTCGGAAACTAGACATCAACACATAGGCCGACTAGATGTCCTCCCAGGAAATTTGTCTTACACACAAAGTCTCAACACACCTGATTGTTCAAATTAGTAACAAAAAATCTCTGTCGATCAAACATATCGATAATAACAAGCATGTAAAACATGCTACCCGAGAGATTTACTTGTACCAACACAACCCCAATCAACAATATAAATACATAATCAAAGCAAACCTTCAGGGTTTCGATGTTGCCCTTCAAATAATCTCAATAGGTCTATCAATTGAATCTTTGAGAGAAGATTCCTTTTCCTACTTCACATGTGGCAACATTTCTTCCAGTATATATTCTCCAATCAAGACTTTTGTTGTGCCCTCCCTCTTAACCAAGGAGAGTTCTGATCATATCAACTTCTCTTACGGACTTCTTCACTAATATGATGTACCTGCATAACTTAGACAACAAGTACAACCAATTTTGTGAAGCATGAAGTTAGTCATAACAAAAACTTTATAGGAAGCATTTATACTTTTCATAATCAACAAGAGACTATACTTCAACACTTCAATCATCTAGTCCAGGTTTGATACAAACCCTAAATCATATCAGCAATCAAGATAACAAAAGATTAGATAATTTTCGGAAACCATAAGCCTTAGTCTATCTACTAGAGTTTTATATAAACCCTAGATTTCATGTAATCAAGTCAAATTCAACATGTATAACATTATTTAGGGTTTTATGTAAACCCTAGATTTCAATCAAAACACATCATAAATGACTTCTACTAGGGTTCGATGTGAACCCTAGATTTTCCATCTATAAATTCTCAGCAAACATTATATAGATGCATACTAGAGAATTTAACCATTACTAGAGCTTAGATGTAAAACCCTAGACTCTTCAAACATCACCCTAGAACTCCAAACTTTGACTAGGGCTTGTTTCCAAACCCTAGGACTTACGACCATTAGAAAAATTGGTCAACACATACATGTAGGAGATGCATAAGCATATCATTTAGACAATATTTAATATATCATACATACATTGACATAGACTAAGCTAGGGATTCAATTAAAGAAATATATATCTAGGGTGTCATTCCTAGGACTTTTCATAACAAGGATTTTGCTTGTCGGCCTAACCAAAACCTAGGGTTTCAGTTCATGTCAAAGCAAACCCTTATTTTATCAAAACTTCAAAGGTTTAAGATTTTGAGCAACACCATTTCAACCCTAATAAGTTAGAGTTTCCATGATCATATCAAAATCCCAAACACGACATTATCAATATAGCTCTAGGTAGGTTTAGGGTTTCACACATTATCAACATACCCTTAGGTTAGGGTTTTTCCAGAGAACCTCTTAGGGTTCCTTTTATGTAGACAATTAGAGATGTATAAGGTGGGTTGATTCATTAGATGATGAATCACCCCAAACAAGAATCTTTTAAGATTCAAGAGAGCTAGTCATAACAAATGTTAGTTGTGTAGAATGGATTTGCCAAAGAGAATTAAAAAAGCTTTATAATTTAAGGCATACCTTTGTTTCTCAACAAAACTTCTTGTGATGCCTTCCTTCATACTCCTTGATCATTACAAGTGTAAGTCATGGTATTCTATACCTGTAATACATACTCTCAAGAAAAATCATGTGATAAGAGCATAACTTAATTTATCAAGTTAGATCTTTTATACAACCATGAGAGATGGAATTCTAATTTATCTAGGATCAATTTAATTTGACAACAAGACATTTATTTTATATCTAGAATACTTTGTAAACCCTAGAGGGAGAGGATTAAGATTCTAATGGTATATTTCTAACCTTAGACAAGATAGAAACAAGGATTATAGAAATTCAAATGCTTATATATATACCTTGTGATTTCATACCTTTAGTTTGTAGCATCAATACTTGGTTCCTTGCACTTTAGATCTTTAGGGAGATCTTTCTTCTTAGTAGCTTCCTTGCAGTATCAACTTCATTTTACATAGGACAAACTTTGGATTTCTTTCGAACTCAATACTTCTAGCATTTGTAGATACCTTAGATATTTATGTAGGCAACTATTTTGAGATCCTTGAATGTATTTCTTCACTGTATAATCTTTGAATTCTTATCATTGTACTAAGGTCAATGTGATACCACCGAACTAAAATGGCACCATTCTCACCGAACTAAAATGGCACCGAACCGATGAGACCCTTCTCATTGTGGTAGCACTGAGTTAGGGCGAGACTGTGGTATCATCAAAGGTCGAGATTGTGGTAATATCATTGAAACAATTCTGAACCTAAGCACTGTGATTTTATTTCTATAATGGCAAAAATTGTAACTTGTGAATTCTTGTGGAGGTATCAATACTTTATTTATGTCACTGAGACCTTAACAGTGGTAACACTGCAACATTGACATTGTGGTACTGTGGTAAAGCTTAATCACCTAAGTCTTTTCCACTGTAATGTCATTGAACCACTTGGTAATATTTCTGAGCCTGAACATTGTTATATCCAATCTGTAGTGTGATCCTAGAGGGATGTGCAAGCTTATGTGGAATGCGAGGATCTTAGAATTATATCTTGTAACCTTCCTTTTCTGAAGTTCTAATGATTTGAATTGTCTCCTATTGAAATGTAGGATTACTTGATGATATTTAAACCGAACTTGTTTTCATTGAGTCCTCCTTTTAGCTGACTGTAATCCTAATTTCATTAGCCCAACATTTCCCTTCTTGAAACTGTCGTTGACCATAACCATAGATTCGATACCATGTTAGAGAAATGGAAGTTAATTAGTTTCTCTTATCATGATATTATCTTGTGATTATTATTATGTGTTCTTGTTATTTATCTTTTCTTGTCATCAAGACTAATGCCAAACAAATAGAAGAGGACACAAGATATAGGTACGCTTCCAGGGAAAAACGCCACTCTTTTGGGAAAACCCAGTCAAAATTATTTCTTCAATAGGTTCAAGATGAGACAACCAAGACCCTTAGACTATAGAATTCCTCCATCAAGTCATCCCTTCACTGTGTTAGCACCGAGATCTCCATGACACCAAGATCTGCTTTACTTGCACCGAAAATTCATCCTCATTACCTTGAACGAGACTGAGATAGCAACATAGCACTAAGCATCATAACAACATAACACTGAGCATCATTATAGTACCGAGCATCATGACTAAGATCACCCAACATCATTATAGCATTGGGCATCATAACTGAGATCATCGAGCATCATAATGAGATCACATCATAACACTGAACAGCATGGCTAAGATAACATTACCAATAACATCATATCACTGATTCTATGGCAGATCTTTGTGGACACCGAGACCTTGCCTTGTTCTAGCATCTCCGAAATATATATAATATGAAAGTAACCCAATTCTGAAAATAAGTTTGAGACCTTATCCTTTTGTGATGATGATTTGAATTACAGTCCTTTCTGTGATCTGAAATTTTAGAGATATCTGAAATCTTGTGGTAGAAATGTGAAACCATAACCCTGTATATATAGTTTTTTTTCATAGTTATTGAGCCGACATGACAGTGTGAAGTGTTTTGTCGAAGATTGATTGAGGCCCATTGAAGGAGGCATCTTTGATGACTTGTATCACTTGACTTGAGGGATGTCTTTGAAGTAGATTTTGTTGAGGAGACCGAGGATGATGATCTTGAAGAAGATGACTTGATGGAGGAGCCTTTTGACAACCTAATGTTACATGATTTAAAAGCCCAAAAAATGGATTAATTTAAATTGTAACAACTAACCTAGAAGTCCACAATTGGGACCTTAATTTAAATATGATCCAAGCATGAAACCCATGCTTTAATAAGTCATTTAATAATAATAAAAAATTATTTTGACAAATACATTAATAATGAAGATCGAACCTAGTTACATTCTTCAACACCCACTATCGTGTTTCCCCGTTCCGAAAACTCAGTGGAACATTGATGTATAATCAATCCCTATGTAGTATTGGAATGACCTTTTTTGCTCCCAGAAACTCCTAGCTTAGAACCAATTCATAGTCATCAAGTTGCACAAAGGTAAAGCTCATCTTCTCTTACCAATGTTCATGCCAGATAGGAGCAATGCTAATCATCCCAACCACTCTCATGTCCCCATAGTTAACATCTTTGAAGAAAGCTTAAGTTGTTTTAATAATTAAGCCAAGTGAGTCTAGCCACATATCCTCTCATGAAGTTGGGCATAACACCACTATCTACCATCACCAACATCTATCTCCCATTGACCTCCATACTCATGAAGCTAAGTTGTGTTCTGCTTTCATCCCATTTAGAAGTGGCTCGTCTTGCAACTACTCCCAAAATCTACATCACCCCTATTGAAGGTTTCTCTTCTTGCTCCGAAGCAATCAAATTCTGCTTCAAACTACTATTCTTTGCCAAATGATATTTCGTGCATATCTAGCATGAGAGTGGCTTCTCTCTCAGTGCATCTGTCTTTGCCTCACCTTCCTTTGAAGCCTTGGATTTCTTTTTAACCTTATTCTTCCCACCCTTATCACCACATCCATCATCATGGTCTTTACCTCCAAACTTTCCCTAACTTTGGAAGTCCAAAAGTCTCTCTGATGTAGTGATAGTTTCTGCAATATTGTACACATTTTGTCGCCTCAGTTCTCTCTGTGCTCGTGGTTGCAATCCATTCATAAAGTGATACAATTGATCTTCATCTAACATATCTTTGATCTATGAAATAAGGTTTCAGAACTCATTGGTGTATGTTTGAATCCTCCTTGTACGCTTCAAGGCCATATGGTGTGTTTTGGAAATCCAGGCTTGACTTCTTGGACCAAACTGTGCATACAAAGCCATATTCATTTCTACCCATGTAGTGATCCTCTTTGTGATGTGACTTGCTATCCAATCTTCTACTTGGGTTCTCCACCACAACACGATTGTCCTTGTCAGAAACATAGCTACAACATTCACCTTGGTCTAGTCAAAATTGTTTCCGATCTTATCTAAGTAATGTTCCACAACCCAATAGAAGTTCCCAAGCATCTTGGCACTCCTTGTCCCATCAAATGGCTTTGGTTCCATAATATTTACTTTCATTGATGTGTCAGACACTCCCTGTCCAACAAATCTGCTCAAAACTGCAATCTATTCGACTTGATTATAGGTCAAGCTAGTGAGAGAAGTCACCTCACTCTCCAAATTATTCAGTCTGTTAGCCCATGCCTCATCCATAATATGTATGATTTCAACTGCAACTCCCTAGATTTTTGCAATGACCTGATTAAAGGCCTCCCTCATAATCTCCATATCTTGTTTCAAATCATCTGGCTCTATGCCATGTTGTTGCATAACATTAACCACCTGATACACATGCTCCTCAACAATAGTAACATTTTCCACCAACTTGGGACCCTTTTGGTCAATACCACTACCTCCCTGATGAGAACCTCCCATCTCAACTGGTCACCTAAACTATTGAAAAACATGTGCTACTATCTGTAGTGCGCAGATGTTAATGTACCACCTTAGTAGTACTAAATTGCAATATTTTCTATGCTCTGCTAGAGAATCTGTTGAACCTTGTAACAATAAGTATACTTGAAATCCATTCATAATCTTGACTCCCAACTCATTAATAAAGGGATATTGGTAACAATGCTCTACTATTCCACCTATGTGGATAAGATCATGCTCTAATACCACCTATCACAACCCTAGAGTATTCCTCATTAAGGTAGGCACGCTAGGTGCTCTCTAGGCATGCAACAATGACTTGTTTCTCACAAATGGCAAGACCAAGTCTGTTTTAATTCATTTGATATGCCTCACTTAGCTATTGTTTTGATTAAGTTATGTAGCAATGAGGATCTTCTTCTTAATCCAAAAACCAAGTCACAATATGATTATGTCTCACATTACAATTTCTTCACGAGTCTTATTATTAACTCATTATCTCATGCATCAATATAAAAGAATAACAAGAAATACAACACAAGTATTTTATGAAGGGGTTGCCCATGGTCCAACACCACACAATAAACTTTATATAAAGTACACAAAGTACAATGCTCAATAGCTCACCCGGTCGGGTTGCACTTGTACCTCTGAATGAGTTCACCAACTCCCTTTCTAGCTGAATGAGTTCACCAACTGATCCCCACAAAGCTATCAAGGTACGCAAGTCCACCCTTCGGGTCACCCGGACTACTCGTTGGATCGACTCCTATGACCCTTTTCGTTGATTATACCACTTGTCCACCTCTTGGATGTTAACATCAAGTGATTCGATAGTCAGGTTGAACCCCAAAATAATCCATCATCGCATGTTGGGTCACCAATGGGTTGACCCACCCGTTGGTTGGGTTGCACTCGCTTGCACAAATTCCAAAAACCAAACTAGCTTGACTCCTTTGTCACGGTGCAGACTTGACACAACACTCTAGGTGACAACATGATGTATGTTGTCACGATTCTCTCCCTCTACCCGAATATAGAGATTGGGTCCGAGAGTGACCTTTGTTGCATTTGTAAACTTTGAATTCAACCCAAATAACAATTTGGTTCACTGCCCATGCAGTCTGCACCTTTGACTCTTTTCACTCGATTATGTGAGCTAAGTGTGCGACTTACTAAAGTGTTGTGTCATGTTGAGTTCCTCCAACTGTTGTGTCTCACCATTGTGTGTACATTGTTATGCATATGGCGTAATGGGATGTGAAGTATTGTGCCCCTTTGTTTTCATGGGGCCAACACACAGCTCCCATGCATTCCAATTCATGCACAACCAAGCTGACTCTATAAATGTCACACTCCATATAATTGGTCACGATCTTGCCATGTTGTTGGGGGACACCTTTAATTGGATGTGACCGACCACCTCATCTCATCATCTCGTATGGGCTTTGCCAATAAACAATTGTTCCCTACTCCTCGACTCATCTCAAATCATGTGTTGTGATAATCATCAATGCACCCATCATCTTTCTCACCTAGCTTGGCTCCCTTGTCTCATGCTAATAATCAACATGCCAGTCGATGTCGTGCAAGCATCAATAATAGAGCCTTGATCGCCAAAAATGAATATACCTCAACACAAAACCAAACTTTCCCAAGTAGGTCGTGTCATGCGATATCACAAGGCCCATGTCAGAAACCCAAAATTTCCAACTGAACACCAAAATACAAGTGTTTCACACATTTGTGATTGATGCCACACTCTTAGTGATGATGTTGCAGATATTTGTGACTAATGCCACACACTCAATGATGATGTTGCACACTCACCATCTCGATCATGGACAAGTGTGCCCACCCTTCACATAGAAGGTCTGACACCCAAGCTCTCCCAAGGGTTGACAAATCCAAACTACCTTTGTTCCTGGATTAACACCTCCTTGATATTCTGCTTCTGTAGTTGACAAAGAGACTACATATTATTTCTTACACGACCAAATCACAGGTCTAGTATTGAACTGAAACACATAGTTAGAAGTGGGATTTTTATCATCTTTATCGCCCGCCCAATTGAATTTGATGAATCCAATCGATAAATTTTAACTTCGATGGTATTTGATATCAAAATGAAAGGTACCTTTAATATAACAAATAATTTGCTTTGCATCTTTCCAATGGTTTATTTCTCAAATTCTACATAAAATGGGAAACCACACTAACAAAAAAGGAAATATCAGGTCGACTGTGAGTTATATAAATAAGACTATCGACCAATTGTCGATAAAGGGTATTGTCGACTTTGAAAGAGGGGCACTCTTTAGTCAACTTGATATTTGGATGAAAGGGGGTAGCACATGGCTTACATCGTCCACCTTAAAATTGCTTCAACAAGTCCAATACATATTTAGATTGAGAGAGAAAGAGACCATCATGCAAAGCCTAGACTTGAAGACCAAGAAAGTAATGCAGGAGACCATCAATCATCTAAAAGGTTTTGGCAAGTGGACTCTTCAATCTAGGAATTACATTTGTATCGGTGCCAATTATGATTAAATCATCCACATGGATAGCAAAAATGAAAGTATCACCATTAATGTGTATCACATAAATATTGTGGTTAGATTCACCATGTTTGAACCCGAGATTTAAAAAGAACAATCAATCTTAGCATACCAAGCCCATGGGGCCTGCTTCAAACGATACATCGACTTTTGTAATTGACAGACAAGATTGAAATCTATCACAAAATCGCAGGGTTGCTCCATGTTTATTTTTTTAGATAAGTCACCATGAAGGCACTCTTAACATCTATTTGATGATTTTTCCATCTAAAACGAGCAGCAAGGGAAATGATCAATGATACATAACTCATATTTGCAACAGGGAAGAATATTTCGATGTATATGATGCCTTCTTCCTATAAGAAGTCTTCCGCGAGTATTCGAGCCTTGTGGCCCTAATGAACAACTTTTAGAAGTGAATTTGGTCATATATACCCACCAACACTTCATGACGTTCTTTCCTTATGGTTGAGGGACTAAATCCCAAGTGTGATCCTTTAAAAGAAAATCTATCTCAACTTGCATTACTCGTTCCCATTCAAGTTGTCATTGTGCATTAACCAATGTTATAAGAACTATATTGAACCAGTCGATCCAATCGCTTTTGAGAAAAAATCAATATGAATTGGTGCCATGGATCAGAAAAGGCCTATTTGGTACCGAACCGGTCGATTCTTGTACAGAATTGACTAATTTGGTACCAAACTGACCTTTTTTCGTCGAACTGGCTGGTTTTGTATGGAACGGATCGATTTCGTACATTGTGACTAAGGATCCTTGGAGTGAAATTTTCTATTTTGAAAAAACAATAATCTATGAGTAAGGCAGGTTAGTATTTAACCAAAGGGTGCTACTAATGTTATGCAATTAATGGTAATGCTAAATTCCTACTTAAATTTTTAACATTACCATAAATTGACTTAGGATGTTTGAGAGTGCTTATGACCTCATTGAATTTCATATGGAGAAAGTATAATTTTAGATCCCACTCAAAATTCAACATACTTATTAGTTTCTAGGATTCGGGATTGGGGGGATTGTAATGTTTCCATTGGATTTTGTCGTGTACAAGGTATGGAACTAACAGTTATGAAGATCATCAAGCTCTCTATGTACCTCGCTGTTGGTAACACTGATTGTTGGACTCATCTGTCATGACCTTAGTAAAAATATACCCATCACTCAAACAAAATCTTGATTTGACATGTTAATATTTTTCTATATTATTTTAATGCTTAGAGGGGTGATATTGATGACGAGGATCCCATTATAGGCAATGATTTTGATAATGTGTAGATATTTGTTATCGCATGAATTCCTTTTTGGACTCTAGAAGCTATCTAGGGTCTCTTTGTTGATGTAATTTTGATTTAGAGATGGATTTCACTTGGTGCTATTTTATATATATGTAGCCTTGCTATATATATTAGAAACTTTGCATATTTGTGTATTGTGGTTTGGATTCATATGGATGCACATGAATATATATGTTTTTTTTAAGTTGTATATTTATGTATTTTTTGGTCGACCAATTTTTTGGTCCTTTTTTTTTCCAGTTTTGGTTTGTTTCACATTTTTGGGCTCTACTGGTTCAATGAAGGATTTGGTTTTGATAACATTGGCATTAGCATAGGATTATGGATCACAAGTTTCATGAACATGAGACATCAACAGAATATTGGCATACTGTTTTGACTGCGAGTCTATCGACATGAAGAAATATCACTGACATCTAATCCAACAAATTCTATAATTTTCGCAGCTCGTCGAGGTAAGCAAAGTGTCAGGAAACAGATATGTGCTTCTGAAAGTCGGTTAGGAGAGGTTGCAGTTTTAGTTGGAGATTATTGATGATCGATTGACTCAGAAACAACAATCGACAGAGCGGTTGAAATAATAGTAAAGGGATTAGCCGATCCATTGTTTTCAAGAATGATCCAATTTGGATCAATATATTATTTGTCATCCATCTCGATATTTCTAGAGTGGAAAATTTGGAGGAATAAGCTTGTAGGACCATTTTTACCAGTGGTCCCAACTTGGAAAGTTTTTGGTAAAAAACTTTAGGATCCATTTTGAAGCCTTAAATGACTACTTATTTTGGTCCCAACTTACCATAGACCTTGATTCCAAAATCTGTACTTTGATACATTTCCAACGGTGCAAGAATTGCCTCAATGAGAGCTCATATGAGAAAGTTAGCCTATCGAAATTGACCACCATAATTTGAGGGGATGCCACATTAGCCCTTGTTACTCGTCGAGAAGGGGCTAGCCACATGGGCACTGTGAAGAAGACTCTAGAAGAGTCGATATTGTAACACTAGTTATGAGTTGAAGGGGTCAAATTTAACCACTAGCAGGTTATCAAGTTATGTTTGGGCCACTAGGAGAAATGCGTACCATTTTATTTGAGTGCATTTTGTTCGATAGATGAGCAGAGTAGTTGAGAGTGGATACAGACATAGAGAAAACAGAGAGGGTTTTTTTACTATAGCATCCCATGGGCCACAAATCTCACTCCTTTATACTTAAATCCATTTCCATTCAAAGAAAGAGAGAGGAGAACAGCCTCACCTTCCAGTTGGGTTTTCTACCGGAAAGGTTTCCCAAGCCATATCTTGTGTTATTGTGGTTTGCAAGTGGATGTTCTATTTGTTCTTTATTTTTTGCATAATTACAGTTTGCTTGCATACACAATAATCAATAATTAACAAATCCAAAAAATCTAAGGATAAATTAACCCTCATAGTGTAGATTTTGGATTTCCAAATATATTTTAGTAGATCTATTGTGACGAAATGTCAAGTGGAATATCCATGACAATTTACTAATCATATTAGTATCAGAGCAGGTTTCTTTGAGGATATTGTGGGGAGTTGCAGGGATTCCATATCGGTTAAGCTGAAAGTCATAAAACCCTAACCATGTCCAACAAATTTGTTAATAACCCTCAAGATCTCGTAGAGGAGAGGTTTGCACAACTAGAAGCATAAGTTGCAGATATAAACTGTAATATGATTTTCCTTGTGGTGGCTCTAATCAATGTGCTTGGGCTATTCATATTATATGGAGGCTCTAATTCAAAGGTCATATCAGAGGGGAGATTGGGAGGTCAGGAAGAACTAGAGAGGGAGTCTACGAAAGAACCTGTAAAGGATCAACCCAATTCGAGTGTTGTGAACCATTCATATTCCTTGTTCAAGATGGAATGAAAGGTAAACATCGAGCCATATCAAGGTTAGATTGACGCTTTGAAGTTAAATCATTGGTTGCAACAATTAGAAGTTTATTTAATATTTATCGTATAGAGGAAGAATAGAAAATTTCATTTGCTCATCTAAAACTAGAGGGACATGCCTTGACCTAGTGGGAAAGCCACACAGAGACCCCGAGGTTGGATGGAGATAATTTGGTGACTAAGTGGGAGGATTTTAATACTTTCATAAAGTCACAATTTTACGCTATAGGGCATGTAGAAGACTAGTGGATCTAGTGGTATTACTTTAGTGAGAGACAGGGGAAGAGTGTACATGAGTACACCACCAAATTTAGAAAGATTGTAATGATGTTGGGTATCCCCCCAAAGAACCCTCATGTACTCCTCAAGTATACGCATTAAATATCTGGCTTGATGATGTGCCACAAACCCATAACCATGGAGGGCGCACAGTAGCAAAACCCCCATGGAAAACAAAAAAGAAAGGGAAATAAAGTGAGTCCCAAAGTAGAGAACGGAAGCACGGGGAAAGGAAGGAAGAAGTAGAAGGAGAAAAAGAAAAAAGGACAACAACCACAAAACATAGAAAGTAACAGAATCCCAACAACCAATGACATATTGTAATATTGATCATCATATAGATGATAAGTGTTGGAAGTTGCATCTAGAGATCAACTCGAAGAACGAAAATATAAATGCTAAGAAGAAAAATTTGATGGCCATGAGTTTGAGTAATCAAGTGGAAAATGGCTAGATATGGATGAAAAGATTATTTGAACGTCAATATAGAAGGCGGTGAATTTGAGTAGCCTTCAACAACATGAAGACAAGGAATGACCAGACTCTTCCATATAAAGATACAGGTCAAGAAGAAAAAAATTGATGCTCTATACGACTCTGGATCATAAGCAAATCACATAGTAGTATATTTGGTCAAGAGACTGGGATTGGAGACTAATGACCATCCTAGCCCATATCCATTGGGATCGGTCAGCATGGAGGTAGAAATAAAGGTAGCTAAATAATGCAAAATCAAATTTTCTATTAGTGCTAACTTTATTGATGGAGTAGAATTGGATGTAGTTCCACTAGATGTATGTGGTTTTGTGTTTGGGAGTCCCTATATGTATATGTGAGATATCTCCGTCAAAACACGATTTAGGAGATAATTGGCACAATAGACAACTTCAACCCAATACTTCATAAGTAAATCTTTTGCTTGTAATAGACATTGGGCCTTTTCGACTCTTATGTTATGCCACACCATTTTCCTGAGAAATATGGACAAGCGACCTTTGGTAAGAGATACTAGACTTTACAAGGTATTCCTCAAACTTTCAATTCACATGTTCTTCTCCATTATCATATTGCAAAGATTTATTAGGTTGACCACATTGCTTTTCAACAAATTTCCTAAGTTCCTTGAATCATCGAAAGACATGACTCTTATTCTTCAAGAAATAGACCCAAATAAATCTTAAAAAATCATCAATAAAGGTCAAAATATTATTCACACCTGCAAATGAAGGCTTATTAATGTAGCAAAGGTAATTGTGAATCAACTCAAGTGGTTTTTGTGCATACCATGCTTTTCCAGAGTCAGTGTGCATGGTGATGCTTTCCTAGCACACATTCTTTGTAGACAACATTAGGTGGAAGGACCTTTGGTAGACTAACAACCATGCTTTGTGTTGCCATAATCTTCATACTTAAAAAATCCAGGCGTCTGAGTCATTCATGCTAAAGTTTGATCTGATCTTCAGTCAATGCATTGAGAGTAGTCAATTCACTATCTGGTTGGGACAAGTCACACAAATTATACAACCCATCCTTTGGGTCAAGAAGCTCTTCAACGACATCCAATTTGTCTTTCTTCAAGTCTTTAATAATGAGCTAATTTGGCCAAAATTAAACAATTATACCAGTTAGTGTTAGTTGAGAAACCAACAACAGATGTGCACTTAGACTAGGTGCATGATAAACATTCAGGATTTTTCCATGTCGATAAGGTACATCATCGTGACCAACAATGTCAAGAGAAAATCATTTGCTAAGTAAATCTTTTGCTGAGTGGCCTTATCCAAGGAGAAAAATAAAGAAACATCCTTCCCCATGTGATGAGTGTAACTAGAATCAACAACCCACTCACAATGCTCGAGTTCCGACTAAAAAAATGAAGTTATTCGTAGATCAACTGGTCCATTTCTTAGTTGACACATTTCCTTCAAGCATATTTATGTTTTGCTTGAACTTGTTATTCTTCTTCCACCAGGTTTTCTCCACATGTCATGTCTCCCACAATAATGACATGTCTTCTTCTTTAAATTCTTCTTGGTCGATCTAGACCCGTCACTCTTTCCTTTAGCTTTTTGGTCGAGACACTCTTGTTGAGAATCTATAGGGCTTGTAATTAATACTTAAATTCTCTTCTTGATAACTACTTGTGAACTTTCTTATGTGTTCTATTCACTTAACTTAGTTAATCTTTCATCAAGTTAGTTATCAAAGTATCTAGTCAACAATGTAGAGACAGAATTAATTTCACTTGTAACTGAATGTCTTGGAACTTTCCTCACTTTCTATCACCTTGAAATCACTGCCTTTGTGTATAAAACCAGAGAGACACTTATTTTACTTCACCAATCCTGTACCTTATTATACTTTGTATCTTTATCAATTTATATACTTAAGTTATTTTCAAAAACTATATTCTCCAGCTCCTTATTTCTTCAGATAGATCCGTATTCAAATCTGTTCCTTGATTAGCTTCCTTCCAGCATTGTCAACTTCAGACTTGTCCGCATATGCTACTGTCCTTAGATCTGTTCGAGTATACCTTCTCAAACTAATCTGCAATGTTCTTTCTTCCACGCTTGTTCATAGTGATTGCTCCTCTAAATATCCGCTTTTCTACTTTAGACTTTTCGGAAATACTAATGTGATTGCTCCTCTAAATATTCGCTTGTCTACTTCAGACTTTACGGTGTGATTTCTCCTCTAAATCTCCATTGTATATCCTCAGTATTATCCGCAAGACTTTGTCCTTTTTCCACGTTATATATCCTCAGTGTGATCAACAAAAACTTGTCCCTTTACCGCAACATATGTAGGGTATATATAGTAGTTCTAGCCAGATATTTAAGCCGACCTTATAGCCATTAAGTAGGCCGACTTTAATACTTGTTTGTAAGCCGAATTCATAGGCATATCTTCAACATTAAATATGGGTAGCCTTGTAAGCTATTTTCTTGCAACGTCCTGGAGGATAATCGCCATTTACATGACTCTTAATTACACTTATGTTCCTAATAGACATCAAGAAGAAGTCTATAGACCTATACTAAGAATCTTGCTCATGAAACCCATGAAGCAAGTAAACCAAAAATTCATTTTATTATTATTGACTTCTTCTTACATAATTACATAGTCATAATGAAGACCTACCTAGTTACACTTTTCAACACTCCCTCTTAACTAGGGAGGTATTCATACAGGTACTTGGTTACTTTTAAAACAAAATAATCTTACAAGAAAAAACGAATTGGTAATCGCATCTGTATAGCATCATATCAACCAATATTGTACTAGTGCAAGGCCTTGACTACAACGAGACAATGGGCTTCAATGCTAGCGAGACACATGACTTATAGACACCTTCGTCATTGTCACTCCAAGGTACATACTCCACCCATGTGTTCCGAAAGTATGACCTTACTGGACTATTCTTCTCTTGGGTAGCTAGCCCTCAAAGAATATCGGTCCCCAACTACTCTTATCTTGAATACCCCATCACATTCTCAAAGAGTATCGAATGCCAGATGATTACCCAATCTTCCATTCTGTCTTCCCAAGACCAGAATGATGTGTCTATCTCTCCCTCCTAGGGTGGACCTATTCCACAAGGGAATGTACTCATTCTTATACAAAGAATGTACCTAAGCTCATCCTTAGGAATTACCAAGTTTCTTCCAAGTAAGAAATTTACCATCAAGCTCCCTCTTAATCAGGTACCTCCAGCAGCAATGGTGAGACACCCAGCTGCTCATGAAGAATTCCTGTCCTCGATGTCATGGATTTCGATATTGAGGAATCTCCATCTTTTAGATTCATAGGGCATAGATCATTTATCAATTTTCTCCTGAGACAGGTCAGTTATCAGAAAGTGATCTATCAGACTTCCTTATCTGGTCCACTTGATATGTCATGCTGCTTTCCTTCGAATCATCTCCAAGGATCATAGATCCTTTCTTATGATCAGCAGCCCTGCACAAATTTATCCAAATAAACATATACATATGAACTTTTAGAACAAAAGTTACCTTGATGATGATCTTTTACCATGACATCTTCTTGTAGGCATCAACATCCTTCATACAGATTGACACATCTCCTAGTGATATGTTTTCCCAAGGGTCTTCTTCTTTACCAGGCTTTCGTTAGAGTCTTCATATCTTCCTAGGATATTTCCTAGTCACATCCACTTGGCCTCCGGATGATAACTGCCTCTGGACATGGTTGTATTTCATGATCTCTTCCTTTTTGCACATTCTTCTTTCCCATAAACTTCCAACTTTTCCAGTTTCTTGTTTTAAGTACAACCACCTCATATTCTATGAGGTCATATTATGTTGATTTCATCTGTTACTGCTCTGAGAGATCCTTCTTCATAGATCATACTCCTAAATATGGAGGTATATTACCTGCAACCAAATGACATGATTTTACAGCATCCAATATCAGCATGTATACCTCATACCTATCTTCCTTGAGTCATCATGTAGCAGTTTCTCTTGAATGAAGAGTTTCATTCCTTTGACCTGTTTCAACAATATGTCATCACATCCCAAAATTCTTTCTTCATGATGACCCTAGATCTGATGACTACTTAACTTTAAATAGAGAGGTTTTTCTAGAAGCTTTTTCACCGAGAGCTTCTTCCATGCTTTTATCAAGATGCTTCTTAATGTACATGTTGTTGTACAATTTTACGACTAATCAGAGATCACTTATAGAGGAAGATGATCTCAATCATAATAGATATCTCTTGCTTCCTCCTTCTTAGATCTTTTAGTGTCAGGTTCTTCTCTTTCATAAGTGACATGTGCTTCTTCCTTTCTCCTCTTGTCCTTTCTAGATTTAGAACAGTCTCTCTTATAATGTCCAAGCTCATCACATCCAAAGCATTGCACGTTGTCCATATTTCTTCTTTTATTTTGAGGGCCAAACTTTCCGAATCTTCCTTTCTTCCTGTATGAAGCTGCAAAGGCATGATTCTCTTCACTTGGTTCTGTATCAGCTTTGGCCTTTAGTCTTGTTTCCTCTATTTTACATAAAGACCATAAATCTTGGAATGGAGTGGCTTCTTTCTTCCCATATAGACTGGAAGTGAAGCTTCCTCATTCTTCTGGTGGAGCATTCAACACCACTGTTGTCATCTCAGTGTCAGACATCACTTCTCCTAGTTCCTGCAGTTGATCTCTTATTTCAGAAATCCTCATGAAGTATGGAGTGATTCCTGCTTCCCTTGATAACTTCATTTTGTATAGTTCTTGTCTCAAAGAGATTTCTTCTCCAGTAGTACTCACAGAGAATAGATCCACCAATTTTTCATATATTTGCTTTGCAGTCTTTAGTTTTGATACATAGGGAATGAGAGAATCTTTGATGGATTCTATGAGAATCCTTTGGGCTCTCATTTCTCCCTTCATGTATTTAGCATGGGCAGAAGTATCTTCTTTTGGAGGTGAAACAGTAGATCCTTCAATATGATCCATTACTTCGTCGTCAATTAAGTTTAAGTCTGTTCTTTTCTTCCATGCATTGAAATTTGATGATCCAACCAGCTTGTTGCTTTCTTTACAAAAAGGCATCTTGATAGATAGGGTCATTAATACTTACTTGAGTGGATGACTTTTTTTCTTTTGGCAGCTTTATTGATGGTAAATGATGTCTTCTTGAATGTAAATCTTTGATGACAAAGATTACTTTACTTGAATGAATTGATATAGCTAGAGAGCCTTCCTTGCAGACTGATTTGATTCTTCAACCCAAACTTTTATATTTGCTTCTTGTAGTGTTTACTTTGTCAAGCAGTGCTTGCATTCAACACCTTAGCTCCGATACCATGTTGAGAATCTATAGGGCTTGTAATTAATACATAAATTCTCTTCTTGATAACTACTTGTGAACTTGCTTATGTGTTCTCTTCACTTAACTTAGTTAATCTTTCATCAAGTCAGTTATCAAAGTATCTAGTCAACAATGTAGAGACAAAATTAATTTCACTTGTAACTGAATGTCTTGGAACTGTAGTTAGGAAGGTAAATCAGAGATTTACCTTCCTCACTTTCTATCACCTTGAAATCACTATCTTTGTGTATAAAACCAGAGATACACTTGTTTTGCTTCACCAATCCTGTACCTTATTATACTTTGTATCTTTAGCAATTTATATACTTCAGTTATTTTCAAAAACTATATTCTCCAGCTCCTTATTTCTTCAGATAGATCCGTACTCAAAGCTGTTCCTTGATTAGCTTCCTTCCAGCGTTGTCAACTTCAGACTTGTCCGCATATGCTACTGTCCTTAGATCTATTCGGGTATACCTTCTCAAACTAATCGCCTTTATTCTTTCTTCCATGACATTCATTTATGGTTATATAAATACTCCATGTCTACTTAGGACTTGACCAATACTATTTAATTGCTCTATAAATATCCTTGTCGGGGGGACTTTAAGGTAATACTACGCAATTTGCTCCTCAATCTAAATTTATTATATCCTCGGTGTTATAAAGACATGTCCTTTTTCTACGTTATGTATCCTCGGTGTGATCATAAAAACACATACACCAGCATGTGTAGGGTATATATGGTAGTTCTAATGGTAAATGACTTTAATACTTTTTGTAAGCCGACTTCATGAGCATGTCTTCAATATTAATATGGGCGATCTTATGTAGCTGTTCTTCTATGACGTCTGGAGATATTAACCATTTCATGATTCTTAATTACACTTATGTTCTAATCGACATCAAGAAAAGTGTAGACCTATACTAAGAATCTTGCTCATGAAACCCATGAAGCAAGTAAACCAAAAATTCATTTTATTATTATTGACTTCTTCTTTACATAAGTACATAATTACATAGTCATAATGAAGACCTACCTAGTTACACTTTTTAACACCTTTGGGTCAAGAATCTCTTCAATGACATCCAATTTGTCTTTCTTCAAGTCTTTAATAATGAGCTAATTTGGCCAAAATTCAACAATTATACCAGTCAGTGTTAGTTGAGAAACCAACAACAGATGTGCACTTAGACTAGGTGCATGATAAACATTCAGGATTTTTCCATGTTGATAAGGTACATCATCGTGACCAACAATGTCAAGAGAAAATCATTTTCTAAGTAAATCTTTTGTTGAGTGGCCTTATCCAAGGAGAAAAATAAAGAAACATCCTTCCCCATGTGATGAGTGTAACTAGAATCAACAACCCATTCAAAATGCTCGAGTTTCGACTAAAAAAGTGAAGTTATTCGTAGATCAACTGGTCCTTTTCTTAGTTGACACATTTCCTTCAAGCATCTTTACGTTTTGCTTGAACTTGCTATTCTTCTTCCACCAGGTTTTCTCCACATGTCATGTCTCCCACAATAATGACATGTCTTCTTCTTTAAATTCGTCTTGGTCGATCTAGACCCGTCACACTTTCCTTTAAATTTTGGTCGAGACACTCTTGTCGATTTCCATTCTCCTTTTGCATCAACTTGCCCCTCCCTCTATGTAAGTGAGCTTGATGTCTACTACGAAGTTTCCCTTCATCAAGAAATATATGTTGGTCCTTGATTAATAAATCATAGAAGGTGTCAAAGGTGTAATCCTTACCATATTCCTTATGCAATCTCCTTTTGGTGTGAAATGAGGAATATAAAACATCATAAGGCATTCTTAGATTCATTAGTACTAGTTCAGTGAGTTGTCCATCCATCGAAGGTGTAATCCTTACCATCTTCCTTTTTTGATCTCAAGTTGGTGTGAAATTAGGAATATAACACATCATGAGGAGCTCTTAAATTCATTGGGACTAATTTAATGTGTTGTCCATCTTTTTTGGAATCATTATCTCAACTTTCTTTCCATCAACAACAAACTTCATCTAGTCATCCTTCAGATCAAGAATGGTATTCTTCGTATACGACGAGAACCCTTTACCCTTTGGTAGGGTTTTCATATCTAATGCCCAAACAACATAATTTTGTCAATTCAAATGACAAAATCAATCTTGGAAGCCATCTTCAAATTTCTGATAGATGTGATTTGTTCAAGGTATTAGGTTCTAGTCAACAAATCAATCAACCCAAAGTTAGTCATTGTAAGATATGACTTAGCACTATTTGGAGACAATAGGGCTAGGTCAAAATTGATAGCTAGGATATTGTGTTGGGGATTTAACCTGATAATGGAGAACATATAACAAAATCTAGAAGAAAAAATAATACTCCGGGATGATCGGTGGTGTCTAAAGACACTGTTATAGCACTTAAGCACATCACATTGTGATCATAACATCACAATACATGATAATAAAACAATGATGCATGATTTCAATTATTCACTTTATACATATTCGACCCATAAGGTATTTTATTTATTGTGCCCAAACTTAACTAGCTTTCTTGAACATTAGTGTCAGTTGTTCCAACCATTTTCATGAAACTTGAGTTGTTTTGTTGGCTAATTGACTATTTTAATCAACTCATTTCTCATCGGCTAGTTGACTTGACCATTTAGTCAATTCCTCCAACCACTCATTCGACGATCTTGCTAGTTGACCACTCAACCAATTGTCTGCTAGTTAGTTACTCAACCAACCCGTTAATGACTCAATTGACTACATAATTTATTGCTCTACTAGTTAATCACTCTATTGTCTTTCGGTGGTTAGTCGATCCTTTGACTGATTGTTTACTGTTCATCGATGCTTCCAGTGAGTATCTCTAAAAGCTCTAGAGGCATGATGAAATCAAGATCCATATAAAAGTTGAGATTTTTACTTGTGTTGATTGAGTCAAACTTAGTTGACACAAGTTTTACTTGGGATAGTTTGGATCAAAATGTTTCAGGGATGATCTCATTCAATCTCACAATTTCCTAGTTTAAACTGCTAACATGGTTTCACTACAATTGGAAGTTACCTTCCCATAAAGATAATTTAATAACCAAAAACAATTGTTGACAAAAAGAGTGTTGATATTTTTCTAAAAGATTTAAAAAATGAATTGGCTTTCCTTCTAAATAAGGAAAGTGTTGAAGACTTATCATAATTTAACTAAAACCTTCTCAATTTCTCTTAGTAAGTTTTCTATCAAGATGTCAAAGTAAGAAATAAAATTAAATGACCAACCCTTGGTATAAAAAAAAGGTAACTTATAACTAGAAAACCAGAAAAGTTTTTAACCTCTATAAATTAGATATTACAAATTGTTGAAGATAATTCTAATAAAAGTAAAAAATAATAATTTATACCCAAAAAAAACTCTATTCGAACTCATAAAACTAAATAAAATAATATACTACAAATTGTTGAAGATAATTATTATCAAAACAAAAGGATTATAATTTATACCCTAAAAAATACTCTATTCTAACTCATAAAACTAAATAAAATAATGTAATATTAAAAAAAAAATCCATACCTTAAAATGATTTATAAATAAATTACCATTCTACTAACATTACTAAAAGTGTTTTTGCATAGAAACAAGTCTTTTCTTTAAATAGCGTAGAGGTTGGAGTCAAGCGTTTCACAGAAAGATTAACCGATATAATAATCCAGAATCTATAGCGAATGAGCCATTTAAATTGGATTTATTTTAAAGTATAAGTTGACTATGAGCATCTGTTTGCCGTGCTGTCTTTCTAATTAAATGATTCATAAGAGCAGATTGACAATAGTTGGCCATTATAAAGTAAACTTCTCGACACTTCCCTAGTATCGATGTCAATTATTGGCCACTATAAAATAAATCTCCGGATGCTTGCCCTTATATTCATGTCGTTTGCTGAACACTGTAGGAAGTCGCAAAATAAACCGGCCGCGAGAGGTGGAACAGAGGAAGATAGAATAAACGTGGCAAGGCCATTTGCGTCCAGCCCAAGGTAACGTAAACAAGACAAGATGCATCGGCGATGTTTTCCTTTCCGGCTTTTTAATTTGATTTGCCCTTTTAAGATGCGCCGAAGCTGAGAGTTCATATTCGATAAATATGAAATGGTAGGAAGTAGACCGACCCTTTAGAATTTAATACTGTGCGTTACGTGTGACGTGGGAGTGCAGAGCGCACCATATTTCTTTGTACCCTTTGATTCCTGCATCCCTTTTGCAGGAAGAAACTCATGTAATCTATTTTAAATTTGTTTCTGCCCATGCTGACGTAGGAAGTTGTATAAATATATTTAGATATTTTTTCGCTTGTTTTCAGTTTCCCTCTGTAGACATGGACTGAATAGCTATCAGTATTCGAGTTGTGGATCTGCTTCTACCTTCTTAGGTATAGTTCCAGTGAAATTCCAGGGAATCGTGAATGGTTGCATCGTGTGATATCAAGTCTTCGAGGAGAGAAATAATATAACCTTGGTATTGCAATTTGCCTTTACTTTCTCTAGGTTTCTTCGCCCGTTGGGAGGATAGGAACAAAGACATAGCAGACCCTCTGTTCTCCTCTAAATGCTTTTTGATAAAGGGGCTAGATAATTGTTGATGGTGATCATTTCGTGGGTTTCCTTTATTATGTGATAACTTTTCCTCCATTCTAAACTCTACATTATCTTTGTAGCGATCCTGTAAATTGCTTGACAGTTTTTGTTTATGCTTTATAAGCCAGAGAGTTGTCGTCATTGGAAGAATGGAGAAACTTTTTTTCCTTATTTCTTGGTTTAAAATTCTAACAAAATGTGGTTAAAAAGTCTAACAAAATGTAAAAGCTCCATTTCAGTAGTTTTTCTCTCCTGGTCATAATCAGACCCAAAGTGGCACATCATAACTATGTAAAAGCTCCATTTCGGTAGCTTTTCTTCTCTTAATCATAGTTAGACTCCAACGTGACTGTTCATAATCATGCCATGGTTATAGGGACAATGACTTTCTATACATAACAAGTGTCTTTAAACCTTAGTTATGTAGGGTGGGTAAATAGGTATAGCTTTTGAAATAGATACAAAGTTTCCTAACGTCACCATTTTCAATATTTTTAAAGTTGCCCTCTTTAATATATATATATATATATATATATATATATATTTTTTGGAATACGTGTTTTTTTGAAATTGAATTGGTCTTGTATTCGTGTGACACGGGGTTGATTCCAACAGGTACTACTATAACCTCTAGGTGCCTATGTATGCCCCTTTCATAAGCATAGGTGAATCAGGGTATTTGAAGCTCAAACCTCATAGCACATAACATTTCATTTTCACGGCCCCTAGGGGTGAAAATGGGTACACATCTAAGTCACCTAACATGGGGACGCGTAGGACATGCAAGTACGAGAGTCTAACACAGGACACAAAGGCCCCCCAGAACATGACGCATAGCACTCGTTATATATATATATATATATATATATATATATGAAAAAAATTAATAGATATTACACAAATTCTCATAATTATACAAATTCGATCATACATGTAGATTGTAACATCGTGCATATAATCATGATTCATCAATGATACAAGTTTACAATTTGCGCTTACTACTACACCAATGATGAATACAATTAATTGACATTGGAAACGTTAATTTTCTTAGGGCCATTTTGTTCTTTGCTTTAGATAATTGCATTCATCAATATAGAATTCACCCCATAATATCATTACATCATTAGCAATTATGCAGAAAGAACAATAATATCATAACAGTGGAACATAAAAGAACATAAGAAGAAAAACATGCATAGAGAGGACATCGAGAATTTAGTCAAAGACCAAGGAAAACCCCAAAAGGGGGAAAACTCATCCCAATTCTTCTTATTCTATTAGATTTTCATTGAAATTTGAATAATGAATTGCAAAGTACCGATATCATCATCAGGCTGCCCAAAGCCTATACATGACTTGTTCACAACTACGTTTGTGAACAAGTCTTATCGAGAATATTGCTACTACTATACTAATAAATCACCATCACTGCTTCTGGATTGAACGATACCCTACATATACTTGAACTGTAATGTCAATAGAGCCATACGTATACTATTGAACTATGATATCAACAAAGTCAAAAATATGCCAATGCTGCAACATAACTGTGATTTTGTAACGCCTTACATGGGAGATGCCATACGTAAGAGATGTTTACCTTGATACTATACCAACCAGGGAATACCATGTGTACTGTGTATCCTGAGATTATTGTGCTGTAGCAAGACTGAAAATTCACTGAGGCGAAGAGGAGACTATCCACATGGTTGTAAAAGACTGAATGACAATCACACACACACACACACACACACATATATTGCAGAGGATTGATGTCACATATAACATACAAGAGTTGTGAGGAAATTCGGTAGAGGTGCCAACATATACATCGTAGGGCTATGGAACAATGTCGAGACCAATGCATTGTGTCGAGACCACTAGTGTCAAAACCATAACAAAGTGTCGTGATCAATGGACTAAGGCCAATGGAGCGAGATACTCATCGTAGAGGAGTTACAAAGATCGGTTACCATACAAGAGCTGCGAGTGCCATAAGCGAGAGATCAGAGGATATTTATGCAAGAAATTATAACCCATACAAAAAGTGAGAGGGTAAGGCCATAACAGAGATGATGTGAAAGAACAATCCTGTAGAAAATAATAATGAATCTGACCCATAGTCCTGGAACATGTCTTGAAACATGTGAGAGAGGAGATCTAAAACAAAGGTGAGAATGTATAGATATGTGACCAAAGCAAAAGAGTGAAGCCCTTTCTTGTAGCCATCCAATGTGCCAGACAAATGTGTCATTCGAACTGTGCACAAGCTATCCGAACTGTGGAAGAGTATTAGAGTCATCCAAAACCTCAAAGCCTTGAATACCATGCGAAGGTTGCAGACCAAATTTGCACACCCTTTTGAGGATCACCCCAATGGGGTATTTATAGTGGTTTTCCATTGATGAAGGGTCACAACCTTTGGGTGGGTCAACGTGAATCTATTGAAGCCGAATTGAAGACAAGATTAAATTTCAAATAAAATAATTTCCCCTCCAATAAGGCCGACATAAACTTTGGATTTGAATTTCATGATTTCCCTCCAAGGATTTGAGCCTACTTGGAGATTACAAACAAATTTATTTTAATAATATTTTTTAGTCAAGAGATGGTTAGGGATTTTTTCCCGAACTACCAAAATTAAGACTCCCTCTCAGCTAGGGAGGAATTTTCCAATGTTCCACCAAGACTCCGGTGCGGGGAGACGCACAGGGGAATGTGTGGAAGTACCTTCAATTTTTAGTGAAATTTTGGGAGTGCGGGGGGACGTCAAGGTATATATATATATATATAATTCAAGTTCATATTCATTGTTCAATAATGAAAACATAAATATTAAATAGACTAATAGCAATACAGATACCAATACATTGAAAATTGAAATTTGATCCACAAAAGAAAATTAAATTCATAATTGAATTAAATAATGACATACATTGATCCATCTTTATCATTCATTTTGATATACACATCATTCATATGACATACTCATTATTCATCCATACCATGAGATTCAATAAAAAAATTCAATAATGAAATATTCAAATACATTGATCCATATTATTCATCATTCATCATTCTACAATCTACATTGATTTAAAAATTAAATTCATCATTCATCATTGTAGAATCTAAACTGAAAGCAAAACATACTCGTATATTACTATATACTATATACTAGATACTGAAGTTTGAACACTAAATTTATATAACTCAAAGTTTCAAACTAAAAAATAATTAAGAGTGAACAGTCAAGCTCAACAATATCTAGTGTCACAACTCAAAAGTTAAAACGAAAAGTAAAAATGGATAATGAGCACTGGAAATAAAATCAACATCAAGGACTCAATCTCAATTATTGGTCCTCTACATCCATCTGCTACATGAAGTCATCGAGACCATGGGAATGTTGTTATCCGAGTCAGAGTCAATCTCTTGAGTAACTAATAGAACTCCAACCAAACCATGTTGCAGCTCATCTGGTCCATCCTCATCATCTATCTATGCTCTATCCTCTGGATCCACATCCCATCGTGTTGTTGGTTCCCTCCGATAATTTGATGTCTTCCTATGTGCAAGATGTAGAGAACTGTGCACTGCAACTAACTTCTCTTCTTTCCTTTGAGGGGGGACGCCCAAACACACCCCTTTTGGGAAGCTCGTCCCCCACACTGGGGAAACACATCCCCTTGTGTCTCCCCAAGACTCCTCAAAAAGGGTGCGTGGGGAAACGCACCCCCAGTAGACTCCCCATCCTGGGTGCATGGGGAGCGAGGGGTGCGTGCACCTGACCCTGGGGGACGCGTCCCTGTGGAACATTGGAATTTTCATCAACATCATAAGCCTCATCTAGAATATCCATCATAGACGAATCTCGAGTTAATATATCTTCAATCATAAGAAAGACAAACAATTGTATCATTGATAAGACCCATCTCATATCGACACATAAAAGAAGAGGAATCCATAATCAAATGGAAGATCAACCTTCAAAGACTATATCAATAAGACATCCATCTCATCATAACATAACTTGATCATTAGTTGAACAAGAAGAAGAACCATCAAAGGGGAGCTTCCAGCTACTACCTAGTAGTCAATTTGATCATTCATTATTGCCATTAAGCCATATCTCGACTTTGGCTCATCTCCATTTGATGAACAATCTAAAAGCTAAAGAAGAAGAATAATTTGACATCATAGGGGAGCCCAGTTCAACCCACAATAACATAAGAGAGCTTAGCTCAATCCAGAACAACATTAGGGATCCCTTCTCAACCTGGAAACACACTAGGGAGCCCAACTCAAACCGAAATATCTGCCAGCGGGGAGACATTGCCACAACCCAGCAAACTCGTCATCGAGGTACCAATGCTACCACCCAAAGTCCATAGACAATATGAGGGATGCCACTTACCTTATGAGGTAAGGATCACACCTATCCTTATGCCTGGCCTTCCTATCTCAAATGTCTCGTATTCATCTTTTCTTGTCTCGCGCTAAACACTTTTGAGTTCAAAGAAGAAGAAACACCACAGGGGAGCACTCTGCTTCCACCCTGTATCAAAGACAATGGGTGAGATCAGATCTACCCCAATGCATAGGGATAACACTCTCCCAAAGTCCGTGATAATAAGTGAGATCATCTTACCAGACATAAGGATCACACTCTCCCCTATTGTCCCTGATCTTCCCATCTTGACCTTGGAGAGTCAAATGGTAGAACACATGCATCCACCAACTTGGGCGAGATCCACCTGCTGCAAGGGGTAGGGATCACACTCTATCCCATGTCCCTCATCCTATTGGCCAGATGGGGAGGTTATCCCACTAAGTGGGCAGGATGCTAATTGGGCATACTCTGACTAGGGGAGATCCCAATCTCTACACACCTTATCGGTCATAGGTCTCTCATCCCTAGGAGCCCACCGACTCCATTCCCAACTCTGGGAGCTCAACTAGTGGAGAAGAACATGTGAAAATTTATAAATAGTTGCAATGATAGATTTATTTCTCCTACTTATTATTTCAATAAGTTATTATTCAGAAATCTTCTGGAAAATATCGAAATAAATACTACTACAACATTCATGCAGAGAAATAAACAGTAGAGAACATAAGCACAAGAATGAATCACATGTACATAGTTATTTTTGGACATTTGTCCCTGGAAAAACCCAATGTGGGAAAATTGGTGCAGCAGATGAGGGTTTTATTAATTCTTCAGCGAATGATATCTTTACAGGGAAAATATATGGCAGATAAATTCTGAAACACTTGAGACTGAATTTCCTGCTTACTCGGAAAATTCTCTGACACCTAGAACAACCCCTACATGCCCCTGCGTCTCTCTGCATGATTCACTACGTTGTCCCAGCGCTGGACTGCGTGAGTCTGTGTGGGTTCTCTGCGCTGCAGCCTTAAGTTGCCTCCAGTGACCCACTGCTGCCCTGCGACCCTGATCTCAATCACCACTAACCTCCTCCTTATGCTTCTACAACTACTCGCCCTATAACTCTCCCACTGAGATCGAATTCTACATCAGAATGGATCTCCTTCGGGTACTGAGTGTATGCCCGACTTATCTTCCAAGTGACCCTCAAGCCTTCTTTTATAATCTTCTGTTGGAGAATCAACAACCCAGATTAAAAGATTAATCAATGGCTAAGATTAAAACTTGACTTGATCTATGTTTTCTAGAAGATTCACACTACCCTTTAATTATTTCATTTCCCTAAGTTTAGACTTGGGGTCTTCATTAAAATAATTAATTATTTTAATAAGTCATGAACCGAGTGGAATTTCCACATTGTTTCTGGGTTCTTTGGAATGCTACTGTCCAAGCCTCCCTGCAAAATTTGAGACTTGGAACACTTCCGGATGCTGCAAAAATCAACACTCCCTCTTAGCAAGGAAGGTGTTTTGATTCTCAGAGAGCTTTATGCAACTTTGATTATCATATAAAATGTTGGTCGCTTCCATTTTCTCCTTGAGTAGATTCACTAGCAGTTTCCTAAGCCATATGGCTTCACACGAAGCTGTGTTGGTTGCCATATACTCTGCTTCTGTTGAACTCAATGCTACGGATTTCTGTTTCATAATGCACCTGGAAGTCATTCCTGATCCTAGACTGAAACAATACCCACTGGTACTCTTCCGATTAACTGAACTTCCAACCCAATTTACTTCAATGAAACCACTCAACCTGACATCATTGCTACGGGTGTACTTCAATCCAAGCTCGACTATCCCTCGAAGGTACCTGAGAACATGCTTGGCTGCTGCCCAATGTGCCCTCTTCGGTTCCACTATGAACTGACTGAGGGTATTAACAACATAACAGATGTCTGGCCTTGTATTAACTAGATACATCAATGATCCTATGAGATGCTTGTACAGCGTAGGATCAACCTCATCATCTTCGGACGTGTCGATTTTCCTCCAGTTGGTGATCATTGGAGTGGTCATGGGCCTACAATCCTCCATCTGAAATCTCTTCAGGATCTTTGTAGTGTATCTTCCTTGACCAAGGAAGATCTCCCCATTCTGCTGCCAAACTTCCAACCCCAAAAATAGTGCATCCATCCTAGATCCTTCATGTCAAATTCTTCAGCCAAATTCTTCTTGCAATCTATGATGAGCCTTGATGACCCTGTCAAGAAGACATCATCCACATACAATGCCAGTATCAAAGGCTCACACCCTACTCGTAGATAGTAGAGATTGGGATCTGCATCACTCTTGACGAATCCCATCTTCTGCAGGTAGCTGTCAATTTGACCATACTAGGCTCTAGGAGCTTGCTTTAGTCCATATAATGCTTTCTTCAATCTACACACATGAATTTTCTGATCATGTGTCTCAAAGCCCTCCGGTTGTTCTATATACACCTCTTCTTCTATCACAACATTCAAGAATGCCGTCTTGACGTCCATCAGGGGAATTTCGCATCCCATCTGCGCAACAAGGGATATCACGGACCTGATAGATGTGTACCTGGCTACTGGGGCGAAGGTTTCTTCATAGTCTATTCCTTCCTTCTGAGCATACCCCTTAGCCACAAACCTGGCTTTAAATTTCTTGATGCTGTCGTCTGCAACATAGTTGATCTTGTAGATCCACCTGGATCCTACAACTGATCTCTCCTGAGGTCTTGGTACTACTTCCTAGACATCATGGGTCATGATGGAACTGTACTCTTCCACCATTGCATCAACCCACACCTAGTGCTGAGCTGCTTCTCGAAAAATGGAAGGTTCTCTGACTTGAGCAACCAAGGTTTGATACCTCTCTAGCTGCTTATGTTGTCTCTTCTCATTTCGGGGGATTCCGACAAAGTCCTCTGCATCCTTCAGAATCTGTCGAAGTTCCCTGCTCGTTCTTGCACTGGTGGTGGGTGGATTTACCGGCTCTCCTTCTTGCAAATCCTCGGGAGACACATACTTTCGATCACTATGCCTTGGAGAGGCAACTGAATTTTCTGCTGCTAGTTGTTGGGGTTGGACCAGAGGCTCTTCCTTTGACTGTGTAGCATAAGGCAGTTCTCGTGATCTTCTGAAGGCCTTCTCCTCCATAAAATTCACATCCCTTCGCACCACCACTTTCTTCTCTCAGGAATGTAGATGCGATAAGCCTTTGCATTCTCGTTGTATCCTACCAGATACCCCTTTTCAACAGTCATCTCCAACTTCTTCCTCTTCTCACTGGGCACATGACAATAAGCTGTACTGTCGAAGATCCTAAAGTGACTTACTTCAGGTGTACTACCAGTGAAGACACTTTTTGGTGTGATCTTCCCCAATGTAGCATGAGGAGTCCTGTTCTGAATGTTGACAACTGTATTACACGCTTCAGCCCATAGAAATTTGGGCATGTCTCGGTTATACACTATGTTGCCAGGAAACGTGGGTGCAGGGACGGGGACGGCACTTTTTGAAACAGGGTGCGTGGGTGCGTCGGGGGTATATACTATATATATATTATATTATATAATATTATATATAAATTATAATTTATATATGTGAATTTGTATAAAACAAGAAAAATAAAATATTTTTTATTTAAAAATTAAAGTTTAAACTTCAAAGATTTAAACATGCACATCATTGAACAATGAACATTCAACATTCACATAATGATATATATAATATGAATCATGATAATATTAAATAACTTAATAAGTTATAAAAGTCACGATATATGTCCATTGTCATACTACATTCAAAATTTCCCTTAAGGGAAAAGAGTCAAGACATCTCCAAACATGAACTAGGAAATTTCAAAATACTCAAATAAAAATTTAAAATAGTGAACAATGGCTTCCTCAAGCCACATCATCAGCATCCATGTCATCAACATCACTTAGATCTTCAGTCGGCATGCTCTCAAGGTAGGAATCACTCTCATCTTGAGCCTCCTGCTCATCCATAACAGTGGAAGGTAGCTCAATAAGGCCATCTGGTTGTATTTCCTCATCCACACACATAGCATCATCTGTGTATTGGTCCCATCTCTTGAAAGGACCCTTCTTGTACCCAGGGTCTTTTTGAGATATGAGATGAAGTGTGCTATGAATGTACACTAAGTTCTCTACCTTCTTTGAGCCCAACCTATTTCTTTTTACTGAATGGATAAAGGCATAAGTACTCCAATTCCTCTCGCAAGATGAAGAACTAGCTACCTGGAAAAATAGGGGAAGCCCATTAAATTAATTAAAAATTTAAAAAGAAAAGTTAAAATGAAAATTGAAAATCCAATACAAAAATTTAAATGAGAAATAAGATGAGGAACTCCAAACTAGTTGCCTGGGCAAGTAACCGTATGGCAAACTGCTGCGACTCAGGAGCACCAACACCATGAAGCCAC
The DNA here is from genome assembly GCA_034641835.2 of Pinus albicaulis. Lineage (NCBI taxonomy): Eukaryota > Viridiplantae > Streptophyta > Pinopsida > Pinales > Pinaceae > Pinus > Pinus albicaulis. Next base: position 950,689,946 of record CM076573.1, read on the forward strand.
CACCAATCAATTGGATCCTTCTTTTTGCGTCTATTGGTTGCAGTGGCATAGTCGATAGACTATAGTTCGGTTGCAGTGGTATAGTTCTAGCAGTTAACTTCTTAGGGTTGGTCGATCTTAGCCTTTAGGTTTACCGTTTAACTTTAGTGTTATAACTTATAATTTTTATTTTTAAGTTTTAATTTGATTTTTAGTTTTTAAGTTTATGAGTTAAGTTTTAAATTTAAATTTAAATTTTAAAGTTTTAAATTTTAATTTTAATTTTTAATTTTTACGTTTTTATTATTTAATATTTAATAAATTAATTTAAGTTTTGAATTTTTTTTTTTAAAAAAAAATTGCCTTAAGAATAGACTATAATTAACTTATAAATTATTTAATTTTAATTTTAATAAAAAAATCTTAAATTTTAATTTAAAAAAATTAGATTATAGTCAAATTTTGATTTAAAAAAAAAAAAAAAATTAGCCTAAATTGCCCCCCGAAGAACCCTAAAAGAACCCTAAAAGAACCCTAAAAGCACCCGAAAAGAACCCGAAGAACCCTAAAAGAACCCTGTTTTTGAGTTGGACGTTTCGGGTTCTTCCATGAAGAACCGGGTTCTTCAGGGTTCTTCTAAGAAGAACCCGTCCCAGCACCCGGTACGTGGGGACGGGAACCCGGTGCGGGTGCGGGAACCCTACCCCTGGGTGCAGGTACCCGTGCAACATAGGTTATACAACATAGCTCTGGTTGCTTCAACAATAGTCCGGTTCTTCCTTTCCACCACACCATTCTGCTCCAGATTATACGAGGTTGTCCATTCTCTTTTGATGCCTTCCCTTGCACATAATTCGGTGAATTATTTATCTATGTATTCACCACCATTATCTAATTGCAACACCTTGATCTGCTTCCCTGTTAGATTTTCCACTAGAGCCTTGAACTCTTTAAATCGATTGAAGACTTCATCCTTGGTCTTCAAGAAGTAGATCCAAGTTTTCCTGGAATGGTCATCAATGAAGGTGACGAAATATTTGGCACCGCTAAGAGTTCTAGTGGTCCCATAGATATCTGAGTGTATTAGATCCAACACACCCTTGGCCCTATTGTTGCTTCTTTGATATGCGGCCCTGACATATTTTACCAATACGAACCCCTTGCAGGCATCATCTCGTTTAGTGCTTAGTTCTGGAACCCTTGTGACAGTCTTATGGAGAGTTCTCAATGCCCCATGATGCAAATGCCCCATTCTTATGTGTCATAGCTCATTCAAGTTTGTTTCATCTGCGCTGCCAACTAGTGCCATTGGAGAATCAAGTTGTAGTTTGTACAATTTGTTGCTTCTTACCTCGATCTATGCTTTCTTCTTCCAACTTGGGTGCTTGACGTAGACTCTATTGCCAATAAAGTAGACGTCATATCCTTGGTTTTGAAGTTGTGACACTGAGAGTAGATTCATCCCCAAACCGGGCACATGCAGTGCATTAGTGGCCCAGATTCTGTTTCCTGCCTCGGTTTGAAAAACTATGGTACCTCTCCCAATGGGAGTGCACTTTGCTTTATTACCCATGGTTATTTTGAAATTCATCTGCTCTTGGTAGTCAGAAAAACAGTCCCGTACTCTCGTCATGTGAGCAGAGGCTCCACTGTCAATATACCAGACATCTGAAGACACAGTGCTTGATACACAAGCAAAATCTTCCTCTAGTCTCGATGCCAATACAGATACATCGTGATCCATCTGTTTTATCGTGGTTCTTTCCCCTCCTAGAGAACTGCGTGAACCCTTCTGCATTGTTGCTGCAACAGTGGATTTATGTTCACTAATAGATTCCCACTCTCTGTTATTCATCTCTGGCTCTGATACCATGTGAAAATTTACAAACGGTTGCAGTGATAGATTTATTTCGCCTACTTATTATTTCAATATGTTATTATTCAAAAATATTTCGGCAAATATCGAAATAAATACTACCGCAACATTCGCAAATATATATGCAGAGAAATAAATAGTAGAGAACATAAGCACAAGAATCAATCACATGTACACAGTTATTTTTGGAGAATTGTCCCCGGAAAAACCCAATGTGGGAAAACCGGTGCAACAGATGAGGGTTTTATTAATTCTTCAACAAATGATATCTTTAGAGGGAAAATATACGACAGATAAATTCTGAAACACTTGAGACTGAATTTCTAGCTTACTTGGAAAATTCTCTGACACCCAAAACAACCCCTGCATGCCCCATGCGTCTCTCTATGTTATTCATTGCGCAGTCCTAGCGCTAGATTGCGAGAGACTGTGCGGAGATTGCGTGGGTTCTCTGCGCTGTAGCATCAAGCTGCCTCCAGTGACCCACTGCTACCCTCCGACCTTGATCTCAATCACCACTGACCTCCTCCTTCTGCTTCTGCAACTACTCACCTTGCAACTCTCACACTGAGATCGAATTCTACATTAGAATGGATCTCCTTCGAGTATTAAGTGTATGCCCGACTTATTTTCCAAGTGACCCTCAAGCCTTCTTTTATAATCTTCCTGTTGGAGAACCAATGGCCCAAATTAAAAGATTAATCAATGGCTAAGATTAAAACTTGACTTGATCCATGTTTTCTAGAAGATTCACACTCTGAGGATGAAGACAATGAAGTGGGGAATTTCATTCAAGAAAGGACATTGGAAGATAGGAATATTGTAGTTCCCTATGATAATGACATCTCAGATTTCTTGTGCATTAATCAAGGGAAATGGGAAATGAGAAACCATCATTTTTTCTATGACCCTATTTACAATACTGACATTGAAAATGAGGTTGGAATTGATTCCCCTTTTCTCTGGGACATTACTGATGATGATATTCTTACTCACACCATCGAAAGGGAGGATCATTGTTTTCCCACGCATGAAGAAGGTTTTTTGGAAATGGCGGGTCCCATTTATGACATCGATGATGACACTGACAAAGGCCTCGATTTCCCATGCTTTCTTTAGGACCCCAATAGCATAAATACATTATCCACAAGCCCTCGCCTCACCCATTCTCACCATGTCACTATCATTGACCATCCTTCTTCCCCCTTTAGGTATGATATTGAGGAGGAACCATCCATTAGATATATCCCTCCTTCCCACCCATACCCTCGAGATTGTGAATACGATTATTCCATTAAGAAACCACTTTGTTGCCCCTTTCCGTGTCCCAAGTTCCCTCCTTTCACCTCCCATCTTGACCTTGTGGCATCCACAAAACATAATGTTATGAGAAATGATCCTGATAGGGAATTTATGAGGCTAATTATTCATTCTTCCATCCAGTGTTTAGAGGGATAGCTTTGCACTCCTAGATTGGCTTATGTTCCTTTTCCTAGGACTCCCTTCTACATCGAATGTAAATCATATTTTCCAATGACTTATGTTCCTTTTCCTAGGGCTCCCTTCTACATCGAATGGAGATCATATTTTCCCACCTCCCACCCGCAACATCCTCCATGTGGTTGTACCCACATTCGCTTTGGGATTTGCTACATGAGTAATCATATAGGCAGGCATATTTATATTGACCCAATGATATGTTGGTTGCCTTGGCTTTATGATTGCACTTAACATTAACATTGTATTAGATGGATGTTAGGGTAGGATGCATTGCATCCTCATTTTATTTTTAGAACTAACATTATATGATATTATCATGGTAAATTAGCTGCATTTAGAATAGAATCACATAGAAAATGATTTTACTTTCTTGTTGATTTTATGGCCTAATACTAATCATGGGTGATCATAAGACACCACAAAATAATGTTGCCCTATGTGCTTAGTCTTTGATATGTGTAGCTAAACAGGTCTGTGGTACTAAGAGATTGATGGTATTCTCATGACCTCTTGTTCGAGTAGTTGTGCACAACTCTCCGAGAGCTCATGTCCCAATTAGAGCCAGATGTTACCCACCACCTGTGGGTAGTATATATAGGAGAAAATATTTCTCCTAGATGGTCCTCAGCTGGTAGCCAACAACGCCTTGCAGCCACCAGATAGCTCGATGTGTCATTTTCTCTGCCACTTGAGCCAACCATGTGGTCCCTCGCCCACCTATTATGATTGTATGTTTGAAGGTGGGCCTCCCGACACTGGAGGTATGGTGTTTCATTGGTATAGTTGAGTTATTTTCCTTACTTGTCATGGGCAGTTTTGAGCATGGATGGTTGGGCGATTCAACGAAAAGAGTGGGCTACGTCTGTACTCTTGTCTCCACTGCTTGATTTCGTGGTTAGCCTTATTTCCTAGTCCTGTGGGATCTCCTTTACTGGCCATTAGATTTAGGGTTTGCACTACATGGGAAATCCTGATTTTCGTTGCGTGGTCTCTCTTCTTCACACCATATACATCACTCCCTTCTAGTCATTTTAGCCCCATTCATTTCTATTCCCATCAGTGTCCACATGTGTCCACTTGGTCCACATAGGGTTGGCCTACCCCCTCCCCTTGTACACACCTTGGGTCGGGCTTGGAATGATGCCCCAAAGGTTGATGCAACTAAAAAGAAAAGAAAAAGCATAATTTGGCCACTCTCAATAGGAAATTTACCACAAAATGCAAAGGATGGTCGAGACATACAAATTTAGCACGTGGGAAAAAGCTAAACATGAGCTCTACCCCTTATCCATGGCCATCACCCTGGTTCCTATGGGCCCTATATGAGCCCCCTCCATCATTAAGGAACCCATGATTGTCCCAACCCTGGTGGGCAATGAAGTGTCCCACCTCAAAAAGGGGTACCTACTACTACATTCTACACATCATGCTCTCACGCCCTAATTTCCATGCAGAGTTGCCTAAAGACGTCCTTGATTGGGTATAGTCTCTCTAAATCACAAGCTCACCTTTACTCCATCTCAAAGAAAAGAAAAAGCATAATTTGGCCACTCTCAATAGGAAATTTACCACAAAATGCAAAGGATGGTCGAGACATACATATTTAGCACGTGGGAAAAAGCTAAACATGAGCTCTACCCCTTATCCATGGCCATCACCCTGGTTCCTATGGGCCCTATATGAGCCCCCTCCATCATTAAGGAACCCATGATTGTCCCAACCCTAGTGGGCAATGAAGTGTCCCACCTCAAAAAGGGGTACCTACTACTACATTCTACACATCATGCTCTCACGCCCTAATTTCCATGCAGAGTTGCCTAAAGACGTCCTTGATTGGGTATAGTCTCTCTAAATCACAAGCTCACCTTTACTCCATCTCTCTGAAAGGGAAGGCACTAATCCATCCAATGGTGGTCACCTAATGCCTCCTTCTCTTTCTAGGCCTAACCCTAATAGGTCCCTAGGGCATCACATAAATTCTATTGTAGCCATAAAACACTTCGATCTTTGGTCCATAACTGCACTAATGTTTCATCTAGAGGCCCTCCAAATTGAAGCAAATCCAATGGTGGGATCCCGAGATATAGCAAGCCCCAACTCATAGACCATTTATTTCCCTACATTTCGCTTGACTAGTATCCTCATTTGGATCATTATATTCAATCCTCAAAAGAAAATTTGTCCTTTGATCCTCTTATGTTCCATAATTAGGTCAAGCCCCTCCTTGGTTGATCAACTCCAATCCTTTGACCTAATTCTAGGTCCACTTGGTCCTTTGTGGTCCCGCAACTTTATAACTCTAATTTCAAAAAGATCACATAAAGGCCAGTTCTTCATAAGGATTATCGGGTCTAGGGAACCTCTTAACAAGATATATTCCCAAACCTTAGGGTCAAGAATCCCCTTAGCCCTTCCTAGAGAGCCCATCACCTTGCTTTCAAAGCAAGCAAGATATCTAATTGAGCCTCTCTTGTGAATAAGCCTTAGGAATCACTCCTCATCCTCTTGTTGATCCATTCATCTCGTGATTCCCCTTATACCGGGTCCTCTTGCATCAGTGCAAGTATGTTAAGAGAAGGGAGCCTTAGTTAAGGTGACAATGGGCTATCACTCTATTGTTGCCCCTTGACCTAATAGTTGCTCTATATGATCCCCTCCTAGTACTCCTGTTAGTTTGAGCGTTAAACATGCCCAAGAAGTTGCGAAACTATGTTAAAGTCGTTGGGGCTGACCAATCCCGAATGATTTGGATCTTAGTTGGATCCACATGCATGCCTCACTCATCAATTATGTAGTTGAGATATTTGGCCCAATCCATGCCAAAGGAGCATTTCTCCAAGTTGGCACATAGTTTGTGTTGCCACAGGGTTTGAAGCACTTGTCGAATATGTTGCAAGTCCTCTGCCCAACTCTTGTTGAGGATCAGGATGTCATCCAGATACACAACCACAAACGAGTTGGTGAAAGGCCACAATATATCATTCATCATCCTCATAAAAGTAGCATGGGCATTCGCTAATCTGAAGGGCATGACCAACCACTCGAAGAGACCTTCCTTGGACTTGAAGGTGGTCTTCCATATGTCTATGGGATTTATTGGGACTTGGTGATAGCCAAACTTCAAATCAATATTGCTGAAGTACTTGGCCCCCTTGAGCTAGTCAAGAAGGTCATCAATCCGTGGGATCAAGTATTTGTTCCTAACAATGATTTTATTCAGTGCCCAATAATCAATGCAGAGTCTCCACATCCCATCTTTCTTATGTACAAGTACAATTGGGCTCCTACAAGGTGATGAAATTGGTCGGATGTGCCCTTTTGTACCAACTCTTGGATTTGCTACTTGATTTCCCTGTTTTCCATAAGACAGTTGCGATAGATTGGTCCATTAGGTAGAGGTGCTCTAGGGGTTAGATCGATTGAATGTTTGACCTAACAGTGCAAAGGTACCCCTATGGGCGAGGAGAAGATGTCCATGTACTCTTCCACAACATTATCAACTTGCTTCTACTGTGTGGAGAAACCCTTGCTGGGGGCCATGGATGTGGCCACGATCTTCCCCTTACTTTGAGAGCGAATAAAAAAGAAGCAAATTTCCCGGTCTGGGAGATGATCTTACTGCATTGCTTAGCAAAGATCAAAGAAATGGCGGTAGGCGGGGCAACCTCTGGTATCCTGTATAGCTTACTTCCCAAAGTAATAATAACAGTGCAAGGCCTAGACTCATACACAATATGACGCTATCACAAGTATGGTTGGCATAATAAAACATCACAAACTTCAAGGGGAGCAACATCACACAGTACCTCATCTGTGAAATGCTTGATATTGTAGGGAAGGCGACACTGTTGGCTGGTGTAAAGATCTCACTCTTGGTGGAGCCAGTCGATGGTGTATGGTTGCGGGTGTGGTGTTATTGGTCGGTCTAACCGCTTCACAGTCTCAACTAAGATGAGGTGCTTTTTACTTTTGATGTTGACAATGAATTGTAGCGACGAACTCATCACACACATCTGTGAGTGGAAAATACGCTTACCCTCCTCTGGATCTTCAGGCTCAATATTCTTGACCTTGGTGGTGGAAATGGTGGTGCTGGGTTCTGCATCAATGATCTGTTTCCTCTTATCGAGTTGTAGCTCTGAGTCAGAACATGCATCTAACTCTAAAGCTTCTAGCTCGGTGACCAGCAACTGCTTTATGCAACACTTATTTGTGCTGTTAGTAGGGATCTTATGAAACTCACACCACTTTCCCATGTATTTTTCTGTTTTCCCGTTGTTTTTCTTAGATTATGGTTTCGATGGGTTTTCCTAGGTCATTCCTTCTTGGCTCGGTCCTTTATTCCTGCGGTTTGGAGGTGCTTTTTCCCTACTTCAGATTCACAGATCCAAAGTCTCGCTTCCTTTGGTTAAATTTCTACTCGATCTTGACAACATATCGGTATGTCGTGCCAAGCGAGGAGACGTCCATAAATTCCATTTATGCCTGGATGTATTTTTGCAAACAACCATGGTAATTAAGTACTAGATGTTGCTCAAAGTCCTTGATACCCAACTTCATGCGTTGGGTATGAAATATATTTGTGAACTTCGACACTTCTTTGTCCCTTTCCTACCATAGCGTGGTCCATTTTATATACTTGTCTTCATAGCTCCCAATATGGTAATATTGGTCCTTGACAACATCATGGAAAGAAACCCAAGAGGGTGTGGCTGAAAATAGAGAGGGAGCCTCCTCATCCTTTTTTTCACAGCGAGTTTCCCACATGTCCTTGACATGGGGAGCGACCTTGAGGAGTGTAAAAGTAATCTTTTCCCTTTCGGAAAAATTATGCACCGAGAAATATCCTTCTAGCATATTTAACCATCTATCCACAACATTTGCATCTATCTGACCTTCAAATATAGGAATGTTAAAGTTAATTTGTACCTTAAAGGGGGTGGTGCCTCCAAAGTGAATGCTAGATGAAGATGCTTTGCCCACTGGTATCCACTGAAGGATCTGGGGAAAATTATCCATCATCTTGTTCCTTTGTCGCTCGGGGGCTTCTTCGAGCAACAATTTGAAAGGATCTCCTACTCACTCGTCCTTCTCTTTCACCATGGGAGGCTGTCGAGGTCGGCAAGACCAATCTTGCAAGGGCTCAACTAGTTCAAGTCCCAACTCCTTATACCCCAACCTCATTGGGGGCATGCACAAAAAAACATAGAAAGAACAGACTGCTCTACTACCACTAATTCGGATTTATGAAGGAACGAAATGAAATGCAAATTTAAACATAAACACATTGATACAACAAAAACTAAACCACATGTTGAAAATTGTTTACATGCATAATGGAAACAAACTAGCTCAAGTGATGGTAGCTTGTTTTTGAGAAGAGATATGACGACTACATGCCTTCTGAACTGTGTTACAATTAGGCTTGGAGGCCTTTTTATCATCAAGAAACAATGGGAAACCCTAAACATCCGAAAACCTAACCCTAGGAGATGAAACACCAAAAGCTTGTGCGCCCCATTGGGGTTAGTTGGAACGTCAACTTCTCGGTGTCATAACTTTTGCATACAATCTCTATTTGGCACACACGATACCTCGTTAGAAAGATATATCCGAGGACAACAACTTTCAACTGTAAACGAGAGCGTTGTTGTCCTTGCATTTTCATGTTTCCCCAAAAAACGACATTTAGGGCTTCAAAACGACTTCAAAAGTTCAGGACCCGAAAAATTGCCAGAAATAGGAAACTGTGTTGGAAAACTAGAAATTGAAAAGAAATAGCGTTGGGGTCCAAGTGGAATAGGTGGGTGGCCACCAATATCCACCTAGATCACATTTTCTGTTAGGTCCCTATATTACTAGTATAGTCCCTTATTATTGTTAGTGTAACCCCCTTATTGTTATTATTGTACCCTTGTAACCCCCATATTGTTATTATTATGCCCTTAAATTATTGTTGTTAGGTCAGCTAGGATTACATTGTGGCCCCATGGACTCCTATATATAGAAAGGAGGTTTTGTAATTTGAATCATCTAAGAATTGTTCATTCATGTAATGTATTGGAGGTTTCCCCCTCGAAGTGGCTTATTTATAAGGCGTTGATATCTCTTTTCTTCTATTTTTGGAGCTGGTTTCACAACATTTGGTATCAGAGCTTGGGATTCTAGGGTTTCCCTGCTCCAAACAAGTCATCGTAGCATTTTTGCTATAAATTTTTTTCTACAAAGGTTGAGAAGATGAAATTTTTAGAGTGCGAAGTCGAAATCCTGAGAAACATCGTCGCAAAATTGCAGAGCTTGGTTCGCAATATTTTCAGAGATATGATCTGTGGAAGTTAGGTCTTTTTGCAGGCTCCTGAATTTCACTTAAAAAGGTCATCGCGGAATATTTGCTATAACTTTTTCTATGAAGGTTCAGAAGCTGAAATTTTTAGAGCGCAACGCTGAAATCCTAAAGAACATCGTCACAAAATTTCAGAGCTTGGTTCGCAATGCTTTTTCAGACTCCCGAATTTCATCTCAAAGAGCTCATCGTGGGAAAATCTTCATAACTCTCTCTCTCTAAGCATCGGATTGGAATTCTGTAAAAAGTGACTGGAAGTACATGGACTGTAGTTTCCTGTCTATAAATTTCAGATACAAAGGAGCAAACAGTAACACATGGCAATTCATACAAGTTCGCTCTACTGAACTAGTCCATAATTAGGTCATTGTGGGAGATTGGACATAACTTTGTCTTGAAGAATCCAAATCAAGTTAGACCTGTGGCATTTGAAAGAAGCTTCAGAGGAATACTATAGGGCCGAATTTCAGATATTGAGGATCTGCAATTATAGAGATAAGTTAATTTCAATATCAAGCTCCTCAAAAGCAAGTAAAAGGTGTGTATTTTTTTTCCGAATTGCATAAGTCTTGTTTGAAGAATCAAGTTGAATTGATTCCAAGGGCATATTATAGAATAGATATCAGTATTGGACTCTCAAATGGCCCCTAAAAATAATTCAACATCCATTAAGCCTTTAGAAGGCTCTACTATGACTCATGAAGACGAAGAATGACAACATGACATATCAAAATTACAAGAGCAAGTGCAACAAATTTCGCTCTCGCAAAGAGTAACAAAAAATGACATGGAAGTTTTGAAGAAAGGCGTGGAATCTAAGATGGATGGTTTGAAGAATGACATGGAAGCTAAGATGGAAAACATGAAGAATGATCTAAAAACAGACATGGAAGGTTTGACAAAGTTGATACAACAAATGTTTCCTAGTGGTGAAAAGATAGTAGAGGAAACTCATGATGAGAACAAAATAAATGCTAATTGTGATTTCATAAACTCTAATGTTGGCGGGAAGAACCACCATATTCCAAAAATGGATATGAGAAAGTTTGATAGAAAGGATCCTGTAACATGGATACTACAGATGGAACAATATTTTGATCTCAACAATGTGCAAAACACACAAAAGGTACACATTGCAACTTTACATTTAGAACCAAACACATTTGTATGGTATCGATGGCTTTGCTCCTGTAAAAAAATTGTCACTTGGTCAATTTTTACGAAGGAAATGATAGTACATTATGAGGATACAAAGAGCAACACCTTTTTTAGCCAATTTATAAATCTCAAACAAAAGGGTTTAGTGGGGGAGCACATTGAGGACTACCAAAAATTGAATATAAGGGTAACTGTATTCTAGAGGAACACAAAATTGATCTCTTCATAGGTACTTTAAAGGATAACATCCAACATGAAGTTCGCGTTTTGGAACCTGATTCATTGGAGAAGGCATTTAGGTTGGCAAGAAAAATTGAATGTAAAATTATGGCGACAGGAAAGCTTACCACTCACTTCTATAAAGAGGGAAGTGTTGCTACTCCTAGATTTCAACAACCTACAAGGTTGACACCACAAAAATTGGAAGAAAAAACAGCAAAAGGGCTTTGCTATAGTTGTGATAGAAAATACACTAAAGGTCATAAGTGTGCTGAGAAGAAATTATTTTACATAGATTGTGAAGAGGAAGAAGAAAATGAACAAGAAGAGGATATACACCAGGAACCAACCCAAGAAGAGGAAGAAATGAGTTCGACCATATCGTGTAATGCATTGGCAGGAATTACCACTCCTCAAACTCTCAAGATAGAAGGACATATCAAGAAGAAAAAGGTAGTAGTGTTGATTGATTCGGGTAGTACCCATAATTTTATTCATTGTAAGGTAGCCAAGGAATTGAATTGTTTCCTATACCCAGCACCAGAATGTCAAGTGATGGTTGCAAATGAAGGAACTATAAATTGCTCTAGAAAATGCCATAATATCAAGCTAACCATGGGGGAATATGTATTGAATAGTCCAATGCTTTCCATTCCTATGGGAGGTGCTGATGTTGTACTAGAGTACAATGGTTACAATCTTTGGGGATAGTAGCTTTTAATTTTCAAGAACTTTTCTTGAATTTTTTTTCAGAAGGAAAGGAAGTCGAATTACGGGGTATTGAAGGGAAGCCAGGAAGGATAATAAGCTCTAATGTCATGACAAAGTTTCTAAATAAAGAACAACGAGGCGTAATTGCACAATTATGCTCACTAGAAGTTCCGACATCAAAATCATCTATTTCTGCAGATCTCCAACAAGTCTTGGACAATCATTCCAAAGTTTTTGAAACTCCCAAAGGACTCCCACCTATTTGTGATCATGATCATGCTATTCATTCGATTCCAGGAAGTGTTCCTCCAAACATCAGGCCTTATAGATATCCTTACTTCCAAAAGAGAGAAATTGAATGTATGATTGCAGAAATGTTAGAGGCGGGTATAATTCAACCTAGTCAAAGTTCTTTCTCTGCTCCTGTAGTATTGGTACACAAGAAGGATGGATCATGGCGCATGTGTCCCGATTATAGGGAGCTCAATAAGCTCACCATTAAAGATAAATTTCCCATTCCTGTGATTGATGAATTATTGGATGAATTACATGGAGCAATTTATTTTATCAAGTTGGATCTTCGTTCAGGATATCATCAAATTAGAATGAAGACTGAAGATATTCCAAAAATAGCATTTCGAACTCATGAGGGTCATTATGAATTTTTGGTCATGCCTTTTGGCCCTACCAATGCACCTTCTACATTTCAAGGGTTGATGAATTCCATTTTCAAACCCTTCCTTAGAAAATTTGTGCTAGTATTTTTTGATGATATACTAATCTACAAGAGGTATTGGAAGGATCATGTTCAACATATTGATAGGGTGCTCAAGCTATTGGAGGAGAAACAATTATATGCAAAAACATCCAAATGTTTCTTTCGAGTACAAGAGGTGGAATATCTGGGTCATATTGTATCTCATGAGGGTGTTAAGGTAGACCCTAACAAAATTAAAGCCATTAAGGAATGGAAAGTCCCCACAACCATAAAGCAGTTGCGAGGATTTCTCGGGTTAACAGGGTATTATCGCAAGTTTGTTGAGAATTATGGGAGAATAGCAGCACCTCTAACAACATTATTGAAGAAAGATGCATTTTCATGGACTCCTGAAGCAACTAAGGCCTTTGAACATCTTAAAGAGGCAATGTGCCTAGCACCGGTCTTAGCTACGCCTGACTTCACAAAAACCTTTATTGTGGAATGTGATGCCTCAAGAAATGGAATTGGTGTTGTTTTAATGCAAGAAGGACGACCCATTTCTTTTGAAAGTCGTCCAATCAAAGGAAAGTATTTACAGAAACCTATTTATGAGAAGGAAATGTTAACAATACTGCATGCACTAAAGAAATGGAGAACTTACCTAATGGGAAGACACTTCAAGGTAAAAATTGATCATGATAGTCTTAAACACTTTTTGGAACAAAGACTATCTTCAGAAGAGCAGCAAAAATGGGTCACAAAGATGCTGGGTTATGACTTTGAAATAATCTACAAAAAAGGAAAGCTTAATGTTGTTGCAGATGCACTCTCAAGAAAGAATGAAGAGGTGGAAGCATTGCTTTGTGCCATTTCTATTATCCAACCACATTGGATAACCGAAGCAAGAGATGAATGGAAGAAGGACAAAGATGTATGGACACTCATTCAAAAGTTGCAGCAAGATCCTAGTACATCTGATACATTTAGTTGGAAAAATGATTCCCTATGGTACAAAGATCGCTTATATCTTTGTAAGAATTCCCAACTAAAACAAAAGATTCTTCTGGAATTGCACACTTCTCCTTTAGGAGGACACTCAGGATTTTTAAAAACTTACCACAGGGTGAAGAAAGAATTTTTTTGGGATGGCCTTTAATCTGATATTCAAAAGTTTGTGGCGGAATGTTTGGTTTGCCAGCAGAATAAAGTGGAAACAATTAAGACCCCGGGACTTCTACAACCTTTATCCATTCCAAGTCAACGTTGGGAGGAGATTTAAATGGATTTTATCACAGGTTTACCTAAGTCCGAAGGAAAGAGTGTCATCATGGTGGTAGTTGATAGACTTACCAAGTATGCACACTTTTGTGCATTATCTCATCCATTTAAAGCAAGTACAATTGCTACTACATTTATGCACACAATTCAAAAGCTACATGGAAACCCAAGGGTTATTGTGAGCGACAAAGATCCCATTTTTACTGGAAATTTTTGGACGGAGTTATTTTCTTGTTTGGGTACTCAATTAGCTCATAGCTCATCTTATCATCCTCAATCCGATGGTCAAACCGAGATAGTAAATAAATGTTTGGAAGGATATCTTCGTTGTTTTGTATCTGATAAACAAACACAATGGGTCAAGTGGTTACCTCTCGCTGAATGGTGGTATAACACTTCCTTCCATACTGCAGCAAAAATGACCCCATTTATGGCACTTTATGGATATCATCCACCATCCATCACATCATCTTTAAGAGAAAATTTGAAGGTTCAAGCAGTGGAAGATCACATCGAACATCAACAAGAAGTTCTCCAACTCTTAAAGGACAACTTGAATTTGGCACAAAATCGAATGAAACAACAGGCAGATCAACATCGCAGTGAGAGAAGTTTTGATGTAGGAGACTGGGTATTTTTACGGATACAACCATACAAACAAATGTCCCTCAAACAAGCTAAGAAGGATAATAAATTATCGCCAAAGTACTATGGTCCTTACAAGGTGTTGCAAAAGATTGGTACTATGGCATACAAATTGGAGCTTCCTGCTTCTTCGCGAGTACATCCAGTTTTCCATGTTTCATGCTTAGAGAAGGTTATAGGAGAAAATCTTCCAGTTCAAACAATATTGCCAGAACTTGATGAGGAAGGAAAAATCATATTGGAACCAGAAGCGGTCATGGAAACAAGAACTCGACAACTACGGAATCGATCAATTTCAGAGCATCTCATCAAGTGGAAGAACTTACCCACTGAAGATTCTACATGGGAGGATGAGAATTTTATACAGAAGCACCCAGAGCTACTCAAGCGTTGAGGACAATACTTTTTTGAAGGAGAGGGGCATGTTAGGTCCCTATATTACTAGTATAGTCCCTTATTGTTGTTAGTGTAACCCCCTTATTGTTATTATTGTACCTTTGTAACCCCCATATTGTTATTATTGTGCCCTTAAATTATTATTGTTAGGTCGGCTAGGATTACATTGTGGCCCCACTAGGATTACATTGTGGCCCCATGGACTCCTATATATAGAAAGGAGGTTTTGTAATTTGAATCATCCAAGAATTGTTCATTCATATAATGTATTGGAGGTTGCCCCCTCGAAGTGGCCTATTTCTAAGGCGTTGATATCTCTTATCTTCTATTTTTGGAGTTGGTTTCACAACATTTTCCCCTACGTCATACTTGACACTTTCCATGCCACATTACAAGCCCATTATAACACCTCCATTCTTCAAGTCTAAGTTGTCATTGGTTCATTGGGATTTGGCACCCTCATGTCCACACTGATTGAGTAGGTTTGGAAACATTGCCCTAGAGGTTGATGTAGCTAAAAAATGGAAAAGTATATCATGGCCACAATAAACGAAAACAAAGAAAATAAAAATGCAATAGACAGTAAAGACACAATATAACACATGGGAAAAAGCCTTGCATGAGCTCTACCCTCCTCATTTGGCCATCACTCAAATCCTGAACACTTGATGCTCCATTACATCAAAAGGAACCCTTGCATGTCCCAACCTTGTTGAGTGTTAAGTTGTCTCATCTTAAGGGGAAAAATTAAATGCTACATCATAAATGGAAAGCTATAACCCTTGAGTTAAGCACTGTAATACAAAGCATTATCAAGAAGAAGTAAAAGGTGCACTAGAGGGGTGGAAAAAGCAGGAAAAACAAGGTAACTCATGCCTCCACAATTGTTCCCTCCATTACATCTATACACTCGGGATGTGGAATCCCCATCAGCTGGTCCCCTTGACCATGTGTTAATTTTGGGCAACTAGGTCCAAACTCCATGTTGTGATGCTCAGATGACGATGCCAATATTTTTATTGGATTCCTCTTTCGAAGAGGTGCAAGATCAATCTAAAGATCATCTTGATCCGATGAGTAGAACATTTATTTTGAATTAATTCCACTTATGTGCAAGGTCAGCCAAAATTGTAATGTAGGCTTGGAGCCCCAACAAATGTGTCACACACCCTCACTGATGGATATATATAGATCAACGTTGGAGGTCATTTTCACCATCACTCATCACACATTCTCTCTCTGCATCTGATTGGTTCGATCATCATCTTGGAGGCTTCTCTTCACTCACACGTGGGAAAAAACAACAACTAGGGTTTCACACTGTTCTAGGGTTTCCAACGCAGAATTGATCAGCGTTGACTTTGGTCAATGCTTGGTCAAATTGACCTGAAACTCTGCCAAAACTTCGATCTCCTCCATCCACATTTTTTCTCACAAAAAGCGAGGCTAGATGTTGAATTTGACTTGGCTGCGTTGACTTTCTACTGATGTTGTTTTGTGTTGACCATTGACTGGACAACGTTGACTTTTGTTGACTTTGGGTTGACAATTGTAGAGTTGTCTGAGAGGGTTGTGTGACACATTTTGGTTGGCGGACCGTGAGGAGACTTTGTTGGTTGAAGCATCTTGTTGACCACTGTAACGCACCACAACACATATATTTTGCTGATCAAGTTAATTGTATTTTTGGCTTGTCTTCCGTTGATCTATTGGTATGTTTCTATCAACATTTCACTTTCATGTTTATGTGATTACTATTTGATATCAGGTATAAAGTAAAAGTTACATCAAGCATAGAACATCTACAAAAAATTACATGGAATCAGAGCTAAGGTGAAGACAAAGCCCAAGTTTGTATTGAGAGCAATCACTGAAGACTCTAGCATTTGTCAAGAACCCATGGGTACCTCAAATTATAATGGCTTCAAAGCTGATGACAAGTTGACTGGAAAGGCTGACTTTCATGCTTGGAAGATGTCGTTGGATTCGATGTTGGAAGACGAAGATGTCATGGACTATGTGCAGGGTAAAATCCAACAACCTCCATCATCTGCACCTGCTGCCACCAAGTCGAAGTATAAGAAAGGGGAAATCAAAGCAAAGCTGATCATCCGGGATTCCATCCATAAGAATCCGATTGCCTACATCTCTGAGCTACACACATCTACGGAGATGTATGATAAGTTGGTCGATATGTTCATGGCCAACAATGAAAATCAAGTTCTTTTCTTTAAGAACCAATTAAATAATCTCAAGAAAGGCAGGTATGAATGTGTTCAAGAATAATCTTCTTGCCATTGGGGAAACAATAGCTGATCGAGAAATGGTTCTCACCGCACTTGGAGGTCTCTCCTCTAAATGTCATGTATTCATTACTACCATTCTCAATAACAATGTGATTCCTGATTTTGACGAAGTATTGTCGAGATGCACTCAAGAGGAAACAAGAATGATGGAATATGAAAATGAAGGTAATGTTGCCTTCACCGCTCGTGCTAAGAAGAAGAACAATGGTGGTCCGACGAACCATGGAAGAGCAGGGGGCCAAGGAAAGAAAGGAATATGTTACCCATGTAACAAGACTAGCCACTATGCTAGAGAATGCCCTATAGAAAGGATTCTCTCGGGGATGATGACAACAACAACAACACGAGGAATGGCAATCAAAGGAACAACAGGTTCAAAGGAAGGAGGAAGGCTCCCTTTGGTCGCAATGGAAATGAGCAACCTTTCAAAAGGTTAAGAAATTCTAGGTATGAGGAATCTAATGTTGTTGATGATAAGAAAAATGAATTCATTCTTGTATCTTCCCTCTCTGTTGCATCTCCACTTGACACTATGGATGTATGGTTGATTGATAGTGGTGCTTCAAGGCACCTCACTGGGTTTAAAGAAGCACTTTCTGATTTTATTGAGAAGGATACTAATATGAAAATTATCCTTGGAGATAATGCCACCTATCTCGTGAAAGGGACAGGATTGCGAACCTCCACTTAACTCAAGGTCAAGTCCTCCACTTGCAATATGTACTATATGTACCTGATTTGAAGAAGAACCTTGTGTCTATTTCGGCCATGGAAGACAAAGGTTTCAAGGTGGCATTCATCGATGGAAAGGTATGCATCTGGAAGAAGATTTTCAAGGAAGCTCTCATGATTGGGTTTAGAGTTGATACACTCTACCAGGTTGGAGGAAGTCCACTCGAGGCTATGACATGTGATACTATTCGTCAAACCGAACTATGGCACCAGAGGTTTGGACACCTTCATTACAAAGCCCTTCCTGAAGCAAGGAAGGTGGTGACAGGGATGCCCGAATTCAAAAATGATCATGAAGGTGTATGTCAAGGTTGTGCCAAAGGAAAGCATACAAGGGGACCTTTCCCCTCAAGTGTCACAAAGACATCTGATGTCTTGCAATTGATACATTCTAATTTGTCTGGTATGCTACCTGTGACCTCCTTGGGAGGATGTTTTTATTATATGACGTTTATAGATGACTTCTCTCGCAAGACCTGGATATACTTCTTGAAGAAGAAGGATGAGGCTTTCATGTGGTTTCATACTTTCAAAGCCTTGGTGGAAAATCAAATAGGGAAGAAGATCAATATTTTGAGGATTGATAATGGCACTTAATATGAGGCGAATTAGTTCAATAACTTTTGTAGAGAAGCTGACATCAAGAGGGAGACCACAATCGTATACTCCTGAGCAAAATGGTGTTGCCGAAAGAAAGAACAGGACCATTGTGGAAGCTACTCGTGCCATGCTATGTGACCAAGTTCTTTCGAAGTTTCTATGGGGAGAAGCTGCGAACACTATTGTGTACATACAAAATCGATGCCCGCATTCCGCTCTGGACTCCAAAACTGTCGAAGAGGCTTTCTCTGGTAAGAAACCCGACGTCTCTCATTTTAGAGTTTTTGGTTGTCCCGTTTATTTTCATGTGCCGAAGGAGAAGAGAAGCAAGTTGGATGCTTCTGGGAAAAAGGGAATGTTTGTGGGCTATAGTGAAACTTCGAAGGCTGATAGAGTCTATGTGCCTGGTCAAAGAGAAGTGGAGATTTGCCACGATGTTACCTTTAATGAAGATGCTTCCCTCAGGAAAGTGATAAATCTTTCGAGCTCCGAGGAAGATCATGAAGTAAGGTCTGGGAATCAGGAAGAACCGAAGGATGAGATGATGCCCGATGTTGAAGGACCGATGGAGCCCATTGATCCACCTCCTTCAATGCAGAGAAGACCCTCATGGCTCCAGGATACTCTCGAAGATGCTGAGAGACATATGGCCCCAAGGGGGACATTCCGTGAAAGCAAGAAGCTGAATAGATACCAAGGGTATCTAGCAGCCATGAGTACAGTCGTACAATCTGAGCCTGGATCTTTTGAAGAAGCCGTAAAGCATTAAGTCTGGAAGGATGCTATGCACGAAGAGTACGAGTTCATAGTATGAGTATGAGCTCTAGGAGCTCCCGAGGGCTTTGGGGATAGCTTCTTGGAGCTATAAGCAACCACAGGGCTAGGCTTGCTGAACCTTGTTGGTGCGCTTCTGCCCCACCATTATGATATTGAGTTGGTTCACCTCTCTTTGATCTATGCCCCGTATGCATCCTACCCATGGAGTCTCGGACTCATGGGAAGTACCTCTCATTTTAGCCAATGAGGTGGGAAAATCTAGAGACCAGTAGCAAGACCGATGGACGCATCAGAGATTGTCATACTCTCTATGTCTAGGATGGCATGTGTCCAACCACTTGATCTGGGATCAAGTCTAGTGAGTTTTCGGACCTCCAACTGACTTCGGGTCAGTTAAACCAACTTCGAGTTGGTATGTGAATCCTTTGAGTCCTATAGAGGTTTCGGACCTCTGAGCTGATTTTGTTAGCCGAGAGTGATGTCTTTGTGACTCACCTTTTTGTTCTGAAATAAATAAGCCAGCAAAGCAAGTTACGATGGGATGACGCACAATGTTTGGATGCCACAGGTGGATGAAGTTCTCCCTAGTTGAGAGGGAGTGTTAATTTTGGGCAACTAGGTCCAAACTCCGTGTTGTGATGCTTAGATGACGATGCCAATATTTTTATTGGATTCCTCTTTCGAAGAGGTGCAAGATCGATCTAAAGATCATCTTGATCTGATGAGCAGAACATTTATTTTGAATTAATTCCACTTATGTGCAAGGTCGACCGGAATTGTAATGTAGGCTTGGAGCCCCAACAGATGTGTCACACACCCTCAGTGATGGATATATATAGGTCAACGTTGGAGGTCATTTTCACCATCACTCATCACACATTCTCTCTATGCATCTGATTGGTTCGATCATCATCTTGGAGGCTTCTCTTCACTCACACGTGGGAAAAAACATCAGCTAGGGTTTCCGCAGAATTGATCAACGTTGACTTTGGTTAACGCTTGGTCAAATTGACCGGAAACTCTCCCAAATCTTTGATCTCCTCCATTCGCATTTTTTCGCACAAAAAGCGAGGTTGGACGTTGAATTTGACTTGGCTGCGTTGACTTTCTGCTGTTGTTGTTTTGTGTTGACTGTTGACTGGACAACGTTGACTTTGGGTTGACCGTTGTAGAGTTGTTTGAGAGGGTTGTGTGATGCATTCTGGTTGCCTGACTGTGAGGAGACTTTACTAGTTGAAGCATCCTGTTTGTTGTGAAATGTAACTAGGTCGGTCTTCATGCTAACTATGTAACTATGAAAAAGACAATGGTAATAAAAATGTATTTTTGTCTTATGGGTTTCATGAGCAAATATTTTATGTAGATAGACTTCTTCTTGATGTCTATTAGGTTCCTGTCTTCTAAGTGTAAAAAGGACTAAGTGTCAAAGTCATGAAGGATCCAGATCAGATGGAATAGCCCTCCAAAAGGTGTTTGATAACAAGCTCATAAATGGCGGAAACATCCTTCAACTATCTTGGAAATATATATGAATTAATATTCCAAAGAAACCATCTACATGTCGGCCCAAGTTAAGGTTATGAAGTTGGCCTATAAGCTGTCCAAGTCCTATGTATATAAGTCCACACTGCGATTCAGTTATTACGCATAGATTTGCGGACTCATCTCTGAGGAAGTGCGGATATTTCGAGGAATACTTATAGTCAAAGGTTGAAGTCAACTAGCGTGGAAAAAGGGAGCAAGAATTGCTGTTATAACTAAGGTTATACAGCGTGGAGAAGGAGCAAAGAATTGTGGTTAAGTATAAGGTTATACAATAGACAATTGACTGCGGATAAGTTTGATATTGGAGAGCGAAGAAAGGAGAAGATCCCAGACAGATTTGGAACCGGATAAGATAGTATATAAAAGAGCAGATTTAAGACACAGTATTAAGTGTGGACCTATCTTAGGTTACTCTAAGTTTGAATGCAAATATAAAGGACAATTGTAAGTGTAATAGAAAGATATAGATTGTGGATTATACAAGAAGCAGATTACTGAAGGAACTAAAGGGTACAGTCTACGGAAGAATACGAGTTTGTTAAAGACAAAGATAATGTTTGTAAGAAGACAGGCTAGTAAGGAAGGTAAATCAGAGATTTACCTTCCTAACCATATTTCAGAATATTCTGTTACAAGTGTAAATTATTCTGTCTTCACATGTGACTAATTACATTGGTAACTGACTTGATGAATGATTACATTAGGGGAATTTCGAGGTCTAAAATGGGCCTCCTAGGAAAACTGTACAACCAAAATAAACTTTATAAGAACCAATAAGATTCAAGATAATGATGTCATCCATGGGGGATGATTCACCATTTTTTAAGTAAAAGGGTACAAAGAATAAAAAATAATAAAATAATAGTAACTTATTCACTATCCCAAGCATTTAAATTTTGTTGCAGTACTTGTTGGATGCAAAATTTAATTCCTCATCTAACACATACCCATGTTGCATACTTTTGATGGATCCTGCTACACGAAAAATGAGAAATACATGAAAAAATGTGATTACAAACATGTTTTTCATGTATTTCCCTTTTTTGTGTAGTAGGATCCATCGAAAGTATGAAACATGGGTACTCCTTGGATGAGGAATTAAATTTTTCATCCAATGAGTACTCCCACTCGAAATTTGAGTAAAAAATTTGGGAGATAAGTTGAAAATACAAGTTGAAAAAGTAGTTTTTTATTTTTTCCCTCTAAAATTTGATGATGTAATCAAATCTTATTTTATTATTTCCACTATTATTTTATAATTTCCCTAGGAGGCCCATTTTATACCTCAAAATTCCCCTAATGAACTAAGTTAAAGAAGAGAATACATAAGCAAGCTCACAAGTAGTTATCAAGAAGAGAATTTTTGTATTAATCACAAGACCTACAACTTCTCAACATGGTATCAGAGCTATGGTAAAAGATTATGGCAGTTTGAAGAACACTCATCCATCTTTGAAGCAGTGTTAGTGAAAGGATCTGTTTGCACTAAAGATAAAGATCAAGATCCCAATGTAATTTCTGGGCTAATACTTTGAAGTATCTTGAAAGGATGAATTGACAATTTCAATGAGCTAGTCCATTCGCCATATTAAAGACATCAAGTATGAAGAAGAAAGAAGTTTGGATCTTTTCCAGGATACAGTCCCAGCATTTTCAGTAATGACACAAGTCTTAATGTTTCGGCGAAGGAGCAGTCTCAACACTTCTTGAAGGCATTGAATTTTCGGTAAAGAAACAACAAAGATATAACTCCGCTATATATAACAAATATGATTTCGGTACTGCTCGAGTGCACCCTTCGACACAGAACATAAACTCGCATTTCAGATGGTAATTTCGGTGATCTCAGTAAGACAAGCTCGGATCAGTCTTTAATTTTGGATATCATTGTACACAAGTACGGATATCAAAGATGTACACTCGATACAGTCACAGTGAGTCAATTTCGGATCAGTTTGATGAATGCAAATTAAGGTGCAGTACTTCAATAGTTTCATTGTTTCCACAATGTCAAAGGTGCTATCACATAATTTGGATGTAAGGGTTGTAACAATGCTATGCTCATGATGATGCTATAGTCACGATGCTATATAGATTCTCAGTGATATCTTAGAAGACGGGTTTTGGTTATCACAGTACCACTACTATGATAAGGGCTAAGTTCCTTCACCGTGAGAAGGTTTCATTGTCATCACAGTGAGAGGGTCTGGATACATAACATTGATGTTATTCCAAGGATTTGGTATTTTTCACATATCCACAAGTTTCGGTGATATTAAAAGATAACAACACAATGGTACCTCCGTACTACCACAAAGAGGAAGTTTCGAGACTCCTACAGTGAGACAAGATAGTTTCGATGCCTCCACGGTGACAAAGATCACAAACTTGATGGAAAGATTATTTCGATGCTTTCACTGTAGGCTTCCACAAAAAGAAAACTCGGTCATCACATAGAGAATTTGAAATCCATGGAAATCAAAATTGTCAGTCAAAAGAACCAGCCTGAAAGAATCTGAGTACAAGGAACCAAGTAAGTATTTTTCATTCTATAATCAAATTTGGTTAAATGACATTGTTTTTGCAGGGAGATCTATGAGTTGGTTGGGCTATCGAGAATCCCTACACAAGGAGGATGGTCACAGTCCTCGAAGAAAGAAAAGTCATGAAAAGTCAAGATCTATCTGAATATATGGAAAGGGATAGAAGGGCTCAAAGGATTCTTATGGATTCAGTCAAAGTCCTTACATCCCTCTGTCTATGAATAATTGAAGACACCAAGAAAATACATGATAAGCTGAAAGAACTATTCTATGCAAAAATGTTGAAGGATAACAAACTCAAACATTCACAGAAGAAAAGGGAAAGTTTTTAAGTAAGAGACTTATGAACATTACTAATGTAAATCAGTCATCAAGAGCAAAGGTCATCATGGAAACATATTTCTGGGATGTGATGACATATTGATGATGCAGGCCAAGGGAATGAAGCTCTTCATTCTTGAGAAATTGCTACAGGATGACTCAAGGGAAAAAGATATGAGGTATGTATATATTTATATGTTGACATTGGATGTTTTGAAGTCATGTCATGCGGTTGCAGGTAAATGGACTTCTGAACTTAGAAGTATGATCTATGGAGGAGTATCTCTCAATGCACGGACAAATGAAATCAACATAATATGCCCTCATGGAATATGAGGTGGTTGTATATGAACGAGAAACTAGGAAAGTTGTACGTTCCTGGGAATCAAGAATGTGCAGAAAGGAAGAGATCATGAAATGTAACCATGTCAAGAGACAGTTATCACACGGAGGCCAAGAAGATGTGACAAGGAGATCTCCTGGGGAGATATGTAGACTCTGACCGAAGTCTGGTAGAGAAGAAGACCTTTGGAAAAACATATCATTAGGAGATGTGTCAATCTGTATAAAGGATGCCGATGCTTACATAAAGATGTCATGGTGAAAGATCATCACTGAGGTAACTTTTGTTTTAAAAGGGTTCATATGTAAATGTTTATCCAGATGAATTTGTGCAGGGCTGCTAATCGTGAGAAAGGATGTATGATCCTGAAAGATGATTCAAAGGAAAGCAACATGGCACAATAATGGACCAGGTAAGGAAGTCTGGTGAATCACTCTGATAGCTGACAAGACTCAGGATGGAAGTGATGGATGATCTGTGCTCGATGAAGCTAAAAGATGGAGATTCCTCAATACCAAAATCCATGACATCAAGGACAGAATTCTTCATGAGCAGTTGGGTGTCTCACCATTACTGCTGGAGGTCTCTGGTTAAGAGGGAGCCTGATGGTAAGTTTCTTACTTGGAAGAAACTTGGTAATTCCTAAGGATGAGCTTAGGTACATTCTTTGTATAAGGATGAGTACATTCCCTTGTGGAATTACCAAGTAGAGAGGGTAATCATCTGGCATTCGATACTCTTTGAGAATGTGATCGGGCATTCAAGATAAGAGTAGTCGAGGACCGATATTCTTTGAGGGCTAGATACCCAAGAGAAGAATAGTCCAGGAAGGTCATACTTTGGGAACACCTGGGTGGAGTATGTACCTTGGAGAGACAATGACGAAGGTGTCTATAAGTCATGTGTCTCGCCAACATTGAAGCCCATTGTCTCGTTGAAGAGATGGGGCTGTTAGTCAAGGCCTTGCACTAGCACAATGCTGGTTGATATGATGCTATACAGATGTGATTACCAATCCAATTTTTCTTATGATATTATTTAGTTTGGAAATGATCATGTAACTATATGAATACCTCCCTAGTTAAGAGGGAGTGTTGTGAAATGTAACTAGGTCGGTCTTCATGCTAACTATGTAACTATGAAAAAGACAATGTTAATAAAAATGTATTTTTGTCTCATGGGTTTCATGAGCAAATATTTTATGTAGATAGACTTCTCCTTGATGTCTATTAGGTTCCTGTCTTCTAAGTGTAAAAATGAATAAGTGTCAAAGTCATGAAGGATCCAGATCAGATGGAACAACCCTCTAAAAGGTGTTTGAAAACAAGCTCATAAATGGCGGAAACATCCTTCAACTATCTTGGAAATATATATGAATTAATATGGCAAAGAAACCATCTAAATGTCGGCCCAAGTTAAGGTTATGAAGTCGGCCTATAAGTTATCCAATTCCTATGTATATAAGTCCACACTGTTGTTCAGTTATTACATATAGATTTGCGAAATCATCTATGAGGAAGTGTGGATATTTCGAGGAATACTTACAATCAAAGGTTGAAGTTAACCAGCGTGGAAAAAGGGAGCAAGAATTGTTGTCATAATTGAGGTTATACAGCGTGGAGAAGGAGAAAAGAATTGCGGTTAAGTATAAGGTTATACAGCAGACAATTGACTGCGGATAAGTTTGATATTGGAGAGCGAAGAAAGTAGCAGATCCCAGACAGATTTGAAACCGGATAAGATAGCATATAAAAGAGCAGATTTAAGACACAGTATTAAGTGCAGACCTATCTGAGGTTACTCTGAGTTTGAATGCAAATATAAAGGACAACTGTAAGTGTAATAGAAAGATATAGATTGTGGATTATACAAGAAGCAGATTACTGAAGGAACTAAAGAGTACAGTCTACGGAAGAATACGAGTTTGTTAAAGACAAATATAATGTTTGTAAGAAGACAAGCTAGTAAGGAAGGTAAATCAGAGATTTACCTTCCTAACCATATTTCAGAATATTCTATTACAAGTGTAAATTATTCTATCTTCACATGTGACTAATTACATTGGTAACTGACTTGATGAATGATTAACTAAGTTAAAGAAGAGAATACATAAGCAAGCTCACAAGTAGTTATCAAGAGGAGATTTTTTGTATTAATCACAAGACCTACAAATTCTCAACACTGTTGACCGCCGTAACGCACCACAACACATATTTCGCTGATCAAGTTAAGTGTATTTTTGGCTTGTCTTCCATTGATCTATTGGTATGCTCTATCAACATTTTACTTCCATGTTTATGTGATTGCTATTTGATATTAGGTATAAAGTAAAAATTGCATCAAGCATAGAACATCTACGAAAATTTACACCATGGCACTTGGCAATGAAGCTTTTTCCCCGTCATTACCACTCATTGACACTAACAACTATTGACTGAGGGGTTGACCTTGGAAATGCCACCTTGCCTTTGGGGCTGGAAGCACCTAATAGGGTTGACAATTAGCCACCTCTATCAAGGTAGGGAATACCTTTACGAGACTTGGTATAGATATATTAGAAGGTGATCCAAGTTTGAAGTATTAATATGCCCTTAACATACAAGTTTGGTCCACTTAGATGCTCATATGATCATAGTCTCTAATGGATGGTTGCTTTCACTTGAGTTCTTGTTGGTTTTGACAGGTGGTCCATAACAACCCAAGCAATGGGGGCACCCACTCCACATGTATTCGGGCCTTCCAAAGAGGTTGATGACTTGTAGATGCAGTTTTGCCCATGTATATCAAAGTGTTGGGCATAATGATGACTTGAGTAGATGAAGCATGTCCTAGAGCACCCCCAGGACCTAAGATGTTGGTCTTTTCTTGACCCAACACAAAGGATTCTTTATGATTGCACCACCAGACCCAGCATGCCCTAGGGTGGCCTTGACACTACCTGATGGGTAGGCCATGATCCAGAGCCCAAATAAGGATGGTGTTCCATGAGGTATTCCATGAGATAACTAGGGAGGGCTTGTTTCACCTGATGGAGACCTAATGTTAGAGATAGGGGGGCCTTCCATTGACCATTGGAGATGCATGGAAATGACATGGTGACACCCCAACTAGATTCGGGACCCTTGGAGCTGCTTTGAGGGACACTCCTCAAATAATGGATGATCTTGACACACATACACATTTTCAACCTTCATCTCACCTTGACATGGAATTTGGAGCCAAAAAAGGGCATGACATCAACATTATGAGGCTTATGGCTCACACATGTGTCTTTGAGGCATAATTTGTGTTAGGCTAGTGGGTTGGCTTGTAACCCAAGGTTTACTTCTTGTCAAATTTTTTTTAGGGTCTTCTTAGGCTAATATTAGTTGAGGTAGACCTGATATAACTAGAGGTCACCTTACATTTGATTCTCATCATCACTTGAGGACTATTTCAGCCTCTCTAGATGATTTCGGCCCAATTGTTGTAGCTTTGCATTCTTGTGGAGATGTGATCTTTGTGGATAACTTTGTTTTGGAGATAAGCTCTTGTTGTGGATACATCCCTTTAGGATAATGGAGGATTTTTTCATGCATAACTTGTGAGTATTTTTATTCTTGACTATCTTTTGATGGTTATTGCATGGAATAATTTTGCTAGGGTTTCTATGTTCTTATTAAATTGAATATCTTTTTATTCTTGTGGAGATGTGATCTTTGTGGATAACTTTATTTATGGAGACTAGCTCTTGTTGTGGAGACATCACTTTAAGATAATGGAGGATTTGTTCATGCATATCTTGTGAGTATTTTTATTGTTAACTATCTTTTGATGGTCATTGCATGGAATAATTTTGATAGGGTTTCTATGTTCTTGTTAAATTGAATATCGTTCTATGGAATTTTGGTAAAATATTGTTTGTTGTAATTAGAAAATGTATGAAATCCCTTGAGGACATTCAAGCAAGCTTTCCTCTTGATTTAATCCTCTCATAAAGTGCTAA
Source organism: Pinus albicaulis (assembly GCA_034641835.2). NCBI lineage: Eukaryota > Viridiplantae > Streptophyta > Pinopsida > Pinales > Pinaceae > Pinus > Pinus albicaulis. The sequence goes on from CM076573.1 coordinate 950,717,903, forward strand.
CTAAGGGTTTGAAAACTAGGGATTTTCTTGTCCTTAATGCCTTATAGGGTTTTATATCTCCTTAGTAGATTTCCCCTAGGCTCCATCACCCAAGGAACAAGCACTGACTTCCACATAGATGATCATACCTGATTGAATATCCTTTTCAAACCTAATTTTCTCCCTCTTCTTCATTTTCTACCCTCCAAGGCAAGCTATTGGGCTAGGGCATAGGGCCGAATTCAACTAGGGGGGAGGATGTTGGCTCGTTGTTAAGCATTTTCTGTCTTATGTGCCTTTGTAGGCCATCAACGTTGCTTGTCCCTTAAAATATAGGCAATAACTGCCTTTAACAGGTATCTTAAGAGCACATTACTCTTTGTCTCACTAGGTTGTGCCTTATTCTTAGTCTGAGTGCCCTTTTTGAGCCTATCCCATCAATCATCTTTGAACCATTTCTTTAGAATACCTTTTAGGTGACTTATACTGTGAAGCCTCCCTTGTGTTGAAAATCCATTAAAGAGTAGAAGGTGGAGTGTTGTGGTGATAGTGAGCCTCCACGTCATTGTTGTCCCTTGGTCTAGTTCTTGTCTTGTGAGCTCCCCTCACAAGATCTGTTATATTGTGAGGAAACACAATACAAATCTTCGTAGGTGAATCCTTGGATTGTATGAGACATTGAGCCTTTTCGACTAAGGTTCGATTCTTGCATTTTGTAATTATGTTCTGTTGAGGAATATGGGGAATCGACCTTTGCCAAGAGATGCTCCACTGTACAAGGTATGTGAAAATTTCTGAATGTTACTTATGCAGAAATCTACTGTTAGATCTGGTTATGTTCCTCCTACTTTAGTTAAGTTATTAACTGAAAAAATAAGATTACTATCGAAGCAAAACACATAACAAACTTTCACCAATTCAGATCTAGAAAAAAGTACATGCACACATAGACAAAGTGACACAGTGATTTTCTGGACAAATATTCCCCGGAAAAACCCAAAGTGGGAAAACCGGTCTGCTGGCTGCTGGAGGGTTTTATTAGTAAGAGTATTTCTGAATACAACAAATGTGGGTTCCAGATTTGGAAAACCCAAAAGAGAAAATTTAGATATGCAACTCACCAGCTGTTCTGAAGCCAAAATATTGATTGATCCACACCCTCAAATGGGATTTATAGGAATCAACCAAAATTAGGCCCTAGAAACGCCAACGCTGCCCCTGAAGCCCCTGCGTCAGCCTCTGTAGCCTCTACGTCCCTTAGTGCTAGCCTGGAAAGGGCTGCGTAACCCCAGACTGGGTGATAGAGTCCCTACGTTGCTCCTAAGGGTCTCTGCGTAACCTCTAAGGGTTTCCAGCTGCCTAACACTGCCCTGGGAGTGATTGCGTAACACTTGCGTAGCTGAAGCTGCCTCTGCACTATGCAGCTGCTGCCCTCTCTGTTGTTGCTTCTCCTGCTTCTCTGCGCTGCCTCTCAGAGTTGATCTCTGCCTCTTGTTGATTCTAGACAGTAGGATCAGACTATCCCCTTTGTGTAAACTCCCCTCTCCGCAGCTGAAACAATTCTGAGAATTCTTAGCAAACCTTGCCCTAGAATCTCAGCTTAGCTTCAGTGCTTTGCCTCTGTGTATCTTTACAAATGACCCCGAGCCTTTCCTTTATACTTTTCTCATTGGGAAACCAATGACCATGATCAGATCTTGAATCAATGGCTAAGATTAAAAGAAATATTGATCCGTGTGACTTAAGACAATTTCATCACATGTTTAATTTAATTAACTTCAATTATTTCATTTTCCTAAGTTTAGACTCAGGAAATACATTAAAATAATTAATTAATTAAATCTCTCCCAAACCAAATGAAATTCCCCAAATCCCTTTCTGGGTCTTGTAGATCAGGTGTACTCTAGTCCCTCCACAAATTTTGGGAGCTAGAGCACATCCAATGCTACCCCAAATACACAAAATCTCAACACTCCCTCTTAGCACAGAGTGTGCTCTAGCAATACATCCCAAGATTTTGGGCACTAGTTTCTGTGATGTTGATGTTGGGCTTGCCGCCCTTCAACACTGCACTGTTGCTGCCATTCTGTACTGCTGCCCATGACGCTGCCACTGTCACTGCAACATCTGTACTGCAACTCCCTCTCAATTTGCTGCATCTATGTTGCCCATAGCACTGCCACTACTAATTGTTGCACTGCAACTTCAGTTGTTGAGAGAAAGAACTAAATCTCCTGCTCAATCTTTGACAGACAAGTTAGTTGGGTTGCAACCTCATCACTAAAGCTTCATCGGTTGTTGATCTATGATGTCATCTAGAGGATGATGCACAACTACAACTCTGCACTGCGTAAGTAGACTCCCTCTGCACTATTGAAGTCACATCACCCCCTTGTGCTGAAATCTCTCATGCTGCTGCTGCACTGGCTATCCTCCTGAAGCCTTCTATGATGCTGCAGCTCTGCTCTGCGTAAGCAGCTATGCTCTGCGCTGCGGAAATAATATCATCCCCTACGCTACTACTGCCTCTACCCTGCTACTGCATCCGCACTGTGCTGCTCCTTCCAGCCTTAAGATCCACTTTTACTTCATTCGTGATCTATGCACCCACTGCTCCACTTGTCCCGCTACTGCCTTAAGGCTCTCGTAGCTCGAATATGATACAAGGGACGAGATGCTCAAGGATCTCGTCGTCATTCTATAGCTCCTGTACAGATTCATGTCGCCCTACTTTCGTGGTTCATGAGCGCTCATGGCTGCATCATCTTTTGACCCATCATTCGCCACAACAACCTTGGAAGAAGAAGCGTCCTTGTCCTTTTTCTTCTGAGGACAATTGTTGGCGAAATGTCCTTGTTCACCACACTGGAAGCACTTGATATTTGAAAGATCCTTCTTCTTCTTTCCCTGCTGCCTCTTTGATGCCAAGGCTACATCTTCTTCATCTTCCTTCTTCACTTTACTTGATCATGTGCTGTACTTCTTCTTGGTGAATCTGCAGAGTTCTTCTTGACGCATGATTGCCCACAAGTTGTCCCAATATGGAAGGTCCGCTCTACCCAAGATACTTTGGACAAAGGTTTCCCATTCATCTGTGACTGCATTGAGAGCAGTCCTGACCATCACATCATCCTCCACTTTAGCACCTGTGGAAGTCAACTAGTCTCTGATCGACTGTAATTTGAAGAGAAAATGTTCCATGTCTTCTCCTTGGTCATCATGAATGATCTCATCTGAGTCTGTAGAAGCATCTTCCTCTGGACGGACTTGCCTTCATATAGGGTAGTTAAGGCCTTCCACATCTCATTAGCTATTTTCTTCTCAACTATGTGTGGTACAATATGGACCTTAATTCCATCCATTATTAGCCACTTGGTATGCCCAACAGCTTCATTATGCTTCCTGAGAAGATCTGCATCGATCGTCGTGGACAAAACTTGTTCTACATGGTCTCTTAGATGATATGCCTCTAGGACTATCAAGACTCTAGCTTTCCAAACTGTAAAGTTGGATAGGCCATCCAATCTGTCATGATCACGCAGTCCATGAGGATCCATCTGCTCAGAAATTTGTCGGAGCTCCTCTTCTCTCTGCTAGAGATCTGGATCTAAGGTCCTTGGTGAAACAGACACCTTCTGCTCCCTCTAACAACTGATTTCCCTTCTTGGAAATCTGCCAAATCAACTAATGATTCAGCTCTCTTCGATCCTCTAATCGATCTGCAAGTTTCTTTGGCTAGAAACTCTCTGAGAATCTGATCTCCTCTCGCTCTTTGTCACTAGTGCTTAGGCTAAAATTATGAAAAATTTAGAAATTTAACCCCACCAACACCTTTTGAAGTTCTGCACCTCTTCTATAGGCACTTTTGGATCAGACAATCCCTGCATTGTCTCTGCGCAATAAGTGCATGGGCCTGCTAGCAGACAACGTAAGACTGCATCACCCTGCCCTCTACGTAACTCTGCCTCTCTGAAAACTGCGTTGTCCCTTCAGATTTGCCCTTCTGATGCTGCTGCTGCTTTTTGCAGCAAGATCCTTCAGTCTTTTGCTGGTGACCCTCCTAGATCTGCAATTGCTCTGATACCATGTGAAAATTTTTGAATGTTACTTATGCAAAAATCTACTGTTAGATATGGTTATGCTCCTCCTACTTTAGTTAAGTTATTAACTGAAAAATTCATATTAATATCGAAGCAAAACACATAACAGACTTTCACCAATTCAGATCTAGAAAAATTACATGCACACATAAACAAAGTGATACAGTGATTTTTGGACAAATTGTCCCCGGAAAAACCCAATGCGGGAAAACCGGTCTGCTGGCTTCTGAAGGGTTTTATTATTAAGAGTATTTCTGAATACAAAAAATCTGGGTTACAGATCTGGAAAACCTAACAAAGAAAATATAGATCTGCAACTCATCGGCTTTTCTGAAGCCAAAATATTGACTGATCCACACCCTCAAACGAGATTTACAGGACTCAGCCAAAATTAGGCCCTAGAAACCCCAGCGCTGCCCCTGAAGCCCCTACATCAGCCTCTGCATCCCTCAGCGCTGGCTGGGAAAGGGTTGCGTAACCCCAGACTGGGTGACGCAGTCCCTACACTACCCCTAAGGGTCTCTGCGTAACCTATGAGGGTTTCCATCTCCCTAACGCTGCCCTGGGAGTGACTGTACAACACCTGCGTAGCTAAAGCTGCCTCTGCGCTGCGTAGCTTCTTCCCTCTCTGCTGCTGCTTCTCCTGCTTCTCTGCGCTGCCTCTCTGAGCTGATCTCTGCCTCTTGCTGATTATAGACACTAGGATTAGACCATCCCCTTTGTCTAAACTCCCCTCTCTGTAGCTGAAACACTTCTGAGAATTCTTAACAAACCCTGCCCTAGAATCTCATTTTAGCTTCAGTGCTCTGCCTCTGTGTATCTTTGCAAATGACCCCAGCCTTTCCTTTATACTTTTCTCGTTGGGAAACCAACGACCATGATCAGATTTTGAATCAATGGCTATGATTAAAAGAAAGCTTGATCTGTGTGACTTAAGACAATTTCGTCGCATGTTTAATTTAATTAATTTTAATTATTTCATTTTCCTAAGTTTATACTTAGGAAATACATTAAAATAAATAATTAATTAAATATTTCCCAAACCACATGAAATTTCCCAAATCCCTTTCCACATCTTGTAGATCAGGTGTACTCTAGTCCCTCCACAAATTTTGGGAGCTAGAGCACATCCGATGCTACCCCAAATACACAAAATCTCAACAAGGTATTCCTGAAATTGTCGATTCACATATTCTCCTCCATTATTTAACTGCAGGCATTTATTACGTCAACTGCATTGCTTTTCAACCAATTTCTTGAATCTTTCAAACACATGACTCTTATTCTTCAAGAAATAGACCCAAGTAAATCTTGAAAAACCATGAATAAAAGTCAAAATATTCTTCGCACCTACCAATGAAGGCTTATTAATGTAGCAAAGGTAACTGTGAATCAACTCTAGTGGTTTCTTTGCATGCCATGCTTTTCCATAGTCAAAGTGTGCCTAATGATGCTTTCCTAGCACAAATTCCTTATAGACTACATCAGGTGGAAGGACATTTAGTAGACTAGAAACCATGCTTTGTGTTGTCGTAATCTTCATACTTTGATAATTCAAGTGTCTGAGTCGTTCGCACTAGAGTTTTCTCTGACCCTTAGTCTATGCAATGAGAGTCATCAGTTCAACATCTTGTTGGGACAAATCATGGAACTTATGCAATCCATCCTTTGAGTCGAGAATCTCTTTAACGACATTCGCCTCGTCTTTCTTTAGGTTTTTAACAATGAATTGATCTGGCCAAAATTCAATAATTTTACGCATCTGTGTTAGTTGAGAAAATGACAACAAACATGCACTAAAAGTAGGCACATGATAAACGTTCAAGATCTTTCCATGTTGATAAGGTACATCACCATGACCAACAATGTCGAGAGCAGAATTGTTAGCTAAATAAATCTTTTGCATGATGGCCTTATTTAGGGAGACAAGCAAAGAAACGTTCTTCCCCATGCGAGGAGTGTTACTAGAATCGACAACACATTCATTATGTGATGTGTGAGCATGCGATGCTCACGTTTTGACTAAAAAGTGAAGTTTTCAATAGATTAACTTTTATATTTCTCAGTTGATGCATTTCCTTCAAGTATCTTTACATTTTTCTCTAACTTGCTACTCTTCTTCCAACTGGTTTTCTCCACATGTCGTGTCTTTCCACAATAATGGCATATCTTCTTCTTTCAACTATTCTTGGTCGATTCAGACCCATCCCACTTCCCTTTAGCTTTTTGGTCAAGACACTCTTGTCGATTTCCTTTCTCCTTTTGCTGAATTACCCCTCCCTTTGTGCAAGTGATTATGATGTTTACTATTGAGCTTCCCTTCATCAAATAATATATGTTGGCCCGTGATCAATAAATCACAAAAGGTGTCGAAGGTGTAATCCTTACGATCTTCCTTTTGCATTCTATATTTGGTGCGAAATGAGGAATATATCGCATCATAATATGTTCTCAAATTCATTAGGACTAGTTCAATAAGTTGTCCATATATCGAAGGTGTAATCGTTACCATCTTCCTTACGTGATTCCCAGCTAGTGTGAAATGAGGAATATACACATCATAAGGTGTTCTTTGATTCATTTGGACTAGTTGAATGAGTTGTCCGTCTTTTTTCAAATAATTCCTCCTATAGTTGCCGAAATTCAACCGTTGCTCTTTAACATGAGCCAGATAGTCCTTAATTGTTTCAAAGGAATGGTTATCAAGAGATTAATTATTTCTTTAATTGCATGACTTGACTTTCATCAACTTTGTCAAACAGTAACCTCAACTTCTTCGAAACCTCATGAGGACATTCGATCCAGCTCGTATGAAAATTAATTTCCCGAACAATATAGGTCACAATGGCCATGCCGATCTCATCTTTCTTTCCTTCAATAACAAACTTCATCTAGTCATCCTTCAAACCAAGTATGGTGGCTTTTGTATACAACTTGAGTCCTTTTCTCTTCAGTGGGGTTTTCATATCTGGTGCCCAACAACATAATTTTGTTTATTCAAATGACAATTAGTCTTGGAAGCCATCTTCAAATTTCGGATAGCTCTGACCTGTTCAAAGTATTAGGTTCTAGTTAGTAAATCAATCAACACAAAGTTAATCACTGTAGGATCTGACTCAACACAATATGGACAATAGGGCTAGGTCAAAATCGATAGCTCTGATATTGTGTTGGGGATTTAATTTGAGGACAAAGAAAATATAACTAATTCTAGAAGAAAAAATAACCCTGTAGGACGATGGATGGTATCTAAAGACACCATTATAGCACTTAAGCACATTGCATTGTGATTAGAATGTCACAATGCATGATAATAAAATAATGATTCATGATTTCAAGTATTCATTTAATACATATTCGGCCCATATAGTCTTTTATTTATAATGGCCAAACTTGAACAACTTTCTTGAACTATGGAAGATTCAACCCGCAAATGAGCGTTAGTTGTTCCAACTGTTTTCATGAAATCTATGCTATTTTGTTGGCTAGTTGATTGTTTTAGTCAACTCATTTCTCATCGGCTAGTTGATTGCTCGAGTCGACTTGACCGTTTAGTCGATTCCTCCAACCACTCATTTGATGGTCCTGCCAGTCGACCACTCGAACAACTATTTGCAAGTTAGTTACTCAACCAACCCCTCATGCACTCAGTTAATTGCTCTACTAGTCAACCACTCAATTACCTATCGATGGTGAGTTGATCATTCGAATGATTGTTTGCTATTAGTGAATGCTTTAATTGACTATCTTCATAAGCTATAATGGCATGATGAACTGACATAACCTTGTGTTCCAATAATCCAAAATTATGATCCATACAAAAGTTGTGATTTTGACTTGTGTTCATTGAGTCAAACTTGGTCAACACAAGTTTTACTCGAGACAATTTGGATCAACATATTTGAAGGTTGATCTCATTCAAACTCACAATTTCCTAATTTATACTGTTTCATTGTAATTAGAAGTTGGCTTCCACCAAATGTGTCGCCACAAAGTCCCATAAAGAGGATTCTAATAGCCAAAAACAATCATTGACAAAATGACGTTGATAGTTTTCTAAAAGATTAAAAAAATGAATTGGCTTTCCTTCTAAATAAGGTCAATATTGAAGACTTTTATCCTAATTTTACTAAAACCCTCTCAACTTCCCTTAACAAGTTTTTTTAATCAAAGTGTCAAGTACAAAGTAAAATAGAATGACCAATCCTTCGTATGATAAAAAGTATACAATTTCTAGAGTGTCATTAGGAAAGCTTCTAATGAGTCTCTAAAAGTTGAAAAGATAACTAGATACAAAGGCCTTATTAAAATAGAAAAATATAACATATATATAGGAAGCAAGAGAAGATTTTACTTCCTAAAAATTGTTAAAGCAAATTCTAACTCATTTCCAAGAAATTGAAATTCCTAATATTATTTTAAGTCGTAAAATAAAAAAAACAATATAATATCTTGTTGATATAAGTTTATGTATATATATTGTGTGGTAGTTTACTACGTCCTGCTTAAACATAACATAAACATAACATATCAATAAACTCCCACACAATATATATCCAGAAACTTATATCAATATGGCTATGTGTGGTGGAAATATACACTTACAAATATAATATCTCCCATCATTATAATTCATACCCTGAAAACCTTTATGGATTCCCACGCCGTTGACATTGGTAAAAGTCAGGTTACAAAGGAAAAAGACTTTTCGTTAAAGAGCATAGAACCGGAGTTGAGCGTTTCACCCAAAGATAAACCGATATAATTACCCACAATCTATATCGAATGGATTAAGCAAGATAATAACACCGTGGGGCGAATTAAATTGGATTTAATTTAAAGTTTAAATTCATTATGAGCCGTCTACTAAAGTCAAATTCTAATTTAAAGAATAGGTTACGGCCATTAGGAGCCCTCTCCTCAAGTCGTATTAAATGCCGGCAAGAGCAACGAACCTAATGGACATCTTATTAAATGATATAAAAGCAGATTGACAATAGTTCGCCGTTATAAAACAAACTCCTCCATACTTGCCCTAGTATCGATGTCAATTGTTCGCCACTCCGAAAGAAATCTCTGGCCATGATATTCATTTCGTTCGCTGAACACCGTAGAAAGGCAAAATAACTGGCCGCGAGAGGTGGACCAGAGGAAGATAGAATAAACGTGGCAAGGCCATTTGCCTCCAGCGCAAGGTAAGGTAAACAAAACAAGGTGCCTACGCGATGTTTTCTTTTCCGGCTTTTTAATTTGATTTGCCCTTTTAAGATGCGCCGAAGCTGAGGGTTCATATTCAATAAATATGAAAAGGGTGGTAAGTAGACCGACCCTACAGATTTAATACCGTGTGTGACGTGGGAGAGCAGAGCACACCATATCTGTTCGTTCCCTCGAATTCTTCACACCTTGTGCGGGAGGAAACTCGGTGTAATCTGTTTTAACTTTGTTTCTGTCCATGCAGACACAGGAAGTTGTAAAAAGATATTGGATATATTTTTGCCCTTGTTTTCAATTACCCCCTGTAGACTGGACTGAATAGCTATTAGTATTCGAGTTGTGAATCTGCTTCTACCTTCTTAAGTATAATTCCAGTCAAATTCCAGGGATTCGTGAATGGTTGCATCATGTGATAGCAAGTCTTCGAGGAGAGAAGTAATATAACCTTGGTATTGCCTGTACTGTCTCTAGGTTTCTTCGCCCGTTGGGAGCATAGGAACAAGGATATTGCAGACCCTCTTTTTTCCTCTTAATGTTTTTTGATAAAGGGGCTAGATAATTGTCGATGGTGATCATTTCGTGGGTTTCCTTCATTATGTGATAATTTTTCCTCCTTTCTACAATTTATTTTCTGAAACTCTACCATTATCGTTGTGGTGATCCTGCAAATTGCTTGACAGGTTTTCTTATGCTTTATAAGCCAGGGAGTTGTCGTTAGTGGAAGAATGGAAAACACTTTTTCCCTTATTTCTTTGTTTAAAATTCTAACAAAATGTAAAAGCTCCATTTCAGTAGCTTCTCCGCTCTTTATCATAATCAAACCCAATGTGGCACACAATAACTATGTGAAAGCTCCATTTTGGTAGCTTTTCTTCTTTTAATCATAGTTAGACTCCAACGTGACTGTTCTTAACCATGCCATGGTTATAGAGAAGACTTTCTATACCTAACAAATGTATTTAAGTCCTAGTTATGTAGCGTGGGTATATAGGTATAATTTTTGAAATGGGTGCAAAGTTTCACGAGTCACCATCTTCAATATTTTTAAAATCAGCTTCTTCAATATATTTGGAATATATATAGTTTTTGAAATGTGTAGAAATTTTATTAAAAGCACCCTTTTCAATATTTTTGGCATCATAAGTATTATACTATGCTGCATGAGACTGTTCCATAAAAAAAAACCCATAGTATCCTGTTTTTCTTTTTTCTGGTGACTTGAGAATTTTTAGAAAACATCTCCAAACTGTGGAGGTTTTATTGGGGACATAGGACTTCCCAACTATCTTCAAGGTGTTCCAGGTAGATTTCAAGGATGTATGGAGCCAATCTCAAAGACTTTCTAGACTTTTGGAATTTTTGGCCAGATTTCAAAGAACTTTTCGACATATATCTTCAATTTTGACAATCATGGATATTGATGATTGGACAATATGATCACTCTTTCCAGATCGGTTATTCTTGTATTGCATTGAATCAATATATATTATACAATTTGCAGCTCAAAACATGGGCTTTGTGTGAGGGTTTTCAATTTGGGTTTCTAGTTATTTAACTATTATTGTACATGTGTTTTCAAGCCATCCCAACATCAAACATTGTGCAATCAATTAGATAGTAGCGACTTGGATTAGGTACTAAGTGTTTGAATAAATTCCTATTCAATCACCTTCTTAATTTGAAATATGAACCTAATCTCTTAACATAACCAACATATTTTATAGTGGTTTTCAACATATTAGTAAAAACCCACAAAACCTGTTGAGAAGAGAATCACTTTTATGCTTTAACATAACCATCATTAAAAATAAATATGAGGAAGAAAAGTTGTTATGAAGACAATTCTCTATCTCATAGGCTCTTTATGAACCTTACTGCGAATAATTTTTAAATTGTTCGACCTTTTTCAGAATTGGCAAGTGTAAGCACTGCGAATGATGCTAGATAGTATAGCCTAAGTCACTTGAAATGATGACATGAGACATGGAGGACATGAAAATACGAGTATCTAATACATGACAAAACGACCCTTGGAACTGAACACGAAAGACACAAAAATACAAGTATTCGACATGTGACATGATAATCTCCAGAACAACACATGAAGATACTAGTATTTGACATGTGACATGACGACACTTGGAACGAGACATAGGGGACACATTATCTATGTGTGTGCGTGTGTGTATATATATATATATATATATATATATATATATAATTAGTAAATTACTATATAATTAGTAAATTACACATAAAAATAAAATATAAACAAAGTTTCAGTTTAGAAACTAAAACATTTACATGATGATACAAATTCAATCATACATACAACTAGTACCACATCAATGATGATAAATTGACAAACACAGAAGAAGTTAAAAGCACAATTTGCAATTTTTCTTAAGTCATCAAATTCAAAATGTATTACATAGATATTGACTCACCGAGTCATTGCTACTATAGGTGGGAATGCTAATGGAAATGCAAAACACAGTAGATACTACAACTATAGATCAAGATGGAAGAATCCCATAGCTTATGATTGTCAGTAGTCCCCCATGTCATCACTATAAAAATCAACATCACTATCATAATTCTCTTCTCCATCCTCCTCTATATCCAACCCAATCTTTGCATATGTTAGAGGATGATTCCTCAAGAGGATCACCATTATCAAAAGTGACTGAATCTAGCATTGGTTCACGAAGATCCAAGTTGGCCAATGCCAACTCAATATTGTTGTCCAAACCCGTATCATCAAGAAACACATCCTACATCTTTGTCTTTCCATTTAACAACTCCTCCTTCTACCTATAAATAAGACAAATGTTGGTGTGCACATACACCATTGTCTCTGCCCTAGACTGCTCAAACTTGCTTTTCTTCAAACTATACCTACTCCCATATGTACTCCAATGCATCTTGCAACAAGAGGATGAAGTAATATGGGAGAGGAGCCTGATGGGTAATTTTTGTAGAGTAGGGCATGTTGTCGCATGAGTTTCCCACCAGGCATACGACTTCTTAGCTCCTTGTCTCTAAGCACATCATTGCCTCCAATCTCCTAGTGTTAATGAAAAATTCTGTGAAGGCCTCCTCCACCTCATCAAGGGATTTTTTATCTTGATATATCCATTTAAATGCATCCTTCCTCCCCCGTGAAATCTCACCATTTATGTTAGGAGAGAATTTGCGCAAAGGCCCACCATTGAACCAATCATTAATTTCTTATTTAGGAGTCAATGAATGAGCCAAGCAATGCAAAGCTATGTAATTCTTGTCACACTTGCTGACAAGAATATCTTTTATGGTGGTGAAAAAAGCCTCATGGTACTCATTCTATGAAATAATGGTCTTCACGAACTTAATCATGGAATCCCACTCCTCATAAACCTCTCAAAGGATGGGATAGTCCATATCTGCAAATTGCAATAAATAAATTATAGGATCCATGATCTTCATGGTAAGATTTATCCACTCCCACCAACCATAATTTAATGTTGTATCCTTGATCTTTTCTAAAGTTGCTTGATCCGTCTTTCTCCAAAATGACCAAAACTCTAAAATAACCATGTCCCCAAGAGTGGTTTTTGACCTCCCTGAACCTCTTAAGCATGGTTCATGAGGAGGCTAACTATGTACCGGCAATCTTCAACAATGATAGATGCGTGTACTCTTTATAGATTATGAGGGCATTGATATGGTTTTGTACAAAATCGTAGATATGGCATGCATCCTCAATAAGAATTCTTATCCATGCCACATTAGAAGAAATAGATTTAAGTGCTAAATTCAAAGAATAGACAATGCAAGGTGTCCAAAATATTTGTGGATATTAGCTTCCACATGTTGAGAAATCAAGAGAAACTAGATTAGGATGATTTTCTCTTACTTTGATAACTGCTTGTGATATTCTTTTACTTAACTTGATGCACTTGTACTTAGCTTCTTCTTTACTTGATTATTATAGTGTTCTTTTATCATCAAGCCACTGCCAAACTATGAAGATCAAAAGAACAAGAGGACACAAAATATAGGCCTCTAGCTAGGGCCAAAACCTCTCCTCTTGAGAGGAAAACGCACAAGAATTATTCTCTTCTTATAGAATCTTCAAATGACTAATTCCAAGGCCTAAGACTCTTGACAAAGACCCCTCCAAGACCAAGTCAACTTCTTCTTTGATGAACCTTCTCTTCTACAATGTCAACCCAAGTCAAACTTGCTTCAAAACTGATGCAACTTCTCCTTCGACCTCAATTTCAGACCTGCAACTTATGATTGCAATTTTCGCTCTTCTTGCAGAAACCCTGGCTCGCATGTGTGGGTGGAATATGGTATATTAGGTCTCCTTCCTCCTTCACTAAAGGTGCCTCCTTTTCCTTAGAATTTTGGCTTGCAAACTAGATTCTTTTGACACTCGATTTCAGCTCCTTTGATGACTGTAATTTTCTGTCTTGTTGCAACATAATGATGCCCTAGATTCCTCGCACATGTGAGATGATGTAGCCCTAAAACAATCCTTAAATGTTTCGCTCTTCCTTCCTTTGATTTTCCTCTTCTTCGGTTGAATTTTAGGTCTTCTTATTGTCTTTATCGAACTTGTTGATATGCCATCAAATGAGGTGGAATTCCATCTTATATATAGGCTTCTATGAGGCTTGAGCAATCCTAATGAGGCTGACTTCACTGCCTGTAGGTCGACTTATCTCCTGAAGGCTGTCTTGGAGGGACTTTATGACACAATTTTGACTTACATAAATTCTTCTTAGATGATACAAGATGCTCAATAGGGTATATGACAACGACTCTTTGACTCCTAGACTTTATGACAAAGCCCTAGATGCACTCAATGGGTGCTTGACCTATAAATAAAATGACCTTGAGCACGAAACCCATGCTATAAAAATAAATAATAATTTTCTTTTTCTCTAAATTTCATCAAATACATAAATCAAGATTAGATAAGACATTATGAAGGCCGAACCTAGTTACATTTTCCAACACTTCCTCTTATCTAGGGAGGTATTCATAATACACACAAGGTACATGGACATTCTCATACTGAAGAATTCTCATAAGAAGAGTCAGATTGGTAAGCCATCTCATAAGCTATCTTATCAGCTTATATCAGTGCATCTCATCATATCAAGCAACATTGTCATATAGCGAGGCCTTGACTAATAACTCTATCTCTCCACAAGATTAGAGCACATTGTTGGGGAGAAAAATGGTTTATAGACACCTTCATCATTGTTTCTCGAGGCACATACCCCATTGGATGTTCACAAGGTATGTCCTTTTAGGACCATTCCTGTCTTGGATTACCACATCCTCAAGGTATTTCCTCTTCGACTACTCTTACCTATTGGATGCCCTACCTCATCATCAAAGAGTATCGATATCATTCTCATATGCTTACCCAATCCTTCCTTTCATTCTCCATAATGAAGACAATAATGATGTGTCTATCTCCTTCTCAACTAGTTCACAAGGTATGTCCTTTTAGGACCATTCCTGTCTTGGATTACCACATCCTCAAGGAATTTCCTCTTCAACTATTCTTACCTATTGGATGCCCTACCTCATCTTCAAAGAGTATTAGTATCATTCTCATATTCTTACGCAATCCTTCCTTTGATTCTCCATAATGAAGACAATAATGATGTGTCCATCTCCCTCTCAACTAGTTCACAAGGTATGTCCTTTTAGGACCATTCCTGTCTTGGATTACCACATCCTCAAGGAATTTCCTCTTCGACTACTCTTACCTATTGGATGCCCTACCTCATCCTCAAAGAGTATTGGTATCATTCTCAGATGCTTACCCAATCCTCCATTCTTTCTCCATAATGAAGATGAGAATGATGTGTCTATCTCTCCCTCTCAACTAGGGAGGATCTACTCATTCCTATAAAAGGAATATACCCAAGCTCCCTCTTAACTAGGGACTTGCCCAAACTCCCTCGTAATTAGGGACATGTTTACAACAACAACTATCTTCTCTTTAGTGGAGATCATGGTACTATTAACTGCTTGTAGAGCTCCTCCTTTCTGCATCATCATGTCATGAATAAATTCAACGTCTTCATTATGGAGCCATCATCTTTCATAACTTCTTCGTAGGGCACTGACCATCTTCTCTAGCACTTCCCTTCAATGAAACATAGTGTTGAACCAATGGTCATGTCATCCTTCTCTTCATCAAAAAGTGACCTTCTTGTCATCATCTAGCTATCCTTTATACTGCTACCTTTTCCAAGTCATGTTTCTTTTAGGATCTTCCATCCAATCTTAGTTGTAGATGAACACTTCTACGACCCTCTTTGGTAGCCTTGTTCCAATACAACCAGATGTTTTCTTTCAAAAATAAAAAATGAACATCAAATCAACATTACCTCTTTATGATGGCCCTTTGTCATGACATCTTCTTGCAACATCAACATCCTTTCGCATACTGTATGAATCCATCTTTAAGACATACATTACCAAGGTTCTCCTTCTCCAACATACATATCAGGGTCTTCATACGTTCTCCATGGAGATGTCATAGCTAATAATTCTTGTTATCAGATGTTGATTACTTATCTTATCTCACATGACTATAGATACACTTTCATGTACTCTTCTTTCATATTCTTCACATATTGCTTCCTTAGGATCTTCTATGCATGGTTCCTTCATCATAGGAACCATAGTTTGCAACCATCTGATATTCTCCCTGAGGTCACATAATGTTGATTCATCTTGTCAATATGTAGAAGAGTTCAAGGCACATTGTATTCATACCTTCATGTATCATTCATAAGGAAGAGTCCCTTCTTCTTCAATCATGCTCATGAGATAGAGCATTCAACCATCTAACTATTTTATGACATGACTTAATCCATCTATCAATGTTAACAAATATATGCATCCCTTTTTCTTCATGTATTCATCTAGGCTTTCTTCAGCAACTTCCTTTCCTTGCTTGAAGATGAAAATGCTTTAACCAAATTTGTCATGTTGCACTTCTCTGTCACCATGGCTTCATCCTTCTAACCAGTAGATTCCATACTAGGTAGACTTATTTATGAGACATTGGCTATTACTAAGTAGAGGTGAACATTTTAAGAAATATTCCAATGGAGGATCTTGATGATCCTCATTCTGCAAAAGCTTCTTTATAGTGATGATGTGTGACAAACTTTAATCTTTCTATTCTTGCTAGATGACTTTCTTCAACCATTCAAAAAGATGTTTAGGTTATTCTTCTATTGTTCCAATGAAGATGCCATGAGTTACTTTCTTTTTATCATGTACGATGACTGCTTCAACCATATAGATTTCTACTTTGGCTATCCTTTTATGCTTTTATGATGGTTCCATCTCAATATATGCTATAATGCATCTTATCATACCTATGATGCTTTCCATCATGACTGTTATCTTGCACAAACTGAAAAGAACTTAGTATATGATGTTATTTTAGTCATAGTAAAGGTTTTTCACTTCTTCTATTCTGGTTCTTCTACTTCTTCAATGACACGGGCTTCATTTCTTTCCTTTTTCTTCTTTTTTTCCTTATTGAGTTTAGGACAATTCCTTTTGAAATGCCCATATTCATTACATTCATAACATTGAATCTTAGACAAATCAATTTTATTTTGAAATCTTTTTCGAGCCTTTCCTTTCTTCCTTGCTATAATTGCATATGCTTGAGTTTGTTCACTCGATCCAACATCATTCTTTGCCTTCAATCTAGCTTCTTCAATGCCTTCAATCTAGTTTCTTCAATTTTGCATAATGACCATAGATCATTGAATAGGGTAGTTTCCTTCTTTCCATATATACTTGATACAAAGTTGCCCCATTCATCTGGTAGTGCATTGAGTACAATGGTGGTCATGTCTCGCTCAGACATTACTTCTCCTAGCTCTTGTAGTTGATTTGTTATTTGAGATATGCTAATAAGGTATGAAGCTATCCCTTCTTCCTTTAATACCTTCATCTTGTATAGTTCGGTTATTAATGATATAATTTCTCCTACATAACTTAAGAAAGAGGTGAACATTTTAAGAAAGATTCCAATGGAGGATCTTGATGATCCTCATTCTGCAAAAGGTTCTTTATAATGATGATGTGTGGCAAACTTTAATCTTTCTATTCTTGCTAGATGACTTTCTTCAACCTTTCAAAATGATGTTTAGGTTATTCTTCTATGCTTCCAATGAAGATGCCATTAGTTACTTTCTTTATATCATGTATGATGACTGCCTCAACCATATCGATTTCTACTTCGGCTATCCTTTTATGTTTCTATGATGGTTCCATCTCAATATATGCTATAATGCATCTTATCATACATGTGATGCTTTCCATCATGATTTTTATCTTCTACAAACATAAAAGAACTAAGTATATGATGTTATTTCAGTCATAGTAAAGGTCTTTCACTTCCTCCTTATTTGTCTTCTTTTATTCTAGTTCTTCTACTTCTTTGGTGACACAAGCTTCATTTCTTTCCTTTTTCTTCTTGTTGTGCTTCTTGAGTTTAGGACAATTCCTTTTGAAATGCCCATATTCATTACATACATAACATTGAATCTTAGACATGTCAATTTTATTTTGAAATCTTTTTTGAGACTTTCCTTTCTTCCTTGCCATAACTGCATATGCTTGAGTTTGTTCACTCGATCCAACATCATTCTTTGCCTTCAATTTGCTTTCTTCAACTTTGCATAATGACCATAGATCATTGAATAGGGTAGTTTCCTTCTTTCCATATATACTTGATACAAAGTTGCCCCATTCATCTGGTAGTGCATTGAGTACAATGGTGGTCATGTCTCGCTTAGACATTACTTCTCCTAGCTCTTGTAGTTGATCTGTTATTTGAGATACCCTAATAAGGTATGAGGCCACCCCTTCTTCCTTTAATACCTTCATCTTGTATAGTTCGGTTCTTAATGATACAATTTCTCCTACAATACTTATAGAGAACATTTCCACCAATTTTTCATAGATCTCTGTCGATGTCTTCAACTTTTCTACACAGGGAATGAGGGAATCCCTTACTTCTCCTTTCATATACTTTGATATTGCTTGAGATGGCTCTTGAGGAGGTTTAGTGATTGAGCCCATGAAATATTCACTAACTTCATTCTCTAAGAGGATCAAATCTATTCTCTTCTTCCATGCAAGGTAATTCGATGTCCCAACAAGTTTGTTGTTCTCCTTGTAGAAAGAAGTCATTGTAGATTTAGACATAAAATATAGAATACTTGTCAAGTGAAGATTATTCTTTGATGATGATGTCTTCCACTAAATGTCTTCTTGATGATATTAACTTCCACTACTCCTTTGACAATTGAAGATGCCTCCTTGATGATGATTGCTTGATGATCTTCTTCAAGGATGTTTGAGATGTGATATTTTCTTCCAAGAGAGGAGATTGCCTTGATTCCTTTGATGATGGATTTCTCTTCTTGCTTTCTTGATGATGTAGTGTAGAATGTGAAGGCTTCCAAGAATATTTCAAGTGTGTAGAGCCTTTTGAGTGGTGGTGGGGTCCTTAATGACTTGTTTTCCTTGATGCACTTATTATGTTTGGCCCTTATCTATCCTTCTTCATTGGAGTGATCTTCAAGTTGCCTCTTCTTCTTGCCACCTTAGCTTTGATACCATGTTGAGAAATCAAGGGTAGCTAGATTAGGGTGATTTCTCTTACTTTGACAACTGCTTCTGATGTTCTTTTACTTAACTTGATGTACTTGTATTTAGCTTCTTCTTTACTTGACTATTGTAGTTTTATTTTATCATCAAACAACTGCCAAACAATGAAGATCAAAAGAAAAAGAGGGTACAAACTATAGGCTACTAGCTAGGGCCAAAACCTCTCCTCTTGATAGGAAAACCCACAAGAATTCTTCTATTGTTATAGAATCTTCAAATGACGAATTCCAAGACCTAAGACCCTTGACAAAAACCCCTCCAAGACCAACTCAACTTCTTTGATGAGCCTTCTCTTCCAAAAATTCAACCCAAGTCAAAATTGCTTCAAAACTTATGCAGCTTCTCCCACGACCTCAATTTCAGACTTGCAACTTATGATTGCAATTTTTGGCCTTCCCGCGGAAAGCTTAGCTCACACATGTGGGTGGAATATGCTAGATTAGGTCTGCTTCTTCCTTCGCTCATGGTGCTTCCTTTTCCTTAGAATTTCGGCTTGCAAACTAGATTCTTTTGACACCTATATTTGGCTCCTTTGATGACTATAATTTTTTTCTTGCTGCAACAGAATGATGCCTTAGATTTCTCACACGTGTGAGATTATGTAGCCCTAAAACAATCCTTAAATGCTTCGCCCTTCCTTCCTTTGATTCTCCTCTTCTTCGATTAACTTTTAGGTCTTCTTCTTGTCTTTATCGAACTTGTTGGTATGTCGTCAAATGAGGTCAGAATCCATCTTATATATAGGCTTCCTTGAGGCTCAAACAACCCTAATGATGCCGACTTCATTGCTTGTAGGCTGACTTGTCTCCTGAATGCTAACTTGGTCTTGGAGGGACTTTATGACACAATTTTGACTTACATAAATTCTTCTTAGATGATACAAGATGCCCAATAGAGTATATGACAATGAATCTTTGACTACTAGACTTTATGATAAAGCCCTAGAAGCATTCATTCGGTTCTTGACCTATAAATAAATTGACCTTGAGCATGAAGCCCATGCTATAAAAAAAAAAAAAAATTCTTTTTCTCCTTAAATTAAATGCGTAAATCAAGATCAAATAAGACATTATGAAGACTGAACCTAGTTACATTTACCAACACCACAATCATGCTATTAGCCTTGCAAATAGGTGCATTATCTGTAATAACTTGCAAACAAGAATCTATTGAGAAAACCATTAGGTAAATATTTATTGTTAATTTTTCTCAGTTGACATTTACTTGTGATATTATATTTGCCTTATTTTAATTATTTTAGTGTTCTCATCATCAAATAAATGCCAAAACATGAAGACCATACAATGAACACCAGATGTAGGCACTCAACCAAGGAAAAATCCCTAACAAGGGGAAAACCTAGTCAAACTCTTCACTAGTAGACTTATATCAAATTGAGACAAACTTGACCCTTTTTTACTAGAGACCTAGATTCCTTCCATCCACCAAGTCAGTCCTCGGCTTAAGTAGTCATCCATAATTTCGTCCCTTATTTCTTTCTGCAATTTGTTCTTTTCATCCTTAGATCTTTCAATTTTCTTCAAGATAACTCGTGTGACAAAGTAACACCAAGATCTAAGTTCTCTTAGCATAACCAACTTCTCTATTACCATTTCTTGGATTAATTCTTCTTCTGTAGGCCCTCATATTTCTTTCTTTTTTTATACAATTTGTAGATCGAATAACATAACATGATTTCCTTGAATAGGTCAAGATCATTTCTATATATATAGTTGTTGGAAGCTCCGAAATGAATGGATGGCTAGCCGACTTGATGTGTTTGAGGCCGACTTGATGGTGGAGGGGTTAACATGACCAAAATAAATTTCTTAATGAGCCCAGGAAGAGTCTTATACATCATGACATTGACTTTTGACATAAGATACCAACCCTAGAGCACACAATGGGTGTTTTTGACCTGTTGACCATTGACCCAAACATGAAACCCATGATTTAATAAGTCAATTATATTTTACAATAAATATATTTTTTTCTCTCTTTTTAACAAATACAATTATGAAGACTGACACTAGTTACATTCTTCAACACTCCCTCTTAACTAGGGAGGTTTTCATAATTACCTATATACATAGGTACAAGAATGATATCAAAATAATATGTTCTATAAAGAGTCACAACACATGACATGCTACAAATTAGATACTTGACCAGAGTATCTAATTGGGTGGGACTAAAGTGTGTTCCAAGCTTCAGCCTCTATAGGTACCATCATGCTTCAGCTCTAACACCAACCTAGGGATCTAGGTATTGTATCCAAGGTTGGATTTCCACAAGACCAACGATACCCTCCCTACTTCGGGCTCTAGACATCATTACAAGCCGACCAGATGTGCTCCCAAATATCTTGTCTCCCCAAGAAGCTTCATCTCTACCTATCAACTAAATCATATATATCCACCAATTCAAGCATGCTTCCAAGATGTTAAACTCTCTTATGGAGAGATACTGCACAATCACAACCCCAATTAGTAATACACTTTCATTATATATAAATTAGCATAAATCTCCAAGGTTCTCAATTGTATTGATGCTGCTTAGGTTATCATATTATCCAAACACATATTCATCATAAGCTTTCTTCTTTAAATTCTTTAGCAACACCAAACTCAACCTCAACACTTTTCGAAACATCCAATTCTTGTTCATATCTTTGTGAGTCACAACTTTATTGAAGAACAACCATCTGTAGTGCTTCAACCATACTCTGATCTCATTCTTTCTTCAAGGTCTTGTAGTTGTCACAATATGTCTTTCCTCTCAAATGGGGAGATATGCCCTTTCTTTATATCCAAGCTTCTTCTTTATATTAGAAACCTCTTTCTTCTAACCACATAGGCTCCTTTTTATTTGTACCATATCATTTGAATAACTTCAAACATCATTTCTTTAGGAACACCATCTTTAATATCATCATTATTCTTATAGCTCCCTCTTTCTATCATGCTCATCAAGTAATGAACATCTTCATTAACTTGAAGACCATGTACTTGCAATTCTTTCAACAAGTACAACCAAGTACAATTATGTAGGAGCATGAAGTTAAATTTATCAAAATAAGGTCAACATGCCATTGTAATGGAAGCATCAAAACAATCAAGCTTTATATATCTAAAACCTAAACCTAGTTAGGTTTACAATCAACAAAAGTTACATCTTTTCATAATCTAGACTTCAATAACTTTGCTAGGGTTTTGTTACAAACCTTAGATTCCATCATCGAGACATAAAGATTTAGTAACTAAATCAAGATAGCAATCCAATCATAGCATTTCACATCAGGGGTTTCAATATTATGCTCTTGGAATTTCATGTCAAACTCTATTAGGGTTTTGTTACAAACCCTAGATTTCATCATGTTGAAAAATTTGTAACTAGGCTCAGTCTTCATAAATATGAAATGTACTTTTGATTCTTGTATATTGTACAATGAAAGCAAAATTATTATTATTATTTTTATAGCATGGGTTTCATGCTCAAGGTCTTTTATTTAGAGGTCAAACACCCATTGAGTGCTTCTAGGGTTTGTCCTAGGGTCAAAAAGTCAAAAGAGTCATTGTCATATGAAGAAGGCCCCATCAGGCACATTGTAACTTGTAAAAAGTATTATTTTTGAATTTAAAAGTGTTAAAATACCCTCCAAGACCAAGTCGCCCTGGCAGCTAAGAAGTCAACCTCTATTGGGGCATTTTGTCCACCTTAGAAGCCTATATATAGGAAGGAACTCGACCTCCTATGGATATCATTCATTCTCTCATCAATCAAGTGAAGGAGAAGAAGAAAGAGGCTTGCGAAGAAGGAAGAAGGACAAAGGACAAGCTTGGATAATTTCTCTCTTTTCACACGTGCAAAGGAAGGAGGCTTGGGTTTTGCTGCTTACCACATGTAGATCGGTATGTCACCTTTCCTTGCCCTCTATGGTTATGATGCACTTTCATTTACTAACATGATTTTTGGAGATAACTAATCCACAGGGGCTAGATATTGGATCCTAGAGAGCCAAAATATTCTCAAGGCTCTCAAGGTTAATCTGCAAATGGCACAAAGTCAACAAAAAAAGTATGTTGACTGACATAGATTTGAGAGGCAGTTTGAGGTAGGTGATATGGTCTTTTTGCGCCTCCAACCGTACAAACAATCATAACTCAAGCAGAAGGGGCAAAGAAACTCAAACCATGATTCTATGGGCAATACATGATGACTAGGCGAGTTGGGGAGGTGGGCTACGAGTTGGAACTTCCACCAAGAAGCAAGGTACATAATGTTTTCCACGTACCATGCCTGAAGAAGGCACTAGGAAAACAAGTCATGATCGCTAAAGAGTTGCCACCATTGGATGATGAGGGTCATTTAGAGTTGGTGCCAAAGGCTATTTTGGATGTGCGTGAAAGGAAGCTGAGAAACAAGGCTGTCAGAGAGTTTTTGGTCAGGTAGAAGGAATTTCTTGAGGAGGATGCAACATGGGAGGGTGAGCAGATGCTACAACATCCAACGCTAAAATTGCTTGAGGACACGAAAATTTTGGCAATGGGGACTGTAATATCTCAAATTTCATAAGTTACTTAGGAGGCATCACAATTTTGATAAATTTTGGCCTTGGCGACAAATTTTGGCATTTTGACTTAGGAGAAGGGAAGAATTTTGGTGGGTTGTGGGGGCCACACACCAAGGAAAACACACTCCCTCCCTTAGGCATCACACACTTGTGGAGAGAGATGTTGAAAATGTAACTAGTATCGATCTTCATAATTGTTGTCTAGCTCATGATATGATGTATTTTTCAAAAGAAAAGAAATATAAAAATGATTGCCAAAGAAAAATTATTTATAAGCATGGGTTTCATGCTTTATTTATTTTATTTCTAGGTCAAAGCACCCATTGAGTGCTTCTAAGGTTTGTGTCATGAGTCATTGTCCTTGTCATTATGCACTAGACCATTCTTGGGCTTATTATGTCAAAGAAGGAAAATTTATTTTATGTAATGTGGTTAATTGTGGCTCCTCCACCAAGTCGGCCTATCCTCTATTCAAGTCGGCCTCATAAAGGGAATTCAACCACAGAAATGTTAAGAAATTGAGATTTTTTATTAAATTTCTCTTCTTGATAATTACTTGTGATTTACTTTATGCTTCTTTCTTAGATCGTGTCTTTGTTAGATTATTATGTTCTTTTCATCAAATCAATTATCAAATACACAAGAGACACAATATTTAGGCTTACAAGCCAGGGAAAAAACGTCTCACTCCTTGAGAGGAAAACTTGACAAAAAATTCTTCTTATAGACCTTCAATCGACGAATACCAAGACCATGACAAAGTATCCTCCCAAGACCCTTGTCACTACCCTTTGATGTTCTCCTTGAGTTGCTCTTCTCGCTACCCCTTGAGAATCTCGTTCCCTCTCTTTTCTGCATTGTATTGCACCACACTTCTGGACATACACAAGAGGATTCTCTGTCTCCTTGATGCTGCAACCCTAGATATTTTTGTCTCCTTTTTCCCTCGGCTTCCTGCTAAACTTGAGATTCCTTTCTCGACTCCCAATACACCTCTTCTCGGCTTACTTCCTTGACTCCTTTATGAGGCACCTTAAGCCCTAGGCCAAGCTTGTCTTTGATGTAGCAAGCCTCGACCTTTCTGAGTTATGCGAGGTATATACAAACCCAAAAAAAAAGATATATATAGCCCTTACTCCTTTGCTGACATGCCTTCTTCTTCACACCTATTACAATCCCTTTCTTCGCACTTTTTCTCTGAAATCCTTGACCGAAATCGTTGTATTATAGTGAGGCCGAGTCATGCTATATATAGAGTCTGTCTTCTTGTCTCTAGGCTGACATGATCTTTGTAGGAGAGCCGACATCATCTAGGAGGATCTTCATAGGATTTAGGCCGACTTGGAGAGGTCTAGTGACAAGGTCTTAGAGAATATACTTTTACTTAAACAAGTGTAGCATGCCTTCATGACAATGACTCTAATTATCTTTATGACAAGATGAAAAAATCGTAAAGACATTAAGAAGAAGTCTTTGACCTATAAATAAAATCTCTTGCTCATGAAACCCATGATGCAAGTAATACAATAAATTCATTTTATTTTTCTTTGTCTCTTCTTTACTTAAAATCATAATTACATGTCATTCTGAAGACAGAACTTAGATACAATTTTCAACAAGAAAGACTATATATTAGTAGTGCATTCGACCTCTTTGTGTATCCAACCAATAAACGTTCGATCTACAGTTGAACGGAAGTGTGAAGGCAAGAAAAGGTGACAAAGGCTTGAAGAAAGAGAAGAAACCTTAGAAAAGGAAGAAAGAACCCTAGCGAAGGAAAGAAACTCATTTTATCTTATTTCTAGCTCACATGTGCGAGATTTTGGGTTGCAGGAAGGGGCTGAAATCGTAGGTCTGCACTAGAGGTCGAAATCTTGATTTAGGAAGCCGAAATATGTGATTGATGCAATATTGAAGAAGGTTGACTCTTGTTGACTAGAATCTGGTATTTGTGTCTTTGTCATCTTGGAAGGTCTATCTTGGGAAGCTGACTTGGTGGATTGGAGGAGGTCTTTGTCTTGGTCAAAGGGTCTTGGTTGTCTCATTCGATTTGGTTCTAAAGGAGGGGAAGATAATTTTTGAGTTTTCCCCTAGAAGAGGGGTTTTTCCCTGGTTGAGAGCCTACATCCTGTCTCCTTGTTGTTTTGATCTTCATGCATTTATGTTTTGGTAGTTGCTTGATGATAAGAAGATAAAAAAAGAAATAAGAGAAGTTAAAAAGATTACAAAGAAATCATAAGTAATTATTAAGATAAGAAAATATTTATGCCTTTATGTTTTCCTAACAAGAGAAAGGAAGGAGGGAACACACTAGTGGAGATTAGGGCCCACAAGGGGAGGAGTAGGGAAACAAGCATAAATAGGAGGTGATGGCCACATTTGGGCCTTTTTGTCAATTTGATAATTGAACAACAATTTGCTTGAGCTGCTTAGCATAATGGATTTCTGGGCAGAAGTTCCAAATTTCTCTTTGGTGAACCCCGAGTGTCACCCTAAGAGAGTTGTTTGCTACATCTTGGAGTCATTCTGAAGCTGATTGCAGGAGTGTGTTCAACTTGTTCAATGCGCGGGAGGGCACAATTGAAGAATTCACACTTGTGGAGTCAGATGTAGTGGTTGTGAGATTTTGACTCTTTCGAGAGTGTTTGGCCTTGTCATTTGCTAGAGATTTGGGGTGGTTGCAAGGCATAATTCTAGGGAAATTCTAGAGGCCAAATTTGTGTCTTGTTGGGCTTGTGTAGGGGTCTGACTGAGAACATTGCGCAAAGGTTGTGGGGAAAGCAAAATTTGGGAGTTTGGGGTTGGAGTAATAAGGGGATTTCATGAGGAAATTTATAGGAGGAATTGAGGATGTCATGGCGCAATTTTTGGGAGGATTCTATAGGAGTCTTAGGATTTATATCGTGTCATTAGAGTCATTGTATATTTTATGAGACCCTTCTTAGTCTTTTGAATCATGTAAAAATAATTATTTTTTATTCGAAAATGAATTTTGTCACCTCCACACCAAGTCGACCCTTCCCTGATGAAGGCAACATGAAAGGGAGCAATTCGACCTACAAGAAGCCTATATATACAGGAGCAGTTTGATCTATTTTCTCATTCACTCAACAAGTTCGATTCACACAAGAAGCAGTGCAATAAAAAGTGTGAAGTGTAGGAAGAAGAAGGAAAGGTGTAGAGTCAAAGTTTTGGGCTCTCTCTCTCTATTTTCTACGAAGTTACTGGGCAGTTGCAGGATCAAAGTTGTTGGAGTTGTAGGATCAAAGTTCTGCTGTTGCAATAGGTCAAAGTTGTAGTAGATTGAAGCTGGAGGAGGGTCGAAGTTGTTGGGGTAGAAGTGTTGCTGCTGCATAGGTTGAAGTGCTGCATAGCTTGAAGTGTTGCATAGGTCGAAGTAGTTGCTGTTGCATAGATCAAAGTTTTGTTGCTGCAAGGTCGAAGATCTAGATCGAAGTTGCTGGAAGGAATGGCTGACTGGGTGGTTAGAGGAAGTCTGTGTCTAGGGTGAAGAGTCTAGGATTATCTCAAGAAAACTATTGGAGGAAGAGATTTTGACTGGGTTTTCTCCTAGATAGGGGTTTTTCCCTGGCATAGTGCCTACATCTTGTGTCTCTTGTTTTGTGATCTTTATACACACATAATTTGGTAATTTCTTGATGAAAGATAATATAACAAAGAAGTAAAATAAGCCAACATAATTCACAATTAATTATTAAGAAAGAGGAATCAAAGACTTAAGTCTACTTACATTGATTTCTCAACATAGATAAACCCTTTCTAGGTTTTGTTGGGCTTGTTGAGGAGAGGCACCAAATCAAAGGGCTGAATTTTCTAAGCACATCTGAGGCATATTTCCCAATTTTCTTCAGCAAAGCATAAAATCGATGGGTTAACATAGAGCTATTGTGGGCAAATTTTCGACCACATGGGCATCAAAATTGCAACCTGAATTTTTCCTTGCTTGTTGTAGCAAGCCCAAGTTCCTCTTTCCATATCTATATTATTCTCTTGTTCTGCTCAATAATAATAAGAAAACCCAAATTTTTGATGTAATTCATTATGTTATTTGATATTTTGTGTGCATGCCAAAAAATTAATTGTTGTTCATAATATATGCCACTGTTATCCACTTAATATTTCCATTAGGAATATTACAAGGAATTTGGAAATGGCCATTGAGGGAGGCATAACTCATGCTATGCTTTTATCCACGTGTTTACTTTGTCCTAACCATCTTTTTCATTTTTCTTTTCTTTAGTAGTGGCTTCATATGCTTTTACCATTCTTTAGTTGCATCAACCTAATAAGGAAAATTTACATGACCTAACTCAGAGATGGGGATGTAAGGTGCCAGTTCCAATGACAAATGATAATCAAACCAAATACTGGATGTGTATAATAATGGAAATATAGAATGTGGTAGGTAT
This sequence comes from Pinus albicaulis, assembly GCA_034641835.2. Classification (NCBI taxonomy): domain Eukaryota; kingdom Viridiplantae; phylum Streptophyta; class Pinopsida; order Pinales; family Pinaceae; genus Pinus; species Pinus albicaulis. Next base: position 950,745,916 of record CM076573.1, read on the forward strand.
GGATTACCTTGGGAACACTACTTGAATCTAGTGTTTTAAAACTCCGACTCGAGTTCAGAATCGGTCGAGGGTTGACTCCGAATTCGACTCAGTATCGACTAGGTCGGTTCTTTTTCAATGATTCGGTCTTTGTAAAAAATACATTAAAAAAAGAAAAAGAAAAAAAAAAAGACATAATTTTAAATATTTTCATTTATGTTTCCAAACGCAAAGCATTACAATATAGACAAAGGACAACATATGATCAAAGTAGGCTCGTGAATATATCCATTATATCAAAATGGCACCCAGTGCACTATCAAATACATACATGAAAACCCTTATAGCAAGATGAGAAACCCTAACAGCAAGTTGAAAACCGGTTTGGAGTCCAAATTTGGGTGTTTGTGGGGTCAGCAGCCTGCTGGCACTGGCTTGGTCGGTTTGTTACCAAACCGGTCGATTCGTTGACCGGTTCAGTTGGTTTGGTTACAAACCGGCTGCCGGACCGGTTTTTCTACCGAGTCAGTCCAGCCAGGGGGTTGGCTCGGTCAGCTCGGTCGATTTTGAGTTAGACCAATCGATTTTTAAAACACTACTTGAATTTGTGCCTACTATTAGTGCCCCTCTTGAAGCAAGGATCTCATTGGATTTTACACTACACTAGGGGCAAAGGATAATCTTCTAGGTGAAGCATGGGAATATGGGTACAATCAAGAATGGTCAATATTCTAGCTTGGTTTGAAATGCATATTAGTATGCCCCAAAACATTAAATGGAAGCACATCATTACAAAAATGGTTAATTTACCTTCTAATAGATGAACCACCTTGCTTTAAGAAGCATGCTAGATGGAAGAGAGCATTGACAAGAGCATAGACCAAGAGAAAAAATGTAAAGATATTTGTGGGCCATCATAGGGCTATTTTTTGGTTGGTTGTTAAATGAGGATAATTTTTTCTCCTATGGTTACCCACTTTGAATGGGCAACATGCCCCTCCTTGGTACATATCTGATGTGGATGAAATGACTTCCATAGAAAGGAGGATGCCTTGATTGGTGCCATGAAAGTAGCCCTAGGGCACGTAGAAATCCAACTGGTATGATGGGAATCCTTATGTTTTTTCTCCTTAAGACCATCCATGAATTGGATGAATCTACAAACAATGTATATGTATTGCGATTGTTGTTTTTCCCAACGTTTTGGGTGAACCCTTCACCCATATAAAGTAAGCTTCACGTCCCTGAAGATGGGTTCACCCGAAACAGTGGGAAAAACAATTATCAAACCACATAGTTCTACAAAAGGTGCCATCACCAACAATTTGTTGACTCTGGAAATATCCATGCTAAAATCTATATGTAATCTAAATACTTGATTAATCACTATGCTAACACAATTGACTTGTAACATACAAGCACTAAAATGGGCTATGATACCATGAGAGGGAAAATAATAAGGGCTTTACGTGAATTATCTTACCAAAGCCTTGTCGTGGAGTTTGAATTTAAATATGAGCCTTTTCCCTCTCGCTCAAGAACCAATTGATTTTGAAGGACTAAATAGTTGGAATAATTACCCCCATAATATGGAAATTTTGGTGGTAGCTATAATAATGCTTTAGAATTTAATGAAAGGAATGGGCTAAGTGTATTCCTTGTTTTTTGAATTTGACCCACAAATTGCATGGGAGATTCAGGGAAATATGGGACTGTACAAAACCGGATTGCATTGAGTATGGAAACATTTGGAAGGGATATATACTTGAAGGAAAAAGTGTGTGAAGCTTTCATTCACCCAAGAATTCATTCATTCACAGAGAGATAGAAATGCCCATGGAGAGCAGTGATAGACGGGTGCTTGAGCAGTGAAATTCAACATGGAACATGTTGACAATATGGTTAAGATGTTGGCTGATGTAGCTTAGACATGTGTTCTAGCCTCAGGTGGTGTCAGTGAGGCTAGGAACACGAGCACAAAATATCTCGAAGCCCAAGTTATTCTTTTGTATGAAAATGTGTTGATTAAATTAATTAATCAATTTTTAATTATTTTCCGAAGTTTTATCTTACAGAAATATATTAATTAATTCGTAATAATTGAGACAATTTCGATTTTATTCTAAAGAATTCTAGTAAAGTTTCTAAGTGATCTTAGCCATTGATTAGATCATTTCATATCTAGATCTTGGTTGTTGATTTCTCAACGAGAGATTATAAAGGAAATCGATGGATAATCTTGGAGATCATTCATTGTAGTGAAAAGGGCACAATGATAGCATGGGGTTTAATTCTAGTGAGTGTTTTGGTAGCAGTTGAAGCAATGAATATTTCCAGAGTTTTTTTTCAATATTCTTCTAGTTTCCAAGATTTGGAGGAGGAATTATCCCAAAGTTATTTTGCAGGCAGAGAGGCCAAGATTTTCAGGAGAGGTCCTACGAGATTGCCAAGAGAGGTCGTACGAGTTGCCAATTTAGTATATCAAGATTTCTAGTTGCAGAGTGAATTGCAGGAAATTAGTGCGATTGCAGAAAAGGCAGATTGTAGGAATTCACAACGGATTTCTAGAATAGTAGTGCGAATTGGAGGAGAGGTCATGAGCCTTCGAGTGGTTAGATCGACTTATGGAGGTGAAGAAATGTTTTGGCGGAGCTTTGTTGTTACACAACAAACAATATTGTAATATTCATCAATTGCAAAATTTGTTGAAGATTAATTAAACTCTCAGATCTGAAGAATTGGTTTTCCCTTCAGCGTTTTTTAGGGATGTGTTGTCAAAAAATATTGTTGTCCATTTTGTGATTGGTTTTTTATTATAGTTTTTGAAGTTTAATTTTGTGAATATTTCAATATTGTTTTTATTCAATATTTGCAGTGTAATAATTTTGCTTAGAATTAAATACATTACATAATTATTGGTCAATTGAAATAAGTGATATTGTTATCATTTTTTCACATGGTATTAGAGAAAATCTGAAGCGGAGAGGTTTACTAGAGTAGGTCAATGCAGGGGTTTGTCAGAGAAAGCCAAGGGTTTAATACCCAGATCAATTTCTAGAATTTATTGGAGGAATTTTAACAGTGCACATTTCCAGAAGGAAGTGCGAGTTGGTTGATACAACACTATTACATTGCTAGTTAGATGATACACTCTGAGTTGGACGATATAGTGCGAATTTCCAGTTTACCAAGGTGTGTTGTCAAAGACACAATTTCGTTTGCTAGTTGCCAGAGGCAGTGTGAGTGGGTTTCTCTAATTGTTGGAGGAAATTCGTTGAAGTGATTTCTTGGAGGTAGTGTGAGTTTCTGGGAGGAACAGTTCGCAGTCCTAATGGGCACTGCGAGTTTACAAAAGAAGTACAAGTTTCCTAGTAGGAGCTGAGATTACTTGCAGAGGAAGACCATGAGGTTATCTAGATACTTTCGTTAGCTCGTAGAAGATATATTTTTATTTTCTTTTGAGGGCTTCAATAATGGCTTCAACAAGATTGAGGGATCATGATAGGCTGGATGGCACATCGAACTTTGGTGTCTGGAGAATCTAGTGCCTTCTTATTTTGGAATAGCATTGATTGAAGGCGTTTGCTATGACACATATTTCTATACCAACAAACCCTATCATGTTACATGAGTACCGAAATGATGATGCCAAGGCCAAGCATATTATTCTAGATGGGGTCAAGAACCACAATTGCAAAATTAGCGGAAGAAGATACAGGAAAGATGTGGTATCCTATCAACAAAATTTTCCAGGATAAAAATATGAATAAAAAATTAATCCTGAGAGAGAAGCTCAAAAACACTAAACAAAATAAGGGAGAGAACGTTGTTAGTTATTTTTCCCACATACGGATAGTAAAAAATGAGCTAGCATTCATTGGAGAGAAGGTCTATGATGAAGAGCTTGTGAGATCAATGCTAAATGGGTTTCATAAGCAGTGGGATGTTTTCGGGCTAGTGGTTAGTGAAAGATCTGATTTTTCTACATTGGACCGCTTATGGAACAACTTCACATAAGAGAAGCTTCGATTGAGCCTTGTGAAAGGCAACAATTGTACTAGCAATAGTTTTGAGCAGAAGGGACATGACAACGAGAATGTTTCTCTTGTGGGCAAGGGCAAATTAAAGAAGAGATTCAGTAAAGGGTCTAACTCCAAGGAGGAAAATTAGAAGGACACGTCAAAGATCAAGTGCTATGGTTGTCACGAGTTTGGCCATTACAGCTACAATTTCCCACACAAGAAGAAAGGTGACAAGAAGGGCGAGAAGTAGACAACGATAGTCGCAAATGAGCTTTCTAGTATGATGGTGGATGGGTTTGCACTCATCGCTTGCAGTAACCAACTAGGAGAGTCAAGGCATAGTGAAATGAGCCATGAGGTACTTAAGGTGACGTGTTCCAGATATGAGCACAGGGCATGATGGTGTCAAATGTAGAACACCTTCCTCGCTAAGAGGGAGTGTTGGTTGATATTACTCGAACATGTGTTCTAGCTTCAGGTGGTGTCAGTGAGGCTAGGAACACAAGAGCATAAAATATCTCCAAGCCCATGTTATTCTTTTGAATGAAAATGTCTTAATTAAATTAATTAATCAATTTTCAATTATTTTCCTAAGTTTTAACTTAGGGAAATAGATTAATTAATTAGTAATAATTGAGACATGCTTGATTGTTCTCGATAGACTTCTAGTAAAGTTTCCAAGTGATCTTAGCCATCGATTCGATTGTTTCAGATCTAGATCTTGGTTGTTGATTTCTCAATGAGAGACCATAAAGGAAATTGATTGACATTTTAAGAGATCATTCATTGTAGTGAAGACGACACGATGATAATGTCGGGTTTGACACTAGCGAGGGTTTCAACAAAAGTTGAAGCAATTAATATTTCTAGAGGTTTCTTTCATCAATATTCTTTTGGTTTCTGAGATCTAGAGGAATTCTCCCAGAGATATTTTGTAGACTAAGAGGCCGAGATTGTCAGGAGAAGTCGTACGAGGTTTCTAGGAGAGGTTGTACGAGTTGCTAGTTTAGTAGATCGAGATTTCTAGTTGCATAATGAATTACAGGAAATCAATCCGATTTCATAAATGGAAGATTGTAGGAATTCACAAAAAAATGTTGGAATAACAGTGCTGATTGTAGGAGAGGCCATGTTAGGTTTCAGAGGGAGCTCGTGAGCCTTCCAATGGTCAGATTGACTTGTGAAGGTGAAGAAATATTTTTGCTGGAGCTTTAGTGTTACACGACAAGCAATATTATAATATTTATCAATTGCAGAATATGTTGAAGATTAATAAAACTCTTAGATCTGAAGAACTGGTTTTCCCTTTGGGGTTTTTATAGGAACGTGTTGTCCAAAGATATTGGTGTCCATTTTGTGATTTTTTTTCTATCAGAGTTTTTGTAGTTTATTTTTGTGAATATTGCAATTGTGTTTTTATTTAGTATTTGCAGTATTATAAATTTTCTTAGAATTGAATGCATTGGATAATTATCGATTGATTGCAATAAGTGATATTGTTATCGATTTTTCACGCGAAAAACTAAAGGATGCTACATATAGTCTTGTGGAGATAAGAATACAGATAATACAGTGTTGATCAAGAAGTTGGTAAAGAAGAATGTCAAAACCTTTCTTGTGATACCAATTGATCAAGTAGAATTTAATAGCTTTTGGCAACCATGTAGGTATGGTTTTGGTATGCTTAAAACACTGAGAGGGAATTAGGTAAGAATTCATTTAGTGAAAATTTAATATTTTAGAAATGATATGTATGCATGCATGACAAGTAAATTAGGAGTTGGAATTGGCTATGATGTGGATGATCTTAATGGTCACCTGGAAATTCTACATGTAATGAATGATTTCTTGTCATTGACTGGAAAATAGAAGAGGGCAACATGTTTTGATTCTGCTTATGAGACATGTCATTTGAATTTAATGGATTTACATGAATGAAGAGAAAAAGGTGTAGCCATGGCACAAGCATGATAGTATGCATGATTGAATGTATTATTTGAATGCATATTTGAGTGCAACATACGAATGCTTTTTTATGAATATACACTTGAAATGGGTAGGTAAGTCACTAAATTGATAGAGTTGATACTAACCCGTGAATCTGAGATCATTTAAGGGTTTTTTGGATATTGCAATCAAGGACAGTTGCATGTTGATGCAGTCACATACGAAGGGAATACAAGAAAGCTATGGCTAAGGTAATAGAGTTATGAAATGATGAAGACAACAACTAAATATTCTGAAACTATTTGATTAGATTTGATCTATTGGCTACAAATCTAATTGTACAACACTGATATGTTGGATACTAATTTGGTATTGTGAAGTTTCTATGTTGTGTAGAATGATGAATGAATCTAGGAGGAAAATGGCAAGTCCAATTGATAGTAATTGCTCAAAGGAAATGGAGTAGAGTTGTTGTGAATTCAAGCTCTACAAAGGAATTAAAGGGGCAAAACTCTTGGCTCTTTTCCCAACTAATAATTTATTAGGGATGAAAGAGTTAGAACATATAAATGCTATAATCTCGGGATGTTAATGATACTTGAAAGTAATTGAATACAAGAATTATAGTAATAAATGCATCAAGAAAAGGCTTAGTAGAGTGCATGCAAATATGCTAAGACATGTGATATATTGAATCAAGATTTAAAAGTGTTGAGGCATGTGTTTTTTTATTGGCTTGATAAGCTAATGTAATTGCGAATTTGATATGTGATTAGGAATGGTTGAAGATGATGATACAATTGTCTAATAAACTCATACAAAGGACAAGGACAAATGATGCTTGTCAAAAAGTTGATGAAGGGAACATGTAAGCTTCCAAAGAGTATCAACCATGTCAGGTAACATAAGGAATAATTATTACAATTGTGTAGGTATGGATTGGTCAGACCACAACAACAAGCAATTTGAAGTAATGGGTAAGAATTCCATCAGGGATAAGTTGTATCTTTAATGACATGAATTATGATTAAATTGCTCAGGTAGGGTATGATCAAGGCAGAAAACCGCCCACACATGAAATATTTAGTAAAAAACTTATTTATTTATGCATGCATGAAGCTGTTGTGATAAATGAATGAGTAATGCCCCCATGTAATGGATCATTGATGGAAGTATGAGAGTTCTGTTTGATAATGCGATGATAATTTCCTTTCAATATATGTGATATACAAATGAAACAAATAAGTTATTTAATTTGTGTAAAAACTTTTGTGATCGTTTCAGAATTATTGTAAATATCACAATGAAAGGATGATATACATATATGCTAGCCTTGTTTGGCTTATTGAAAGAGCATATTGTAGGTGGATTGGCCTCGTATATGGCAATGAGTGTAAGTCAATAATGAAGGCTAGGTACCACTAGATACAGGGGCCAAATATCATGAGAAAGATTTCATGCATATGAAATCTTATTTAAGACAAAATATTTTTGACTGAAATCATTATGATGATATGTCACTTAAACTTTATGCATGTGATACAAGTGATATGAAAGATCTATCCAGGAAGGATAAATATTGGTTATTGAGGAGGAAATCCTAGGAACAAGGCCACTGTGGTGACATTGGAACCTTATGAGATGCCTTGATTGCCATGAGTGATGTATGTGAAATGTGTTGTGTATGTTGTAAGCTAGAGGGATGCCTTAGCTATAAGATTATCCAAGTATTTATAACCTTCCTATGGAAGAAAGATTTTGCAAGAAAGATCACTTGAGGGATTGTTTGTTAGAGAATGGGATGCTTGAGTTTGGAGTTCGAGTGACTACAAGGAGGAAGAGACTTAAATAAATCTCCTGTGGAAGAATCCATGTCACATGCTCATTGGGATCATGGTGGCATTGGGTGTGTTTGAGAAAACAATGAACTAAACCTATGGAAGCCTTTTGAAGGAAAGGGCAACCATGCAAATAAGTACTAAGTTGAAATTTCATATTTGAAATGCATGAGGATGCATTGGGAATTGCACATTATGTGATTTGCATTAAGTAATTGTAGGATAGAATGTAGAAGGATGCCAATAGAAGTAAGTCATGTGTGAGGCCATATTGATGGTGTATACAAAACGTTTATAATGCCAGACAAGCGTCCATGGTCCTGTTGTGCAATTGGACTCTAGATTGTTATCTTCTTACCAACACTAAAGAGAACTTGTAAGGATGGGGTGCTTTAGGGACTGCATGGAATAGAAGGGATATGTGCTTGGTGTTGTGTTGGGTTAGGAGTAAGGTGTTCAAAGTGTTGATCAAGTGTGAGGGAGGTGTTTGGATGATGTGTGGAGGCATTGGTTTGACCTTCCAAAATAATCATGGTGGAATGCATGACACGAGATAAGGAATTTTGAAAACCATTGTAGGGATGCATTGTGTGCTTAAGGTCATGAGTAACAACATAGTGGTTTCAAATTTAAAACATGTGATTTTACTATGTAATGATGAGAATGTGGAAATTTATATAACTGATATGTTATACATCCGAGATTCTCTTGATCACACACTATTTGACTTCATGCACAATACAGAATCTCTTCTATTATTAATCATTACTTGTGGAAATAAAATCAATTGCATGCACACATTAAAACCATAAAAATTCACACATATGAACACAGTGATTTATGGGAAAGCTTAAAGCTGAAAACCCCCAACTATCTGTATATTATATGTCATAGAGATCATGTAACAATCATCATACAAAGCTCCTCACAAGCTCTCAGTACAATCTCCAATTGCTACACACTAATCAGGTCTGATCTAGCAAATCTCATGCACCGATCTCTGCCACCTGCTAGCCTGCCTCTACTGCGCAATCACTGCTGAAGAATGGCTCCGAATGAACTCAAATTGGTCCAGCCTTTCTCACGCAATCCTCATTGGCATCTCTAACCATTGGGTGTTGCAAATCATGCAACACTATAGTCACAACTGATAGTCACACTGCTCTTTCACTACCTCTTCACTGGTCTCCACTGAAACTTTCCATGCACTGTAGTTAACTGATGTACTCTTTAGTTGATTAATGAGTTAATAATTAGTGAATTAATTATTAATTAATTCACACCACTCTCACTAGTGTATCAATCAGTTAGACTAGATACAAGTAGCTCAACTATGTTTAACTGAGTTAAAACTGAACACAAGTCCACCAACTACCTCAATAACTCCACCAAACTCTGTCACATGAGTTCTAACTGAAGTCTCCATGTAATAGCTCCACTTAACCCTCAGGAATAGCGTAATTCCTTCTGTCAGCTCCTGTGTCACATATGTGCACTTAACTGAAGTGCTCCAAGAGAATAAGATAATGTTTATAGTCCAAATATTATTAAGAGCTAATAATATTCGACATATCTATTTTTAGACTGGCAATCTAAAAATAGATTCCGCCCAGTATGTATAAAAATAGAAGTCCATCTATTTTTTCCAACTTGACCAACGATCCATAAATAGCATCCTGCAACTCATAGAATATGATCGACATGTCTAAAAATAGATATAGTCTAAAAATAGACTTGCGCCAAAAATAGCCTGCAGGCCCACTTAGTGAAGGCGACTCTTTTCACTAAGCTCATCATCTTGTTGCAATCTCGACACTCCCTCTCAACAAGATAGGGATTATCTGCCACCCCGATCCTGCCTCTGTGGTATTCGAATTTGCTCCTGGTGAGCGCCTTCGTCAAGATATCAACATCCTGATCCTCCGTAGGAATGTAAGAAAGTAACATGATCTTGAATTGCACACAATCTACGATATGATGAAATCTAGGATGTACGTGTGTTTAGATCTATCATGAAATGTTTAGATTAACCGAGAGTTTGATGCAACTCTGATTATCACAATATATCACAGTAGGATCTAAGTGTGAACCGAAAAACCCGACCAGGATCTTCCTCATCCATATAGCCTTGCATGAAGCCAAACTCGCTGCCATATACTCGGCCTCTGCTGAACTGAGTGCCACAGATCTCTGCTTCCTGCTGTACCAAGAAACTGCTGTCGACTCGATATTGAAAATCCCTCCAGATGTGCTCTTTCTGTTCGTTGGGCTCCCTACCCAATCTGCATCCGTGAAGCCACACAACTTCACCTCATCTGATTTTCTGTACCAAAGTCCATATCCCGATGTGCCTCTGAGCTATCTCAATACATGATTCCCCACCTTCCAAAAGATCTTGGTAGGCTTAACCATAGCTTGTGAAAGTTGGTTAACTGCGTAGCATTTGTCGGGTTGTGTATTGACCAGATACATGAGCGGCCCCACCAACTGTCAATAAAAAGTGGCATCCACTACCTCTGTCGATGTAGCATCCTCTTTCCTCCAACCATCAGGAAGAGGAGTGTCAATAGGCTTGCAGCCATGCATGTTGAACTTCTCCAATATCTCCTGGGCATACTTTCCTTGAGACACAAACAATCCATCACTGCGCTGCCAAATTTCCAATCCCAGGAAATAATGAAGGAGGCCCAAGTCCTTCATCTCAAACTCTTCTGCAAGATCAGCCTTGCATGAGAGTATCAACTATTCATCACCAGTAAAAATCAAATCATCTACATAAAGTACAATGATCAGTAACTTACCCTCAACCACTATCTGGTACAGGTTGGGATCCGCCTCGCTCTTGGTAAAACCAAGTCCGATGAAATAATTTGTCCCGATGTTTGTGTGTACCAAGCACGAGGTGCTTGTTTCAACCCATACAACGCTCTTTTGAGCACTTGCACACATGCGACTCGCTCCACGAATCTATCAAAACCTTCGGTACACTTTCTGGAGAGGGATGCAATTCAATCACTCCGTTGAGAACGCGAGTCCACATCCATCGATGAATGTGCCACCCCATCTGCGTTGACGGAGCAAAAAAGAATCGTCCATATGGAAGAATACCTTGCGATAGGTGCAAAGGTTTCCTCATAATTGATCCCCTCAATGCGAGAAGCCAAGACATGGAAATCTTGCCTTGTACTTCTAGCTTCTCCCGTCCTTGCTTGCTTCACTTTGTAGATTCATCTCGAACCTACCACTGATTTCCCTTCCGGCCTTGGGACAATCTCCCATGCACTGTTTCTGACAATCGAATCATACTCTTCCACCATGGCATCTACCCATGCAAGGTCCTCCATAGCTTCCTCGAAAGAGGATGGCTCTGTCACGATACACTTGCTCATCAGAGCCATGTATCCAGTATATCGGTCAGGTGACTGTCTCTGCCTGCGCTGTGATGTAGGTGCTCCTACAATCTTCTCTGCATCAAGATTCAGTCGCTCAGCTTCTGTAGTGCGCTTCCACCCTCTAATGGTTGGCGCTGCATGAGTGGTTTCTTCCACTCCATGAACCTCCTCTTGTGGCTGATCCACATCCTGAGGCTCATCCTTAGGAACTAATAGCTCCTCATCTGCATGCAAGTGTGGCTCCCTCTCAAGCGAACACTTCATGGCTTTCTTCTCATGAAATTTGATATCTCGTCGCACAACAGTCTTCCGACTGTCTGGCAAATACACACGATAGTTGTGGGGTGTATCAGTGTACCCCACAAATATCCCAACCTCTGCGGTCGGCTCTAGCTTCTTCCTGGCATCCTTCTTCACATGAATGTAAACAGGTGAGCCAAAAATCTTCAAATGAGAAATATCAGGCTTCTTACCAGAAAACGCCTCTTCGGGTGTACTCATGCCAAGTACTCTATGAGGAAAACGGTTTTGCACATAAATCGTAGTGTTGCAAGCTTCAGCCCACAAGTGTATGGGAAGGCCCTGATCATGCAACATCGCCCGTGTAGCACCTACGATCATTTTGTTCTTTCGCTCCGCAACCGCATTCTGCTGTGGGTTATGAGGCGCTATGAGATCTCTTCGAATTCCTTCTGTGTTGCAAAAGTCTTTGAATTCGCCAGAGATGAATTCACCACCATTGTCGCTCTTAAGAGCCTTCACCTGCTTCCCCGATTCTTTCTCCACCAGTGCCTTAAACTCACAGAACTTAGAGAATGTCTCGCTCTTCTTCTACATGAAGAAGATCCAACACTTCCGAGAAAAGTCATCAACAAAGATCACATAATACCTGTGCTTTGCTGTCGAAGCTACTGAGAAAGGTCCACACACGTCTGTGTGAATTCTCTCAAGGATTGTCGTGGAGTGACTATCCTTCTCGTGAAAGGTGGCTTTCACAAATTTTCCCAAAGTACATCCCTTGCACTGATCTGATTGCGCAAGTGTACCTTTGGGAAGCTTGGTAGAAATCTGCTGCAAAATTTTAAAAGCACCATGGTGAAGATGGCCCAATCTCCTGTGCCATAGCTCGCCCTCATCCCGGCTCACCACTCCTTCTGCCTTGCCTACGATTGTTGCGCAGCCATCTACCTGCAATTGATAAAGGTTATTAACTCGAACCCCTATCCTCCAGGTTTCACCAGTTGCCTTACTGCGCAGGAAAGCCTTTCCCTTGTTAAAGACAACATCATATCCCTTGTCTTCCAACATGGCCACCGAGATCAGATTCTTCTTCAATCCTGGAACATGCATGACATCCTTCAATATGAAAGGTTTACCAGACTCCCTCTCAAAGGAAATGGTCCCGATACCAGTCGCACTATATCTACCATCATCACCCATCTCGATGTGCACTCCAAGATCCTTCTCATCCAGATCACTGAACAAATCTTTGTCTCCGGTCATATGAAAAGACGCACCACTGTCAAGAAACCACACTGAACCCATCATACTTGAGACCAAGCATGCGATCAACGAAAAATCCAGCTCAAACTGCGAGGCTAAGGCCTCTCTAGCTGCAGATCCAACAGCCTGCTTATTTTTCTTCTTCTGTGGACAATTAGTGGCGTAATGTCCGTGTTGGTGACAGTGAAAGCACTTCACCTTGGACATGTCTTGCTTCTTGCCTTTCGCACCGGATTGAGAAGCATTCTTCTTGCTCTTCCCCTTCCTTGATTTGGCAGCCAAAGCGTAATTTTATTCATTTGCAGTGTTCGATGAAGATCCGTCCCTGGTACTCTGCCTTATCTCCTCCTGCACAAGATTTGACCAAAGTCGCTCCCATCCTGGCAGTTTCTCCCGACCATTGACAGAGTCCTGATAGGAATGCCAACTCTTCGGAAGCCCAAGGAGAGTCAAGCTCACCAAGTCCTCGTCATCTACAGTAACCCCCACACTTCCCAGCTCATCCTTGCACTGGACAAACTTCGTGAGGTACTTGGGTATACTGTCGCCTTTCTCCATTTTTATGTTCATGAGTTTATCCTTGAGCGCCAACTTCCTCTGGTCGCTCTTGCTTTGGAACAAGTCTGTCAAAGCTTTCCACATCAAGAATGGAGAAGCTTTACCATGAAGGCTGGACACTATGTGATCCTTCACACCTTCCAACAGAATCCTTCGACATTTCGCTGTCTTCTTTTGCCATGCATCAAGTGCAGTAGCATCGCTAGAAACAAGTTTTGGAATTTATGCATCTATGAACTCCTTCTACCCATTATCCTCCAGCACCGCCTCCATCCTGTCCTTCCATGCAATATAATTCGAGTTTCCCTCAAGGGCATACTCCAATCGCAATCCGTTGAAAGACATCTCAACTTTGACACCAAGAAAACACTGCTGCAAATTTGAATTCCACCAACACAAAACTCAACCGCTTCAATGTTTTGCAATTGCTCCAATGATCAATACTGCTCTGATACCATGTAGAAATTTATATAACTGATATGTTATACATCCGAGATTCTCTTGATCACACACTATTTGACTTCATGCACAATACATAATCTCTTCTACTATTGATCATTACTTGCGGAAATAAAATCAATTGCATGCACACATTAAAACCATAAAAATTCACACATATGAACACAGTAATTTATGGGAAAGCTTAAAGCTGAAAACTCCCAACTATCTGTATATTATATTTCATAGAGATCATGTAACAATCATCATACAAATATCCTCACAAGCTCTTAGTACAATCTCCAATTGCTACACACTAATCAGGGCCGATCTAGCAAATCCCATGCATCGATCTCTGCCACCTGCTAGCCTACCTCTACTGCGCAATCACTACTGAAGAATGGCTCTGAATGAACTCAAATTGGTCCAACCTTGCTCACGCAATCCTCATTGGCATCTCCAACCACTGGGTGTTGCAAATCATGCAACACTATAGTCACAACTGATATTCACACTGCTCTTTCACCTACCTCTTCACTGGTCTCCACTGAAACTGTCCATGCACTGTAGTTAACTGATGTATTCTTCAGTTGATTAATGAGTTAATAATTATTGAATTAATTATTAATTAATTCACACCACTCTCACTAGTGTATCAATTAGTTAGACTAGATACAAGTAGCTCAACTATGTTTAACTGAGTTAAACTGAACACAACTCAACCAACTACCTCAATAACTCCACCAAACTCTGTCACATGAGTTCTAACTGAAGTCTCCATGCAATAGCTCCACTTAACCCTCAGGAATAACGTAATTCCTTCTATCAGCTCTTGTGCCACATCTATGCACTTAACTGAAGTGCTCCAAGAGAATAAGATAATGTTTATAGTCCAAATATTATTAAGAGCTAATAATATTCGACATATCTATTTTTAGACTGGCAGTCTAAAAATAGACTCTGCCCAAAATGTCTAAAAATAGAAGTCCATCTATTTTTCCAACTTGACCAACCATCCACAAATAGCATCCTGCGACTCATAGAATATGATTGACATGTCTAAAAATAGACATAGTCTAAAAATAGACTTGCGCCAAAAATAGCCTGCGGGCCCACTTAGTGAAGGCGACTCTTTTCACTAAGCTCATCATCTTGTTGCAATCTCAACAGAGAATTGGTAATACACGTGACTAAACAATGGCTTTCATTCTATCGTTGTGAATGATAGTGAAAAGTGATGGATTGGTGTGTGTGGAAAAGTTGAGGTTTTGTATTAATGGCTAAATATGTTGCAGTAAAGAAATTTATGCTTGAATATCAATGATTTTTTGGTTGATTGCAGTGAAAAATTTTTGGAGGCGAATTGGTCTTGGATATGGTAGGCACGTAAGACCTCCATAGTATTAAAAACCGATCGACATGAACTAGAAACCGGTCAAGTTGGCCGGTTCATGAGGAAACTGGGTCGAACTGGGAAAAAAATTGGGTTCACGGGTTTGCTTGGCCAAAAAAATCACAAAAATCGGTCAAACCTACCGATTTATGACTGAACTGACCAATTTATCGTCAAACCGATTGGTTCGGTCATAACACGATCGGTTCATTGCCAAAGTCGTGGTGGACATTGACAAACCCGCACAAACTCTTTTTGGAAGCTTCTTGGGTGTTTTGAAGGGAAAACAAGGGTTGTTTCCCTCCAAAAACATCCTCTCCAAGCCTTTAAAAGGATCTCACCCACTTCATTTGCCTCAAACATCTCATTTGGAGTTTTGTGAGTTTAATTGGGAGCTTGGAGAGTGTTGATTGTTTGTTGGAGTAGTGCATATTGCATGGACTCATTGTGATATAATTGATAGCAAAATGATTGCAAATGTTTCCAAAAATCTATTAAAGGGGCCATGTAAAGCCACGTGGAGCACCAAATGAAGTAATAGGGCATATTAGCTCATAATACCTTCAGAAGTTTGACACTCAAGTGACTGAACCAACAAAGAAGTTTATGACTCAAGCAATTGCAAAGTTTGGGAGTCGAGACTCAACCATCTAAGTTGATCATGATGAAAATTTTCAACTTTCAAAGTTTCAAGTGATAATGATGTGCACTAATATCATATATGTAGACTTGTAGTAGGCCATCGACCCCATAGCTTGTAGGCTTTGTTTTTGGACTTTAGAGGCCATTTAGAGCCTCATTGATTGTATATTTTGGTGTTGTTATGTATTGCACTTGGTGCCATTTTGATATTTTCACCTTTACATGGTATATATATGTGCAAACTTTGCATATTTTGTGTCTATTGGTTTGGAATCATGGTTTTAAATCTTAAAAACCAATTTTTTTCATTAAAAAATAATTATTTCATGTGTTTTTTGAAATTGGTTCATTGAGATCTAACCAGTCTCGGTTTGAAACCTAGCTTATTAGGTGGACCAGTCCGGTCATCGGTTCTGGTTTTTAATACTATGAAGACCATAAGGAAGAATGACACCTATTTCAGTGAGAGAAAATGCATTAAAAATATGATCATCATGATGAAAAATCTAGGTCTCGTAATGAAACAAAGTAGAATATAGAATTTAAAAATATTTTTGATTGAAATTATTAAGATAACATTTGATAGTAATTGTATATGCATGATTCAATTGAGATGATGAAGTTGTTCGCGATGGACAGGCAATGGCTATTGAATTGGAAAGTGCGGAAAAGAGGTTATTGTTAGGATACACAAACCTTATGATATGGCATGCTTATCTACAATGAGAACTATGCTGCATGGAGCAGCGAAGGGATGCCTTGGATGTAAGGCTCCACAAGTCTCCATACTCTTCCTGTGTGAGGAAGTGTTGGCAAACGATGTATCTTTTGAGGGTTTATTTAGCAAAGAAGGGGATGCATGAGCTTATAGGGAAATTCATTGCAAGGAAGATGAGACTTGAGTGAATAACAAGTTAGTTGGGGTCATGAGCACATTAGTTATGTCCAATAAAAATAATGAGCTGAGTTTATTCGCGACAACCATACATATGTAAATCCTATATATATATATTATGTTTGTATAAATATCTTATCTTGATTTGTGAAATTCAGGGAAATGCTCATACGTTGGAAAATGTTTTTGTATGCCTATTTACTGATAAATGTTGTAGGCATTTGATGGAATACTAAAGGTTTGGAGGTGGGCAAACAATACTAGTAACAAAATAACAAAGGAAGAATAGTTGAAGAGAACTGTGTTGCCAGTCTAGCTGGAAAAACATTGAGGAATTCTGCTACAACAAAAGAGGGCACTTAGGATGGTGCTGATATAATCAAAAGAACACTCAGAGTTGGCGTGAACATTGAGGATGGTGTTCCTTTAAGGGGGACAAGATTGTAACATCCCTATCTTGATCTTTGAGGGGGACAAGATTGTAACATCCCTATCTTGATCTTTGAGGGGGACGAGATTGTAGTTAATTATGTTAATCAATATTGTATTTCTTGTGTTGACATGGATGTGCCACTATCACGAAAAAACTAAATTGGATGAATCCATAAATAATGTATATGTAATCTAACAGTTTGATTAATAAATATGTTGACATAATCATTGATAACATATGAACACTGATACAGGTTATGATACCATGAGAGGAAAAAAAATGAGGGTATTGCCAGAATTGTCTTACCAAATTCTGTAGGAATTTACAGGGTAAGTTCTGTAGATCAAGAACCAAAGGTCACTGCTCACAAACAGATCACAAATCAGTACACTAGTATAATCACATAGTTAAAACCCTCAAAGAGGAAAATAGTCCACGGCCTGAGCCAACGCGACCACTTCAGGCAGTTTATTAATATAAAAAGAAAAGTTACATATGTTTCTCTCATAAATGGTTACCGGACAAATGACTCTCCATGATCTTTAAATAGAGATCATGGACCAATCGAGTGTTAAGCCACGGATCAACTGTCGTTAATACCAAGGTGAGAGATAACCGTCAGATCACTACAAATCGTGACCGTCGGATTATAAGTTACAAATGTACATGGTAAAGAAACACACTTTATCTAACTCTACACTAGACTAAGTTATTCTTAACTATTTCCTATGTGTCAGAATATCCTAACATCCCCCCTTAAGAACGACTTGGGATAGGATTGAAGGATTTACAAAGGTGACACAAAAGGAGACTATTTCCTATGTGTCGAAATATCCTAACATCCCCCCTTAAGAATAAATTGGGATAGGATTGAAGGATTTACAAAAGTGACACAATAGGAGTGTAGTGTAAAAACTCTGGTAAACTTTATAAGTAAATATTATTATTGATAAAAGATGAAAGATGAGATATGATTACAATGGGGAATCACCGAGGCTTTAAATATAGCCTCATGGTGTCCCTTGGTGAAGAGGCATGATCTTTGATCATGCCCTTTCACTTAATAAAACCTAATATAACTATATCTAACTTATAATTAATAAAATATACATAAGATTACCCCTCTCTTAAAGATGGTTTGTCCTCAAAGCATACGTAATAATGGACAATGTTGACGAATGCCTGAGTTTCTCGAGTGGCGAGCTCTTGCTTCCCACATTTTAAAAAGATCGTGGAGCATCTTCTCGAGTTCAATCTTTTGGTGATGTGGATAGCAACAAGATTTGATATTGACAGGGTCAGGTCCTTTCTTGACTTCTATTGGATGTTCATGTTCCTTATTAGGAGTTATTTTTATTGGTAGATCCTGGAATACTTTTTCGCGTGTCCGAACTAATCCTTGTTCCTCTGGTGACTCTTCGTGGCTCCCTTTTGAAGATAACATTGTACTGTAGATGTTGGCGCTCCTGTTTGAATCATCTTCGTCATCAGAGAGGAAGATACGACTTGATCTTATGGGGCTTGGAATCCATACAACCTGTGTTTCTGTCCTTTCCACTTAAAACTTATAAACTGCTTCTGATGGTTGGCAGAATAAGTACCTAAAGTTTGTAGCCATTGAATTCCTAAGACCACATCTACTCCTCGTAATGGAAAGGTGTAGAATGGAGATTCTAAATGAAAGTTTTTTATTTGTAGTTTGACTTTATGGCATTTCCCTACTTGCTTAATCTTCTTACCATCGGCCACCATTACCTTCATATTAGGCATGGGGAAGGTAAAGATGTTAAGTCTTTTTTCCATGGTTGAATCTAGAAAATTGTGGGTACTGCCAGTGTCGACGAGAACCATTACGTTGTTCTTGATATGTCCTCTTAACCTTAGGGTTTGAGGTTGTGATATGCCTGTCATAGCTGATAATGACACTTGCGGAATAGTTTCGCCATCCACTTCTGGAGAGAACTCTAAGTTGTCTTCTAATCCTTCTATATATGAATCATTACTGTTAGCGTCATTAGTTGCTTCACAACTGTATAGATTTTTCTCTTTTCCATTAGCACATCTGTGCTTAGGGTCCCAGTTTTCACCGCAACGCTTGCACTTGCCCTCTCTCATTCTTTGTTTTTCCACATTAGATTTTTCTTCTTCATGAAGATGGAGTGGGACATATTGTGTCATCTATATTTTCAGATTGAGGAAATCTTTGTCTCGAATATACTTTTTCTGGTTTTGATAACATTTCAAATTTCTTTTCAGTAGCTTTTGCTTTTTGCCTTGCTACTTCTACTGATGTAATTTCATGCAGTTCGAGCTCTTCTTGTATATGGATTTTAAGTCCTGAGATGTAAGACTGAATTAGACGAGATTCTGACAATCCCAGTACTCGTGTTGCCAAGGTCTCCCATTCTCGAGTGTACTCATCCACATCTCCTTTTTGGCGTAATTTGACAAACGTTGAAAAAAACTTTTCTTGTTTTATGCCTTGAAACCTTTTGAAGAATGCATCCTTAAATTTCCTCCAACTGATAGCAAGCGTCGTCTTATTCCACCACATCTACCAATTATATGCTTCTCCTTCCATTTTCATGGAAGCATGCTTAATTTTTTCGTCATCGCTAGTAATGTCATAAATCTCAAAATATTCTTCCGCTTTATTAAGCCATGCAACGCTATTTTTTTCATTACCATCAAACTTGGATAGCTCGACTTTGGAATTTCGCTGATATGCTAATGGTGGAACAAGAAGAGGATATTGATTAGCAAATGCATTCCAGAGCTTCTTATTTTGAAAATCTGCATTACTATCTTCTTGATGATGTGGGGAATCGGTTTTTCCCTGATGCTCTTCTGAGTTCCTTGAATCTGCGGAATTGTTTTGTTGATTTTGTTCCATGTTAGGAAATATTGGGGATTGTGTCTGACTTAACTTATCTATCTTATCATTTAGCTTATTGAAGAGTTATGTGGTCTCATGATGATTTAGCCACATTTGTCTTTCTATTCGATTTGTCGTGTCATGAACCTTTTTGATGTCGTCGGAGTGTCCTGCAACTGTACCTTCAAGATCGACTAATCTTTTTCCGAATTCTTCGGAATTATTATTGATCTGTTTTTCGAGATCCACCAATTTCTTCTGGAATTCGGCCATCGACATCGATGAAGACATTGAACGTGTATGAGGTGGGGAATATTTTTCTGCCAATTTTTCCCTTTTTTTTAAAAAAATTAATTAATTAATTTTTTTGAAATAATAATAATAATAATTATTATTATTATATATATATATATATATTTTAAATAATAATAATAATTATTATTATTATTATATATATATATATATATTTTAAATAATAATAATTATTATTATTATTATTATTTTATTATTTGAATTATATATATATATATATAATTATGGGGAAAAGATTTGTTGACTTTGAAAAGTCACGTTGTTTTTAAAAGTCACTTTGTTTTGAAAAGGCACGTTGTTTTGAAAAGGGGAAATGGGTTTTAATACCATGGGCAATTACCATGGGCTCCAAAACCACGAGCAATTACTCTTCCTTATTTCTTTTTACTTTGTCTTCACATGTACGTATATGTACTTCTTTATATATATATCTCTTTTTACTTTTTCTTTTTTTCTTTTGGAACTATTTTCTTTTAAATATTTTTTTTTTCCTTTTAATTTATTTCCCCCTTTATGTTAACTTTCCTTCTCTCTTTTATTTTAAAAAACAAATGTTGCTACCCACAAGCACTTGGTTTTTAAAAAAATCTGCAATTTTGGAATTTTCTTGTAATTCCTTAATTCTGGGTGATCACACAGATCCCGAAGAGCGATGGCTCCGATACCAATGGAGTGTAAAAACTCTGGTAAACTTTATAAGTAAATATTATTATTGATAAAAGATGAAAGATGAGATATGATTACAATGGGGAATCACTGAGGCTTTAAATATAGCCTCATGGTGTCCCTTGGTGAAGAGGCATGATCTTTGATCATGCCCTTTCACTTAATAAAACCTAACATAACTATATCTAACTAATAATTAATAAAATATACATAACAAGGAGAAGGAAGGAGGCATTAGAGCATATCCCCCCTTAATGACAACTTTCTTGATCTCCAAGCATGGATCGAAGTTTGGTAAACTTCGCTTTTGTGAGAGCCTTTGTAAAGATATTGGCTACTTGATCATTGGTTGGACAATATTGCACTTCAAGAGCACGATCATGAATGAGCTTTCTGATGAAGTGTATGTGGAGTTCAATGTACGCTGATGCTGAACTAAATCTTTACATAGCTGAATGACACTCTGATTATCACACCAAAGTGTAGTTGGATGCTGTTGATGAAGACCAAATTCAGACAGTATCTGACAAAGCCACATGGATTTCTTGCTGGCTTCAACTGCACCACGATACTCTGCTTCTGCTGAAGAAAGAGAGATGGCACTTTGTTTCTTACAAGATCAAGTAATAGGTCCTGAACCAAGAGTGAATACATATCTTGCAGTAGACTTTCGATCATCATGGTCACCAACCCAATCAGAATCAGTGAAACCAATCAACAATGGAGATGCTCCTGCACTGTAATGAATCCTGAACTGAAATGTACCTCGAATATATCGAAGTATTCTTTTAGCTGCTTTCCAGTGACTTTCATGAGGTTGGTTCATAAACTAAGCGACAAGACCAATAGCAAAGGAAAGGTCAGGACGGGTATGGGTTAGATACAAAAGTTTACCAACAAGTTGATGGTATAAGGTGGCATCAACTTTAGGGGTAGTACAAGTGATTGAAAGCTTGACTCCAAACTGAAAGGGAGAAGGGGCTGGCTTACAGTCTTCCATGTGAAAGTGGTGAAGAATATCACATGCATACTTGGACTGAGAGAGGGTAATGCCTTCCTTGGATTGCAAGACTTAAAGACCAAGGAAATAATGCAAGTGTCCTAAGTCTGTCATTTCAAACTTCTTTTTGAGGCTAGGCTTCACATGGTTTATATGGTTGGGATCACTACGAGTAAGGATAAGATCATCAACATAAAGAACAAGGATGGTGAAAGACTTACCCACTTTTTTGGTGTAGACAGTGTTGTCAGAATGACACCTAAAAAAGCCATTATCTAATAGAAATCTATCCATTTTGGCATACCAAGCCCGAGGAACTTGTTTGAGACCATAGATAGACTTCCTAAGGCGACAAACAAGGCTGGAGTCATTTTGGATAAAGCCAGGGGGTTGTTCCATTTAGATTTCTTCATGCAAATCTCCTTGTAAGAAGGCAAGTTCAACATCCATCTGATGGACTTCCCATTTAAAGGAGGCAACAAGGGAAAGAACAAGGCGAATATAATTCATTTTGGCAATAGGGGAGAAGGTTTTAGTATCGTCAATGCCTTCAACTTGTGAAAATCCTTTAGCAACAAGACGAGCTTTATGTCTATCCACTTTTCCATCTGGTCCAAACTCTATTTTGTAAACCCATCTGCATCTGACAAGTTTTCTTCCTTTTGGAATAGGAACAAGATCCCAAGTATCATTCGCCAATAAGGAACAATATTCTTCATTCATAGCTTCATCCCAATCTGGATGACCGGAGGCTTCTTCAAAGGTTTCTAGATCAGGATTTTTTGGAACTTGAGCCAATAAGGAAGAGGCTCTTTCAAACTGAGAACATGTACGTTGTCGATCGGCAGCGTCGCCTGCAATAGAACTTGCGGCATCCCGAGTAGAGCAAACCCATCTTGGAAGCGGTGGAGTATAAGGAACGATTTCAAGAGGTGGAGGAGGATTGTCATCCTCGCTGTCATCATCTGAACTAGAAGGAATGCTATTAAAAATAGAAGAGAGAGAGAGAGGTGGCACATATGCCGAATCAGGCTCGCAGGCCAAAGGTGGCACACCCGTCGAACTAGGCTCGCAGGACGATATATTTTCATCAAATTTTACATCTCTTCTAATGATTATATTTTTGGATTTTGGTTTTAGAAGTCTATATCCTTTGACATCTTCAGAATATCCAACAAAAATGCATTTTTCACTCTTAGGTTCTAAGGCTTTATGTTTCACATTTGGAATATGGGCCCAAGCATCACTTCTAAAAACATGAAAGTGACTTACATCTGCTTTGATTGAGCTCCAAGCTTCTTCTGGAGTTATATTCTTTAAAACCTTAGTAGGAGTGCGATTTACTATGTAATTTGCACAGTTAATGGCTTCTGCCCAAAAATTGAGACCAAGTCCTTTAGATTTAAGCATACAATTAGCCATTTCTTTTAAGGTGTGATTCTTCCTTTCAGCTACACCATTTTGTTGTGGAGTATAAGGAACAATATGTTGCAATTGAATGCCATGCTCAGTGCAGAAGTTGATAAATTTGTTGTTAACATATTCTCCTCCATTGTCTGATCTTAACTTAAGAATTTGATGTCCAGATTGTTTCTCAACAAAGGCCTTAAAGGCAAAGAACATGTTAAAAACTTCACTCTTGAGTTTTAAGAAGTATACCCAAGTGCGTCTAGAAAAATCATCAATGAAAGTTAAGAAGTACTTGCAACTAGAGAAATAAACAACAGGAAGAGGACCACATAAATCACTGTGCACAAGCTGCAAAGGGGCTGAAGCGTGCCAAAAGGCACGTTTGTCAAAACTATCCCGATGATGTTTTCCGAGTACACATCCGAAGGAAACACCATCCCGACAAGATACCATAGGAAGGCCCGTCACCATATTTTCCTTACATAGAGTTTAAAGAGAGCGATAGTTTAAGTGACCAAATCACTCATGCCAAAGTTTTCTCACATCATCATTATGAGCAACAAAAACAGAGGGAAGAGAGGATGACCCAAAGTTGTCAAACTTATACAACCTCGTGGAATCATCAACAATGCTAGTAGCTAAAATATGTTTAGGATCTTTGAGGTCCTTGATTACAACATCATGAGGTGAGAATTCTACTATTTTCCCTTCACCTGAATGAGTTATCTGATAAATAGAGAGACGGTTGCATGACAAGGTAGGAACACATAGTACATCATTAAACTGACCATTATCGAGATGAATGGTTCCAGAACCTACAACATTAAGAGATCTATCATCACCAACACAAATATGTTTGGTGTTACAATCATTTAAAGAAAAAAACATGGCTTTATTTTTGGCCATGTGATAAGAAGCTCCAGAATCAATGAGCCACTCATGAGAATGAGAAGAGGAAGATACATTTAATGCATAACTAGATCTTGATGCTTGACAACCACAAGCAGAAAGTGCTATTCTTGAAGATGAAGGTGAAGAGTGCTCCAAATTGATGTTGTGCTTCTTCATTGCTGCTTCTAAGGCTTCCATCTTTTAAAACATTTGGACTCTATATGACAATCACGATTACACAAATTGCAATGTCTATCGGTCTTCTTCCCTTTGTTTTTATTTTCTTTATCATTTTGGTGATTTGATTTTTCAGTTTGCGGCTGAAATTGCTTAGGACCCTTGTTTGGTTTAGGACCATACTTTTTAGGATACTGCTTCTTGGGATTCTTTTGATATGATTGTTGTTGGGCTGCTAAGGCTTTCTTAGAAGCGTTTCCAGAAGTGATAAGACCAAGGTGTAAGAGTTTTTCTTGTTCTCTTATCAAAGAATCAAAAAAGGAATCAAAAGAGGGATTCTTGTAGGTGGTTCCTGAAGAGATGATGGCTTCTCTAGTGGAATGGAAGGTAGAAACAAATACAGAGTATGCAGGGCCAAGCTTAGCAAGAATGCAATAGATGAGGCTGCTATCTTCCTTTTTGACCTTACAACCTTCTAAAAGAAGTCTAAGGGTCTTGAATTTGGACAAAAAGTCTTCAATAGAGGAGAAATTATTGGGGTCCAAAGTAAGCAACTCATTTTCAAGTTGATGGGCCCTGATTTGATTTTGAATACCAAAGACAATATTTAGTTTGTCCAAGGCTTCATGAGGGGTGTCAATGTGAAGGATATGAACCCAAGACCTCTATTCTCAATTTGGTTTGTTCATGTGCAAGGACTTGTATAAATTTTAGTAGATTGGTAAGTTTACACATTTACATTTTTTACTCAACCTAATTTTGTGCTAAAAAATACATAAATTATGGTGGGTAGTAACGACTAGTAGTTATGGCATCTGTATTTTTCTTTAATACAAGCATTTGAGAATATGTAAATGCATTGTTACTTGAGATAATAGATGTTTTCATTATATGATCTATTGGCGCTTGATGGAGAGAGTTTGTTTTGTAAATTTGATCGAATTCATCAATAGTGATCCTCCTTAATGTTTAGTGCATATTTTTCTTAGATTTGTTGCCGAGCTAGTTAAATGTACTTCATACATAGTTAAGAGAATTTGTAAAACTTTTACTAAGTAGACACATTAAATTGCATCATGTAGACACATTAAATTGAATCATGAAGATTTGCATGTTGAATTTGTGGACGGGCAGAAAAGTCTATTACATGTTAAATTTATGAGCCCATTGGTGGTCAACAAAATGGTTGATTTGTTTACTCATGACGGTAAATAAAGAAGATTGAAGTATTTACCGTGGACAATTTGTAAATTCTCCCCATGAATCCTTCGAAGACTCGAATTTGGCATGAGGATTATGCCCACACTTTATTTTTATTTGCATGTGGCAAGTGAGATTTTATTATTATTTAACAATGGTGGAATTTGTGGCAAGTGAGATTTTATTATTATTTAACAATGGTGGAATTGAGATTTTATTATTATTTAACAATGGTGGAATTTGTGGCAAGTGAGATTTTATTATTATTTAACAATGGTGGAATATAAATATTGATTTAAAGAAGATTGAAGTATTCACTGTGGACCATTTGTAAATTCTCCCTATGAATCCTTCGGAGACTCGAATTTGGCATGGATTATGCTCACATTTTATTTTTATTTGCATGCAAGTAAGATTTTATTATTATTTAACTATGGTGAATATAAATATTGATTTGAATTTATAAATTAAAGATTATTTAAATCTCATTTATGCAAATGCATTTAAAACAAGTTAGTTGGGCTAGTGAATGACATGGTAGTCTAGGTGGCTCTATTGTTGTCATGATATCATTTTAGGATGACATGTGAAGGGATGGTGGGAAGGGGGTGCCACAATATACTCTAAGAGAGGGGATAGAGTTTGTATGCTTTAGTAGAGTGGGTTTTTAACTAATAATAATAACTAATTAAGATAATAATAATAACAACTAAGGGTAAGAAGACTATATCTTAACAATTGATTTTAATAAAGTTTATATGGCTGGAAAACTCTCCATAAGTAAAAGGTGATGTAAAGTTCATATTTCTAGAAAGTTCTCGAACTATTTGAGAGAAATTTTAAGTTGAATATGAATAGCAAAAATTTTGAAGTTTCATAATGAGTTTGGATATATTATATTAAACAATAATTTTTATAATATATATTATAGATATTAATTTTGTGTTTTTTTTTTATTAGTGAGTATTACATCCACACTCATCAGAGAATTTGGGCATATCAACCCAAAGGGATTTATCAAATTTGGGAAGGGATCTACCAAAGGGATCTACCCAGCAAAATCATGAACATTGAGCGACTGCTACATCCACACACTAAAGATCTACCAAAGGGATCTACCCAGCCAAATCATGAACATTGAGTGACTGCTACATCCACATTCACTAGAGAATTTGGGCATATCAACCCAAAGGAATCTATCCCAAGATATTTAGCAACAATAACTCGACCAACCAAACTATCCCTTAGGACTATATTAACTCTATATTTATTATTATTTATAAAATATTTAAAAACAAAATATAATTTATAATATTTTATGTCAATATAATAATAATTATTTTTTAAATATATCTTAAATAAAAAAGATATATTTCTATATAACCCAATATAATTAATAATTACACTGAATAAATTTAAATAAAATGATAATTTACGATATAATTTATAATTACATTAAATTTATATTTTAATAAAATAAAAAATAAAAAATCCCCTTCCAATTCAATATAATTAATAATTACATTAAATAAATTTAAGGGAAAGAGGAACATATTTATAGTAATTCTATTGTAAATCATGAGGGGAACGTTGTGACTAAAACTACAACCCAATTAAAGCGTACACATGATTGATTTTTCTTTAATGTAGTGACCCCTGTGCATTTTGTGAAAGAACGGAGGTATCTTTTTCTCCTGCTAATGGTAAAGTATGTGCGTAATATTAGACATTCTTTCCTCCCGCATTTCTATGTATTTACTCGAGGGCAACCACGACTGGTTCGCTGTGGAAAGACATTGTACATCAATCGTGTCCTATAGGTTTACGTTTACCCTGGCACCAAAAAATGGGTTTAGTCTCCATTTACCCTGGCACCAAAACAAGGGGATTGATCTCTGTTTACTCTGCCACCAAAAAAAAGGGGTTAGTTGCAGTAAAAGAGGACAATCGTCGATTAGCATCCGGAAAAATTTCGGCGTAGACCCTTGTAATTCCGCGCGATAATGTCTTATGTGGACTGAAGAACATAATATATGTGACCAGTTCAATGCCACTCCTAATGAACTGCAGTTTGAAGAAAAGGATCTTGTAGCATAGAAAACAATGATTTCAAAAACTGGTCTAGAAAATTAGGAGGATCAGAACCAGAGACTCTACCTTCTTACAACTTGCAATGAAGAATCCTAGTACATCCGCGTCAGTTGCTGCCGCGATCGTTATACCTGTTCTTTTGCAGTTGGAACACTCAACTTGCACAATTGTGCCGAGGACTACCACCGCAACCATCGTTGTTCTGTAGAAAAGACAAATGCCGCAGTCCATATAAAACATTCGTCCTTCAAAGTTTTTGAAGGATACTGGTTCAATTAATGGTAAACTACATTGTTGTATATGATTTCGATAATATCAAATTTTGAGCAATTTATGACGGGAAAATAGTTTTGTATCGTTCCTAATCGGCATACTGAGACTAAGTCTTTATGTTCTTCGTCAAGCAACTATAACTGTAGACCTTTGTCGAAATAGAAGCCAAGGTTTTGGTATATTTGACACATTTGTGAATCATAGCATCAAAGCACACACCTTGACGCGGCTCAAACGGGGACTAGGCGAATTAGCCAATGAATTTTATAAAAAAGACAACTCAAAGGAATCCCAAATTATTGTAAGTCTCAGTTAAAGAAATATCATGCCCGATAGAAAGACAGATCCGAGATTGGGTTATTGCGGGGCAGGAGGCAGTGCACTCACAGGTGTCCAAGAAAATACTAGGTATGATGATCAGACTAGATATGGTAAAAGGTGTATGACATGTTGAATTGGGGTTATTTAAAGGTTGTGTTATGTGTTTTTGGATTTGTTGGTAATGGGATCAAATGGGTTATGGGGGAAAATCAGCAAGCTGCTTCATAGGGAATCAAGGTGGCCGCAAACTTTAGGTCGGTTAGCATCTGCAAATTGTAGATGATACTACGCTGGTTGGAGAAGCGCCAATAAGGGAAGCCGAGTCATTACAAAAGAATTTGAATATTTTCTTTGAAACATTAGGGGTGGCCATCAATGATGGTAAATCACAGATGATTTTGTTCGGTACTTGAATGGTTTTTCAGCAAGGAAT
The DNA here is from genome assembly GCA_034641835.2 of Pinus albicaulis. Classification (NCBI taxonomy): domain Eukaryota; kingdom Viridiplantae; phylum Streptophyta; class Pinopsida; order Pinales; family Pinaceae; genus Pinus; species Pinus albicaulis. The sequence continues at coordinate 950,774,605 of CM076573.1, forward strand.
ATGTGGCATTTTGCATTTTCAAAGAGGCTCCATACCATCCAGATTCTTCTCAATGGAGTTGTCTTTAGTGCGACTTTTTGAAGTTTTAGGTGCTGGAATCCGGTGAAAAATTTTGAGGTAAAATCTTGGTTTTTGTTATTCAAACTGGTTTTTTGACTCTATATATGGATTCAGCACCCTCAAAAACCTCTAGGGCACTTCGATTGTGCAAAGTTAGCAGTCAAACTTCTCTTTCCAATAAATTCCTGCCGGAATTTAGAGAAATTACACCGTAAAAAGTCACCGTAAAAGCCTTCAAAAAGTCGCACTAAAGACTACTCGCTTCTCAATTCCGTTAATTGCGAACAGAGCATAAATCTTTCATGGGAAGAAGTGCCCAATAAAATTCGAAATAAGCTTCATCAGGGGTTGTTCAAGCTCTCCCGATGTATGTCTTTTCAGCCTTGGTTGCAAGTCAAAAAGATTTCTTAAAATAGGTTTACAAGCTCTCCCCATGTATTTCTTTCCAGCCTTGGTTGCAAAGCAAAAAAATCTCCTAGTGATTGAATTTGTGTAAAGTATTTTTCATTAAAAAATTAAAAAAATATATTTAGAATTCATAAATTTCAAAATGATGATGTTAATTATAAGATGAATATTTTTGGAGAGAAAGACAAAAGACTATATTTTTTAATTGTATTTACGACTTATTTTCTTACAGGTTTACTCAAATTTTAAGTGTAGGCACTCGTTGGATGTGGAATTTAATTCCGTACCCAATGAGTACCTACTATGCATACTTATGATCCAAACACGGTGAGACATAATCGAAATACATGAAAAATATTGTTTTTTTTAAGTAACATATTATTCCATGTTTTTTCATATTATCTTGGTGTGTGTCTATCAAAAACATGTAGTAAAAAAAAACCATGTATTTTCCATGTATTTCTAGTTTATCTTACTGTGTGTCTATTAAAAGTATGGGTTAAAATTATGAGGACTTTTTTGGGTAAGTATTTGACAAGTCAAATATGCACTCAATACTAACAATAATAGTCTGTAACGAATTGAAATAACTGTTTTAGGTTCTTTTATTTGGAATAGTGCAAGGGAAGATCTAGATTTAGTAGACCAACAAAACTTCTATAAGATACTTGATAATAACCCAATTTTAAGGTCATGGCTAAGCTAGACACCAAAATGGTTGTATGAGACGCCCTTGTTTGTGGGACAAGGGACCCACCTCCGCATAGTGATTTGACTGCTAAATAAAGTCTATGAAGATATAGGATTTTTGCTTCGTTTTCATTACTTTCCTAGGATCAACATGGACTCCTTGCTATAATAGAATGATTTTGATCTTTAGATTATGCGCGATAAATAATGTGTATGTTTAATAATAACTTGTCTAAAAGCCTAGACATATATAACATTAAATTTGAACATGACATAATACACTAACTATTAGCTAAGAAACCGGATTAGTCCAAACCCCCTGTCGTGTCCTGAATCCCATGAATCAGATACGATTCGCTGGGACACGTGTCCCAAGAGCATGTCCGTTGTGTCTTGGAGACTGGGATTCGAGGGACACACGATTTTCGACAGTGTGCCCAAAGTGTCTTGATTCGGGACACGTGCCCCCTAAAAAAGTGTGTTGCGTGTCCAATAAAGCCCGATTTCGGCTCATTTGGCACTCATTCTTGAGTGTGTCTTCTACTGTGAGTGTGTGGGAGCTTGCAGCAAAGGGTTTGGGAGCATTTTAGAGGACTTTTTTTGCATTTTTATTACAGTAGTTTGCATGTGCATTTATTTTACAAGTTTGTGCATTTTTTCTTTATTTTTTTACAGCATTCATGGCTCAATCAAGGGCAATAGGGAAGGGGCAAAGGAAGGGGAAGAATGCCCCCATTGGTGTTGCCCCTCATGTTCCAGTTTCATCAGGGTCTGAAAGTGTTCCCTCTATTGGAAGTGGGGTTGCAACGACAACTTCATGTGTTAAGGGAAAAATGAATTTAGAAAGACAACAAGCTCAAGAAAACAAATATCCCTTGTGGAAGTATGTTACAAGAGATCAATGGCCAAGAAACAAGTTGAAGGGAGGAGGAAATGTTTCTTGGAAATGCAACTATTGCAACAATCATTTCAAGTCTCAAGAGCACTTATTACTGTGTGAAAGGTCATTTTTTTGGCTTTACCAGGATGTGGAATTGGAGCATGTACACAAGTGTCTTTAGCTAAAGAGGAAAGGAATAGAAAAAGAGGCCAACGTTGGTGTGGCAAGGGTGGCTGCATCATTTTAAAAAAAAAGAATGATGATCCCCTTCCATTTATAAGGAAAAGCAACAACAAATTTTCATTTGAGAGTTTTGGTGGGGGTGTGGGTCAAGCAACAAAAAGAAAGGCAGTAGCACTTGGTTCAATGGACAAAATTTTTTAGAAAGAGAAACAGGAAGAGCTTGATCTCACCGTTGCGTTCTTTTTCTATCAGAACTTCATATCCTTTAATGTTGCACACTAACCTTTATTTCTTGAGATCTGCCAAGCTCTAACTCAAGGGGCTCCATCAGGGTATGTGCCTCATGGGTCAGAGAAAATTAGAACCACATTGTTGACTAAGGCAAAGAAAGAGGTGGAAAAAATGCTTGATGCTATTAAATCAACATGGCCAACATCTGGGGTTAGTATTGCTTCTGATGGATGGACATATCTAGCATGCCACCCACTCATCAACTTCATGGTGTCTTCCTTGAATGGATTGATTTTCTTCAAATCAATGGATGCACTTGGACAATACAAGGATGCACAATATATTGGTGAGTTATTCATTAAAGTTATTGAAAATGTAGGTGTTGATTCTTGTGTGCAAATCATTGCTGATAATGCACCTGTTTGCAAGGTTGCTGGCATGATTGTGGAAACTAAATATCCACAAGTATTTTGGACACCTTGCATTGCTCGTTCCTTGAATTTAGCACTTAAATCTATTGCTTCTGATGTGCCTTGGATTGGAAGTATTATTGAGGATTCACGACATATCCACAACTTTGTACAAAAGCATACAAATTCCATCACAATCTATAAGGAGTACACCAATCTATCATTGTTGAATATTGCAGATACATAGTTTTCCTTTTCATTCATCATGTTGAAGAGGTTGAGGGAGATCAAGACTGCTCTTGGGGCCATGGTTATTTCAGAGTTTTGGTCTTTTTGGAGGAAGACATATCAAACAACCTCAAAAAGAGTCAAGGGCACAGTGTTAGATGATTTTTCACAGAGGAAAAATTCGTAATTTTATTATAAAAACAAAATTACATGTTACATGAGCTGGTAGTGTCAATAAGACAAACAAGTATGCCGCAGATATAATTATAATGAGAGAAATTTAGGCTTTCTTCCCTTTTTTCTTTTCAACCTTCCGTCAAGCACCTTGTGTTGGTGTGGTCGATATAAGGACGAGCTCGTTATCTTCCGCATGTGCGCCAATGTCCTTATCAGAGTCCGATGTGTCTGAGGTATGTATTCTTTTATTTCCCCCGTTGTCTGGTGCCCCAGGATCCATATCCGACTGTGTCATGGTAGTGGCATCAATGGGTTCTTGCATTCCCTGTTCTTGTGCGCCCAAAGCAGTATCTGTTTGTTTACTATCTTGTGGGATGGGTTCTTCCTCTTCCTCTTGCTGTTCGGGCTCTTCTGATGGATATTGCCATCCTTTGGCAACTTTGCCTGTTTTCTTCTTTCTCTTGTTATCTCTTGTGGCTGCCGGGCAAGTGTTTTGTAGATGTCCCGTGTTCCTGCAGATCCGGCATCGAAAAGTTGTGTTCTCATAATCTAAGTGTTGTGTCCATCTCTGTTGTTTATGATTCAACATAATGCACTCTGGTAGACCTTTGCTCAAGTCCACTTCCACACAGATTCGTGAAAAAGTGTAGATGCGCTCCTCCATTTGTTGTATATCAGTTTTGATATATTTGCCAAGGATGTTACCAATGCTGCCAAGAACACTTTCCTGCCAGAAGTGAAGTGGAAGGTTGTGAAGCCGGACCCAAACCGGCATTCTGGTCACCTCCATAGTGTTGGCATCAAATTCCGGGAACCATGGTGTGATGAAGAGTCCAATAGATCCCCAGAACCATGGCCCCTCCTTAATAATTGTATCTCTGTCTTCAGATGATAAAAACTTGACAATGAAAAAACCTTTTGAGCATAGGTGGATTTCACAATCCATGGTCCAATTGGAAAAAATCCATTGGAAGAGCTCCATAAGTTTGGGCCAGAAGCAGTTGAATCTGCATATTATAGCTTGAGATTCAAAAACAGTTCTATGCACATATATGTCTGGAATGTCAATATTTATTTCAGGCACACAGTTCTACTATTCCACAATGTATGGCTTAGGGGAGTTTTCTGCCTGGGCCATAGTCGCTGTAGCAGCTTTGTTTTTTCCCCTTGTAGGACGTTTCTGTATGTGGGTCCTTTGGAGTGGGCAGTGTTGGACGCACTAGCACCCGGGGTGTTTCCATAAGCTCTGTTCTATCCTAACTTCCCCCCCCTCAGTCGTAAGTTAAGGCAAACAGAGGATCCAGAAGCAATAGCATAGTCATTAAGAGGGCTAGAATCTGTTAATGCTTATAGTGTTAGATGATGCTTGGTGGGAGAGCGTAGATCCCACTATTAAGATCATGGACCTTATCATTGCTTTGCTACGATTTGGAGATGCAAACCAACCCATCCTAGGAGAGGTTTATGAGGGATGGGATTTCATGATTGAGTCCGTGAGGACAATTATTTTACAGAATGAGTTCCCTGAGTATGAGACTGTGAGAATTCTACTGCAGTATCATGGTTTACTTCTCCTACTTGATTAAATTATACAAGTTATCTTCAGAAATTAGATTCAGAAAATATCGAAGTAAACACAACTAACAACCTACTCATGCATATCATTCACTGAATATTACACTCATTCAAACAAAGTGATACATTGATTTTTGGACATAAGTCCTCGAAAAAACCCAAAGCGGGAAAACCGGTGTAGTAGATATGAGGGTTTATTTTATTAAGTAGATTCTGAATAAAACAAACTTGGGTACCAAATCTGGTTCACCAGACAAAGAATAAAAGTAGATCTGCAGCTAACTTGCTGTTCTAGACCAAAATTCTAATTGATCCACACCCTCAAACAAGATTTACAAGACTCAGCCTGGATCTGGCCCTAGAAACCCCAGCGCTGCCCTTGAAGTCCCAACGTCAACCCTGCTAGGCTTTGCGTTGCTCAGAGAGGGACTACGTAACCCCAGAGTGGGTGACGCAGTGCTTACGCTGCCTCTGGAGGCCTCTGCGTAACTCCTGAAGCCTTTTGAAGCTGCAACGCTACCCCTTCCTAGGCCTATGTAGCGGTTGAAGCCTCTGCGCTGTGCAGTTGCTGCCCTTGCTCCTCTGCACTGTCCTTGAAAGCTGCTCCTCTGCCTCTTGCTGTCTCTTGGCTCCGGGATCAGATCATCTCCTCAGCCAATACTACTGCTTGCTGTAGAAAACTCTTCTGGGAATTTCTAGCAAACCCTGTCGTAGAATTCAAGATCTGTCTCTTAACTTTGCCTCCGTGTGTGTGTATCTCCAACTGACTCTCAAGCCTTTCTCTTATACTTTTTCATTGATCTCATCAACGACCGAGATTAAAACACTCATTAACGACTGAGATTAAAAGACTGCTTGATCCGCGTCATTTGGAACATTTCAGCATGTGTTAATTAATTCACTTTAATTATTTAATTTTCCTAAGTTTAGACTTATGAAATACATTAAAATAATTAATTATTTGAATAACTTGAACGCCAGCTGAAATTTCACCAAACGCTTTCTGGGTTTTGGAGTTCAAGTGTGTCTTAGCCCCTCCACAAACTTTCAGGGCTAGAGCACACCCGATGCTACCCCAACTACACAAAATCTCAACACTCCCTCTTAACACAGAGTGTGCTCTAATAATACATCCACAACATGTATTGCAAGATCTTGATGTTAGTTTCTATGCTGCTGATGCTTGTCATGTTGCCTTACATCCACTGCTTTGCTGCTCTCTGTATTGCTGCCCATGTCACTGCCATTGACAATGCTACATCTGTACTGCAGCTCCCTCTCAAATTGCTGCATTATGCTGCCCATAACAATGTCACTGCTAACTGCTGCACTGTAACTCAACTGCCGAGAAGTAAGCAAGTGAAGGACTCCTGCCTAATCGTTGACAGATAAGTCAGGCTGCCTCCCATCACTGAAGATCCCTTGGCTGTTGATTTACGCTATCCTCTTGAAGCCACTACGTTGCCGCAACACTGCACTACGTGAGCTTAGCCTCTCTGCGCTGCTGAAGTCCCATCAGCCTCTGCGCTGCTGCTGCCTCTGCACTACGCTGCTCCCTCCGCAAATCTTCAGCTCTCCCCTTTGCTTCATTGTGACTTTCTTCCACCATCTCCCGACTCATCCTTGTTAATTTTGGGCAACTAGGTCCAAACTCCATGTTGTGATGCTCAGATGACGATGCCAATATTTTTATTGGATTCCTCTTTCGGAGAGGTGCAAGGTTGATCTAAAGATCATCTTGATCGGATGAGAAGAACATGTATTTTGAATTTATTCCACATGTGCAAGGTCAACCTGGTTTATCCCACATGCATTAGAGATGTGTCACACTCCCCCAAAGATGCCTATATATTGGAGAGACTTGGAGTTCATTTTACACACACATTTTGTGGAGGCATTTTCTTCTCTCTTGGATGGCAATGGAGCAGCGTTTTTGGTTCTGCGTTTAGGGCTTCTTGGTGCAGCGTCTTTGTGGAGTATTCTTGATGAGACGTCATGGGGTTGTGTGACACATTGGGTTGGCTGACCTTATGGAGACTTTGCTGGTTGAAGCATCCTGTTGACCGCCGTAATGCCACCATTCTTTATCTCTGTTTTTGGCTTGTCTTCCATTGATCTATTGGTATGTTCTATGTGCATCTTACTTTCATTAAGCCCTAGAAGTTTAAAGTATATTTTCATCTAGCATAGAACATCTTCAAAATTTAACATGGTATTAGAGCTAGGAGAAGACAAAGCCCATCTAGTTGAGAATCTAGGGCAGCAAGGATTGTTTTTCGAGCTGCTGGAAGAAGGCTTGTATTGCTAACTATATACTGAGAGGAGGGTTCGAACAATTGACTAAAAACTTCAGCATATGAAAGGAACTTATCATATGATGGAACCCGCAGCTGATAGGAGGGCTTAAGTGTTGTGAACAGGGGTTGAATTAGGAATGGTTTCTTGCCCTAACCAGGCCGTGGTCAACAATAGTGAAACCTACCTCAAATAGTGAGCAATACACTCAAGGAATACCTCCAAAATTTCGTGGAGAAGAAGCCGCAGCAAGGGAGCATAAGACAACGTGGAGGAGCTTGGAAAATAGCTTGGGATCTTCTGTGATTAAGCCGCAGTGCTGTAAGTGACAGCGTGGCATTTTGAAAGTTGTTTTGGCAAGTGTCAAGGGGTGTTCTTGGGTTCGGATTGCCGGGCTGGAAGGTCGCAACAAGGAGGAGAAGGACGTTGTTGTTTAAGGACAAAATTGTGGACTGCGTGGAGGAGACATCAACCGCAGTCCACTGTTGGGCTAGGTTGCATGCCATAGCTAGCAAGTAGAGCCTATAGGAACTGTGTTCAGGCTGGACATCAACCCTATAAGGCAGGAGGAGTTTCCCTAAGGTGGAACACACTTAGATTGGAGGCTTGTTGCTGAGTTGTGAGGAGGTTAAATGCAGCATGGTGTGCCCTAACCAGTGGTGCAACAGTACAACAGTGCAGCCTGGTGACAGTGATGTTGTGATGTGTATTGGATCTAGGTGTGATGTTGATGTGTGCTAAATCAATGCGTTAACCTAACAGTAGTAGGAAGACATCTGTATGACAATATATCAAGAAATCTGTGTGATACCTTCAATACAAATGGTCCATCTTGGTAGACTACAATCCTTGTAAAGCAAAGTCTTAGTGATGGATTCTCCATCAATTAGGAAGCTCATCCATAAACTTGATATATGATAGTACAATATAATAGAGAGCCTCCATGTTCTCTTGTACAAACTTAATTTACACAATGACTTAGAGATGCCTTGGATGCATACCTCTTAGCGTATAATATTTGCATCACTTAAAGCAATGGCTATTGCTATAGCTTATTGCTATCACTGATCCTTCAAAGAGTCACAAACAGACTACAACAATGACTGTAAGTTTTTACCCCACATCACATGGAAGAGTTGGGCAACACTGAGCAATATTTCTTACTAGCGGGCAGAGCAATTGGGAAATCTATGCTGTTGCATATTTTTGCACCAAGACAAAACATTTTTTTACCAGCAACACAGTAAAGGAACTATGGTGCTAATCTAGACTATTTCTAGTGACTTACACTTACATGGAAAATGGATTAAAACTAGCAAATTGACCAATAAGAGAATGTTGTAGGTAGAATGGCTGTAGTCGTGTCATTACTCAGTAATTAAATAGACTCCAGAGCACCAATGTATGTCGCATGCCAACATTCAAGTCATTACTCAGTAAGGACTATTATTGCTACATCAAGGTGAGATGTATGCAAGATCGTCCGAGGGTCACTCTATTGTTGGTTTCATGGTGTGAAATGTGAGCACCCAACAATAAATATTTCTATATGACTCGTGCTTGAAAGTATTGTTTCAAGGCAACGTTGGATTGTGATCTTGAGATGCAACAGTTTCTGAGGGCGGATCATTGCAAGTAGGTTGGAAGCAAATCAATATCATCAGATCAAAATAAAGTCATGCCCGAGTACCTTCCAGCAGTTGATTCTGAGAATGGGCATTGTTACCCTTCAGTTCCATTAACACATATACTAAGTACAACCATAGTAACATGACAGTGAATCCTAATACAGTGGCAGTGATGCAAATAGTGATCTAAGGATGTATCCTTGACATAAGTCTTTTGGAGCAGTGTTGGTTGCAGCGTATGACCGGATATTGTAATTATGCGCAGTAGCAGTGATAAGTTGCAGACTATGTACAGGCAATAAGAGCAGCATTGGCAGCAGCTGAGGTAATTGTTGTCGCAACAGTGAGTATGTACATGCAGTAAGAAGTTAGAACAACATTGGCAGCAACTGAGGGAATTGATGGGCAGGCAGAGTTTAAAGCAACAATATTCTCTGTGAGATCTGCTTGGTACATCAAGAAAAGAGCCAAAAGGAAAGTAAGTGGAAAGCATCTTTTGCAGGTAAGTCATTTTTATTTGTTCTTGATGTGTAGGAAGATATGGATAGTGACATATGGCAAAATCTATATGATCTTGATCTGTGATATCTTCAAAGACATATGAAACATATATAACCATGAAGTTTGATATCTTCTATTCTATATGACTGTGATAAATAATACGATGGCATCACTAAAATCCATGATATGACACCTGTCAAGATGTATGACAGACATATGGCAATATATGGCTATGATTCTTGAATGACCTTGACAGTTGGTGTTTAGGCCCATGATTACAAAGCCCATTCCAAGTTGGTGTCTGGGATGCCCAATCATGAGGACATTTGTCAGGATTGTGACAAAGGAAAGCATAGGGGACTTTTCCTCATTCCTCAAGTGTCACAAAGACATCTAATGCTTTTTGACTTATCCGATATGCTGCCTTGGGAGGATGTTCTTATAGATGTCTTCTCTCACAAGAGGAGCTGGCATTAAGAAGGAGACTACAATCGTATATGCTCCTGAACTAATATCATTGCTGGAAGAAAGAAGACCCTCATGGCTCAGAGACATATGGCTCCAAAGGGGGAAATTCCGGGAAAAGCAAGAAGCCATATAAATACCAGAGCTACCTAGCTGCCATGAGTACAATATGAGCCTGGATCATGTGAAGAAGCTGTAAAGCCTCTAGTCTGGAAGGATGTGATACACTAATAATACAAGTCCATTATGAAGGATGATGTCTGGGATATGGTCCCCAAACCGCAGGACAAAACTGTTATCACCTCGATATGGCTCTAGATGATCAAGCATGGATTTGATGGGAGTGCTGAAAAGTAAAAAGCAAGACGTTTTGCCTGAGACATCTCTCTAGGAAGGCATTGATTATGATTGCACCTGTGATCTATTATTACCCTTGCTGCTACGCAAGGACGAAATCTTCATCAGATGGATGTGAAGACCACCTTTCTGCATAGTGCGATAAAGGAAGAGGTGTATGTAGAGCAACCTCTAGGGTTCGAAGTCCAGGATCAAGACACCTATGTTTGTAGGTTGAAGAAAGCCCTCTATGGGTTGAAGCTAGCCCCCAGGGCTTGGTACGAGAGGATCGATAGCTACTTGATGAAGCTGGGCTTCACTTGAAGTAATGCTGATTCAAACCTTTACTTCAAGGTTGATAGAGAAAAGCCTCTCATTGTGGACGATCTCTTCCTGACAGATGCTGGCCCTCTCATTCATCAATGTAAGAGGGAGCTCGCTTCCGAGTTCAAGATGAAGGACCTAGGACTGACGCATTACTTCCTAGGCCTGGAGGTCTGGCAGAGACCTAGCGAGATTTTCCTTTCTCAAGGAAAATATATTGTGAAGCTACTGGAAAGATTTGGAATGATGAATTGTAAGTTCGTGTCGACATCGATGGAGCTCAACTTTAAGAAGTTGAGTGGCAGCACTGCTGGACCCATGCTAGCAAATCCTACCGAGTATTGTTAACTCGTAGGAGCCCTGATGTTCTTAGGGAACATCCGTTCGGATGTATGTTGTGCAGTGAACATGGTTGATCCTCATAACATTCACTGGGTTGGTGCCAAGAAACTCTTGAGATATCTCTGGGGCATGATAGACCATGCGCTGAGATACACTGCTGGGAGTTTGAGACTTTGTGGATATACTGATGTCGATTGGGCTGGCAGTGTGGTGGATCGCAAGAGCACATCTGGATGTTGCTTCACACTTGGGTCTGCTTCGAGCAGGAAGCAGAAGTTGGTAGCTTTGAGCATCGCCGAAGTAGAATACATTGCAACATGTATGGCCTGTTGTGAAGCCACTTGGTTGCAAAAGCTCTTCAGTGAGCTGTTTGAGCATGTGCTAGATGCCACCGTTATCCTTTGTGATAACCAGAGTGGGATTCGTTTGTCAGAGAATCTTGTGTTCCATGATCAATCCAAGCATGTTGATGTCTGCTACCATTTTATCTGGGATATGGTACAGCGAGGCGCCGTAAGGCTCGATCATATAGGAATTGATGAGCAGGTCGCGGATATTCTCACAAAGCCCTTGGGGAAGGTCATGTTCCTAACCTTCCATGAGAATCTTGGAATTGTGGAACGACCCTATTTGGAGGGTCCTATTGGACGATGAGCTCTGGGAGCTCCAGGGGGCTTTGGGGATAGTTCCTTTTGGAGCTATGAGCAACCACAGGGCTAGGCTTGCCAAACCTTGTAAGTGTGCTTCTGCCCTATCGTGATGATATTGAGTTGGTTTACGTCTCTTTGATCTGTGCCCTGTATGCATCTTACCCATGGAGTTTCGGACTCATGGGTAGTACCTCTCATTTGGCCAATGAGGTGGGAAATGTGAATAGCGATCATAGCAAGATCGATGGATGCATTGGAGATTTCCGTACTCTCTATGTCTAGGATGGCACGTGTCCAACCACTTGATCTGGGATCAAGTTTAGCGAGGCTTCAGACCTCCAATTGATTTCAGGTCAGTGAAATTAACTTCGGGTTAGTATATGACTCTCTCGAGTCCAAGAGAGGTTTCGAACCTCCAACTGACTTCGGGTCAGTGAAACTTTGGGTTAGTATATGACTCTCTCGAGTCCAAGAGAGGTTTCAGACCTCCAACTGACTTTGGGCCAGTGAAAGTAACTTCGGGTTAGTATATGACTCTCCCGAGTCCAAGAGAGGTTTTGGACCTCCAACTGACTTCGGGTCAGTGAAACCAACTTCGGGTTGGTGTGTGACTCCTTTGAGTCCTATAGAGGTTTCAGACCTCTAAGTTGACTTCGGGTTAGCCATGAGTGATGTCTTTGTGACTCACCTTTTGTTTGGAAATAAAGAAGCCAGCGAAGCAAGTTACGACGGGATGACGCATGATGTTTGGATGGCACTGGTGGATGGAGTTCTCCCTAGTTGAGAGGGAGTGTTAATTTTGGGAAACTAGGTCCAAAATCCATGCTGTGATGCTCAGAGGATGATGTCAATATTTTTATTGGATTCTTCTTTCAGAGAGGTGCAAGATCGATCTAAAGATCATCTTGATCGGATGAGCAGAACATGTATTTTGAATTTCTTTCACATGTGCAAGGTCGACCTGATTTATCCCACATGCATTAGAGATGTGTCACACACCCCCAAAGATGCCTATAAATTGGAGAGACTTGGAGTTCATTTTACACACACATTTTGTGGAGGCATTTTCTTCTCTCATGGATGGCAATGGAACAACGTTCTTGGTTCTGCGTTTAGGGCTTCTTGGTGCAACATCTTTGTGGAGTATTCTTGATGAGACGTCATGGGGTTGTGTGACACATTGGGTTGGCTGACCTTATGGAGATTTTGCTGGTTGAAGCATCCTCTTGACCGCTGTAACACCACCATTCTTTATATCTGTTTTTGGTTTGTCTTCCATCGATCTATTTGTATGTTCTATCTGCATCTTACTTTAGTTAAGCCCTAGAAGTTTAAAGTATATTTGCATCTAGCATAGAACATCTTCAGAATTTAACAATCCCGCTACTGTTTTAATGCTCCCGTAGCTTGTATGTGATCCAAGAGTAGGGCTGACTCAAGGATCCTGCCACTTCGTTTGTAGCTGCTCTACAGATCCATATCACCCCACCTCTTCTCTTGAGGCACATGAACACTCATAGCTACATCATCCTCACTCCCATCGTCCTTTGTTGCTGTAGCCTTGGAATCAGAAGCTCCTTTGTCCTTCTTCTTAGGACAAGTGTTGGCGAAGTGTCCAAGTTCACCACAATTAAAGCACTGGACCTTGGAAAGGTCCCTCTTCTTCTTCCTTGCTGGTCCTTTCCTTTGATGCAAGGGCTACATCATCCTCTTCTTCTTTCTTCACTCTGTCTGATCCGCTTCTGCTGCTTTGCCTCTTTGTGAATCTCCTGATTTCCTCCTGATGGAGGATTGCCCACATGTCTGCCCATGATGGTAACACTGCCCTGCCCAAAATGCTTTGGACAAACATTTCCCATTCTTCCGTGACTGTATTCAAGGCAATCCTCATTAGGAGCCCCTCATCCAGAGTTGCACACATGGCAATCAACTGATCTCTAATACTCTGAAGTTTGAAGAGGAATGGATCTATCTCCTCACCCTTCTGCATCTGGAACAACCACATCTGGTTCTCCACAGGCATTCTTCTTTGGACAGAGCCACCTGAATACATCGAGTCCAATGTTGCCCACATCTCATTTGTCGTATTCTTTCCAGTAATATGAGACACAACATGGTCTTTGACTCCATCCATTATAAACCGCTCAGTCTGCGCTTGATTTTCATCTTACTTCTTTAGAGGATCTATATTGGTTGGCAAAGCTAAGATTTTCTCTGCATGGTCCTTGAGGCCATATTCATCCAGGACTGTCAGGATCTTGGCCCTCCAGATAACAAAGTTAGACATGCCGTCCAACCTATCTTGATCTCTCAGTCCATATGGCGCCATCTGCTCAGATATGTCAGAACAAATACTCCTCTCCCTCTTTCTATTGCAAGACTTAACAAAAAAGCTGGATCTGGGTTTCTTGGTGATTCAAAAACTCTCTATAGTAGCAGCTCCCTCTGACAATTGATTTCCTTCCTGGAAATATTTCACCCAAACAGAATCGGACAGTACTCTCCGATCACCTTCCTGATCGAAACTCAGATATGTTTGGCTCAGATCTGCTGAGTGTCTGTCTTCCTCCCGTTCTTTGTTGACTTAACTAGGCACAATTTTGCCCCTACATAGTCTCCACCACACCAGCACCGTTGAAGATCTAAAGCATTTCTTTCGGATCTTGGCAGGACTTTTCTGCAACAGGAAGAATGACTAGACTACGTCTTACTGATTGGCCCAACGTAGCCTCAACGCTGCTCAGAAATGGACTGCGTAACCCCAGACTGGGTAATGTATTCATTACGCTGACCTGGGAAGGCTCTCCGTAAGCCTAATGGCCTTTTGTAGCTACAACGCTACCCCTTCCTAGGTATACGTCCTCCTGATGCCAGGTTGCCCCTTTCGGATCTTTGCTGCTTCAGCTACTGTCCTGTAGAAAGAATATTCTTCAGCTGATTTGCCGGAGATTCAGCTTGATCTGCTATTGCTTTGATAACATGTGAAAATTCTACTGCAGTATCATGGTTTGCTTCTCTTACTTGTTAAATTATACAAGTTATCTTCAGAAATTAGATTAAGAAAATACTGAAGTAAACACAACTAACAGCCTACACATGCAGATCATTTACCGAATATTACGCTCATTCAAACAAAGTGACACACTGATTTTTGGACATAAGTCCCCGAAAAATCCCAAAGCGGGAAAACCAGTGCAACAGATATGAGGTTTTATTTTATTAAGTAGATTCTGAGTACAACAAACCTGGGTACCAAATCTGGTTCACCTGACAGAGAATAAAAGTAGATCTGCAACTAACCTGCTATACTAAACCAAAATTTTGACTGATCCACACCCTCAAACGGTATTTACAAGAATCAGCCCAAATCTGGCCGTAGAAACCCCAGTGCTGCCCCTGAAGCCCCATCGTCAGCCCTACTAGGATCTGCGTGCCTCTGCGCTACTTAGAGAGGGACTGCGTAACCCCAGAGTGGGTGAAGTAGTCCTTATGCTGCCTCTGGAGGCCTTTGCGTAACTCTTGAAGCCCTATGAAGCTACATCGCTGCCCCTTCCTGGGCCTGCGTAGCTCCTGAAGCCTCTGCGCTGCATAGGTATTGTGTAGTTGCTGCTGCTGCCCTTGCTCCTCTACGCTGTCCTTGAAAGCTGCTCCTCTGCCTCTTGCTGTCTCTTGGCCCCGGGATCAGATCATCCCCTCAGCCGATACTACCCCTCGCTGCAAAAAACTCTTCTGGAAATTCTTAGCAAACCCTGCCCTAGAATTCCAGATCTGTCTCTTAGCTCTGCCTCCGTGTGTGTGTATCTCCAACTGACCCTCAAGCCTTTTCTCTTATTTTTTTTCATTGATTTCATCAATGATCGAGATTAAAACACTCATCAACGGCTGAGATTAAAAGGTTGCTTGATCCGCGTCGTTTGGAACATTTCAACACGTGTTAATTAATTCACTTTAATTATTTAATTTTCCTAAGTTTAGACTTAAGAAATACATTAAAATAATTAATTATTTGAATAACTTGAACACCAACTGAAATTTCACCAAACGCTTTCTGGGTTTTGGAGTTCAAGTGTGTCTTAGCCTCTCCACAAACTTTCAGGGCTAGAGCACACCTGATGCTACCCCAACTACACAAAATCTCAACAGAGACATCATTAGAGGCCTTCTTCACCACCATACATGATATTCTTATCAACAGATGGGACAAGATTTGCACACCTTTGCATTTTTTGGATCACTCATTGAACCCAAAATACTACAGCCATGAGTGGCTGAATGGTGGACCTTTTCATAGACTCCCTCCTCACATGAATGGTGATATTTCACAAGGGAGGAAGGATGCATTGAGGCATATTTTTCAGGATAGAGCATCCCTCGATGAGGTGGAGGATTCCTTTGCATAGTTTTCCACTAGCACTGGGTGATTTGCAGGCTATGATGTGATTAGAGACAGGGGAGCTAAGAAGTCATATTCTTGGTGGGCAACTCATGGGGCAACAAGGCCTCCTCTACAACAGGTAGCCATCAGGGTCCTCTCTCAGGGGACTTCATCCTCTTATTGCAAGAGGAATTGGAGCACATATGGGAATTTGTATAGTGTCAAGATGAGCAGGCTTGAGAAGTCGAGGGCAGAGACAATGATGTATGTGCACACCAACCTTTGTTTTATTTATAGGCAAAGGGATGAGTGTTTGAAGGGAAAGACAAAGACGTGGGATGTCTTTCCTGATGATATGGGTTTGGACAATAGTGTTGAGTTGGCATTGGACAACTTGGATCTTAATGACCCAGTGCTAGTGCCTGTCACTTTTGATGATGGTGATACTGTCGAGGGGTCATCCTCCACACCAACAGATGCAAACATGACATTGGATACAGAGGAGGAGGATGCAATAAAGGAGAGCAGTGGTGACCATGACATTAATGCATTGATGATGATGATTGATGGCTCATTAGTCATTAGCTACCTACTACCTTGAAACTTGTAGTTGTTTTGTATTTTCTATTTCTATTTGCCATTGACATTGCTACTACCTACGTAACACATTTTGATTTGGATGACTTTACGAGAAAACTGTAGTTTCTTGTCTTTCTCCTATTGAATCATTGATGAATCTGTCACAATTGTATTTGTATGCTTAATGCTACTTTGTAAAACTTACAAATTTTAAATTTACAAGGTAGAATCTAGATCTATGTTTGAATTTGTATCATGAATGAGAATTTGTGTAAGAAATATCTATTAAGTATTAATTTTTAATATATATATATATATATATATATATATATATATATATATATATATATATATATCAGTGAAGCGAAGATCGCGATTAAATCCGATTTTTTCGCCGTCTCAATTTAATTGCCGATTTTTTCGGCGATTTTTTTATTTTCAAAAAATTGCCAAAAAATCGCGATCTGACCTCAGAAAATCGTGAGGCCAAAAAAAACGACCTTTTAACATGCGAATTTGATTTTTTTTGCCTCATTTTTGCAGTCAGAGGTTTGCTAATAGAGCTAAGGAGAGCTAAGGAGGAGGATAAGTGATTTACAAGGGCAAGAGAGGCCAAAAGTGAAGGAATTTAGCAAGCCAAGCCAACAAAATTCGAATTTGGACCAAGTTTCTTCAGCAAAATGTTTTTTCCAGGTATGGGCATTAAATTTGACCCCTTTTTTCTTGTTCTTCCAAGGGTTTCAATCACCCATGTATTTTTCATCATTTTTTATTGCATTTGATTGTGTTTTTTGTTTTTTTTTTTTGGTTTATTGAGAGGAGAGGGCTTATTTTGGTAAAAAATGCAAAAAATTGGTTGTTAAACTTATTTTTTATATTTCTTCTTGTGCTCCTAGTTTCTTTCCATTATTTTTGCTTGGGTTTCAATGTGTATTTTTTCCCATTATTTTTGCATTGAATTGAGGGTTTTTTTTTGTGAAAAAATCAAATTGTTGTATGTAAAATTGTAATTTTTTTCTTTTATTTTTTAACTTGCAATTTTTCTTGTGCCCTAGGTTCAAATTTCATCTTACAGTAAAACTCAAGAGTCAAGAGTTCAACAAATTTACAAACATGCCAAGGAAATTGGATCTTTTGTGGGAATTTGGTGAACTTGATCAAGGGTTTGACCAGTCAAACTTGAGTTGCAAGTTATGTGGTCAACACATGACAGGGGGGTATACAAATTGAAATACCACCTGGCACAAGTTTCTGGACATGAAGTAGGGCCTTGCACAAATACCAATCCATAAATAATCCGAAAAGCCCTCAAATCATTGGAAGAAATAGAAACAACTAAACTCAGCAAGGCAGCTCTGAGGAGTCAAATATCAGGATTTAGAGGTGGGGTTTAGAGGTGATCGTGAGAGTGGTAGTGGTTGTTCAGCATCAACATCTTCTGCACCCAATCCCGTAGCTGCCTCCTCATATTTTGTTCCTAGAACCACTCCCCGTGCACAACCATCTATCTTCTCACTTATTAAAAAAAAGGAGAATGAAGAAGCTGACAAGTTGTTGGCAAAGTGTTTCTTTGGAGTGATATTCCTTTCAGTGTTGCTAGGAACAATCCAATTTATCAGGTTGTGATTGATGCTATCACTGTTGTTGGTTCAGGATACAAAGCCCCTTCATATGATGACTTTAGAGGGCACATTCTTCAAAATGAGAAAGTTGACTGCACTAAGAGATTGGAGGAGTTAAGGGCATCATGGGAAGTCATAAGATGCACTGTGATGTAATATGGTTGGACTGATCAAAAGGGTAGGACCCTTATTAACTTCTTGGTCAGTTGTCCCAAGGGAACAATGTTTATGAAATCTATTGATGCATCTGCACATGTCAAAGATGCACGATTATTATGTGATTTATTGGATGTGTTCATTCTGGAGGTGGGTCCACAAAATGTTGTCCAAATCATAATGGACAACGTTGCAAACTATGTTGTTGCTGGCAAGATGTTTATGGAGAGGCATCCGAGCATATTTTGGACACCTTGTGCTGCACATTGCATTGATTTGATGTTGGAGGACATATGAAAGATTCATTTTGTCAAAGATATTGTAGAATCATCAAAGAGAATTACAAAATTTATATATAATCATGCATCTGTGCTTTATTTGATGAGAACATTCACCAACAAGAAGGAGTTGGTGCGCCCTGCTATTACATGGTTTTCCACTAGTTTCATATCTCTTCAATCCCTTTTGAATTCTGTGGGATTTGAAGAGAATGTTTCTTTCAGAGGAGTGACGTGCTTCGACATACAACCGCAAACCAAAGGGAGAGGCCATCTGTAGGTTGGTTTCAAATCAGAAAAGATTCTGGGCGAGAATGCAAGAGGTGTGCAACATTACTGAACCTTTGGTAAAGGTTCTTAGATTGGTTGATGGAGAGAAACCTACAATGGACTACTTGTATGAGGCCATGGATAGGGCCAAAGAAGCCATTCGAAACTACTATGATGATAAGGGTGATGAGGGGTTTCAGAAACAACTTCTTGTATGGGAAGTGATTGATGACCAATGGAACAACACACTCCATCGTCCCATTCATGTTGCAGGGATCTTCCTGAACCCTGAATTTGCTGACTCATGTAGTTTCTTATTTGATGCTGAGGTCATGGATGGCTTTTTCACTTGTATTCATAAGATGGTGCCATCTCCATCAGAACGTGCAGATATATCCAAAGAAATGGAGGTATACAGAATGGCAGGTGGCACATTGAGTTTTGACATGGCTGACATGGCTGATCAGAATAGGACTACTAAAATGCCAGGTAAGATTTTGTTTGTTTCAAAATTCATTGTCTCCTCAAGTTCATGAATCATAACTCCATTGTTAAATTTGGACAAGTAGGTCCAAACTCTGGGTTGTGCTGTTTAGATGACGATCCCAATAATTTTATTGGATTCCTCTTTTGGAGAGGTGTAAGATTGATCTAAAGATAATCTCGATTAGATGAGTAGAACATGTACTTTGAATTTATTCCACTTATGTGCTAGGTCAGCTTGGAATATAATATAGACTTAAATGTCTTAAAAGACATGTCACATACCCCCAAAGATGCCTATATATTGGAGAGACTTGGAGTTCATTATACACACAATGTGTGGAGGATTATCTTCTCTCTTGATGACGATGGAGCTGTGTATTTGTGGAGTATTTTTTGTCTGGGTTGTTTTGGGGTTGTGTGTGACACACTTGGTTGAATGACCTATTGGAGACTTTGCTGGTAGAAGCATCCTGCTGATTACCGTAACGCTGCCATTCATTATCTCTGTTTTGGCTTGTCTTCCATCGATCTATTGGTAGTATTTTGTGCCCTAATCTAAAATGGCATAGAACATGTTCTCAAATTAACATCCATACTTTGCTTCAACTTTTAATTTTCGATTTTTCATTATTTTAATTTTTTTTTTATGTTTGTAACTTTATAAGTTTATCTTATTTGTTGTAACTTGTAAATTGTAGATGCATGGTGGAGGAAATACGGTGGCAGATTACCAAAACTCCAAAATCTTGCCATTAGAATACTTAGCCAAACATGTAGCTCTTCAGGATGTAGGCGCAACTGGAGTGTATTTGAAAAAATACACACCAAAAAACGCAACAGGTTAAAAACTTAAAATATTCCAACTGATTTTTTGAATTCATTAAATAATTTTTTTTATAATTATTAATTTATTATTTATAATATATATTTATAATTTATTAATTTATGACCCTTGTACAGGTTGGAGTCCCAACGCCTCAATGACATGGTTTACGTCTACTACAATCTGAGATTGTGGGTGAGACAACTTGAGAGGACATCTGATATGGAGGCCATCTCTTTAGATGCGATTGACACCACTGCTGAATGGAGGGTTGAGGTTGAAAGACCTATCATGGAGTCAGCCCCTGATTGGATAAAGCAGGAGGTAGTGGAGGGGGAGGAGGATGAGGAGGAGCAGTAGCAGGAGGAGCAACAAGAGGAGGAGGTGACACCACCTACCCTTGCTACTGGTAGAGGACGTGGTCTGCCTCCTTTAGCTCTTGGTGCTTCAGGTTCCCGTTCTGGTGCTTCAGGTTGTAGAGCACAACAGAGTCCATTGCCAGCCTCACCAGCTTCTTCATTTAGAGGGAAAACTGTTACATTTTCTCGCAAGAGGGGCAGAGGAAATCAATAGTATAGGTTATATGGTGCATTCCTTTGTATATGACATTATGACTCATGATATGAGATACATTATTATATTTTTTGTTGATATTTTGAGGCTGAGTTGATACTCAGGACTTAGTATTTAGGACATGAGTCAGTTTTATGTGTGATGTAGCACTAGACATGATATTACACATCTTATATATTAGTTTTTTTTTTCATATTTATGTTTCAATGCATTTATTTTATGTTGTGGATGCTTTAGATATTAAAAAAATTGAAAAAAAATGAATATTTTTGTATATGTTGATTTTTCCCGATTTTTACGATTTTTCCCCTTGTCGATTTAATCCCGATTGCGATGTTCGCAACATTGATATATATATATATATATGGAATTGTTGTGTCCTGCGTGTCCCGTGTCCCCGTGTCAGGTGATTTAGACTATGAGCAAGGTGGGTAATCATTTCATAGTGTCTTTTGGTTTATACATAGGTAGGTTATGATTATAATATTTAAATTACTAAATGGCTTCACTCAAGCATATGGAGCTATGAGTTTACAAGAGGGAAAGAAAGAAGGCCAAGGGAAATTAACATGTTTTCAATCTTTGAGAGATATTTTTCTAAAGGAATGATATGTGTTCTTAGTGAGAAGGAATGTGGCCTTAGTTTTGCTTGAAGTATTGAAGATGTATTTTTAGTTATTGAAGTGGTTCTTTGTTCATTATCCCTGTATTTTCTTGTTCTTTTCCATTTTTGGTAGCGCTGTTGGCATCCATATTTGAAAATCATGATTGAAATCACTTGTCAATGCTATGGAAATACCATAAATTACTAGTAGTAGGAAATCGTTGGTGATCAACATAAGAGATTTACTTGCTTTCATTTGAGCGCTAAAGGGTAAGGGGATTCCCTGAGGGATTACATTGAAGAGAAGGGAATTTCTTTCTTGGGGTTGTCTAGCGTTTAGAGGGAGAGTGTAGCTAGTTGAAGACATTGTTTTAAAAACCAGAATCGGGTTTCGAACGAACCGCTTGTCTAACCGTGATTCAAACTGGAACCGGATAAAACTGGGTTCAATAAACTAGAATTGAAAAAAATACATAAAACAATTAATTTTTAGTGAAAAAATTATTTTTAAGATTACAAACCATGATTCCAAACCCATTAGAGACAAAATATATAAATTCTGCTCATTTATATACCATGTAAGGGTGCATACATAAAAATGGTACTGAGTTCACTACATATCATCACCAAAATACATATGTAATGAGGCTCTAAACGGCCTCTAGAGTCCAAAAACAATGCTACAACTCAAACTACTAGACCACTAACCTACCAGAAATCACAAATCAACATGATCATTAATCAAACTCAGGCTTCCACAATAGCTTGATAATATCTCATTGAGTTTCCCTATAATAACATTTTTGCTAAGGCCATCATAAAGGAATTCAATCATCAACACCACCAACACTGGGGTACATATAAGGCTTAGTGTTCTTGATTAAATGCCAATCACATACCTTCATACATGATATAACCTAATGAAATGCCACAATCCCACTGTTCCTGAAATCTTCAAAAATGTTAAGTCTACTGAATTTTGAATGGGGTATGAAATTCTATTTTCTCCATATGAAGTCTAATGAGGTTGAAACCACTCTCAAACATCCCGAGTCATTTCATGGTAATGTTAAAACTTTAAGTAAAATGATGAAAATGAAAAATAAAGGAGAATATAACTTTAATGAAAAATAAAGGAGAATATAACTTTTACTTCAAGAATTTAACATTACCATTAGGGAGCATCAAGAGAGTACCTTGGCAATGGACAATTTAGACTTGCTATCCCTTTCAACAACAAGTCTTTTGCTTTAGAATTACATAACTAGTGCATGCTCAATCTAAGGTGGCTGTTTTTTTACAAACTCGGCCGGTTAGGTCCAATTAGGTACCAAATCGGTCAATTTGGTACCTAACTGGTCCTAAGCGGCCATGAATCAGGTTTATTGCTCTGGTTAGAAAGCTCAGAAATCTAACCCACTGGTTTGGCCGATTTCCAGTTCAACCCGACCAATTTTTAAAACTATGGTTGATGATGAGTTGTGTTATCACAAAACCTAGCACCCTAGTGCAAAGCCTTTCACAAAGGGCTAATGTAAATGTAACATGGAAGTGTTACAATTGTCACCTAAGTAATCACTTCCCTCTCTTTAGCGAAGTATAGATTTGATACATTGGAGGCTTCCCTTGTAGACTCAAGGAATCCTTAGGCAAGAGGAAATCAAGTCTGAGGCCTCCTATATTAACTACTCAATACCACCACTTAGAACATAGATATTGAAGGTGACAAATAAGGTGGTTGATTTGGGTATTTCCAGATTTGAGTATATGAGGTTTATAAGACAATTTAGGATGTTTATCAAAATTTTATATAGATCAAAGAGGGAACCCCAAATACTACAAATAAATAAAAAACTATGGCTATTGTAAAACTTGCAATTACATTGGTATATTTCAGAAGCAAAACAAGTTATTACAGCAACAAATAAATCAACCCTTGATCAAGATAAATACTAATAAAAATTAAGGCTGAAAACAAGAATTAAATTAGGGTTTTAACAACATACAAATTCTGAAATTGAAAGAGTATAACAACCCTAAAATGTAAGAAGTCCAGCCCAAAGAAGCCTGTAAAATAAATCAGCAATGCAATATATGATGAATAAATCTATTTTTTAAGAAGCCTGTAAAATAAATCAGCAATGCAATATATGATGAATAAATCTATTTTTAATGATGCAAATATTACCGTAAATGAATATTATGCTGTTATATACCCTAATCTAACCCTAAAACATAAAATAAAAGGTAAAATTTTGGATTTTATGATTGACTATTCGGACATTTGAGGCATATGGGGTCAACTAAGGACTCCCTTGGGAGAGATTAAGAAGATCCAGGGTGAGTTCTAGGGGTGTCCACTACCAAACATAGAGGATCTACATAGTAGCTTAGAAAATCTTAGAAATTCAAGAGAATTTTCTTCTCTAGAAAGCTTCCTACGAAGAATTTCTTGCGGGTTTTCCTCTCCAAAAGGGAGAGGTTTTGGCCCTGGCTCGAAAGCCTATATTTTTGTCTCTTGTGTTTTTGGTAATTGACTTGATGAAAGACATAATAAGCTAAGAAGAAAAGACATATGTAAAAGAAGTATGCTCACAAGTAATTAACAAGAAGATAATTTGAATTAATTCCCGCCCCTCTAAATTCTCAACATGTTTAACATAGTGACTAAGTTGCACTGAAACGGATACGGGAAAGGATACGGATACGACAAATTATCAAAAAATCAGGATACAATACGTCAAGGAAACGACATATATATATTACAATATATATATTTCATATTACCATTCATCTTTTAGAATCTAGAATCTATATCCAGAAATACATAATCATCGTCATGAATTCAGCATAAACAAATCATCATCATCAATTCAGCATAAACATTGTCATCATCATTAGCGATTATTATATCATTCAACATATTATCAGCATCATTAATAATGTAATCATAAATACTACTACTTCAAAGAACGTGTCATGCATGGCAGATGATATCTATCTTCCTTGCATGGCAATTAAAAGGCCCATGGGATCATTGGGATATTCCGTCAAGACCTAATTGAACATTTCATTCTTCTCAATGTCAACTTGGTCTCTTGACTATATGTAGGCAAAAGATTGGCTAGAGAAGATTTGTTATATTGGGGGGATTTATGAAATCAAGGACAAAATCAATGACAATTAACAAAATCTTAACCAAACTGAAAATTAATTGCTCAAATAGATCTCTTTACAAAGACATTCATCAAACCCTTTTGTTTGCATTTTTTAACATCTATCTTTTTCTTAGTAAGAATCCTTGATAAATATATGGAGTGTCATTGTTTATAAAGATTTAGAAGAGACGTTATGACACTGTGTTTATAATGAGTTTATTTGCAAATCTGATTTCTTCATTTTTATTATTTATTTATGGCTATACAAATTTTCATGCTTTTTAACATTTTAAGGGTGGATTTCGATCACGATTTTTGTGGATCCGTTTCCGGAAACAGATCCACAAAAATTTAAATCCCTTGGAAACATATCCAATTCCAAATCTGAAGTTTCAGATTTTTTGAAACGGCACGAAAACATTTTTACAGCGTTTCCAACAAGAATTGTATTTGTTTCCTTATCGGAAACGAGGATCCGCATTTCCGGCAAATTCTTCAGGATTTTCCGGTAACTTAGCATAGCGAGCAATGAAGATCAACAGTAAAATAAGATGAATCGGGAAACCACAATTGCAACTAAAAGGTGGTGTGGTGTAAATCATAGTATTTTCATTATCAACAGTTTAATAACTTGCATTGGAATACATAGAAAAAGAGAGAGATGCCAATGCATGCTTAATTGTGTGAATTGGAAGGCTTAAGTGAGTTATAGGAGCATTCATTTAAACCTATTGTGCCATGATGTATTCGGATTTCAAGTCTATTCGCCACAAAACTTAATTCTCATTCCTGCATTAGAAGTAGTGTTGTCATTAGTTAGAACTGTGAGGAGTCATAAATGTCAATTAGAAGATCAAAATTTGAAACTGCTATCTTAAGAGAACTTTAACTTTTGTCCAACCATTAAATTATAGTGTATTCACTAATCAAATGATGAAGAAATATAAGAAAGCAAAATAATAATATCAATTGAAGAAATATATGGAAAAAGAATAATAAAATCAGAGACAAGAAACTTGGCGGAAAATGCCTCAAGCCTTAATCCCTCACATTATTATATTTATCTTCCAATGATACAAATATATAATACAATGATGAAACCACGTCATATGTTATGTTCTCACCTTGACACCTCACAAAAGAGATAAATGAGGATGAGAGAAGATAGGATCTAGAAACTATAGAAACATACCTAGGATAAAAACGATATCCTAAGATGTGAAATAACTAAAGTTGGTACATTAGGACTAGGACATAATGATTATTTATGTGAGTAAGAGGCTAACAAATGAGGGTCCATCCACTTTCCATTAATTGCAAAAAAAACTTGGCCTGCAAATGTTTATGAAATTGTTGAGCTGTGGGAGAATTTAGAGTGCTGAACTGATAGTTAAATAGTGTGTTGCAACAATGAAGTAAAAGATGTATTTATTCATGCAATGTAGTCATTTAAGTACTGTTGGAGAATGTAACTAAGTTCAGTTTTCATAATTGTATCAAAACGAATTTTATGTAAAAAGCAAAAAGAAGAAAAAAAAGAAAAAATTATTCTCAAACATGGTTTCATGCTCAAAGAAATTATTGTTTTATTAGTTAAGCAAGTTCTTCATGCTTCTAGAGTTTGATAAAGTCAAAGAGTCAAAGCACTACTTCGACCTATTGTAAAAAAAAGAAAAAAGAATTTTAAGTTATAATTTGGGTTAAGACAACCTCTAGATGCCAAGTCGGCCTACTTGTCAAGTCAACCCTAATGGACATGTCTATTCGCATCCCTCTGAAAAAGTATAACTAAAGGGAAATTGGAGCTCATTTGGAGACATGCACTTCACATGTTTGGTTCTGAAATATTGCAGAGGCATAGAAAAGAAGAAGAGGAGGGCCGAAGTCTGAAATTGAAAAAGATTTTCTCTTGAAATCTGATTTGTGAAATTTCTGCCTTGTTGAAGAGTTGCTGGTCTCTTAAGGATGGATTTGCTGTGCATGAGGGTTTGACTTGGCATCTATAGGGTTGGTTATGGGTCTTCGATATCTCATCTGATCTGATTCTTTAAGAAGAGAACTTTCTAGGCTTTTCCCTTGGAGGGGTTTTGCCTTGGCTTGGATGAAAGAAGAATAACATAATAAAATAATATCAACAAATTCACAAGTAGTTATTAAGAAAGGAGAAATTACATTAATCTTGTAGCCTCCCTGTTTCTCCAACAAGTACATAAATCCTTACCCAAAATTCCAGCCTTGTGTAATGCCCCTTTTCAAGAATAGGAGACAAGAGATAATTAATTTTATTATTCAACGTCATCTTAAAGGTAATAATACACATGCCCTCCGACAAAAAACAAACGGAAAAGAAAAAGGGACAGGCTTGCAAAACAAAAGGATAGTAGTCTTCTGATCCCTACCTTATGGAGGAAGAAGGAGGGGAAATCACGGAGAGCCCTCCAAACAAAGAAGAACGGGGTACTCAAATATAGAATAAATGCAACCCACAAGAAAAATGGTACAAAAACATAAGTGATCCATAATTCAGAATAGTAAAATGTGGCACAAAAAGAGGACAGAATGATGAGCACAAAGAGAGTTCATGCTTCAGAAAGTTCCGATTTAGACAAGGAACATCCACTAGGGACATCTGTGAATGATTTGGAAATGGTTTCTGTGGACCAACCTGCAGGGTGATGGCAGAACGTCCAGAAATAAGAAAGGAAAGAAAGGGAAGATTAGTGATTTCTATGGCACCTAATATTCTCCTTTGTATTTACTACTTTTAGTTTTCTCTCTGCTTTTGAGCCATAAGGGTGCTCATACTAAATGCTTTTAAGCATCTCCAAAATGTAATTTTGATCATTTTCTTCAAAAGTCGAAATAAAATTATGGGTTTTTTCCCTTTGGCAAAAAAAGGTAATAATGGGTAATGAAATTAAAAAGGGGAATTATAAGTGACTTTTGATTAAATTAAGAAATAAAACTTATAAAGTCTCTTTATTATTAAAAGGTGACCCATGGTATTTTGATGGGGAAAATTATAAAAAGAAAGAAGAAGAGTTCATTTAGGGTTATGATTGGATGTTTGATAAATTGTTATTGGAGCTCTCTTAACTTACCATGTAAGGGGAAACCCTTAGAGATTTCCTAGTTTCGGTGTTGGGATATACACCCTAGCTAGTGGCGATCAATTTCGGTGGTTGTAAAGACACCCAAGATGATCATTTAATTTTGCAAAAGGGTCCAAAATCCTTGAGCAACAACGAAGTGATATATAATTGGGTGGAGGCCAAATTTATCCTAAGAGGCCGAATTGCATATTTGTCAAGAACAAAATTTTGTGGTGCTTCAAGGGGCCGCTTTGTTAAAAGATCAAGTGCAAGCAGTCCATGAGTCAATTCACAGGTCTCAATTTGAATATTTATGTAAATTTTCTCCTGAAATTCCATTAATAAAATATTGCTGGAGTTGCAATAGTGCAATTAATTTTTGGGTTTTTATATTGCAATTTTTATGAATTTGTTGGCGATATCTATCATGTGAAATTGTGCACATTTTATGGTGTTTTTGCAGCATAAATGCATGTTATAATTTTATTAACCAAATACCTTATTAATTTTTAATTAAATTAAAAAGGGATATTACAGTGGTATCAAATTTGGTTTTCCTGCCAGCCTGAAGGGTTAAGAGAAAATGTTTTTGAACCAGTCGGAGAAATTGCTCATATAAGCAATTCAAAAGATTGAAGATTGCACCATAAAAGTTGAAGATCATAACAAATAATCATTCGAATATTATAACAAAAAATTTGAAGAATCTAATAGGAATTTTACAAGAATGGTAGATTGGATTGAAGCATGGGCATCATCAATGGCGACAAAGGAAAAAAGTTGCATATTTGTAATGAAGAAGAAACTATGGAAGAAAAAAAGATCATCTTCACTAGCAACACTGCTAAACAAAATCCCAACACCCATGTTGCAAATGTAGGAGAGAAAACTCCTGTAGTTGAAGGCAAAGTTCGTGATCAAAGTATCAAGGACAATTTTGGTGAAGTTTCACATGTTGAAGAGAAACACGAGGCAAATATCAGCATAGGTGGGCCAACATTTTCAACCGCAAATGATTTAGTGTCACTGTTGATTGATGATTGTAATCAAAGGCCTTCTACTCCATTGCTTAACGACACAACTATAGTTTTTGATTGAGACAAGGGTAAAGATATGTTCAAAAGTGTGGAGAGTTCCGATAAGGAGGGTCGACAATTTTTAGACAATGATGGCCAGAGGATATTGGGGGCTCTCAGTATGTTAGAAGGAAACCTTCCTAGCGAGCTCCGATAGTGCAAAAACATAACCTTCATAAATTTGTTAGACAATCATCTTCAGGGTTCTATACCTCTTAGTATGGCTTCTCTGGATTGCATCAATGATTTGGGAATGTTAGGAAATTCTCTAACAGGAAATATCAACTGGAGATTTTTGGCCAATTGGATGAATGTGGTGCCCCTTCAGTTGCAATACAACAAAATTTCAGGGGTAATATGTCTTAGAGGATCAAATTGTTGCTCCTCTACCACAATTCCTTTGAGGGATCTATTCTACGGGAGATAGGAACTACTCTAACTTTTAGAAGCTAAAAATTTTGAGCAATTCATTAAATGATTTTTTAGATAGTATATTCTTGATGTTTCAAATATGGAGAAAACAAGACAAATCACCGTCACATTCCAAGCCAAAAGAGTATTCATATGTCCAATATTACTAAGACTACTGCACATGAGCTTGATTTTGTTGAATTTGTAACTATGGTCAGTCTTCATAATGTACATTTGGTCACTTGTTGTAATTGTATTTATCATTGTAAAGCACATTTATAAATGCTCGAGTCATAAGAAAATTTATTTTGAGTCAATCTCCCATTGTGGCTTTTAAAAGATGCAAATTTGAATTTTTAAAATAAAAATTTTGGCTCCAAAAGTGACAAGTCGGATTCCCTCCAAGTCAAGTCGGCCTTGGCCAAGAGATACGTCTATTCACCCTAGACAAACTACCATATAAAAGCAACTCTAGCTCCTCCATTTGGAAATTCACATTCTCTCACACAAGATAGTTTTCAGGCAACTGAGTGAAGGAAAAGAAGGATGAAAAGAAGGGCAAGTTTTCTCTCTCCTCTCTCTCTAGTATCTCGCATGTGTGAAGTAATCTCTCTTTCTCTGGTTCACGTTTTTTTGGGGCAACTATTGCAGGGCCTTGAAATTTATGGGTTACTGGGGCTACTGTTGCAGGGTTGGAATTCTGAGGTAATTTCCTATTGTAGGAGGGCCGAAATTTTGGAAGTACAAGATCAAGAGCAAAGTGCATAATCAGATTGGGTGACTTGACTTGAAGAAGAAGACCAAGTTTGACAATAGGTCTAGGTGTGTCTCTCATTGAACAAGAAGAATTTCTCTATTGAAAAGGTTGTTGGGCTTTTCCCCATAGTGCGTTTTCCCAAGGTAAATCTTGTCTTCTCTTGTGTGTTGTGATCTCTATGTTTTATTGTTCTTTATGGTTGAATTTTTGAAGTATAATTGTTGAATGATATATTGGAATAAGCTAAAAGAAGATCTACATCAAAGGTAATTATCAGAATTTCAGAAATATTGTACTAACCCTAATTGCACTAAGAAAATCAACATGGAATCAAAGCCTTGGTGAAGGAAGAAAGGAACATTGAGATCACTTTTACAAAACCCTAGAAAACATCTTATCGAAGTTCTTGCAGATTGTTTTCGATGGCTACGTCTATGAAATCTGAAAACAAGCTAGAGGGTGTATTGAACTTCAGAGCTTGGAAAGTTAGAATAGACATTCTTCTTGCCAAGAACAAGGTTTTGAATATTGTTACATGGAAGCAGGGTTGCGGGGGAGCGCCCCCCCCCTCTCGATCCCGCTCCTAAAATATGCTCTGAGCGAGAGCGTTTTGGGGGCGCATAGGGAGCATGCTCCCAGATGGGAGCGTTTTCAGGAGCACGCTCCCTGTGCTGTCAAAAGCCCTCCCTGAATTTTCGAGAGCGTTGGAGGGAGCGCTCGGGAGGAGGAGGAAGCCCAATACAAATCTAAAGGATCTAAGGGTTTCATTGAATCTTATGCACCATCACAACATGGACAAAGAAGTCCATCACTTCCACCCATGGCAGTGGATTTGGAGGTACACTTGGACCAAACATCTCTTTAAGGCGTAGAATCATATCCGATTTCCTTGACGAAGGGTCCAGGAGTGATGTGGATTCAAAAATTTTCCGATTTCTCTATGCATGTGGGGTACCATTCAATGTTCTTCGCTCACCATATTGGCATGAAATGGTTTCTGCCATTAATGATGCCCCCAAAGGATACAAGAGCCCTGGGTATGACAAGGCTAGAACCGTGGGCCTTGATCATGAAAAAGCAAAAATAACTCATTCTTTGAGTAGAATGACAAGTTCTTGGAATGAGCATGGGGTGTCCATTGTATCTGATGGATGGGCAAATGTGAAAGGCAAGCCATTGATAAGTGTTCTTGTTGTGTCTATTAGTGGTGCAATATTCCTTTCATCATATGATTATTCAGATAAGTTCAAGATCGACATCAACATTGCAGAGCCATTACTTGAAACAATTGAACGTATTGGACCATACAATGTCATCCAAGTCATCACTGATAATGCTGCTACTTGTAAGGTAGCTAGAGCAATTATTGAGGATAAATACCCCAACATATTTTGGTCTGGGTGTTTGGTTCACACAATGAACTTTTTGATGCATGATATAATTAAAAACAAACAACCGAAATACAGATGGCTTGGTGATTTGTACAAGAGAGGAAAAAAATGATAAGATTTATAACAAATCATAGCAATACCCATGGTCTTTTTCGCAGTCACTCCACATTGGAGTGATTGAAGATAGCAAAGAATAGATTTGCTAGCTATTACCTCACCTTCAGGCGCCTTTTGAAGGTAAGAGAGTCATTGGCTGCCATGGTATCAAGTCCACACTGGCAGGTATTAAAGGACATGGCAACAACAACAATTGATAGGCAAGGTTTTGAACAGGTGGAAGAGACCACTCTTGATCCTTTGTTTTGGGCACGTGTGAGGGAAATTTTGAATTTTACCAAGCCCATTTATACCATGATTTGTTTTGCAGATACAGATAAACCAGTGTATGAGCAGATGGATAGCATGTTGGGGCAAATAAAAGATGTTGTTAAGGACAAAGATCCAAACTTGTATTCAATGATTCACAATTGTGTGTGTGCATGGTGGAATAAACTGAATGTTCCACTACATGCTTTGGCGTATATCCTTATGCTAAAATACTACTCTCCATCTTGGTTGGGCCAACCTGCACTTGGGGGTGGGGTTAGAATCAAACCTCATACAAAACCCGAGGTACAAGAGGGATACATGAAAGCATTAGACAAGTTGGTCCCTGAAAGGGAGGAGTGTGCTAATTTGCGCCTTGAATTAGACAAATACTTCAGTTGCACTAGTTTGTTTGGTTCTTTTCATGCAATGGAAGATAGGGACAGGTTTGATGCTCTCACTTGGTGGGATACATATGCTGGCATGGGACTTTTGCCAAAACTGGCAAAAAAGGTTCTTTTCTGCAGAGAGGTGTTGGAGCACCTACAACTTCATCCATAATGTGAGAAGAAACAGACTCAACAAAAACCGAGCAGAAAGCTTGGTTTATGTGCACTACAACTTGAGGTTGTTGATTCATTATTGTGATCGGGCTTATGAGGATCTCTCATATAAATTTTGGGATAACAACCCAGAGGATGATAATTTGGAGGACGACACTATACATCTGGAAGAATTGGAACCAGAACTTTTGAGAGATGAGGATGAAGTGGCAGCAGGCATGCCATCGCCACACCCACCATCCGATAGTAGTGCCAATGCCAGTGTTCAAGTTCCAACTGTTATTCCTTTGCTACCTGAACCTACATCCTCACATGGAGGGCATGGGGCTTCTAGTCATGGTCGTGGTACTTCCCGCTAGGAGACTGCTAAAATACCACCATTACCATGATCTGCTCATAAATTAGACATTTCTCGTGGCAAGAGGCCAAGCAATAGATGAAATAGATTTACAGTTTACTAGTTTTTTCTATTTTCTAGTGGTTTTTAACTTTTTATAACTGTTGAAACTTGACTCTTTCATATTTGATGGAAGATATTTTTTGTAAACAATATATGACAGTTTAAGTTTGAAGTTTGAAACTTTGAAGTTGGCAGTTATAACTTATAAGTTTATAAGTCATTATGAATTATGAATATGATGCTTCATGAAAGTTGTTTCATTTCATTTCATTTTATAACATTTCATTTCATGTTAAATATTCTTTTTTGTAATGATTACACTTAGCTTACAAGTACAACTTGATAGGTAGAAAGATCAAGATACTGAGATCTGACAATAGAGGAGAATACACCTCGAAGGAGCTGGTTGTTTTTTGCAAGCAAGTTGGTATTAAGAGGGAGCTAATTGTCCCCTATAATCCACAACACAATGGTGTAGTAGAATGAAAGAACAAGTCAATTGAAGAATTTTTCAAGGCCATGATGCATGATTTGGACCTACCGTTTTTCTTATGGGGTGTAGCATCATTGACAATTGTGTACATTCAAAATCGAAGTCCTCATAGAGTTTTGGAAGGTATGACTCTTGAAGAAGCCTTCTCTAAAAGGAAGCTAGAGGTTGGGCACATGAGAATATTTGGTTGTCCTATATATATTCATGTTCCTAAGGATAAGAGGAACAACCTCGAGTCTTTAGGAAAGAAAGGCATATTTGTTGGATATAGTGAATCTTCAAAAGCCAACAAAATATATATTCCAGAGAAACAATAGATTGAGTTTATCCGAGATGTCACCTTCGATGAGAAAGTGGCATATTGGAGGTCTAAGGAAGTCTTGGTAGATTCCTTGGATGAAGTAAAGAAGGAGGCCTCAAGGGAGGATCACTCACGCTCTACAAAATGTACCAGAAGGCCATAAGGGCCTCAAGATCCAATAGAACCAGTCATAATTCTTGAGGTCAAGAAGAGAATAACATGGCTTATATGCACATTGGAAGAGGCAGAAGGACATGCAAATCCTGATGGCACATCTAGAGAGGTGATGAAACCTAAAAGGTTCTCTAGTTATTTTGCTCTCATGAAAAACTCATTGATGTAGAACCTTGCACATATAAAGAAGAAGCTACTCAACAGGTTTTGAAGGAGGCAATGAATGAAGAGTACCAATCAATCATGAGGAATGATGTTTGGGAAATCTTGCCAAGGCTTGAAGATAAGTCAATAATGACTTCCAAGTGGATATACAAGATTGAGCATGCTGCATATGGGAGTATTGACAAATACAAGGAACGGTTCGTGGTTAGAGGATTCTCCTAGAAAGAGGGAGAAGACTATTATGAGACTTTTTCTCCAATTTCCAGGTACACTTCCATTAGATCCATCATCTCACTTGTTGCTTCTGTTGGGATGGGAACTACACCAGATGGACGTAATGACTGCTTTCCTCAATGGCGTGATTGAGGAAGAGGTGTACATCGAGCAACCTCAAGGATTTGAGGTATATAGAGAGGAGTCTCATGTATGCAGGTTGAAAAATGCCTTGTATGGACACAAGCAAGCTCTAAGAGCTTGGTATACTTGTATTGATAACTATTTGATGACATTGGGATTCACCAAGGGTGAAGTTGATCCAAACCTTTACTTTAAGGTTGTGAAGAATGAACCTGTGATCTTATTATTATATGTTGATGACATGTTTCTGATAGGTGTCGAGCCTCTCATCATTCAATGCAAGACGCAGTTGACTACTGAGTTCGATACGAAGGATCTTGGGTTGATGCACTATTACTTGGGATTAGAGGTATGGCAGAAACCTGGCGAAGTCTTGGTCAAGGAAAGTATGCATTAGAGATACTTATGAGGTTCGATATGATGGATTGAAAATCTATGGCAACTCCCATGGTGACTAACCTGAAGAAGTTAAGAGGCTCCGACTCCAGATTGGTAGATCCATCTATGCATCGATGACTGATTGGTTTGTTGATGTATTTGGTTAACACCAAGTCTGACATCTACTTTGCTGTGAACACCTTGATCTAGTTCCAGGTAGAACTGAGACACAAGCATTGGATTGCAGCAAAGCACATCTTGAGATATTTTCCTGGTACTGTGAACTTTCGCTTGTGGTATGTTGCAAACAAGGATGTATCGCTTCAAGGATATACAAACGTTGAATGGGAAGAAAGTGCGGAGAATAGAAAGAGTACCTTGAGAGTATGCTTCTGTTTGGGATCTGCTATGATATCGTGGATGAGTAAGAAGCAGAGGTCGATCGCACTCAACACTGCTGAAGTAGAGTACATCGCAGTCAGTGAGGCTTGCACCAAAACAATATGGCTTCGAAGGTTGTTTATAGGATTCTTTGGTGAAGAGTTGGAAGCGACGATTATACACTACCGATAATCAAAGCTGTGTGAAGCTTTCAGAGAATCTCGTGTTCCATGATAGGTCAAAGCATATTGAGATCAAGTATCATTACATCCATGACATGGTGCAAAAGAGAGCAATAAGGCTCGAGTACATCTCCACTGATGAGCAGACAACTAATGTTTTGACGAAGCCGTTGCCAAGAGACAAGTTTTTGTACTTCAAGGAAAGCTGGGGCTTGTGGAGATTACCCCTCTCGTTGAGAGGGAGTACTGATATGTCTGCAGGCTGCAACATACATGGACATACTTGGAAAGGCATCCATAGAGCTGGAATCTGGTAACAACATGCATCTCAACAATGTCCTTTATGTACCAACTTTGAAAAAGAATCTTGTCTTTGTTTCTTGTTTATAAGATACAGGAGATAGGGTTGCTTTTGTGGATGGAAAAGTGCTTGTTTGGTCGATGGGCTTTAGTATAGATGATGCTAGGGTTATTGGGATTCATATAGACTTGTAAGTCAACCAGATCAAGCACTAGTACATGACGAAATAGATCCAAGTGAGGTATGGCACCGAAGGTATGGACATCTTCATTTTAGAGCACTGCCTGAATTAAGTGAGATAGTGTCAAGGGTTCCTGAACTACAAATTGAGAATGATGGTGTATGGAAAGGTTGTTCTCTTAGAAAGAACACCAAGAAACCATTTCCAAGCAGTGACAACAAATCTAAGGATGCCTTCAACTTGATTCATTTTGATGTATGTGGTCCAGTGCCCATAAAATCACTTGATGGTTCGTTGTACTATGTGACATTTATTTATGACTTGTCTCGTAAGACATGGATATATCTCTTGAAGACAAGAGATGAGGTATTCAACAAGTTCCAAGAATTCAAAGCTGAAGTGGAAAACTTGATAGGTAGAAAGATCAAGATATTGAGATCTGACAATAGAGGAGAATACACCTCAAAGGAGCTTGTTGATTTTTGCAAGCAAGTTGGTATTAAGAGGGAGCTAATTGTCCCCTATAATCCACAACACAATGGTGTAGTAGAATGAAAGAACAAGTCAATTGAAGAATTTTTCAAGGCCATGATGCATGATTTGGACCTACCGTTTTTCTTATGGGGTGTAGCATCGTCGACAACTGTGTACATTCAAAATCGAAGTCCTCATAGAGTTTTGGAAGGTATGACTCTTGAAGAGTTTTGGAAGGTATGACTCTGGGTTACTCGGGCAACCGTTGCAGAGCCGAAACTCTGGGGTAACTGGCTATTGTAGGAGGGTCAAAATTTTGGAAGTATAGGATCAAGAGCGAAGTGCAGGATCAGATTGGGTGACTTGACTTGGAGGACAAGACCAGGTTTGACCATAGGGTCTAGGTGTGTCTCTCATTGAATAAGAAGAATTTCACTGTTGAAAAAGTTGTTTGGTTTTCCCAAGGTAAATCTTGTCTTTTGGTGTGTTCTGATCTCTATTGTTCTACTGTTCTTTATAGTTGAATTTCTGAAGTATAATTGTTGAATGATATATTAGAATAAGCTAAAAGAAGATCTACATCAAAAGTAATTATCAAACTTTTATAAATATTGTGCTAACCTTAATTGCATTAAGAAAATCAACAAATTTCAAGATGGGAAATGTGCTGCAAAGCACAGGATTGCAACATGATGCAAGGTTTTTGGGAAAGAAGTTCATGGCAAAAGAGGAAGTTGATAGAAGGTGTTATTTGAAAATTTTCACCATTGCAAGCTTGTCCAGGATGATTGGCATTGTTGTCAAACCTCTATTTCGTGCTACTTATCTTGCAAAGAATGGGGAAAAAGATATTACTTTGTTGGTTGCTTGGCTATAAAAAAAGGATCAAGAACTGGTCTATTCAAATCAGACGACCTTGGAATCTCCAAAAAAATAGGAAAATTATGTTCAGAAGTGGCTTGAAGAAAGAGTTGGGTTCAAACTAGAGTTCAAAATTTCGTTTTATCTGGTGAAGTTCTCAAAGGAGGAAATAAGCATTTTTTTAAGTGGAGACATAACAAATCTTATCCGAGATAAGGAGGCCGACATTGCTATCCTTGAGGAACCAGGACATCTCACCTGGTACCATTACAGGAAGAGATCTGTTATGCAGATTTTACGATTGCGAACAAAGGTGAATTCCCTAAAACTAGTGGACTGGTTTAGAACAACAAAAGACAAAGAATATCGAGTTTTCCTTAGAGAAGTTAGAGAATGGAAAGAGGCCTACCTCGAATTTGTAGCAAACTTTCCTTTCCTCCTCGCTTGTAAGCTCCAATTGTAGCTCCAAGTGCTATAATTAGAACCTGCACACACGACTAAAACAAGCAATGGATCAAAAACAACCAAGTAGCATAGTCTGACATCTCTATTCAATGAATCAGCAAGTCATTGAAATACATGAATGTAAACTGTGAAAATTCTTGGATTGGAATGCTTCTACAACATTGGTTAAGTTTCTTCTATTTTTTTATATAATTGAACAAAATTATTTATTGTTTGCTACAGTAAATAACGAAACCAACACACTCCAATATTCACTAATTTATATGCGTAAACAAGAACTGAGCAAGAAGAAAACAAACACACATATGACACCATTGTTTTTGGACTAATGTCCCCGGAAAAACCCAATGAGGGAAGACCATTGCAACAACTGAGTGTTTGTATTATTAAGCAGTAGTTCTGAATACAATCTTGGATGCCTTACTGGCCATAAATTAAGGAGAATATGACTGGTAGAAAAATTAGTGAGAAGTACCTCACATTATCACTAGTGATCCGAAACTGATCCAACCCCGAAATGGCTAGCCTCAAGCTGCCTTTGCGCTGTCTCTGCACAACTCTGCATCACAACTGATAGGGACTACGTCACTCCCTCTAGCTAATCAATCTGCTCGAAGGATGCTTGATCTTCTGGCCATTCGGTCTCACACCCAGGCTCCCGGCACTGAAACTGATCTGACCCTTAGCAAATTTGTGGATCTCCTGATAGGCTCAACGCTGCCTTTGCGTGGCTCTGCGCTGCTCAGCGTAGCTCTTACGCTGCCTCTTTTGGATCTCTCTCTGCCTTCTCTGTGTTGTATTCTCGGCTCAGGAAATCTCCAATGGGAAACTATCTTTGCCCCTCACTGCAAAAATCTCCTCGACTAATCTCTCTGACAACTGTTGCGCTTCTCACTTGAGAAATCGATCTCTTGATTTCACTCCATATGATTTTCCAAATGCCCATCGATGTCCTTATAATCGTTTCGTTGAGAAATCAACGACCCATATTAGATTCTAATCAATGGCTCAGATCTTATTGACTCGATCTCTGTCTTTGTCTAGAAGATTCACACCCAATTCTATTAATAAACTTTAACTATTTTAATTCCCTAAGTTTAGATTTAGGCATCCATTAAAAATAATTAATTATTTTAATAAAACCTCCTCCAGGTGGAATTTCCCTAAGCAATTTCTGGGTATTCTGGAATACATGTGTCCAAGCCTCCCTGCAAATTTTGAGGCTTGGAGCACATTCGATGCTACCAGAAATCAACACTCCCTCTTAGCGAGGAATGTGTTGTAGTAATGCAACCTGCTGAAGCATCACCCTGACTCTGTAACATCTCCCTCTGCACATCTGATGTTTGACATCACTACCCATCAACTACTGTGCAAATGCTACATCTATGATGTTTTTGACCCTTCATGCTGCTACCAACTGCATCTGCACTGCAACTCTGTCGTTGTTGCAGCAGAAAACCATCCAAAATACTGAACTAAGTTTTCAACATGATGCATCTGATATTGAAGATCCGACTGCTGCTAGTCTCTGCACTGACCCTCTAAAGCCTTTGCACTACTGCTGACTCTGCCTTGTGCCAACTGCACTGTTGCTAACTTTTCTCTACGCTGCTCAGTCTCTGGTGCAGTGCTCTCTAGCCACTGCACGGTCACTCTGGCACTCCTCTACACCAACAGACACTGGTCCATCCTGCTACTTTTGATATGGGCTCCCGTAGCAAGGTATTGATCCAAGAGGTGGACTCCTCAAGGATCCTGTCCATCTGTAGCTAGTCTTTCGAACTAAAGTTCTAGATTACCCTAATTCTTCCCTGAAGATATGTGGGAAATCATAGCAAACTCTTCCTCCTCGATCCTCGTGGTTGCAGCCTACGGATCATGTTTCTCATCCTTGACATTTTTCTTGAGAGGACACTACGTAGCGTAGTGACCAAGCTCACCACACTGGAAACACTGCTCTTGTTGCCCCTTTGATGCGAGGGTTGCATTCTCCTCCACCTCCTTGGGCTTCGTCCCACTGCTGCTGCTGCCATCAAGCTTACACTTGACTAGATCACGCCTCATCTCTTCCTGCTGAAGAGCAACCCACATTCCTTCCCAATCTGACAACTTCTCTCTACCTAGGACACTTTGGACAAAGACCCTCCATTCTTCTAAGACTAAATTTAGGGCCAATCTCACCATCTCCATGGCCTGAGGTGCTGATCCTAGAGCCGACAACTCATCTCGGACTTCCTGAAACTTCGAGAGGAACGGATCCATGCGCTCCCCCTTCTGCATCCTTGTAGATCTCATCTTCTCCTCCAAGAACATCTCCGCTGCTCGGAAGATCCCTCATACAACGTAGCCAAAGCATCCCACGTCTCTTTCATATTCACTTTGCCAGAAATGTGTGAAACAATATGATCCCTCACTCCATCGAGGATTTGTCTCTTGGCTTTGGCCATATCCTTCTTGTAGGCCTTCAATGGATCCTTTTTTGTGGGTCCAATTACCACACTATCAATGAAGGTTTTTAAATCATGCTCATCTAGAAGGAAGTACATCCTTGCCTTCCAGATCACATAGTTGGAGACACCCTCCAACTGATCCTGGTCTCTTAACCCGGTTGCTGCCATCTCACCCAAACAAATGTCGAATGCTACCTCTAATACTCGCACTCCCTGGTGGAGTGAGCAAAATAAATCTTGGTTTCTGTTGCTTCTGCACGAGAAATCAAAATTTCTGGGTAAGAAATTCTCTGAGGTCAGAATCCCCTCAGTATGCTTCTTCTTCCTTCTACTGACGCTCTTCGACACCAGCAAATGCTGCAGCAAAAACTATGTCCCACCTGAAGACTTCTCTGCATTGAAATTGCTGCGCTGCTCCCTCTATCACTTGCATATTTCGATCTCTGGAAATCTTTCACTTTTTCGACTCACTCAAAGAGAGATTTTCAATGAAAATCTAGCCCTCCTGGACTGGACTGCACAATTCCTTTGGGGATTCAATCTGTTGCCGACGCAAGTCTTCAATCTTCCTCTTTTGTTCAACGTTGGGCTCTCTACCTCTGCTCTCTTGCTTCATCTGTGCTTAGATACCATGTGAAAATTCAGGATCCCCGAATCCTACTGCAACAACTGATTAAGTTTCTTCAATTTGTTAAATAAC
The DNA here is from genome assembly GCA_034641835.2 of Pinus albicaulis. NCBI lineage: Eukaryota > Viridiplantae > Streptophyta > Pinopsida > Pinales > Pinaceae > Pinus > Pinus albicaulis. The sequence goes on from CM076573.1 coordinate 950,814,834, forward strand.
TGAACAAATTATTTATTGTGTTCTAAGGTAAATATCGATAACAATACACTGCAACCTTCACAAAATAAATACTGCGAAATAATAATAATGTTGGAAAGATAGTTGCACACACACAAATAACACTGTTATTTTTGGACTAAGTCCCTGGAAAAATCCAACTCGTGAAAACCGATGCAACAATTGAGGGTTTGTATTATTAAGCGGTAGTTCTGAATACAATCTAGGATGCCTTACTGGCCATCCATTACTGAGAATCTGACTGGCAGAAAAATTAGTGAGAAATACCTCACACTATCATTGACGATCTGACACTGATCCAACCTCGAAATGGCTAGCCCCAAGCTACCTCTGCGTAATCTCTGTGCTGCTCTGCGTCATAACTAATAGAGATTGCGTCACTCCCTCTGGCTGATCAATTTGATGGGTGGGTGCTCGATCTCCTGGCCCTCCAGTCTAACACCCCGGCTCCCTACATTGAAACTGATCTAACCCTCAGCAAATTTGTGGATCTCCTCACTGGCTCAATGTTCCCTTTGCGTGGCTCTGCACTGCCCAGCATAGCTCTTACGCTGCCTCTTATGGATCTCTGTCTGCCTTCTCTGCATTGTATTCCCGACTTTGGAAATCTCCAACCAGAAACTGTCTCTGCCCCTCACTACAAGAAATCTCCTTAACCGATCTCTCCGACAATTGTTGCACTGCTCACTTGAGAAATCGATCTCTTGATCTCGCGCGATGTGATTTTCCAAATGCCCATCGATGTCCTTATAATCTTCTCCTTGAGAAATCAATAGCCTAGATTAGATTCTAATCAATGGCTCAGATCATATTGACTCAATCTCTGTCTTTTTTCTGGAAGATTCATGCCCAGTTCTATTAATACACTTTAATTATTTTAATTCCCTAAGTTTGGACTTAGGCATCCATTAAAAATAATTAATTCTTTTAATAAAACTTCCTCCGGGTGGAATTTCCCAAAATGATTTATGGGTATTATGGATAACATGTGCCCAAGCCTCCTTGCAAATTTTGAGGCTTAGAGAACATCCGATGTTACCAAAAATAAACATAAGCATAATACAACACATTTAGGAAAACAAGATTAATTATATTAATAGAAATAGGAGAGAGTTTACAGCCATAAATAGTAGCTAATCTTGTAGATGTCTCCCCAAGTTGACTTGTCTTTCCTTGCCACAAAGCACACCTCAATATCAACTCTAATGCATGAATATAATGACTCCTTTAGGTTCAAAGCATCAAAATAAGGGCACTATCAATCTCCAAAATCCAACCCTAATGCTATGTATGTGCACTCTTTCTCTAGTTGCAAATTCTTGTACAAGAACTCATCTCAAAAGTTGAAGGAGGTTGCAAAATCTATGTATGGTGGGCCATTGAAAGATGAGTTTGTCTTTGGCGATCACTACACAATAATGAAGGATCAGGTTGAGGCAACCATTTTGTACCCAGGCTTACGACTCACTATCCTAAAAATCCATCTAGGATTGATAGGTACAACTGTTGGTGCAAACAATCAGTTGGATCTTGTCTCTATTGTGACTAGTGGCATCAAAAAAATTGAAGGTAATGTTGAAGAGGATGTGTAGGAGACAACAAAAGGGTGGTAGGAAGATGAAAGTCATAATCTTGATGTGCCTGTCATTTTTCATAAGACGAGATTATCTTCCTTAGTATTTGTTCAATTTGATGAGGTTAACACATCCAATCTGAATTTTTCAATTAAAAAAATGGATTAAATTTTCCCTGGTGATATAACAGGTGCTTTGTCTTCTGCTTGGAAAGAATGTGTTCAATGGGGTGTTGAATTTGGAGTTGAGGAAAATGCAATTTTGGTTGTTCCTTATGATTGGAGGCTACCAACTTTGAAACTTGAGGAACGAGATCTTTACTTCCATAGGCTAAGATGACTTTTGAAACTGCACTAAGCTTTGTTTTGGTCCATCATTTGTGTTTGCACCTTTAATGGGGAACAATGTCTTTCGATTGTGGTTGGAGTTGGAAGTGTCTCCCAAGCTCTGTTAATCAATGGCTCGATAATCCTATATGTACTTATATGACCGTTGGAGCACCTTTTCCTGGAGTAGTGGAGACCATAAAGGAAACCTTCTCTGGACTTACTTTTTGGCTTCCTATACTAGAGGGAACATCACATGGAATTTGCAACTCCTTTGGATCTTCTCTATGGATGTCACCATTCTCAAAGCATTGTTGTAGAATCACATATATTGGAGTAGTTTTTTGAAGGAAGAGAAAAGGAAAGCTATGAGATATATTGGGACAAGAAAGGATATACATCCAATTTTCCTAGACGAGCATTTTGTTAAATTTGCAGAGTTCAAATTTAATTTCGGAGATCATAAACCATAGAAGAAAGTCAATGAACAACAAATAACATTAGTAACAACCCTTTTTAATATGACAACTTCAATATACCACCACAAGCCTCCAAAGGGTTCCAAAAAACGAGTAGTAGACAAAAGTGCATGAACAAAGTGCACAAGTGCGAGAGCTAAATACTGAGAGAAATATTGTCCAAATGCAAGATCAAAATGCTACTAAAGCGATGGAAATATACCAACAATCAAACTCTGTTGTGAAAGCAATACCAAGAATAGAATATCTGTGGAGCAAGAGCAATACAAGAGCTAAATAATTTGGTGCGAGAGCAAGACCAACTGCAATAATACTTCTGATGCAAGAGGAAAGCAAGAGCAATATACTACTGAAGCGAGAGTATAAACAACAATAATTATACCTCAGATATGAGAAAAAAACTAGTGCAATATACCTCTGGAGCGAGAGTATTAACAACAATAATTATACCTCTGATATGAGAACAAAACTAGTGCAATATACCTATGGAGTGAGAGCATGAACAACATCAAATAACAAGAGCAAAAACCACTGGTGTGAGAGCTGAACGAGACCAATATTCTTCTGATGCAAGAAAAAGATAAAAATAATAATACCTTTTGAATGTGAGATCAACCAACCAAAACGAGAGTAATATGATCCTTTTAGTCAACAAATGCAAGATAGTAATAAGCTTCCATGCGAAGAGGTGTAGCCAAAAATATAAGAAAAATATCCTCCAAGTGTGAGAGCTGTAGCTTGAGAGTTCTAAGATTTGTTAATAGATCTACCAAATGATAGATTTGCCAAATAGTGGATTTGCCAAACAAGAGATCTGCCAAATAATAGATTTTCCAAATAATAAACAATAGATCTGCCAAATAATAAATAGTAGATTTGCCAAATAATAGATAATAGATCAATGTAAGGGCTTGATCACAAATGTGTGAGCTTGATCACCAATGCATGAGAGAGATAAATCACCAATGAGAAAGCTAGATCAATCACCAATGCGAAATCCAGATAGTTTTAGCACCGATACGAGAGAGAGAAAAAGAACTCAATGATTATCACAATGATGCCTTCCTTGCAATATATAGAAATTTTTGAGGCAAAATCCCTACCTCAAATTAAGTGTTTTGGAAGCTCCTAGAGTGATCCATTTGAATTAGATAACTTAAGTGATTTTATTTTGCACATGTCTAATTGAATCACTTAAGTGTTTTTATATTTTCACATATCTAATTACTTTATAAAATACTTTTGAAATGACTTTTTCTCTTATGAAAAAATAATTTTCTCTTGAGAAATAATTTGCTTCAAGGGTGAAAGGGGTTAACCACATAAAGTGATTTCTATGGAAATTTCTCCCTAGTTGCTTAAAATTCAACACTCCCTCTCAACTAGGAAGGAATTTCCATCAATAAAGCCAAAATTACTGTACCTGTCAAATCATCATGGCTCATGCTGAACATTCTCAAATCTAAAGAAGAATACTCATGGGAAGGGAGCTATTGCTACCACCCTGAATCCAAGCTCATCCAAATAAAGGCTGAAAAATCATCACTAGGGAATCTCAAGCTTCAACCTGGTCCAAAAAATCATCGTGGAGCCAAATGCTTCCTCTCAACATCGGGGAGTCACATGCTATAACCTGGAACAAATACCATCGGGGAGACTTATGCTACCACCCAGAATGAATACCGCTCAGCCAATAAGACTAAGAAACCATAATAGCTCAACACATAGGCTAAGAGTCCACGATAGCTCGACTTAAAGGCTAAAAATCCATAATAGCTCATCTCAAAGGCTAAGAATCCACAATAGCTCAGCTCAAGGCTAATGATCCATAATAACTCAGCTCAAAGGCTAAGAATCCATGATAGGTCAGTTCAAGGCTCAAAATCCATGTTGTTCAAGAACACCAGTATCTTCGAACTTGAGCAAGATACAACTTACCATTACTGGTGAGGATCACCATCCGATCTCAAGTATCCAACACCCATTGGCCAGATGGGTGGGAAAACAAGATGCATGACTAGGGCACTCATCCCCAGTTGGAGGTCACTCATCCCCAGGAGCTCACTACCTCAATTCCTCATCCCTGGGAGCTCAATTAGGGGGGAAGAGCACACTCTCAGTGTTCTTGATCAACCGGGTCCCTAATGCGGAAGGGGAATCTCCCTTATTCCAAGCACATCTCTTAAGACTAGAAATTTCTTCTTTGGCAGTGATTTAGTAAATATATCAGCAATTTGCTCATTAGTCAAAATATAGTGGAGTCTCACTGCTCCTCTCTGTACCATGTCTCGAATAAAATGATATATGATTTCAATGTGCTTGGATATGTCATGAAATACAAGATTCTCAGATAATCGAATCCCACTCATATTGTCAGAGAATATCACTGTAGTGTTCAGGACTTGCTCAAATAACTCTCCAAAGAGTTTTCTTAACCAAATAGCTTTACAACCAGCTAAGCTAGCAGCGATATACTCATCTTCCGCGGAACTGAGAGAAACTGATTTTTGTTTCCTGCTCACCCAAGAGATCATGGAAGATCCCAAACTGAAACAACATTCTGAAGTGCTTTTTCAGTCCTCAATGTTGCTTGTCCAATCAACATCAGTAAAACCATGCAACTTTATTTTTCCAGTAGTATATCGAAGACGAAATTAATTGTTCTTTGTTGACCCTTTGAATGATTGGCACTTGATGATAATGAGAAGATCCCATGCAAATATCTAAGCACATGCTTAGCAACAATCCAATGATTATGAAGAGGCTTAGTCATAAATTGACTCAAGGAGTTTACAACATAACAAATATCAATGCGAGTGTTCACTAGGAACATCAATGCTCCAATCAACTGACGATATTCAGTTGGATCAGATAATTCTGGTAATGCTTCATTAACACAAATTTTCTTGAAATTCATCTCCATGGGTGTGCACATGGATTTGAACTCAACCATTCCAAACCTTTCCCTTGGGAGAGAATGATTTCACTAGATCTTTGTCAGACCTCCATTCCCAAAAAGAAACGCATTATCCCAAGGTCTTTCATTTCAAATTCAGAGGCAAGCTTTATTTACACTGGACCATTAGAGGTTCATTACCTGTAAAAAACAAATCATCAACATATAAAACCAAAATCAAGGGCATACTTTGCACAACTTTAAAGTAGAGGTTTGGATCTGTACTACTCCTTGTGAATCCCAACTTTACTAAATAGCTGTGAATGCATGAATACCAAGCCTTGTGGGATTGCTTTAAGCCATAAAATGATTTCTTTAGTTTGCAAACATGAGTCCTTCTGTCATGTACCTCAAAACCTTGAGGTTGTTCTACATATACTTCCTCCCGAAGACAACCATGGGGAAAGGTTGTTTTAACATCCATCTGATGTAGAGTCCACCCTTGACTGACAGCTAAAACGATAATAGAGCGAATGGTGGTATAACAAGCAACAGGAGCAAAGATATCTTCATAATCAATTCCCTCTTTCTGAGAGAATCCTCATGAAACAAATCTCGCATTATGTTTTTCAATACTGCCATCCATGCCATGTTTTATTTTAAACAACCACTTTGAATTCACATCTGATTTTCCCCGAGGTCTGGGAACAACCTCCCATACATCATTTTTCATAACAGATTCATATTCTTTTGTCATGGCATCTTTCCATACTTGATGCTTTACTACTTCTTCAAATGATTGAGGTTCACTCTGTATGATAGAGCTTATAGCAACTACATAATTTTGATATCAGTTGGTCATCTTTCTTTCTCTAAGAGTGCCCCTGGGAGCAGTATGTCTTTCAACATCTTGTAGACTATCACAGAGCCATAGGGGCCTTTTCCTGTAAGAATCACATGGAGGAGGATCTAAAGGATCCATAGGTTCAACAGGTTCATCTAGGTCCTCATGATCAGGTTCATGAGTAGAGGGATACACATCATCACTTGTTTGTCTAGATGTAATAGAGGGAGGAAAAATTTTCACCTTTCCAAGAGCTGCATCTTCATCAAAGGTTACATCTCTGCCTGAAATCTGTTGTTCTTTGACTAGGAGTATAAATTTGAAATCTTTAGAATTTTCACAGTAACCTACAAACATACCTTTCTTACCTGAATCCTCAAAAGCTTGTTCGTCTTTTATTTTGGTACATGGAAGTAAACAAGACAACCATAGATTCTTAAGTGACTTACGTCAGGTTTCTTGCCTATAAATACTTCTTCGGGAGTCTTGTCATATAATGCTCGATAAGGAGTGTTGTTCTGTACATATACTACAGCGCTTGTTGCTTCTCCCCATAAAAACCTTGGCACATTCTGATCATGCAACATAGCAAGAGCAACCTCCATGATAGTTCTATTCTTTCTTTCTGCTACACCATTCTGTCCAGGATTATATGGTACAATAGTTTATTTCTTAATACCGGCTTCTCTGCAAAAGTCAATGAATTCATTTGAGATGAATTCCCCTCCGTTATCTGACTTGAAGACTTCGATTTTATTTCTGGTTTGATTCTCAATTGAGGCTTTGAAATCTTTAAACATACCAAAGGCTTCATCTTTGTGCTTTAGAAAATATATCCATGTTATCCTAGAGAAATAATCCACAAAAGTTATATAATACAAATATCCACCTATTGATGTCACTGGCATAGGTCCACACAAGTCTAAATGGACTAGTTGTAGGATGTCATGTGTTTTGGTATTGCTAGAAGGGAAAGACCCTCTTGTATTCTTTCCACTTTCACAGCCAGGGAAAACACCATCATATTTTGTTTGAATTTCTGGCATTCTAGAAACCATATTCTTTACTTTGGGAAGTGATTTATAATGAGAATGAGTAAATCTGCAGTGGCATGGCTCGATTTGATTGAAATTGCATTGTTGGGCCATAACTCTAATAGGTCTCCCATTGACCTTATAAAGCCCTTCTATTCTCGATCCAAGAGTGAAAGCATTTTTCATATTTGTTTTCTCTAGCCAGGTTAACACTTACTTTTTATGAAAGCCACCTTCATTCCTTTATCTTTTAGAGTAGATATAGATATGATATTCTTTCTTAGATCAGGTACATATAAAACATCTTGAAGATGAATAGTTTCTCCAAGGTCCAAATGAAAAGAAACTGAACCAAACCCTTTCACAGGTTATGTAGTGTTATCTCCAAGAATAATATTTAAACCAGTCTCCCTCTCAACCGAATTAGAGCGGACTCGTTATAATCAGAAAAATGCCTAGAGCCACCACTATCCACTAACAAACTATCTAAAGAATCTGGAGGAGAAGCACTAGATAGAGTTGAAATAAGAAAGTACTCAAATTGAGAAGCAACAACATTATTTTCATACCTTGTGTTTCTATATCTCTTTTGAGGACGAGGTTATTGATCACGATCTCTACAAGCATTGCTTCTTCCTTCGTATCTTCTTCCTTCATATCTTCTTCCTTCATTTCTCCTTCCTTAACTCCTCGTCTTTCGATCAGGAGATCGATTATTGAAGTTGTTGCTACCCTTTTGATTAGAAGAGGATCTTCTTTCTGGGCAATCTCGAGCATAGTGCCCATGCTTGTGACTGTTGAAGCATTCAATATTCCTCATGGTTCATTTGAAGAACTTGGGTTTAGATTTTGACTTAGAAGGTTTTCCCTTCCCTTTCTTCTTGTTTGCTTGTGTAGTGAAGGCAAATGGTTCTCCTTCTTCATGTCTCTGAATTTTGCCCCTTGAGATCATTCTTGATTCCTCCTAGTTACATCTACCAATAAATTCATCAAATGTTGGAAAAACATTGTTATTGCTAATAGTAGTTATAAATACTTCCCAAGCAGTAGGAAAACCATCAAGTGCAGTATGTACCAATTCTATGTCAGACAGGGGCTCACTAGTAGACAAAATTTGGTCTTTGAGTTCAGTAATCCTTATAAAATAACACTGAATAGATTCTTCCGTATTCAACTTGAAATCATTAAGTTATTTCTTCATATCAAGGACATGATTTAGATTTTGAAATTCAAACATGCCTACAATCTTATCATACATTTCCTTTGATGTATTTAGTTTGGAGATACATGTAAGAAGATGATATTTCAATGAGTCAATGACAATTTTACAGGCTTTGATTTCACCTTTCTTGTATTTTGCTTAGCACAAACAAGTGCATTTTTTGGGGGCTGGGGTACACCTCCTTGAACATATTCCAAAACATCTTCCCCATCCAAGTTGGTGTCAAGCCTGAGTTTCCGGGCAACATAGTTTGAAGCCCCTGACAGTTTGCTGATTGTTCCAGGTTGTTGATTGTCCGAGGCAGAGGGAGAAGCGCAACAGATCTACGCAGATCAACAACTGGAGGGACACAGTTGACTGTGCAGCAGTGATTGCTGGTGCTGAGCGTTAGGAAGCGTAGTTGAAACAAAGATTTGGGAATTTTTTGACCTTAGTGAGTTTCTTGCCCAAGAGACTCAGATTCCCTGTGCAATAGCAACAGTTTTTGTGGCTTGCTCCTCAAGGGGTTTGTAAAGCTAGCTGCGCAGAGGGTGAGAGGCAGTAGATCGACAACAATTGAGTGAGATGGCCACCAATGGATTGTGTGACCAAGATCGGTTGGAGGGTGCCTCCAACTATCTGGAAGGCAAGGATCTCCTTCATTCTAGATGAGCATGACCTCAAACATTTTATCAATAATGCTTAGGTTGAACTGGTGGATGCAGCACCATTACGTGCCTTCAAGAAGAATATGGCCAAATCGAAGCGGTTGATCCTCAATGGAGTGAGGGATCACATTGTTTCACACATCTCAGCCAAAGGAACAACTAAGGAGATGTGGGATGCGTTGGCAACGTTGTATGAGGGGTCTTCGGAGCAACGGAAGATGTTTTTGGAGGAGAAAATGTGGACCACCAGGATGTAGAAGGGAGAGCGTATTGATCCATTCCTGTTTAGACTTCAGGAAAACCGAGATCAATTGGTAGCCATAGTAGCAGCTCCTAAGGCCACAGAGATGGTCAGATTGGCCCTCAACTCAGTGTCTGAGGATTAGCAAGTGTTTGTCTAGAGCATCCTGGGAAGAGAGAACTTGTCGGATTGGGAGTCAATGTGGGCGGCTCTTCAACAAGAAGAGATGCAGAGAGACTTACTCAAGTGTCAACTTGAGGGCGGCAACAACAATGGTTTGAAGATCGAGGAGGAGGAAGAGAATGGGGCCCTTGCATCAAAGGGGAAGCAAGAGCAGTGCAGGACGAAGAAGGATCTGTCAAAAATCAAATGTTTCCGGTGTGGCGAGATGGGACATTACGCCACACAGTGTCCTCTCAAGAAGAGGGACAAGGATGAGAGACATGATCCTTAGGCCAGAGCTGCGAAGATAGAGGAGGAGGGGCTTGCTATGATTGCTCATATACCTCTAGGAGGGAGGTGGGCTGATTTGGAGTTGTAGACTCAACGACCTACAAGATGGGTAGGATCCTTGAGGACTCCACCTCTTAGATCATCACCTTGCTACAAGAGCCCAAAATAGTAGTAGCAGGATGGACTAGTGCCAGTTGGTGCAGAGGAGTGTTGAAGTGACATCGTAGTGGTTAGCAGCGCCATAGTCTGAGTAGCGTAGAGCAGTGCTGCAGCAACACAGAGGGATGCAATGCAAAGAAGCAACAATTTAGCAGCTTTAGAGAGGCAGCGGAGAGGCTAGAAACAGTCAGATCTTCATCACCGAGATGCAGTGTACTTGTCCAATTTTGGATGTTTTTTTGTTGCAGAAAGCAACTGTGATGCATGTTGAAAAGTGTAACTAGGTCGGTCTTCATATTGACTATATAATTATGTACTTATGTAAAGAAGAAGACGAAAATAATATAATGTATTTTGTTGTACTTGCTTCATGGGTTTCATGAGCAAGATTTATTATGTAGATAGACTTCTTCTTGATGTCTATTAGGTTTTGTCTTCTAGGTTTAAATAGAATTAAGTGTCACACTCATGAAGGATCTAGTCTAGAAATACATGCTCCAAGACCTTGTGGAAGAATGGAAGATAAGCTGGAAAGACAAGATCACAACAACCCTCAACAAATGCTGGAATAAACTCACTCAAGTCGGCCTAAAACTCAGTAAAGAAGTCGGCTCCATAGTTGACTGTGTGGTCGGCTTAGAGGCTGGAACAATGCCATATATATACCTCTGTTCTCCGGCCATTTGGAAAAAAGAAGAAGAAAAATGCAGATTTATCTACTAGTTCACACAAAACTAAAATGCAGATTTACGAAGAACAAGTATAGGGTTTCAGTGCGTACATTTTCTGAGATGGTTACAAGTGTTAAGGAGTCTAACGTATTGCGTATTTACCTGTGACTAAGATGCGGATATGAGGTGCAAATTCCTCTGTGTGAAAGAGCAGTAAATAAAGTGCAGATTTCTTTGAAGTGGAACAATTTTAAGGTCAAGAAGATAATGCGGATTCCTATGCTGATCACAGTGGTAAATAGTGCGAGTTTGTAAGGAGATAACAGTGAAGAAAGGGATGCGGATTTTTCTGATCTGTCAATAGTGAAGAAGTGCAAACTTCTACAGTTATGAAGTGCGAAATTCAACAAGAATGATATGCGAATTTAAGAAGTAATCAAATGTGGATCAGAGAGGTAAGGAAGAAGGTCTACATTCTGAAAGGTTGATATATAAGAAAAGGATAAGAAGGAGGATCTTAAGATAAACTTAGAGACCGAGTTATCTAAAGTGAATGGAGGTCAGTATATATTGGTGAAGAAGAGAAGAACCGAGTTCAAAGAAGAAGTGACAAGGTCTTGGAAGCATACCTAGGTCAAGGGTCTGAGTCTTGGTCATGGTACTTGTCATTTGAAGATCTATAAGAAGAATTCTTTGCGGGTTTTCCTCTCCAAGAGGGAGAGGTTTTTCCCTGGCTCTAGAAGCCTAATTTTGTGTCTTGTGTATTTTGATAGTTGACTTGATGAAAGGCTAAATAAGATAACGAAGAGAAGACATAAGTAACTCAAGTAAGATCAAAAGAAATTATTAAGAAGAGAATTTGTATTAAACACCAGCCCTCCAAATTCTCAACATGGTTTCAGAGCTAAGGTGCTAACGACAAAGGGCTATTTGACAAGAAGTCACTCAAGGATCAAAATTCAGTTCTCTAAGCATCAAAGCAAAAGTCAAAGATTACATTGGAAAGTCAAATCTGTTTGCAAGGAAATTCTCAAGCCATCTCAAGAAGACTTTCCACCTTATTCAAATAATCTACACATTGAGGAGGTAATCTTTGACATCAAAGATCCTTGATATTGAAGACATCGTTGGAAGACACATCATTAAGCACCACCCAACACTATTGAAGACATCTTCATTCTGAGGTATTCCTTGATCATCAAGGATCCTAGATCACCTACTTTGAAATCAATATAAGAGGGAGTTCCTTCCATCATCCTCAACAAAGAAGCTGATAGAAGAAGAAAAGCATCTACTCAAGTAAGTATCTTTATGACTTCATATGAATCTATCAAAATGTCTTCTTTGCAAAGAAAGCAACAAACTAGTTAGGGTTTCAAACTTTCCTGCATGGAAGACAAGGACAATGAAGTCATGCCAAACACATGAAGAGAGATATAAGAGCCCAAAGGATTCTTACAGAATTTATAAAAGGCTCTCTCATCTCCGATGTATCAAATCTAGAATCATCAAAAGGAATATATGAGAAATTGGTGGAGCTATTCTCTGTGAGTACTGTAGGAGAAGCAATCTCTCTGATCAACTGCAGCAACTGGGAGAAGTAATGCCTGACACTGAGAAGACTACAGTGGTGCTAAATGCTCTGCTAGAAGAATGGAGAAACTTTACTTCAGGTTTATACGAGAAGAAAGAAGCCACACCATCCCACGATTTATGGTCTCTATATAAATAGAGGAAACAAGATTGAAAGCCAAAGCTGATACAGGATCAAGTGAAGGGAATCTAGCCTTTGCAGCAGTATTCAGGAAGAAAGGAAGATTCGGTAAATTTGGTTCTCAGAATAAAAGAAGAAATATGGACAAAGTACGATACTTTGGATGTAATGAACTTGGGCACAATAAAAAAGATTGTCCTAAATCTGAAAAGGACGAGAAATAGGGAAGAAGCCCATGTCTCAGAAATGAGGGAAGAGTCTGATGCAAAGAAATCTAAGAAAGAAGAAGCGAGGGATCTTCACTATGATAGAGATCATCTTCTCCTTTAAGTGATTTCTGTTGGTTGTATGATAGGAAGCAGTGTAGCATCTTGATCAAAGCATGGTAGGAGTTCTTGGTAAAACAACTCCTGGAAAACCTCTCTGATAACAATATTGATGCAAGGTAGTCATCAAGATCAAGGGTCATCATGAAAGGCAGAATTTTGGGATGTGATGACATATTGATGGAGCAGGCCAAGGGAATGAAGTTCTTCATTCTAGTAAAACTGCTAAAGGATGACTTAAATGAAAAAGGTATGAGGTATGTATATATTTATATGCTGATACTGGATGCTGTGAAGTCATGTCATATGGTTGTAGGTAATTGACTTCTATATTTAGAAGTATGATCTATGAAGGAGGATCTCTTGGTGCACTAACAGATGAAATCAACATAATATATGTCCTCATGGAATATGAGGTGGTTGTATATGATCAAGAAACTGGAAAATTTGTAAGTTCTTGGGAATGAAGAATGTGCAGAAAGGAAGAGATCATGAAATGCAACCATGTCAAGAGGCAATTATCTTTCGGAAGCCAAGAAGATGTGACTAGGAGATCTCTTGGGACTCTAGGAGGATATGTAGACTCTGACAAAAGTCTGGTAAATAAGAAGACCCCTGACAAAACATATCATTAGGAGATGTGTCAATCTGAATAAAGGATGTCGATGCCTACAGGAAGATGTCACGGTGAAAGATCATCACTGAGGTAACTTTTGTTTTAAAGTTCATACATATATGTTTATCTGGATGAATTTGTGTAGGGTTGCTAATCATGAGAAAGAATGTAAGATCCTTGGGGATGATTTGAAAGGAAGCAACATGGCATAAAAGTTGGACCAGATAAGAATAAAAGATGAATCACTTTTTGGTAGATGACATGACTCATATGGACGATTTGTGCCCTATGGAGCTAAAGTTGAAGATTCCTCAGTATCGAAATCCATGACATCGAGAGGAGGAGTTCTTTATGAGCAACTGGGTCTACAGATCCCTGATTGAGAGGGAGACTGGTGATCAGTTTCTTACTTGGAAGAAACTGATTTATTCCTAAGAATGAGCTAGGTACATTCCTTATACAGGAATGAGTACATTCCCTTATGGAATGGGTCCTCCTTGGCTGAGAGGGAGAGATAGACACATCATTCTGGTTTTCACTTGGGAAGACAGAATGGAGGATTGGGTAATCATATGGCATTTGATACTTTGTGAGAATATGTTAGGGGATTCAAGATAAGAGTAGTCGGTGACTGATATTCTTTGAGGGCTAGCTACCCAAGAGAAGAATAGTCCAAGAAGGTCATACTTTGGGAACACCCGGGTGGAGTATGTACCTTGGAGAGACTATAATTCATATGTCTCGCCAGCATTGTAGCCCATTGTCTCAAATCCAAGATGTCTTCTAATGGCCTCGTCCTCTTTTTATAGATCTAATAAACCCATCTAGAAGCTCCTACTTTATTATTATTTTAATCATTGAGCACATTTCCCTTAATTAAAATATTTTTTTAATGTAGGAAAATGGTAAATTTTCCACCATGCCTCGTTAGACCACTAAAAATCACCTCTAACCATCCCATCGTGTAGATATTCTCATTCCGGTTCGAACGAGCTATTACACTAAGGTGTTCTACCAAGTATTCCCCCTGAAATGCCACCTTAAGCATAATTGATTGAGTCAGGTCCATTAATAACTCTGTTTTTTGAAAGTTGTCGGAATGCAACGAAACAAAAGACAAACTGTGCGGATGATCGAATATACGAAGTGAATGCCTTCAAACCCTATAAAAACTACTCAAAACCCCTCCAAAAGCCCCTAGGGCTGGCTGATGACACCAACCTGCACCTATATCCTGTCTACCCCCAAATCTGAGAGTCCATCCTAACCATGCCATAAGGAACACTAGAAAAAGGAACATCAAAAGTTTCTTATTGGAACAATGTCAAAACCTGCTCATTACATCCAATTCACATAGCCATAACAATATTTTAGTGACATGACCTCTCACATAGTTGTTCAAGCATTAGCTATACATCACAATACTGAACAATACATAGACATTATGGTCCACTTAAAACTCATGCACTGATTATATTGTATAGAGGCAGTTAATGTTTAGAGCCTTCAATCAGTTTCAGACATAGGTTGCCTATACATCAAAGATAGAAATGTAGTTGTGCATCAAATAAAGGTGTACATCAAGTCTGTTGATCTAGCTTTTGTTGTCAAAACCTGATTTCAAATGGTTGAAGTTGCTCCTTAAATGTAGGTGAAGCATTTTTAATAACTGATAAATTATAGATTCAATGAGGCCTTCAGGAAACCTTACTACAACTAGTTCAAAAAGGAGAATGACCCAAACAGACCCTTGCTTTTGAACACTCAGAAAGGTGACACAAACCACTGGTAGAAGACTTGGTGCCCATGCAATAATCTTCAATTTATACTTCATATTTTAGTCATCAATTAATTTTATAGATACCACATGTGTAAGAGAGAAATTTTGGCAGACAAGAGACCTTTGAAACACATCATAGAGCCAACAATTTGGTCCTCAATATCGGGATGAAAGACATACCAGATTGTATTGAAATGATTACGCATTAGGTTTGAGATATAAAATACCATATCTTCTTCTCTAAATCAGATACAAGAAGGGCCAAAAATTATGCTCTCTAGAGACATTTTTAACCACAGTTACATGTCACTTCAAGGCTTGCTCTTGCACGAAATTTCTTCAAAATGAATTCAGATCATGCTATCAATTAATCCAAGATAAACCTTCTAGCATATCAATTTCAGCCATAGGAAATTTAAGAATTTGCACCACAAGACAAAACCTCAATGACCAACAAAATTGCTCAATATGATGCCCTAAAAACCAGTGAAAGGGGAACTTGAGATTAGGACCGAAAGGAGGTCTCAAGACTTGAGGATTTTCCCTAGAGAGTATCAGATCTGCCTAAAATCGTATGTGTAGAGATGCCCTACCATAGGGCCGAAAACATCACGGAGTTGCCAGAAGACACACGAAAAACCAACACTAAAACATGAGAATAATCCCAGTGAAAATGCAGACCAACTATTAACGTTGTAGGTGCTCAGAAGTATCTCAATAACTCGGTCTATTCTTCAGATCAACATCTCAAAATGAAGCTTCAAAAGATCAAGCAAGCCCTCTTTATATATTGGATGAGGGGGTCTAAAGGAGGGGGCCGACATGGCCGAAAAGATCAATTTTTAGATTCAACCGACCTACAAAAACCTTAATTTTGAATTTTCAAATTCAACTTTTGGAGCCAAATTTAATTCTTTCGAGGGGGAATTTTAATTTAAATTTTAGATTATTGTCTTTGATATAATCCTAATTTGACTTTGACTAGACCTCTTTAATTTAAATTTCTCAAATAAATAAATTTCTTTATTGCACCTCCTTTGGGGATTTTGACCACTAAGATGGGGTCACCAACTTTGAGTGTGCATATCTTGTTAACCGTGAGAAGTCTCATGACATGCCATATACTGTTGGAATCAACTCGACGAGGAGCATCCAATCATGGTGATCTTAGGAACAAACTGACTAACATTCATCCTCAAAGTCGTCAACAAGTGCGGGGCTTCTAGGGCTTCCGGGGCTTCTTGACATTTGAAGCGTTACCAATGCAATCTAGACAAATATTAAGAGTGTTCAAGGATTGACGTTGGCATCAAGGACAATGCCATTCAACAATCCTCAAGTTGAGGGAGAAGAACCTAGGTTTTCCCTCTTGGATCAATACCTAGGGAAAGAGATTTTATGGACAAACTTGAGTGGATGCTCACCAAACTTGGAGCATAGATAGCCTAGACCCTAAGCTTGATGTTTAGGCTTTCGAATTCCAGAAAAATATCCTCCCTAAAATTTTGCTGCAAGCCCTAGATTTTGGCCCAACACTTAAAAGGATTGAATTTTAAGAGGAAAAAATATGGATGAAAAGTAGAGATGGCCACCAAGGACTTGGATTAGTGCCTCACCCTTTGGGCATATGGAGTCTTAAGATGTTTAAGATGAGATAAAATGTCCCTAAGGAGGCTCAAAATTGATGCCCCAGGTACCAGTTTTGAACATTTACCTACTAAAAGAGATAATGGAGTTTCATGGAGAATTCAAAAATATTCATCCACTAGGAACATTCATTAAATGGCATACAGTGGATAGCATATGTAATACTCTACTAGAAAGCTTTTCAAAATTAATTTTCCACAATTAGGGCACAATTTTAATATTTTCTAGAGCAACATTTCCATACATTAAAGAAATTCAAGAGAAAAATTCCATCAACATGAGGTACTTACAAAATGACATGCAATATATCCATCCAAAAATCCAAGAAATAGCTCCAAAGAAGAAATGTGAGTGATCTCCATACATCGAATGCATCCAAAAGAGCATCCAATAGCCAAAAAAATAAGTGTGAGTTCTTTACAAGGGAAAGAATCCAAGTGTGATGATGATCCAATAAAAATGAAGTTATGTTCTATTTATATGATTCCTACTAGGTCGAATTATTAACCTAAGCCCCCTAACATTATAAAAATGGGAAAGATACATCCCTTGGTCACAAGCCGAACAAGTAGCTTTATAAAATTATAAATTAGCCATCGAAATGCAAGTCGAAATGAAGAAGTCATGTTGGCGTAGGGTTTTTGAAGGGCCACGTTGAGTCCTCTTGGTGCCAAAATTTGTGAGAGGGCTCCATAAATCTCGAACAAGGGGATGACCCCTCAATCTCCATGTAAATCATCATGTGGGGCCTCAATTTGTGGTTGCAGCACAAAACTAGTCTCATGTGTCTCCTGATGATAGAATAGCCTGTAATGCTCCAATATTGGGGGCTTTGACGATGGTGGCTGTCAGGGACTATTGGATGCCAGTTGAAGAGATAACAAGGAGAAAATTTCACCTATGGGGTCACCCACTTTTGGTGGGTAACAAGGGCCTTATTATATTTTGACCCTTTAGACTCTTATATATATACCGAGGAGGTCATGTCATTTGAATCATCCAAGAATTGTTCATTTATGTGACGTAAAGGGAGGTTTCCCCTTCAAAGTGGCTTATTATCAAGGCATTGATATGTTTCTTCTTATGTTTTTGTGTTATTTTGTTTAGGGCACTGTTGCCCACCACTAGTGGGTGACCCCTATAGGAGAATTTTTCTCTTGGATTTGTCTTTAGCTGGGAGCCAATAGTCCCTTGCAGCTACCAAATAGCTCGATGTGGCACCATTCTCCGCCACTTGAGCAATCCATTATGTGCCCTTGCCCATCTGTTATGGTTTTATGTTTGAAGGTGGGCCTTCCAACCTCGAAGGTATGGCTTTTCATTATGTAATTCGTTGTTTATACTTGCTTTTCATGGACACATTTGGACATGGATTAGTGGGGGGATTCGACGGAAAGAATGGGCTTGGATTGTACTCTTGTTCCCTTGTCCCAACTTGTTGGTTAATCTTGTATCCTAGCCTCGTGGGATCTCCTCTATTGGCTACTAGCTTTAGGAGTGGCACTACATGGGAGACCCTGAATTTGGTTTCGTGGTCTCGCTTCCCCACTCCATATATCTCACTCCCCTCCGCTCATTGTAATCCCTTTTCACACTTTTCCTATCCGAGTCCACATTTGTCCATTAGGTCCATAAGGAGTTAGCCTCCCCCTCCCCTTGTCCACAATTTCGGTCGGGCTTGAAACAATACCTGGAGGCTGATGCAGCTAAAATGAAAGTTAAAATCATAATCTGGCCACTTACAACAGGAAATGTATCACAAAATGCAAAAGATGGTTGGGACATAAGAATTTAGCATGTGGGCAAAAGCCAAACATGAGCTCTACCCTTTATCAGTATGGAAATCAACCTAGTTCCTAGGGCCCCTATGTGTGCCCCTTGCATCATTAAGGAGCCCATGATTGTCCCAATCCCTAGTGGGTGATGAACTACTCAACTTTAAGTGGGTAATCACTGCTATATTGTACACATCATGCTCTCATCCCCTGGAGCCCTGCGGAGTTAAAAGAAAGAAAAATC
Organism: Pinus albicaulis; assembly: GCA_034641835.2. NCBI lineage: Eukaryota > Viridiplantae > Streptophyta > Pinopsida > Pinales > Pinaceae > Pinus > Pinus albicaulis. Next base: position 950,833,500 of record CM076573.1, read on the forward strand.
AATAAAAGGCAAAAGGAATATGAAAAAGGGTGGAAAAACAAACGCTGGGGTAACTCATGTACCATGGTTGCTCCCTCCTACATCCATATACCCAATGTGTGGGCTTCTCTTGTTATAGCTACCATTGTAGCATGACATGTGGTCTGGAGCCTTCCTTGTTGCCGCACTCTGTTCCACCATCATTTAACATGACATCTGCCATTTGACAGATGTACCATGGAATTTTTACTCCCCTAGAGGTTGAAACCACCTAATAGGGTCCTTTATTAACCTCTCTTGTTGAGCAAGGAAACACCTGTACCCCTCTAAAGCCCATTTGGAAGGGCATGCCACTATGAGGTGTCCACTTTTTCCCCTTGTTAGAAACCTTGTTTACTCAATTTTACTAATGGATTGTTGTACTGGAAGGTGAGGAGATGCATTGGATCTTATGCAAGATTGAAGGTGAGTCTCCATTTGCACTTGGTCTCCATATACGGGGTCTAAGCTCTCCGGAGGGCTATAATGACACTTGTAGGGTGAGTGTTGAGATTCATGGGCCTCCACTATAACAGAGCATTGATTGTCACACCATGGGCTTCTTTAGCACCACATATTTCTTCCTCGTTCCCCAGTTATACATGTATGATGATGCACTTGGACCACGTTGTAGAGCCGGCCACATACTTGCAACTAACACTTGGCAGCTGATCTAGGGCCTAGATGGGGTGTTGTCTCATCTGGAGAGACATGGGAGGGCATTTATTATCATTCTAGCCCTTATTGATGGAGAATTGACATGTTTGATCCAGTTGGAGACCCATGATACCCAATGGGCCACCTCCTAGGTCATCATTTAGAGAGCCCTCCTCTTCTTCATGGCACATGGAGGACTTATCTTGGCTTTCCAACGGCCCTTTCCACCATTATTTTATCATTTTGATGTCATTAGGAAGGCCTATTTTATACTTTTGAACTATTTGGTGGGCTTGTCACCAATAAGGTTGTTGTATTGGACATCTAATTAGTCTAATTAGACGAAATCGAACTTGTGGAGGCTTATATAAATTGAAGGAGAGCCTCATTTGTAACTTGTCATCATTTGGATCAGGATTTCTCTTGTAAAAAAGAATTTGGACCTGCAATTGATGGACGAAATTGGTAGTTATTGATGCATTTTGATGTTTGGGATTTTCGCTATCTTACCTTGGAGCTTATATTTGCAAATATGATGGATGGATATACTCACATGATATTCTAAGTGTTTTTTTGATGCTATATCTTTACATTGTTGCATGTTCGACATATGGAATATCTTGTCATAATCTTACATGTGCCCTAATTAAATGCGAACTCATGATTTCACTGGGATTTTGAAGAACTGCATGCATTACACATTAGATAATGTGAATGAATGTTGCTAGAGGCTCGTTTTGCTTGTTGCATCCTCAAATATCCATCAACCTTTGCCAAATGAAGTATAAATACCTCCTATAACTGAGTTGGTGCCTCTTAGGGTTAGTGAAAGCTGCATAGGTCTCGTTGATAGAGAAGAATCCATTCATCAAAGCAAATCTTGACTCCATTTCTCCCAATTGACAAGGAACTGGTCCTAATCCTAGTTGATCAACATAAAACCTCTTCCTCTCTCTTTTTCTGTTTTTTCTGCCCTAATGCTAGAAGGTCAACTAGGGCCTAGTGCAAATTGCTTTAGGAGGGGTCTTTTTGAGTGAAAATTGGTAGGCTACTGTGTTATAGTATCCTCTACGGACCCTCCAAATTCGAGGCAATTCCTATGGCTAGTTTGAGAGAAATCTCAAGACCTAGCTTCATCATCGATTGTAGCTTTAAATTTCTTTGGTTAGTGGCATTTTGAAGGTCATTTGCTTTTGAAAACTCAAAGGAAGTTAATCATTAGTTGTATTTTTGGCTTTTGGCTTGGGCCTGTGGGATTTTGGCTTTTGGCTTGGGGGTTGTGGGCTTGTGGCTTGCCACAGGCCCAAGCCAAAAGCCAAAAATACACCCGAGCAAAAGTACCCCCTTTAGAGATGGAAGCATCCTGGGTCAATGGAGGGTCAATGGAGGCTTGGGCCTGTGGCACCTTGTCATAACCCCTAAAGGCGAAGACATGGGGGGGTGTACTTTTTTGCCTTCCTCATCCTTGCTGACCTAGTAATCACATTAAAGATCAATCTCTCAAAATCCTAGGCCTTGCTTGGATCATTGCTTAGATCTCTTTCTTGTGGTCCCATACATTTATATGGTAGTTATCTTATAAAGGGAGGTCTTGCCTCCTTAAGAAGCCTTAGATCTAGAAGTATCATTGCAATTGAATAACCTTTTCTCTTAGGTCTAAGTTTCGCCATAAGCCTTTCTTGGAGAGCCATTAAGCTCTTTCCATAGCATTGAGCCCTTATTTGAGTCTCTCTTTTGAATGGGATTTGGGAATCACATCATATCTTGCCATTGATCCTATCATTCAAGTGATTTCCCCTATACTGGGACTCCTCCCATCAGTGGAAGTCCGTAAAGAGCAAGGGAGATTGACTGAGGTGACAATGGGTCTTTGTCGCATTGTTGTCATTAGGTCTAGTAGTTGTTCCTTAGGTACCCCTCTTAGGACCCTTGCTAGATTGTGTGGCACATTTTTGGCGTCATGGCCAAGGAGGTTGCAAATCTACCTTCCTTGTGAAACATTGAGTAATTGATTCATTGACAACATTACAAGTATTTATGTGGTGACTCCATTCATTGTCAAAACCCCTACTTTACTTGAAGAAGACATCATTCCTCCTATAACTAGGGCTTCTGCAAAAATGTTGAGATATTGTATAGTTGGTGTAGCATCGGGTGTGCTCTAGCCCTGAAATTTTGTGGATTGGCTAGAACACACTTGAACTCCAAAACCCATAAATTGTTTTGAGAAATTTCAGTTGGTGTTCAAGTTATTCAAATAATTAATTATTTTAATGTATTTCCTAAGTCTAAACTTAGGAAAATTAAATAATTAAAGTGAATTAATTAACACATGTGCCGAAATGTTCTAAAAGGCACGGATCAAGCAGTCTTTTAATCTCAGTCGTTGATGAATGTTTTAATCTCGATCGTTGAAGGGTTCAACGAAAAAGTATAAGAGAAAGGCTTGAGGGTCAGTTGGAGACACACACAGAGGTAGAGCTGAGAAATAGATTTGGAATTCTAAGGTAGGGTTTGCTAAGAATTTCTGGAGGAATTTTCTGCAGCTAGGGGTAGTATTAGCTCAGGGGATGATCTGATCCCAGAGCTAAGAGTTAGTAAGAAGCAGAGGAGCAGCAACAAGGACAACGCAAAGAAGCGGAGCAGCAACTGCTACGCAGAACATCGCAGAGGCTCCAGAGAGCTTCATAAATTACGCAGAGGGTCTCTAGGGCCAACGTAAGGCCTACGTCACCCTCTCAGGGGTTATGCAGACCCTTTCTGGGCAGTGCAGTGGCATTCAGAGGCTAGTAGGGCTGGTGCTGGGGCTTCAAGGGCAGCGCTAGGGTTTCTAGGGCCAGATCTGGTCTGAGTCCTGTAAATCCCATTTGAGGGTTTGGATCAGTCAGGTATTTGGTCCTAGATCTACAGGTTAGCTGCAGATTTGATTTCTTTTGTTCTCTGTCAGGATTTCCAGATCTGGAACCCAGATTTACTGTACTCAGAATCTACTTAATAAAATAAACCCTCATATCTGCTGCACCGGTTTTCCCGCTTTGGGTTTTTACCGGGACTTATGTCCAAAAATCCATGTGTCACTTTGTTGGATGAGCTATTATTTAGTAAATGATTTGCATGTGTAGACTGTAGTTGTGTTTATTTTGATATTTTATGAATCTAAATTCCGGAAATAACTTGTAATAATATAAATCAAGTAGGAGAAATAAACTATGATACCGCAGTAGATTTTTCACATGGTATCAGAGTGATAGCACATCAAGCTGAATCTCCAACAATTAACTGAAGAAATATTTTTCTGCAAGGTGGCAGAAGAAGCAGCAGATCTGGAAAGGGCATCTTGACAACAGGAGAACGCAGATTCGGAAGAGGATAGTGCTGAATCTGCAGAAGGCCATCAGGCTTATGAAGACCCTTCCCAGGGCAGCGTAAGGACTGCGTCACCCAGTTTGGGGTTACACAGTCCACTTCTAAGCACCGCTGAGGCTACGTTGGGCCAGTCAGTGAGACGCAATCCAGTTATTTCTCCAGTTGCACAAAAGTTTTGCCAAGATCCGGAAGCAGTGCTTTAGATCTTCAATAATGCTGGTGGGGTGGAGATTCTGCAGGTGCAGAATTGTGCCTAGCTAAGTCAACAAAGGCGGGAGGAAGACAGTTACTCAGCAGATCTAAGCCAAATAGATTTGAGATTCGATCAGGAGGATCAGAGAGTGTTGTCTGTTTGTGTTTGGGTGAAAGATTTCCAGGAGGGAAATCAGTCTTTAGCAGAAGCAGTTCTAGAGGGTTTCTAGTCACTAAGAAACCCAGATCCAGAGGGAGAAGAAGTATTTTTTCTGAAAGATCTGAGCAAGATGGCTCGATATGGACTGAAGGATCAAGATAGATTGGACAACATGTCCAACTATGTTATCTGGAGGGCCAGAATCCTTTCAGTTCTGGACGAGTATGGTCTCAAAGATCATGCACAGAAGGTTCTTGCTGTACCAGCCGATGCAGATCCTCTGAAGAAGTATGAAGAAATTCAAGCACGGACTAAGCATTTGATCGTAGACGGAGTCGAGGACCACATTATTCCTCATATTGCTGGAAAGACTACAACAAATGACATGTGGGTAGCCTGGGACATGATGTACCAAGGACGCTCCGTCCAACGGAGGATGCTTCTGGAGAATCAGATGCAGTTGTTTCAAATGATGATGGGTGAAGAGATAAATCCATTCCTCTTCAGACTTCAAGCTATTCGAGATCAGCTGGTTGGCATTGGTGCTACTCCAGATGAGGGGATATCACTGAGAATTGCCCTGAATGCAGTCTTAGAAGATTGGGAAATTCTTGTCCAGAGCTTTCTGGGAAGGGCATCGTTACCATCTTGGGTTGACATGTAGGCTATCCTCCGCCAAAAGGAGATCAGGAGGATCACCAAGAGGCAGAATATCAATGGTGGAAGCAGAAAAGCCAAAGTAAAGGAGGAGGAGGATGATGCAACCCTTGCATCAAGGGAAAAGAAGCAACAAGGAAAGAAGAAGAAGGACCTTTCCAAGGTCTAGTGCTTTAACTGTGGCGATCTTTGACACTTCGCCAACACTTGTCCTAAGAATAAGGACAAAGGATCTTTTGATTCCAAGGCTGTAGCAACAAAGGATGATGACTCTGATGATGATGCAGCCATTAGTACTCATGTACCTCGAGAGAAGAGGTGGGGTGATATGGATCTCTAGAGCAGCTATAGACAGAGTGGCGGGATCCTTGAGTCAGCGCTACTCTTGGATCACATACGAGCTACGAGAGCCTTAAGATGGTAGCGGAATGAGTCGGGACATGGTTGAAGAAGGTCACAATGAAGCATAGGGGAGTGCTGAAGAGCTGAAGAGGGAGAAACATAATGCAAAGGCAGCAACAGCGTGGAGACAACAACGCAGAGGCTAATGGGACTTCAACAGCGCAGAGAAGTTGGGCTCACGTAGTGTAGAGTTGCAACATAACAGTGGCTTCAAGAGGACAGTGTAAATCAACAGCCAGGGAGCTTCGGTGATAGATGCAACTTGACTTATCTGTCAAACAATTGGGCAGAAGTCCTTCAGTTGCTTACTTCTCAGCAACTGAGTTGCAGTGCAACAGTTAGCAGTGGCAGTTCCATAGGCAGCATGATGCAACAATTTGAGAGGGAGCTGCAGTACAGATGTGGCAGTTGCATGGACAGCAGTACAGAGAGCAGCAGTGTAGTGGATGGAGGGCAGCAGGCCAAGCATCAGCAACACATAATCCATCTTCAAAATCTTGTAGTGCATGGTGTGAATGCATTACTAGAGCACACTTGCTAGAGCACACTTCGTGGTAAGAGGGAGTGTTGAGATTTTGTATAGTTGGTGTAGCATTGGGTGTGCTCTAGCCCTGAAATTTTGTGGAGGGGCTAGAACACACTTGAACTCCAAAAGCCAGAAATTGTTTTGAGAAATTTCAGTTGATGTTCAAGTTATTCAAATAATTAATTATTTTAATGTATTTCCTAAGTCTAAACTTAGGAAAATTAAATAATTAAAGTGAATTAATCAACACATGCGCTGAAATGTTCTAAAAGGCATGGATCAGGCAGTGTTTTAATCTCAACCATTGATGAATGTTTTAATCTCAGCTATTGAAGGGTTCAACGAAAAAGTATAAGAGAAAGGCTTGAGGGTCAGTTGGAGACACACACAGAGGCAGAGCTGAGAAATAGATCTAGAATTCTAGTGCAAGGTTCGCTAAGAATTTCCGGATGAATTTTTTGCAGCGAGGGGTAGTATTGGCTAAGGGGATGATTTGATCCCAGTGCCAAGAGTCAGTAAGAGGTAGAGAAGCAGCAACAAGGACAACGCAGAGAAGCAGAGCAGCAGCTACGCAGCCGCTACGCAGGACAATGCAGAGGCTCCAGAGAGCTTTGGAAATTACGCAGAGGGTCTCCAGGGCCAGCGTAAGGCCGACGTCGCCCTCTCAGGGGTTATGCAGTCCCTCTTTGGGCAGCGCAGTGGCATTCTGAGGCTAGCAGGACTGACACTGGGGCTTCAAGGGCAACACTGGGTTTTCTTGGGCCAGATCCGGTCTGAGTCTAGTAAATCCTGTTTGAGGGTGTCGATCAGTCAGATATTTGGTCCTAGATCTACAGGTTAGCTGCAGATTTGATTTCTTTTATTCTCTGTCGGGATTTCCAGATTTGGAACCCAGATTTACTGTACTCAGAATCTACTTAATAAAATAAACCCTCATATCTGCTGCACCGGTTTTCCCGCTTTGGGTTTTTCCGGGGACTTATGTCCAAAAATCCATGTGTCACTTTGTTGGATGAGCGTATTATTCAGTAAATGATCTGCATGTGTAGACTGTAGTTGTGTTTATTTCGATATTTTTGAATCTAAATTCTGGAAATAACTTGTAATAATCTAAATCTAGTAGGAGAAATAAACCATGATACTACAGTAGATTTTTCACAAAAAATAGGGGAGAGAACTCCATCACCTGTTAGAACTAGCCTTCTCCTTGAATTTGAAAAGGTTGGCAACACCACTAACAATATGGAGGCCAATACCCACACCAATAAAAATCAAATCCAACCCAATACCCCAAGAAGAAAAAAGGTCCTTTCTAGTGTCTTTCGGCCTTAGAAGTTGAATGATAACTCAAGTCTCTACTTGAGAAGTATCATGAATGGTTGCCCAAGTTCAAAGGTGCTACCCATCAAAATGCCAATGTTCATTTTCTTCTTTGCTGTCCTCAGAGGGATTGAGGATGATAACATGATACTAATGTTATTTGCTTTATCCTTTGAGGGGCTTGTTAGCGAATGGTATCCTAGTCTCCTTCCAGGTAGCATTGATGATTATGAGAAGTTTGAGGAAGCCTTTAAGAAGAGATGGTCATCTAATGTCGAAGGGGCTTTTAACCTTGAAGAGTTTTACCACATAAAGAAAGGCAATGAAGATATTAGAGAGTTTATCTGAAAGTTTGATAAGATTGTTAGGGATATTCTTGATCACCTTAGACCTCCCAATGTGCTAATACTTGACAAATTGACTAGTTGTTGGAGGACACTTGACATATAAACTAAAGGATAAGAAGCCTAAATATCTTGCCGAGGCCAAAGAAATTGTCATGGAGGTCGAACAAAACTTGGATGCTTTTAAAATAGAGATGTTTTAGCATCCTAGAGCTAAGGTAGAAACTAAGAAGAGCAATTCCAAGGACCAGGTTAAGGAAGCCCTAATCACGGTCCTTAAAAATCTTGACAAATTATCCAAGGACATGAACTCTAGGGATAGGCTATATATGAACAAGTTCACTTCTCTTGAAAAGGCTCAAAAATCAAGTTATATTACCAAGAATAAATCTTTTTTCAAGAAAGTTAATGATGAAGGCATGCAAGGAACAAGAAGAATCATCTTCTGAAGATGAGCAAAGTGATAACGAAGAAAGTGAAGATGAGGAGGGTGGTGAGCAAATGAATATAGTTGAAACCCAAACCTTCAACATCATGTTAGGTGACACATACATTCATCCTCCGATTAGTAAAGTAACACTTAAGGATGAAAATGATGAGCCTATCCTCAATACTTGTGATGGTGGGAGATTTAAAGGGGTCCAATATTCAAGGAGTAATGATAAGAACCCTTCCACAAGCATCGAAGGATTGAAAAAGAAGGAACCTCCTCTTAAGCAATCTCTTCCTAAGCAACCTCCTCCAAAGGAACCCCCGAAGAAAGATCCTCCTAAGAGTGATAACATAAAAAAGGATCCTCTTAAGGGGTAATCCAAGCCCAAAGCCAAAGATAAGGAAGTTGAACTTGACATTGATGCGGGGGCTGCTATAGTAAAGATGACCATGCAGGTTCCTGTGAAAATTTCAACTCTGAAATTCTACTGCAGTTACTGATGTCCCTCTAAACTGTCCCTTTGTGCTTCCTGTCTGCTCTTCTGCTTCCTTCTTCCTCGAGTTTTGATTGCTGCTGAAGCCCTCCGCTTACTCCACCCTGCAACTCTCCCTCTGAAATAAAATTCTATGCTCTGAGAATCGACTTCCCTTGGGTTACTGAGTGCTTGCCCGACTTATCTTGCAAATGACCCTCAAGCCTCCTTTTATAATCTTCTCATTGAAAAATCAACGATCCAGATTAGAAGTCTAATTAATGGCTAAGATTAAATCTTGACTTGATCTTCGTCCTCTAGAAGATTCATACTCTGCTTTATTTATATCCATTAATTATTTAATTTCCCTAAGTTTAGACTTAGGGTCCCCCATTAAAATAATTAACTATTTTAATAAAACATGAATCGAGTGGAATTTCCACAAATGGTTTCTGGGTTCTCTGAAATGTTGGTGTCCATGCCTCCTCACCAAGTTCGAGACTTAGATCACTTTCTGATGCTAAAAAAATCAACAATCCCTCTTAGCGAGGAAAGTGTTTTAGCAATTTTCTTGTTGTATACTTCTCTGACCCTGAAGCATCCTCTATGCTGCTAATGCTCGACTATTGCCCCTCATTTGCTGCACTGTTGCCCATGACACTGTCACTGTGACTGCCTCATCTGTACTACAACTCCCTCTCAAATTCTATACTTGTCCATTTCTACTACTGAAACAGATTCCTGATCATCCCCATCTCTCTGAAGTAAACAAAATTTGTTCTTCCCAGAGCCTTAGTAAGGATGTCTGCCACCTGTTCTCCTGTCGCTGTGTACTACAACTGTACAACTCCCCTTTGAAAACAATTTCTGATAAAATGACACCTGATTTCAATGTGCTTCAACCAATCACGAAACACAGGATTCTCAGAGAGCTTAATGTAACTCTGATTATCACATAGAATACTGGTTGCCTCCATATTTTCCTTGAGTAGATTCACAAGCAGCTTCCTAAGCCATATGGCTTCACACAAAGTTGTGCTTGCTGCCATATATTCCCCTTCAGTTGAACTCAGAGCTACGAACTTTTGTTTCCTACTGCACCAAGAATTCATTCATGATCCAATGTTGAAACAGTGCCCACGGGTACTTTTCCGATCTACTGAACTTCCAACCCAATCTGCATCAGTGAACCCACTCAGTCTAATGTCATTGCCTCGAGTGTATCTTAATCCATGCTCGACTGTTCCTCATATGTATCTGAGAACATGCTTGGCTGTTGTCCAATGTGCCCTCCTTGGTTCCACCATGAACTGACTTAGGGTATTGACAACGTAATAGATGTCTGGCCTTGTGTTGACTAGATACATGAGGGACCCTATGAGTTGTCTGTACAAGGTAAGATCAACGTCATCATCTTCGGATACATCAATCCTCTTCTTATTGGTGATCAATGGAGTAGCCATGGGTCTACAATCCTGCATCCTGAACCTCTTCAGAATTTCTGTAGCATATCTTCCTTGTAAAGGAAGATTTCACCCTTCTGCTGCCAAACTTCTAACCCCAGAAAATAATGCATCAGTCCCAGATCCTTCATGTCGAATTCTGCAGCTAGGTTCTCCTTGCAATCCTTGATGAGCCTGTCAAGAATAGGTCATCCACATACAACACTAGTATTAGAGGCTCATTCCCTACTATCAGATAGTAGAGATTAGGATCTGCGTCACTCTTGACGAATCCCATCTTCTGCAAGTAACAATCAATCCGACCGTACCAAGCTCTAGGCGCTTATTTAAGTCCATACAAGGCTTTGTTGAAATTTGGTTACCGAAGGACAGGTGGTTCCCTAAGGCTTTGATCTTTGGCCTAGAAAAAAGTGTCCAAAAGAATTTAATTTTTCTCCTAAAGTGACTTTATAAAGTTATAAAGTCAAATTTAATTCAAAAGTGACTTTAAGTGATAAAGTTACTAAAGTCTAATTTTAAAGTGACTTTAATAAAGTCAATGTGAAATTAGAAAGGAAAAGTGACTTTGGAAATAAATGACTAAGTGGGTCTTTATTAAAGTGGGGTGAATTAAAAAATAGAAAGTGAGATTTAAATGAACATTTAATTTTAGTCGTAGATCTAAAGCTTTTTCAGCGATTGGATTTAGGGATTCCCCAAAAATCACTTAGGGTTAGGTTAGAGGAGGAAAATGAGGGAAAAGGTCATTCATTCTTTCATGAGCAGATTGAGAGAGGAGGAGAGAAAGCTAAGGAGTTTTTCTGAGCAGTGAGAAGAAAGAGGACAACAGTGAGGAGATTCAGCAAAAGGTACAACATTTATTGGCACAAATACCGAGGCAGAAAATCCGTACAACAAGAGAGAGAGGCACTGTTTCAAAGAGAGGAGGCATAGAAATCAAGGAAGAGGGCAGCAACATTAAGCACGCAGTTCGAGGCACAAAATTGGGCACGATTTTCGAGGAAAGGTACTGCTGTTATTTTTGGCACAAATACCGAGAAAAGGATAGCAACTATAGTGCAATTTTTTGGCACAAATTTCGAGGAGGGCTATTGTACGAATCCATACAATCCATACAACAACATATAGGCTATTCCAGCACGCTTCCCGAGGTGGCCGTACAACATTTATTGCTGTCATAAATGCTGTAATATTTTTTGTTTTTCAAGTTGCTGATTTGGCACAATTTCCGAGGTGGTGTGCAAGCACGGAAATCGAGATAAGTCTGAGTATTTGGTTGCTGGAATTGTTACTGTGTTTTTTAGTTTCACTGTAAAAGCAATATTCAGAAAATAAAGAGAAGCTTTTGAACTGGTTTTCCCGAAGAGTTGTAGGGGGTTTTTCCAGGGTCGCATTGACCAAAAATCAGCTTGTCTATTTTTCTGTGTGGCTAATTTATTTTGCTGAAGTTTTATTTCTGCATTTCCAGCATTTGTGTTTTCAGAAAATATTTATTTTTTCAGCTTGTTAAATGTAAGGCTATGGGAATGAGCATTTAACTATATGGAGAAATAAGGTAAAATTGAAAACTGGGTTGGGAAACAGAAATTTCTACATGGTATCAGAGGTATTTTGCTGAAAAGGGCAGTTTGGGACAGCAAGAAGGAAAAATTACAGCAAGCTGATTTTTTCACATAGAAATTACAGCAAGCTGATTTTTTCACACAAAAATCATTACCTTTACTACAAAAGTGTTATTTTCAGCTTATTTAGGATAGCAAGCATGTCTTTGGGCTTGAGGGTGGAGGATAGGTTGGATGGGCATAACAACTTCAGTGTTTGGAAAGAGAGAATGCAGAGTATCTTTGAGGAGGCAGAAGTCTGGGATATCATGGTGCATATCGTACAACACCCTGTTAATGTGCCTACTGATGCTGTTCAGTTGGTAGCTTATAATAAAAAGAATAACAAGGGTAAGAGACTGATTTTAGACGGAATCAAAGACCATTGCATTCCTCATGGGAGAGGAAAGAGAAATGCTCATGAGATGTGGACAACATTGACCAATCTCTACCAGAGTACCAATGAGAACAGGAAAGTGGTTCTAAGGGAGAAGCTGAAGACCATTAAGATGGGTAAGACTGATAGTGCAGTTGGATATCTCACAAAGATTACTAATGTGAGAGATGAGTTGGCACCAGTTGGAGAGGTCATTCCACCCACTGAGTTGGTGCGGATTGTAGTGAATGGCCTCCCCAGTTCATGGTTGAACTTTGCTGATGGGGTTTGTGCACGTGAAACCCTTCCCACTTGGGAGAGGTTCTGGGATGATTGCATATAGACAGAAATCAAGAAGAGCCAGCTTGGGGCAGCCAAACCAGTTGAGCAGGATGCGGATGTAGCACTGTTGGCAGGAGGCAAGAAAGGCAAGGGAAAGAAGCAAGCTTCCACAAGCAGTGGTGGGGGCAAAGGTAAAGGTAAATAGGGGAACACGCAGAAGGACTATTCCAAGGTGAAGTGTTGGAATTGTCAGAAGATGGGACACTATGTAGTTGTGTGTCCGAAGAAGAAGAAGAAGGGGAAGAACCAGAGCATGGCAGCATCAACAGAGATAGAGGACTTTACGGATCGCTTTGACCGGGATTTTGGGTTCATTGCTTGTGAGTCCACTAGTGCAGGATCACCTGCCACGGAGGTTGAGAGGGAGTGTGCATTTCCCTCCACTAGCGGAGCATCTTCAGGTATCTGGTATGTTGACAGTGGGGCTTCACATCATATGACAGTAGTCCGTGAGTACTTCTCAGAGCTTTCAGAAAGTGGCACTGATATAGAGGTAGTACTCAGAGATGATAGCGTTGTTAGAGTAGTCAGTGTGGGGACATTGACATTTAATAGGGAACCCAAACCTCCCTTGAAGGTGTCAGATGTTCTATATGTGCCAGGGATGAGGAAGAACCTCATATCCGTCTCAGCATTGGAGGATAGAGGGTATGAGATATTGTTCAGGAGAGGACAGGTGCTGATATATCCCAGGGGCGCTCCAGCTGATTCAGCTAGAGTGATTGGTGTACGCCATGCAAAGGTGTAGAAGTTTGCATTTCAACCTTTTTTGGCATTGAATATTAGTACCGGCAGCAGAGCTAGCAGTTCAGAGCTGTGTGAGATTTGGCACCGTAGGCTGGGGCACATGTATCATGGAGCCTTGAGGACATTGCGGGAGATCACTACAGGTGTGCTAGATTTCAGTATTGATCACTTTGATACATGTAGAGGATGTGCGATGGGCAAGTTTGCCAAATCCCCTTTTCCCAGCAGTGACAATAGAGTGACTCGGATACTTGATTTGATTCATTCCGATGTGAGCGGTCGAATGTCTCATGTTTCCTTGAGTGGATATGAGTATTATGTTTTATTCATTGATGATCACTCCAGGAGGACCTGGATTTATTTCTTGAAGACCAAGAGTGAGGTCTTCAAGTGGTTTCAGGAGTTCAGAGCTCTTGTGGAGACTCAGACAGGTCGGAAGATCAAGTCCCTGAGGTCGGACAATGGAGGTGAGTACACCCTTGGAGAGTTTGTTGACTATTGTGCGGAGGCAGGCATTAGGAGGGAGTTCACTGTTCCTTACAACCCCCAGCAGAACGGGGTTGCGGAGAGGAAGAACAGATCCATCGGAGGGGTTGCCAAAGCCATGTTACATGATCAGGGGTTGCCATTGTTTTTGTGGGTAGAGGCCTGCAACACAGCTGTTTATTTGCAGAACAGGAGTCCGCATCGTGCCTTGGGGCACATGACTCCGGAGGAGGCTTTTTCTGGGAAGAAGCCTGATATGGGTCATCTTCGTATCTTTGGGTGCATGACATACTCCTACATACCCAAGGAGAAGGGGACCAAACTAGAGCCCACCGCAGAGAAGGGTATCTTTGTGGGCTACAGTGAGACCTCCAAGGCCTTTCGGATTTACATTCCTGCGCAGAGGAAAGTTGTTGTCAAGCGGGATGTGAAGTTCGAGGAGGACAGGGCCTTTAGGAGGTCACGGGAGTTAGAGTATCTGGATCAGCCAGACCCTCAGCAGCAGTTGAGTCAGTCGCAGGGATCCAGTGGGCAGGGATTAGGAGGATCCGGAGGTACATCTATGACGATGTCAGGTCCGTCAGTGGGGAGTGGCTCCCCGAGTCAGAGAGGTGGTGCTACGGGCAGCATGCAGAGCAGTCCACAGAGTAGTTCACTGGGGAGTCCACTGATGGACAGTTCACACGGTACCTCAGCTTCTACAGGTTCAGGTGCAGGCAGGAGGACAACAGACAGACAGTCAGGAGTTCAGGCTCCTGATGATGATGAGGAGGAGTTTCATTCTCCAGTGGGAGAAGTGTGCTCAGGGAAGAGGAAGCCCAAGTGGCTTCAAGACACCTTGAGAGAGGCCACATCTGTTGCTGGGCCTAAGAGGCCGGTCAGAGAGAGCAGACCACCTGAGAGGTTTTGTAGCTATATGGCAATGGTTGCCAACATCCTTGACTCTGAGCCTTCTAGCTATGAGGAGGCAGCTAGCTAGCAGGTCTGGAGAGAGGCCATGCAGGAGGAGTATTCTTCTATCATGAAGAATGATGTTTGGGAGGTGGTGCCGAGGCTTGAGGGCAAATCCGTGGTTACTTCCAGATGGCTTTACAAGGTAAAGCATGCTGCAGATGGCAGCATTGAGAAATTCAAAGCAAAGTTTGTGGCTAGAGGGTTCTCCCAGGTAGAGGGAGTTGATTATGAGGAGACCTTCGCTCCTATGGCTCGATATACTTTGATCCGCTCCATTTATATCGATAGCAGCAGAGATGGGTTGGAAGATCCACCAGATGGATGTGAAGACCGCATTTCTCAATGGCTTCATACAGGAGGAGGTGTACATTGAGCAGCCACAGGGCTTTGAGGTGCATGGGAAGGAGTCCCATGTGTGCAGACTGAAGAAGGCCCTTTATGGCCTGAAGCAAGCTCCCAGAGCTTGGTACTCCAAGATAGATACATACTTGCAGGAGATGGGTTTCACAAAGAGTGATGCAGATCCAAACCTTTACTTTATTGTGATAGGTGAGGAGCTGTATGTGGATGACTTGGTCATTACGGGTGTAGAGAGACTCATAGAGCATTGCAAGAGAGATCTTGCGTCGGAGTTTGAGATGAAGGACATTGGCTTGATGCATTACTTTTTGGGTTTGGAGGTGTGGCAGGAGGAGGGGCATTTCTTCCTGGGGCAAGGGAAGTATATTGTGGACATCCTTGGCAGATTCCACATGGAGGATTGTAGACCCATGTCGACACCGATGATCACCAACTGGAAGAAGCTTCACGCTTCAGATTCCGAGTTGGTGGACCCCACATTGTATAGACAGTTGATTGGTTCCTTGATGTATTTGGTCAACACTAGACCAGATATATGTTTTGCAGTCAACACGATGAGCCAGTTCATGTGTGAGCCCAGGAGGGTGCATTGGGTTGTTGCAAAACACATTTTGCGGTACTTGCAGGGGACAGTGGATTATGGTTTGAATTATAGGCAGGGAGATGGAGTGAGATTGGCAGGTTACACTGATTCTGATTGGGCAGGTTGTGCTTCTGATAGGAAGAGCACTTCAGGGTGTTGTTTTGGGTTGGGTTCGGCAGTGGTTTCATGGTTCAGCCGAAAGCAGCAGTCAATAGCATTGAGTTCAGCGGAAGCAGAGTATATGGCAGCCAGTCTAGCTAGTTGTGAGGCCATTTGGCTTCGCAAGATGTTGTTTGGCTTATTTGGTCAGCCGTTGAGACCTTCAGTGATTTACTGTGATAATCAGAGTTGCATTAAACTCACGGAGAATCTAGTATTTCATGATAGGTCAAAGCATATCGGGATCAAATATCATTTCATCAGAGACTATGTTCAGAAGGGAGCTGTGAAGCTTGAGTATATTCCCACTGATGAGCAGGTTGCAGATGTTCTTACCAAAGCCTTACCACGGGGCAAGCATGTCTACTTCAGAGACAAGATGGGTGTGGTGAGGAACACCTTCCTCGGTAAGAGGGAGTGTTGAAATTTGGTTACCGGAGGACAGATGGTTCCCTAAGGCTTTGATCTTTGGCCTAGGGAAAAGTGTCCAAAAGAATTTAATTTTTCTCCTAAAGTGACTTTATAAAGTTATAAAGTCAAATCTAATTTAAAAGCGACTTTAAGTGATAAAGTTACTAAAGTCTAATTTTAAAGTGACTTTAATAAAGTCAATGTGAAATTAGAAAGGAAAAATGACTTTGGAAATAAATGACTAAGTGGGTCTTTGTTAAAGTGGGGTGAATTAAAAAATAGAAAGTGAGATTTAAATGAGCATTTAATCTCAGCCCTATATCTAAAGCTTTTTCAGCCATTGGATTTAGGGATTCCCCAAAAGTCACTTAGGGTTAGGTTAAAGGAGGAAAATGAGAGAAAAGGTCATTCATTCTTTCATGAGCAGATTGAGAGAGGAGGAGAGAAAGCTAAGGAGTTTTTCTGAGCAGTGAGAAGAAAGAGGACAACAGTGAGGAGATTCAGCAAAAGGTACAACAACATTTATTGGCACAAATACCAAGGCAGAAAATCTGTACAGCAAGAGAGAAAGACACTGTTTCCAAGAGAGGAGGCACAGAAATCGAGGAAGAGGGCAACAACATTAAGCACGTAGTTCGAGGTACAAAACTGGGCACGATTTTCGTGGAAAGGTACTGCTATTATTTTTGGCACAAATACCGAGAAAATGACAGCAGCTACAACGCAGTTTTTTGGAACGGATTTCGAGGGCTGCTGTACGAATCCGTATAGTCCATACAACAACGTACATGCTGTTTTGGCACGCTTCCCGAGGTGGTCGTACAACATTTATTGCTATCATAAGTGCTATAATATTTTCTGTTTTTCAAGTTGCTGATTTGGCACAATTTCCGAGGCAGTGTGCAAGCACGGAAATTGAGATAAGTCTGTAAATTTGGTTGCTGGAATTTTTACTGTGTTTTTCTGTTTCACTATAAAAGCAATATTCAAAAAATAAAGAGAAGCTTTCGAACTGATTTTCCCCAAGAGTTGTAGGGGGTTTTTCCAGGGTCACATTGACCAAAAATCAGCATGTCTATTTTTCTGTGTGGCTGATTTATTTTGCTGAAGTTTTATTTCTGCATTTCCAGCATTGTGAAAATTTCCAGAATTTGTGTTTTCAGAAAATATTTATTTTTTTAGCTTGTTGAATGTAAGGCTATGGGAATGGGCATTTAACTATATGGAGAAATAAGGTGAAACTGAAAACCGGGGTGTGAAACAGAAATTTCTACAGGCTTTCTTAAGCCTACACACATGAGTCTTTTGCTCATGCGTCTCAAAGCCCTTTGGCTGTTCGATATATACTTCTTCTTTTATCACTCCATTCAAGAATGCAGTCTTGACATCCATCTGATGAATCTCCCACCCCATCTTCGCTGCAAGGGCTATCACGTATCTGATAGAAGTATATCTGGCTACTGGGGCAAATGTTTCTTCATAGTCTATCCCCTCCTCCTGAGCATACCACTTAGCCACGAACCTAGTTTTGTATTTTTCTACGCTGCCATGTGCAACATATTTGATCTTGTAGATCCATCTCGAACCTATAACCGATCTATCCTGAGGCCTAGGAACCACTTCCCAGACGTCATTAATCATGATGGAGCTGCATTCTTCCACCATTGCATCTACCTATACCCGATGTTGACCTGCCTTCTGGAAACTAGAAGTTTCTCGTTTCTAGGAGCTCCAATAAACTGTTCTGCGTCCCTCAGAATATGTCGTAATTCACGGCTCGTCCTACCGCTGGTAGAGGGTGGATATTCCTACTCCTCCTCTTGCGAATCTTCCCGAGATAAAATTTTTGGATCCTTGTGCCCTTGAGAAGCACTGGTGTTAGTTTTGACTGGTCGATGAGGCTGGACCACTACATCATCCTCTGACTGGTTTTCGGAAGGCATCTCCCATGTTTTCCTGAAAGCTCTATCCTCCATGAACTTTACATCCCGTCGTACTACAACTTTCCTATTTCTAGGAATGTAGATTCTATATGCCTTAGCATTCTCACTATATCCCACCAGATATCCCTTTTCTGTAGTCTGATCCAATTTCTTCCTCTTTTCTTCTGGAACATGGCAGTATGCCAAACTACGAAATATCCTAAAAGGGCTTACTTCTGGCTTCCTACCAGTGAAGACACTCTCTGGTGTAATATTACCTAGTGCCTTGTGAGGAATCCTGTTCTGAACATATACAGTTGTACTGCATGCTTCTACCCACAGGAATTTGGGCATATCTTGATCATACATCATTGCCCTCACTGCTTCAACAATAGTTGTTTTCTTCCTTTCTGCTACTCCATTATGCTCCCGATCATATGGAGCGGTCCACTCTCTTTTGATACCTTCCCTTGCGCAGAACTCAGTGAAGTTTTTATCAATATATTCTCCACCATTATCTGACCGCAATATCTTTATCTTCTTTCTTGTCGAATTCTCAACGAGAGCCTTAAACTCTTTGAATCAATCAAAGACCTTATCCTTGGTCTTTATAAAGTAGATCCAAGTTTTCCTGGAATGGTCATCAATGAAGGTGACAAAGTATTCGACACCGCTAAGAGCTCTGTGGGACATAGCCCTGCAGATGTCCGAGTGTATTAATCCCAACACACTTTTAGCCCTGTTGCTGCTCTTGGGGTAAGCTGCCTTGGCGTACTTACTAAGTACGCATCCTCTGAATACATCATCTCGCTAGGTACTTAGTTCTGGAACTCCCATGACGGTCTCTTTCAGAATTCTTAGAGCCCAATGGTGTAAGTGCCCCATGTGAAAGTTTCAAAACAGAAACCCTATTGCAGTGTCTAGATCTACTTCGCCTACTTGTTTGATTAACTTAACAAGCTATTTAATTGAAGTATTCAAAAAAAACATTAAAGCAGACACAAACTGCAGCCTACACATTTACAGATCATTTACTGAACAATACACACATATGACAAGATTGCACATGATTTTTTGGACAAATGTCGCTGGAAAAACCCAATGCGAGAAAACCAGTGCAACAACTTTGGAGGGTTTTATTATTATGCAGAATCTAAATACAACTTTTTTGGCACCAGAAATGGTTGGCCCTATAGAGAAATTACATGTAAGGAAGTACCTTTCGCTCGGAGACAGAGAATATGGTTGTATCACACCCTCAATCGGGATCTACAGATCAGGAGCCCTTTCTGGCCCACGGGAGCCCTCAGCGCTGCCTCTGCAGCCTCTACGTCAGCCCTCACTAGCCAGCGTCCCCACTGTGTCACCCTCACGGGTGTTGCGCTGCCCTGGTTGGGCCTACGTCACCCCGACTGGTGCTGCACTGCCCCTGCGTTGCGCTGACAGGGTTTGCGTCACCCTGCCTTGGCTTACGCAACCTCTGCACAGTCCTCTGCGTGGTGTTGGTTGAACTGCGTCATCCTGGATGGCTTTGCGTTGTTTGGTACTCACTGCCTCTCTGCTGCTATATTCTTGGCCTTGGATTAGATCATCCCTTGCTGATCTCTGCCCCTCACTGCACTGCAAACTTGCTTCAAATTCCTCAGCAAACCCCGCTCCAAAAATTCGACTTAGCTTCATTGCTCTACCTGTGTGTGTGTGTGTTCTCCAACTGACCCCAAGCCTTTCCTTTATACTTTTCTCATTGGGAAACCAACAGTCGTGATCTAATCTCTAATTGAAGGCTCAGATTAAAAGACTGCCACGTCACTTAGAACATTTCATCACATGTGTTTAATTAATTCACTTTAGTTTTTCTAATTCCCTAAGTTAGACTTAGGGTCCTCATTAAAAAAAATAATTATTTGAATAAATTCAACACCAGATGAAATTTCTCCAAACGCTTTCTGGGTTTTGGAGATCTTGTGTGTCTTAGCCCCTCCACAAAATTTTGGAGCTAGAGCACACTTGATGCTACCCAAAATCTCAACACCCCATCCCTTGTGCCATAGCTCATTCAAATCCTTCTCACTGCTGCTGCCTATCAGTGCCATTGGAGGTTTGAGCTGCAACTTATACAACTTGTTGCTTTTGACTCCGATTTGTGCCTTCTTCTTCTAACTTGGGTGTTTGACATATACCCATTTGCCAATGAAGTATACGTCATAGCCCTTGTTTTGCAGCTGAGACACAGAGAGTAAGTTCATCCCCTACCCAGACACATGCAGCACATTGGTAGCCCGAAGCTTATTCCCAGCTTCAGTTTGAAAAACTATGGTACCTCTTCCAATAGGGGTACATTTCGCCTTATTGCCCATGGTGATCTTGAAGTTCATTTGTTCTTCTTGATAGCTCGAGTAACATTCTCGTATTCCCGTCATATGTGCAGAAGCTCCACTATCAATATACCAAACCTCTGAGGAAGCAGAGTTTGATACACAAGTGAATTCTTCTTCCAATCTGGAAGCCAATACAGAGATGTTGTGATCCATCCTTTCTTTCATGCTTTCCCTTTTCTCTGGAGAACTACATGAACCCTTCCGAGTTGCTGCTACATCGGCATCTAGACTTCGTTCCATTGCAGAATCTCCAATCTTGTTACTTGATCTTTGCTCTGATTCGATGTGAAAATTTAAACTCTGAAATTCTACTGCAGTTACTGATTTATTTCTCCTTCTTATTTTCACAATAAGTTATTTATGAAAAACCCTTCAGTAAATTTCGAAATCAATTCTACTGCAATTATCACATTTGTACATATAAAGAAAAGAACAATAGAATACAAGCACAAGAACCAATCACATCAACACAGATATTTTTGGACAATTGTCCTCGGAAAAACCCATTGTGGGAAAACCGATGTAGCAGATGAGTGTTTATATATTAATCTTTAGCAACAATTTCTTTACAAGGAAAGGCTGGTAGAATAACTGAAAAACTGCAGGAAGACACCTGAGATAATTTTTCCCTTGATCTCTGGAGAACTTTTGACACCCAAGAGGCACTCTATCCCTCTCTGCGTCACCTCTGAGTACTTCTCTGCAGAGACACTGAGTGATACTGCGTCATTGTTGCGTTGTACCTTTGTGCTTCCTCTCTGCTCTTTTGCTTCCTTCTTCCTCGAGTTACGATTGCTGTTGAAGCCCTCTGCTTCCTCCACCCTGGAACTCTCCTTTTGAAATCGAATTCTATGCTCTGAGAATCGACTTCCCTCGGGTTACTGAGTGTTTGCCTAGCTTATCTTCCAAATGACCCTCAAGCCTTCTTTTATAATCTTCTCATCGACAAATCAACGGCCCAGATTAGAAGTCTAATCAATGGCTAATATTAAATCTTGACTTGATCTTCGTCCTGTAGAAGATTCACACTCTTCTTTTTTAATATCAATTAATTATTTAATTTCCCTTAGGTTAGACTTAGGGTTCCCATTTAAAAAATTAATCATTTTAGTAAAACATGAACCAAGTGGAATTTCCACAAATGGTTTTTGGGTTCTCTAGAGTGTTGATGTCCAAGCCTCCTCACCAAGTTTGAGACTTAGAACACTTTCTGATGCTACAAAAATCAATAGTTCCTATCAAAGAATTTGTCAAACTCCCATCCCAAAAATGTCATGTAAAACAAGCTTTAGGGATTGAAGATGAGGACCCACCTATCACATTGCAAAATATACACCTCTCTAATACCAATTCTGGTCATGAGCCATTTTTTCTCACCTTTGTCATTAATGACCTTCTCCTATACAACTGTATGTTAGATTTTGGGGCTTTTGTTAAGATCATGCCATGAAAAGTTATGAAGCAACTCAATCTGAATATCACTTGTAAATACAAAAATGTGTGTGGATTTGAATCTAGATCTATTAATGTTGAAAGCCTCATCAAGGATCTTAAAGTATCATTAGCCTTGAATAAAGACATATCATTACTCATGGACGTAGTATTTATCAATATTCTTGATGTTTGGGGAATGTTATTGTCTAGGAAATGGGGTGCTAATGTGGGAGGTCAACTCCAAATGGATCTATCCTATGCCATTATCCCGCAACCTGATGGAACCCCATTTATCCTTTATAGGGAACCCCTATACACAACTCATGTGGTGAAAGCAAATCCTATTCCATATTATAAGGTTCCTGAGATTAAGGAACCATCCCCTATTCTTCCCTCTCCAGAAGTCTGCATCCTTAAAATACCTAATCAAAGGCAAAGCAAGAAGTGGGTACAAAAACCTAGAAAGGAATTCAAGGTTGGAGATGTTGTGTTGGTTGATAAAAACCCTATCCCTGTCAGGATTCATGGTAAGGTTGGTGAGGGATATTATTACATTGCAAGACTTGATGACGAACTTTGGCCGGAGCTGGTCAAAATAAGTCGTATCAACCCTTTCCTTAATACCTGACATTGTATTATACTTGCATTAGAACATAACATCATATTGTGTTATCATGCTAGATTAGGTGCATTTAGATTAAATTTGCGTTCTAGAGTACATTTTATTTCCTGTTGATTTTATGGACTAACAAGAGCATGGGCGATCAAAGGACACCGTAAAATGTTATCATGCTAGATTAGGTGCATTTAGATTAAATTTGCGTTCTAGAGTAAATTTTCTTTCCTGTTGATTTTATGGACTAACAAAAGCACGAGCGATCAAAGGACACCGTAATAGCATGTTGCCCCGTTTGCTTGATCTTTTATTTGTAGGTAACAGGTCTACGTTCCTAAGAGGTTGTTGGTGTTCTCATGACCTCCATGTTCGAGCACATGGTTTGATGCACTCTACTAAGAGCTCATGTCCCAGTTGGAGCCAGATGTTACCTACCACTAGTGGGTGACCCCTATAGGAGAATTTTTCTCCTAGATTTGTCTTCAGCCGATAGTTAACAACCCCTTGTAGCCACCAAATAGCTCGATGTGCCACCATTCTCCGCCATCTGAGCCAGCCATTATGCACCCTCGCCCATCTCTTATTATCGTATGTTTGAAGGTGAGACTTCCAACCCCGAAGGTATGGCTTTTAATTATGTAATTGGGTGTTTAGCTTTCTTTTCTTGGACACATTTGGACATGGATTAATGGGAGGATACAGTGGAAAGAATGGGCTTGGATTGTACTCTTGTTCCCTATTGTCCCAACTTGGTGGTTAATCTTGTATCCTAGCCCTGTGGGATCTCCTCTATTGGCTACTAGATTTAGAAGTGGCACTATATGGGAGACCTTGATTTTGGTTGTTTGGTCCCGCTTCCCCACACCATATATCTCTCTCCCCTCTGCTTATTATAATCCCTTTTCACACTTTTCCCATCCAGGTCCACATTTTCCCATTGGGTCCACAAAAGTGTTAGCCTCCCTCTCCCCTTGTCCACACTTTGGGTCGGGCTTGGAATGATGCTCGAAGGTTGATGCAGCTAAAAAGAATGTTGAAAGCATAATTTGGCCACTTACAACAAGAATTGTACCACAAAATGCAAAATATAGTGAGGACATAAGAATATAGCTCGCGGGCAAAAGCCAAACATGAGCTCTAACCCTTATCATTATGACATCACCCTAGTTCCTAGGGCCCCTATGTGTGCCCCTTGCATCATTAAGGAACCCATGATTGTCCCAATCCCTGGTGGGCAATGAACTACCCAACCTTAAGGGGGTAATCATTGTTATATCAAACACATCATGCTTTCATCCCCTGGAGCCCTAAGCAGTTAAAAGAAAGAAAAATCAATAAAAGGCAAAAAACATATGAACAAGGGTGGAAAAACAAAGTCCGAGGTAACTCATCTACGACAGTTTATCCCTCCTACATCCATATAGCCAATGTGTGGGCTTCCCTCGTTATAACTACCCTTGTACCATGGCATGTGGCTTGGAGGCTTCCCTGTTGCCCCACTTTGTTCCACCATTATTTCACATGACATCTACCATTTGACAGATGTACCATCAACTTGTTACTCCCTTAGAGGTTGAAATGACCTAATAGAGTCCTTTATTAACCACTATTGTTGAGAGGAAACACTTGTACCCTCTAAAGCCCATTTGGAAAGCTTATTTACTCAATTGCATTAATGGATTGTTGTATTAGAAGGTAAGGAGATGCATTGGATCTTATACATGATTAC
The DNA here is from genome assembly GCA_034641835.2 of Pinus albicaulis. NCBI lineage: Eukaryota > Viridiplantae > Streptophyta > Pinopsida > Pinales > Pinaceae > Pinus > Pinus albicaulis. Next base: position 950,857,608 of record CM076573.1, read on the forward strand.
AGGTGAGTCTCCATTTGCACTTGGAATACCTATACGAGGTCTAAGCCTTTTGGATGGCCATAATGGCACTTGTAGGGTGAGTGTTGAGAGCCATGAGGCCCCATTACAACAGAGCATTGATTGTCACACCATGGGCTTCTTCAACAACACATATTTCTTGCTCGTGCCCCAATTATATAGAGATGATGATGCACTTGAACCACATTGCCCAGCCTGCCACATACTTGCCCTTGACACTTGAGAGTTGATCCAGGGCCAGATGGGGTGTTGTCTCATCCGAAGAGACATGGGAGGCAATGTGTTATCATTCTAGCCCTTATTGATGGATCATCGACATGTTTGATCCAGTCGGAGACCCATGAGACCATTGATTGTGCCCCACAGCCACTTGGGAGCACCACAGATGTTTTGCTTGAAAACCACGGGGCTACCCCCTAGGTCATCATTTGGAGAGCCCTACTCTTCATCATGGAACATGGAGGACTTATCTTGGCCTTCCAATGACCTTTTACACCATTATTTTATCATTTCAACCTCATTAGGAAGGCGTATTTTATACTTTTGAGCTATTTGGTGGGCTTGTCACCAATAGGGTTGTTGTTTTGCACATTAAAACATTTTAGGAGCTTAATTAGCCTAATTATACCAAATCAAACTTGTGGAGGCTCATGGAAATTGAAGGAGAGCCTCATTTGAAACTCATTATCATTTGGATTGGGATTTCTCTTGTAAAAAATAATTCGGACCTATTATCGCTTGCTGCCTACACCTACCTACTAGTTAGCGGGAAAAGCCTTTAACCTGACAAGGTGTGGTTGGTAGCAAGGAACTCAGAGAAGGGACTGTCATAATAATCTCGACTCTCTCTGTTTAATCTATCTCCTAGGTTAGCTATGGGGGGGGGGGGGGGCGGGTCCTAAATGGAAAACTAAGTTAAAAGATGTGAGTTTCTAAGAGAGTTGTTAGAGTTAAATAGATTACTTAATGTTTATAAGAAAAAAAACGTGATATGAGCAATAACCATCAATACGTAAGATAAGCATGAAAAATGTGAGAAACCAGTGCCTCCAGAGTATTGCTCTTTGAAATGAAAATGTGTTTTCTTAAATGAAGTAAAATGCTTTCAAGATAAATAGATTTCTGAATCAAAGCATGAGATGCATTTATACTAGATTTGGATGCCCTTAATCTTGGTTACTTTTAGTCTAAAATTCCTAATCTAGGTGAGAAGTCCTCTTCTTGTGTTCTTACCAAGGGGTAAAAATTGGGGTGACTGTAAGAAAGAGGGGGCGAGGGCACAGGGGTGTCATTAACGATACCCATCCCCTGAGTCTTACGAGCCATCGTGTGCCTTCGTTCCTACAAGGGGAAAAGCCACCTTTCATAACTGCAGGGTCACACGCTTTTACCTTACTTCGTACCAAATGAAAGAACTTTCCAAGAAAGCCTTTTTCCCTATAATTTCTAGCAACCAAGTTTATGCTTGGAGGTAAATTTTAAATATGCAACTAATGCAAAGTGAAATGCCTAAATGTGGGTGAAATGCTTCCAATGAGATATGTTAATGACAATGCGCTTAAAATTTGTGCTTAGCCCAATATGACATAAACTAGCAATGATGCTCCATAAAACATGTATCAACAACTTAAATGGAAATATTAAAAGGGAAACTAGCTCAATGCTTTTCGATACCAACTCAGAAGCTTTGAAATGAAAATGATGTGATATGACAATTATTGCATGAAATCATAAGCTAATTAGTTGTTTGTGAATGGAATGAGCTAATAAAATGTACAAAATTAGATTAGTTAAATAAATGGACTTGTAAAGGGTTACTCCAAAGATGTGCGCAAAAGTGAGATACAAAGTTTTCTAATAACACAACAAGAATATAAAATTGCAACTAGATGACTTGAATAAGAATTAATGATTAGCATGAAACCATGAAAACATTAGCTTGCCAAATGAAATGAAAGTGCTATGTTTTTTACTTAAACAAATGAAAAAATAGAACACAACATACAAGAAAATGGATTGGCAAGTCTGATTGCAAAATAGGAAAAATGTGAGTGTTATGTGTTGAGGTTATGAGTTAACCATTCACAACTAGACTAGATTAACAAATGAAATGATGAATGCAAGTTAGTTGAGTAAATTAGAAACTAGACGAAAGAAAGTTAACCACTTAAGAATATTTCCTCCCTCTAAATGAGTAGGTGAGATACCATGGGTAAAACTTCCCAAGGTCCGTCAAGAAAATTCAGCTCTTTATTAACTTATTGTTACAATGATGAGAGCTTCCTTTATTGTGAGGAAAGGCTCCAATTTCGAGAAGGCTTTTACAATAAATATTTGACTTTTATACACTAGAATCCCTTCTTGAGAAAGCAGTGACAATATTTTGCAAAAATTTGGTGATGGAATACAAGAGAGACTCCTCAAATAATATCTTGAAACTCTAGCCTCTTGAGATGATGAAATCTGCTCCAAAAGGTGATGACAGTCTGCAAGAAATTTCGATATCATTTACAGCCTTGAGAGCCCAAGTCCTTGCCAAGGTTAGTAATAAAATACTTTTTGAAAAGGCTGTCAAAACCTCTACAAAATAGACCCAAAAAATTAGTGGAGAAAGATGAGAAAAATTGTAAAATTATTTACAAATATACAAGGACTAGACCGATGGTTAGGGAGTATGATTATTATCCCTGTTTTGTCAAGAAACATGCTCTTATTAGCAAATATGATCAATGTAAGCACAATATTTAAAATAAATGATTTGAATAGAATAGATTTGATCAAAAACACAAACCCAAGAGACCCTGCAAACACAAATCGAAAGATAAAACTTTGGGATATCACAATGTGGGTTCCTCCATGTTCATGCTCAAGAGTGGGTTGATTGCTTCGAGAATGTCCCCTCACTTTTGAGGCTTGATCCAAAGATATTTTTCTACACAACTTCAAATAAACTCGTTAGATCCACATGGGTTAGAAAAATATAATGAGAAAGAAGTCTTAGAGATTTATATGAAAATCTACTAAAACATTATCTATCTAGAATAAATCTCTAAACCAAATATTAGTGCAAGATATCTCTACACTAACAAATCTTTTGCAAGCATATGGAAATAATAAACACAATACTACCAATAGAAAATGAAGATTGCGATCAAGAATTATACCACAACCATAGAAGAATAACACCTCATAGTTGAACCCCAAAGTCTTGTTATTTCATTGAAAGATGAGTATACAAAGTGACAGAACCTCCCCAAGCACAAGAGCTCGTATTTTGGATACAATATGAGAGCCCATGGCTCCATTAAATAGAAAGTTGGGAGCAAATCCCAATGAAGAACCAAATGCCAAGTGGTGAGAGGGAGGAGATCACAAGGAAAATTCAAATTTGATATGTGGAGGAGCTCCATTGCCAAGTGAAAAATCGGATTCTGGCAAGTGGGCATCATTTTCTTCTTCCCTTATGTGCCAAATTCGAATTTTATGATGGAATGACAAGTGTTTATGGGTGGTAACCTATGTGGGGACAATTTTTCACAAAAATCTCCACCAAATATTCTCCCAAATCCTCCCAAATATGCACTAACTTCACAAATTCGAATTTCCAACTAAGCAGCTCTCATTTAATGCCAAAAATTCAATTTTGTTTGAGCACATGTCTTTTCCTTGATTTTAGGAGTCCACATCACTTTGGGACTTCACTTTAACTCCTCCATAATTTTCCACCTCATTTCCACCTCATTTAGCATGTGTGAATATTTATTTTTCTCCATTTATTTAATTTCTGGCTTAATTAATTGTCAAATTTCCCATTAAACTTAGGAAAAGTGGGGTTTGAGAGTTCAAAACACATTTTTAACCCCTCAAAGTGTGTCATAGTAGAAAGTTGAGGGTGAGAAGTGTAATTTTGATTACTCATATCCCATACAACTTCTCTAGGCAACACTTCTTACAATTCAATTACAATTTTTATTGCAATTTTCGACTTGTGGGAAATCTAAAAAATTAAAAAATCATGACTTAGACCTAACCAAATTCCACGAATTTTTTTGTGTGATCTTGTATGGTAATATACATTGACTCCAGACACTAAGACTCACCCAAGGCCTCACCATCAAGCTGTACTCTGGCTTTGGGGTAAAATTGGAGGAAAAAACTCAATTAATTATTAGGGAGATGATAATTAACCAAGTGAAAAAAACCTCCCAGAGTACTACTCACTTGTTGGCAAGGTTCCAGGCTACCTAGGCCTGTTACAGACTCAATACTAACTCAAATCTCATCATTACTAGCATCACTTATTACAATTCCCCGTAAGGCGTGGAATCTGGGTACAAGAGAAAGATGATGAGAAGTAGAAATAGAGCTTAAAAAGTCTATTGAACTGATGATATCTGATGATATGTGATGGTACAAGTGTCCTTTGGTTCATGTTTGGGCATGGAGTCTTCACATAATCATCAAGTGCCACTCCAGTGGTCAATAGGACCTACAATTGATGGATGAAATTTGTAGTTATTGATGCATTTTGATGTTTGGGATTTTTCTATCTCGTCTTGGAACTTCTATTTGCAAATGTGATGGATGGATATACTCACATTATCTTATAAGTGTTGTTTTTTATACTATATCTTTACTTTGTTGCATGTCTAATATATGGAATATCTTGTCATAATATCACATGTGCCCTAATTAAATCCGAACTCATGAGTTAACTAGGATTTTGAAGTATTGCGTGCATTACACATTAGATAATGTGAATGAATGGTTCTAGATGCTTGTTTCGCTTGTTGCATGCTCGAATGTCCGTCAACCTTTGCTAAACAAAGTATAAATGTTAAATACCTTTTATAGCCAAGTTGTTGCCTCTTAAGGTTAGTGAAAGCTGCATAGGTCTCCTTGATAGAGAGAAATCCTTTCATCAAAGCAATTCTTGATTCCATTTCTCCCAATTGATAAGCTATTGGTCCTAATCCTAGTTGATCAACCTAAAAACTCATCCTCTCTCCCTTTTTTCTGTTTTTCTACCCTAACCCTAGAAAGTTAACTAGGGCCTAGTGCGAATTGCTTTAGGAGGGATCTTTTTGAGTGAAAATTGGTAGGCTACTGCACTATAGTGTCCTCTACTGACCCTCCACATTTGAGACAATTCTCGTGGCTAGTTTGAGAGAAATATCAAGCCCTAGCTACATCATTGATTCTAGCTTTAAACTTCTTTGTTTAGTGGCATTTCAGAGGTCATTTTCTCTTTAAAACTCGAAGGAACTTAATCATTCGTTGACCTTTATCATCCTTGCTTGACCTAGTAATCACATTAAAGATCAATCTCTCGAAACTCTAGGCCTTTCTTGAATCATCCCTTAGGTTTCTCTTGTGGTCCCATACCTTTATATGGTAGTTATCTAATAAATCCCTTAGAGAGGTCTTGCCTCCTTAAGAAGCCTTAGATCTAGAACTATCATTGCAATTAAATAACCTTTCCTCTTAGTTCTAGGTTTCGCCATAAGCCTTTCTTGGAGAGCCATTAAGCTTTTTCCAAAGCATTGAGCCCTTGTTTGAGTTTTTCGTTTGAATGGGCTGTGGAAATCACATTATACCTCACCATTGATCCCATCATTCAAGTGGTTTCCCTTATACTGGGACTCCTTCCATCGGTGAAAGTCCATAAAATGTAGGGGACACTAACTGAGGTGACAATGGGTCTTTGTCCCATTGTTGTTTAGGTCTAATAGTTGTTCCTTAGGTACCCGTCCTAGGACCCCTACTAGATTGTGTGGCAACAGGTGCATAACAGTTCATCTTGATGAATTCCAAAAGACAGGAATCAAGAAGGAGGTATGTAGATAATTCAAATAGGTGGCGTGTTGTAAATTGTAATGTCCCCAATTAAATTACTTCGCTAAGAAGAATTTCCATTTTTGCAATTTGGGTGTTGGGAAAATTTTGGAGGAGAAACTTAGGAAAAGTGGGTCGAAGAGCTTTTAGTGGAATGTGGGGGCCACTAACCCACAAAGTAATACGCATCACTTGGTAAAGAATTCTATTTACCTAAGTGAGATTGAAATCATAGGAGGGACCCACATGAGACCCAAGACCAACAAGCATAAGTAGGAGGAAAGAAGCATCATTTGGGGCTTTCTACATTTTGACATCCGATTGTTGCTGTGGCCGTTCAATTGAGCTAGAAAGTGCTGCTTAGCACATGAGCTTCCCAAGGAGTGAAGCTCATCCTTTTTTCGGTGGACCTTGAGTGCCACCCTAGGAAGGCTTTCATCTTTGTTTGGAGACTGGGAGAGAAGCATCCTACAGGAATTATGCTATTCTGTTTCAGCAGGGACGTAGAAGGAGAGGCCACACAACCTTTGAGAATAAGTGGTGTCGGGCATTGAGGGAACACTATTGCTGGGGTGTTTCTTTGCCAGTTTCCAGACTTCAGGAGGTGGATTTTCTGCAGGAGAGAGAACACATCCTTCAGTATGAATTTTTGGATTTAGAGACTGCGTCTTCAGTTATAGGACTGCACAGTCATTTGTGTGGGTTGGTTGGGGGGAGTCTTGGATGGAGCTTTGAGGATTTCGGTTGCTTGGATTTTGGTTGGAAGGCTATTGTGAGGGGATTTCTAGCATTTTGTGAGCATAAAACATCAGTCTCAGCTACAAGTGTAAATTTTTGGTTGTGGAGAAGGGCCAAGCTGTGGGAGGCTGAATTTGGAGGGTCAAAACTAGGGAAAACCCTTTTTGGGTTTTTCGCGAGGAGTTCATCCCTAATTTTACAGTATTTTTTGGGCAGTTTTGAGGGGGAAAATCAGGGTCTCAAGTCAGCCAGCAGTGCAAAATTACTGGGCTAGCACAGTTTTCTGGAGGACAAAACTGATACAATAGTTGGGAACTTTTGTGTTGATTACATGAGGCTTGTATCTTGCCTTGTGCAAGCCTAGGTGCACTCCTTCCATTTCCCATTGTACTCCAGTCATTATATATAATAAAATTGGCCAATTTGGTGTTTTGGGCATAATTTATGTTTATGTGTGTGTTCACTAAATAATTTTACGTGTTGAAATTATTGCATGTCGTTGGTTATCACTGTAAATTTCTATTAGGAACATTATAGTGGTATCAAAGCATGATCTTGGCCAGCTGTGGGGGAGCTAGCAAGATCATGGAGGTTTTGGCCATGCATGCATAGTGACTGGTGAAATTATGGGCACTCCATTGTCACAGAAAGGGAAGAGTACACAGGGGATCATGGAGGAGCTGATGAGGCAGAACCAACAATTGAGGAAGCAAAACCAACAGGTCCTAGAGAGGATGCAACAAACGATGGGAATGTTGAGTCACACCCAACAAAGAAGCCATGTGCATACACGCGCGCTCCAACATAACAATACCCATGGACAACCTAGCCAACCTACCATGTCTCATTTTCTAGATGAGTCGAAGAAGGGGAGGAAACTCAGAAGCTTTGTAAATTTTGAGGAGGTCCTTCGTGGATAGGGTTGATGAGTATGAGGCACTAGACCCTAGGATTAGGAGGGCTTTCTCGTTCGAGGAACATAGAGGAAGACAATTAGAGGATGGAGGTAAGGGGCATTACTGTTGGTGGAGACTGGGCCTCAAATGTTAGGAGCCTGAGTAGGGGATTGAACAGGAGGCTAAGGGTACACAGGAGTGCGAGGATCAGGTAGACATACCTAGTGTGACGCAGGTGTCACTGTTGTTGGAGATCCCTTTGATAACTTCGACTAACACCTTGGTGGAGACTTACGACCATACACCCATAAGGCCATCCGTTGAGGATGTATCCGTTGATGAGGCACTCAGAGTTGTGATAGAGTTGCTAGATGATGACCACCTACAACAGGTTGATGAGGGGCCAGGAGACACAAAGGTGTCAAGAGTTGTGATTGAGTTTACAAATGATAGTTGCCCACAACACTTTCGACAGCTCTAGACCGACTTTCTAGCATTTAAAAGGAAGGCCACGACAGTTCGAGAGACCATTCTACAACAGAATGAGGAGCTAGAGGGCATGAGAGTGGTATGTGTCGATTCAGTGGCCAAACTAACTCTTGTTGGGGAACGGTTGGATTCCCTAGCAACACAGCTAGAGGAGTACACCTTGGAGCGTTAGAGCAGCCCTATTCGAGCATATATAGATGGGGCTTGTAGCACTAATAGGTTATTTATTCACATTGGCGGGAGAGAGGCAACATTACCTAGTAAGATTATATGTGTTAACCATACTAGAGAGACGAGGCGATATGAGCTGCGTAGGGTGCAACATTCGCCGGATGGAGGGTTTGTTTTAGGTACCGGTGTTCGTGCACTTGATCCTTCCCTTAGAGTTGGATGGCGAGAGATTCTGAGTTGGAACCCGGCAGAGTGGACTAGCCTTGTAGAGATGATCTTAGTCCGGAGTGAAACTTAGTAGGAGCTCTCAGACTTTAGAGATGTGGGAGGCCTAGGTTGGCATTGGGATCCAGGTGGGGCTTCCTATCATATATCTGGATTCAGGATGGCTATGACGTCGGTGGGATAGTGACCTCAGTCACTGAATGCACTCATTCCTTGGGAGAGTTCCAGTAGACACTAGTATTCAGGGGGTTCGTGAGCCGAACCCATGGGTTGTTTGGGCATGTTGGATGCACATGGAGTCATAGGGAGAGTAGCATACTCTGTCAGCGGTTGGCTAGAGGATGTGGCATCAACAGGCCACCAGATGACGCGTTATATGGAGATAGTACTCTCTCATGAGCACATTGGACACAGGTGCCATGGAGGATAGGCATAATATGGTCATTCCCATTAGCATGTGAAGAGATAGACCACTTAGGCCTACCAAGGCAGATGAGGAGGGCTAGCCCACATCATGTTGGGGTCACTAGTGGAGTCATGGATGTATTGACATATGTGGGATGACTGATAATGCAGGGTGGTATAGCAGTTGGCATAGGTGTTCAGTGGTGCATAAAGTCATACAACGGAGTTCAGTGTTTTGGAGAGGAGCCTACAGGTGTATGGTAGAGTCTTGAGTTGTGCGGGCACCAGGGAGATCGTCTAATAGAGGCGACCGACATGACGGTGGGTGTAACTCACCCTAGATCGATGAGGATACAGATGAGCATCATTTGATGATATCCATGGGGACTTGCGCGCCAATCTGACTTCCACATTGTTTGCAAGTGCAACGGAGTCAGATGTTGTACCTTGATGACTTCATCGCGAGCAACCGGATCTAGGAGGCTTGTTCAAGATAGTTAGTTGGGGGACAGAGTGTCCAAAGAGAGCCTTCTCAGCAGTAGAATTTGGTCAGGGCATGAGCTGATAGGTACAGGTCTGGAGAGAGTGTGGTTTGTTGGAGAGGTAGTGTATGCTCTACCCCTGAGTTCACACTTAGGGAGGTGACCGTGAGCGAGCTGCAGGGGACACTTCCGGCAGGACAACTCGAGTTATTATGTGAGTATGAGGTACATGCGATGATGGTCCTCGTCAGCAAGAGGATGCCTAGGCTCCAAGTAGTACTCGAGTACATTGCTAGGAGTTGAGATAGCAGATTTCGCTATACAATCTGGCAGAAGCAAAGCAGCTCATCATATGCGAGACAGATTCTTGATGCTGAGTGCCCATCCATGGGGTATGTACAGGGGCCAGAGATGAGGCACAGAGGGGTCCCAACAACTAGCAACATGTCACAACAATAGGCATTGGGAATTGGGAGTTGTGGACCTCTAGCATGGTCATGGGATTTAGGGATCTAGTTGATGTGGAGGACACTCCATTACTAAGTACAGTCAGGAAAGCCGATGATCCAGTTCATTATTAGGTTAACACATGGGGGATCACTGAGGTTTTCATCGTATGGCGAGGTAGGTGGTTGTTTAGTATTGGGGCCAACCATAGAGTGATAGGCGCCGACATTGTTGAGTCCCCTTGGAAGTTTGGGCATAGCCTCGATCATCACATATATTATTGCCGAGAGTTGCAGGAGATGAGGCTCTAATATGAGCATGTTAGACAATTAGTCATGACCAGAGTGTTGCAGGGTCTGCAGGATAGTTCCTTCCCACGATGGGCATGGGACACTGGCATCACAGTACTTGACAGTTCAGCTACCCTTGGGAGTGGGTTGGGTTTGACAGGGGGAGATCATTCCAACCTTCCATCAGATTTTAGTGATTCTTTGTTGGCATGGGGGACTTCACCAGCATGGAGGGATGGTCAGCAGGGGAAGTTCAGGGGAAGCTCATGCAAGGAAGGATTTATTTCCACAGGAGTTGGATTGTATCTTCAGGTGGCCACCCTTGGAGTAGATGAGATGGACGACTTAGTAGAGTAGTTGCACGGTGAGACATATAGGAATTTATATGATCATGATGCTCTATTTACTGATGGTATGCGGAGGGCTTCGAGTGCCTATACCAGGTTGGATATTGAGTGGAGCAACGGATGCCTCACGCTGATCAGGATGGCTTAGGAGGGCCAAGCTGTGGGAGGCCGAATTTGGAGGTTCAAAACTAAGGAAAACCCTTTCTGGGTTTTTCTGGGTTTTTGTCAAGGAGTTCATCCCTAATTTTACAGTATTTTATGGGCAGTTTGAGGGGGAAAATCAGGGTCTCAAATAAGCCAGCAGTGCAAAATTACTGGGCCAGCACAATTTTCTGGAGGACAAAGCTTCTATAGTAGTTGGGAATTTTTGTATTGATTACTTGAGGCTTCTATCTTGCCTTGCAAGCCCAGGTGCACTCCTTCCATTTCCCATTGTACTCCTGTCATTATATATAATAAAACTGTCCCATTTGGTGTTTTGGGCACAATTTATGTTTATGTGTGTGTTCACTAAATAATTTTATGTGTTGAAATTATTGCATGTCTTTGGTTATCACTGTAAATTTCTATTAGGAACATTACAGTGGTATCAAAGCATGATCTTGGCCAACTGTGGGGGAGCTAGCAAGATCATGGAGGTTTTGGCCATGCATGCATAGTGACTAGTGAAATTATGGACACTCCAAAGACACAGAAAGGGAAGAGTACACAGGGGATCATGGAAGAGCTGATGAGGCAAAACCCACAATTGAGGAAGCAAAACCAACAGGTCCTAGAGAGGATGCAACAAATGAGGGGGACGTTGAGTCACACCCAATAAAGAAGCCATGTGCATACACGTGCGCTCTAACAGAACAATACCCATTGCCAGCCTAGCCAACCTACCATGTCTCATTTTCTAGATGAGCCAGAGAAGGGGAGGGAACTCTGAAGCTTTGTAGATTTGAGGAGTTCCTTAGTGGAGAGGGTTGATGAGTATGTGGCGCCAGACCCTAGTATCAGGATGGCTTTCTCGTTCAAGGAGCATAGAGGAGGACAATTAGAGGATGGAGGTAAGAGACATTACTGTTGGTGGAGACCGGGCCTCAAATGTCGGGAGCCTAAGTAGGATATTGAACAGGAGGCTAAGGGCACACAGGAGTGTGAGGATCTGGTATACATACCTAGTGTGATGCAGGTGTCACTGTTGTTGGAGATCCCTTTCATAGCTTCGACTAACACCTTGATGGAGACTGCTAAGCATACACCCTTAAGTCCATCCATTGAGGATGTATCCGTTGATGGGGCACTCAGAGTTGTGATAGAGTTACCAGATGATGACCACCTACAACAGTTTGATGAGGGGCCAGGAGACATAGAGGTATCAAGAGTTGTGATTTAGTTTACAAATGATAGTTGCCCACAACAGTTTTGACAGCTCTAGACCGACCTGCTAGCATTTAAAAGGAAGGCCACGACAGTTCGAGAGACCATTCTACAACAGAATGAGCAGCTAGAGGGCATGAGAGTGGTATGTGCCGATTCAGTGGCCAAACTAACTCGTGTTGGGGAACGGTTGGATTCCCTAGCAATGCAGTTAGAGGAGTACACCTTGGAGCGTTAGAGCAACCCTATTCGAGCATATATAGATGGGGCTTGTAGCACTAATAGGTTATCTATTCACATTGGCGGGAGAGAGGCAACGTTACCTAGTAAGATTATAGGTGTTAACCATACTAGATAGATGAGGCGACATGAGCTGCGTAGGGTGCAACATTCGCAGGATGGAGGGTTTGTTTTGGGTACGAGTGTTCCTGCACTTGATCCTTCCCTTGGAGTTGGTGGCGAGAGATTTTGTGTTGGTACCCGATGGAGTGGACTAGCCTTATAGAGATGGTCATAGTCCGGAGTGAAACTCAGTAGAAAATCTCAGACATTGGAGATGTTGGAGGCCTAGGTTGGCATTGGAATCCAGGTGGGGCTTCCTATCATATATCTAGATTCAGGATGGCTATGGCGTCTATGGGATATTGAACTTAGTGACTGAGTGCACTCGTTCCCTAGGGGAGTTCCAGTAGACACTAGAATTAAGGGGTTTCGTGAGCCGAACCCATGGGTTGTTTGGGCATGTTGGATGCACATGGAGTCATAGGGAGAGTAGCATACTCTGTCAGGAGTTGGCTAGATGATGTGGCATCAACAGGCCACCAGACGATGCGTTGTATGGAGATAGTGCTCTCTCGTGGGCACATTGGATGCAGGTGCCATGGAAGCTAGGCACAATATGGTCATTCCCATTAGCATGTGAAGAGATAGACCACTCAGGTCTACCAGGACAGATGAGGAGGGCTAGCCCACATCATGTTGGGATCACTAGCGGAGTCGTGGATGTATTGACATATGTGGGATAACTGATAAGGCAGGGTGGTATAGCAGTTGGCGCAGGTGTTTAGTGGTGCATAAAGTCGTACCACGGAGTTCAGTGTTCTGGAAACGAGCCTAGAGGTGTATTGTAGAGTGTCGAGTTGTGTAGGCATGCACTGTGGAGTAGGAGCAACTCACACCACTTCAAGGTTTGGGATGAAGTGACAACTACATCATCATAAGAGGGGTACCGACTGATATAGGATGATATGGAAACTGTCCAGTGGTGTACAATTGGGTGCAATTGGGTGCAGGTGTGTGCTAAAGGGACACACGGATACACATTTGTATGCTGGGGAGCGCAGGTATGCTTGGCCGCATGTAGAGGTGCGTGATGCCAGCGTTTGGGGTTTTTGAGCATCACCCCCAGGGAGACCGTCTAATAAAGGCGACTGACATGACATTGGGTGTAACTCACCCTAGATCGATGAGGATACAGATGAGCATCTTTTGATGATATCGATGGGGACTTGTGCGCCGGTCTCACTTCCACATTGTTTGCAAGTGCAACGGAGTCGGATGTTGTACCTTGATGACTTCATCGCAAGCAAAAGGATCCAGGAGGTTTGTTCGAGACAGTTAGTTGGGGCACAGAGTGTCCAAAGAGAGCCTTGTCAATGGTAGAATTTGGTTAGGGCACGAGCTGACAGGTACAGGTTTGGAGAGTGTGTAGTTTGCTGGAGAGGTATCATATGCTCCACCCCTGAGTTCACACTTAGGGAGGTCACTGTGAGCGAGTTGCAGGGGACACTTTCGGCAGGACAACTCGATTTGTTATGTGACTGAGGTACAGGCGATGATAGTCCTCGTCAGCAAGAGGATGCCTAGGCTCCAAGTAGTACTTGAGTACATCACTAGGAGTTGGGATAACAAATTTCGTTATACGTTCTGGTAGAAGCAAAACAGTTCATCATATGCGAGACAAATTCTTGATGCTGAGTGCCCATCCATGGGGTATGTACAGGGGCCAGAGACGAGGCACATAGAGGTCCCAACAACTAGCAACATGTCAGAACAACATGCACTGGGAATTAGGAGTTGTGGACCTCTAGTATGGTCATGGGATTCAGGGATCCAGTTGATGTGGAGGACACTCCATTACTAAGCGAGTACAGTCAGGATAGCCGATGATCTAGTTCATTATCAAGTTAACACATGGGGGATCACCGAGGTTTTCATCGTATGGCGAGGCAGGTGGTTGTTCAATATTGGGGCCAACCATAGAGTGATAGGTGCGGACATTGTTGAGTCCACTTGGCAGGTTGGGCATAGCCTCGATCATCACATATATTATGGCTGAGAGTTGCAGGAGATGAGGCTCTAGTATGAGCATGTTAGACAATTAGTCATGACCAGAGTGTTGCACGGTCTACAGGATAGTTCCTTCCCGTGATGGGCATGGGACGCTGGCATCACAGTACTTGACAGTTCAACTACCCTTGGGAGTGATTTGGGTTTGACAAGGGGAGATCATTCCAACCTTCCATCAGATTTTAATGATTCTTTGTTGGCATGGGGGACTCCACCTGCATGGAGGGATGATCAGCAGGGGGAGTTCAGGGGAAGGTCGTGCAGGGAAGGATTTATTTCCACAGGAGTTGGATTGTATCTTCAGGTGGCCACCCTTGGAGTAGATGAGATGGACGACTTAGTAGAGTAGTTGCACGGTGAGACAGACAAGACTTTATAGGATCATGATGCTCTATTTACTGATGGTATGTGGAGGGCTTCGGGTGCATATACCAGGTTGGATAGTGAGTGGAGCAACGGATGCCTCACGCTGATCAGGATGGCTTGGGAGGGCTTAGCTATGGCAGGTTGAATTTGGAGGTTCAAAACTAGGAAAAACCCTTTCTGGGTTTTTCTGGGTTTTTGGCAAGGAGTTCATTCCTAATTTTAAAGTATTTTCTGAGCAGTTTTGAGGGGGAAAATCAGGGTCTCAAGTAAGCTAGCAGTACAAAATTACTAGGCCAACAAGTTTTCTGGAGGATAAAAGTTGTACAATAGTTGGGAATTTTTGTATTGATTACCTGAGGCTTGTATCTTGCCTTGTGCAAGCCCAAGTGCACTGCTTCCATTTCCCATTGTACTACTATCATTATATATAATAAAATTGGCCAATTTGGTGTTTTGGGCATAATTTATGTTTATGTGTGTGTTCACTACATAAATTTATGTATTTAAATTATTGCATGTCTTTGGTTATCACTGGGGATCATGGGGGAGCTGATGAGCCAGAACCAACAATTGAGGAAGCAAAACCAATAGGTCCTATATAGGATGCAACAAATGATGAGGACATTGAGTCACACCCAACAGAGAAGGCATTTGCATACACGCATACTCCAACAGAACAATACCAATGGCCAACTTAGCCAACCTACCATGTCTCATTTTCTGGATGAGCCGGAGAAGGGGAGGGAACTCGAATCTATGTAGATTTGAGGAGTTCCTTCGTGGATAGGGTTGATGAGTATGAGGCGCCAAACCCTTGGATCAGGAGGGCTTTCTCGTTCGAGGAGCATAGAGGAGGACAATTAGAGGATGGTGGTAAGAGGCATTACTGTTGGTGGAGACCGGGCCACAAATGTCGGGAGCCTGAGTAGGAGATTGAACAGGAGGCTAAGGGCACACAGGATTGCGAGGATCAGGTAGACATACCTAGTGTGATGCGGGTGTCACCGTTCTTGCTGAACCCTTTGATAGCTTTGACTAACACCTTGGTGGAGACTATTGAGCATACACCCTTAAGGGCATCCATTGAGGATGTATCCATTGATGAGGCACTCAGAGTTGTGATAGAGTTGCCAGATGATGACCACCTACAACAAGTTGATGAGGGTCCACGAGACACAGAGGTATCATGACTTGTGATTGAGTTTACAAATGATATTTGCCCACAACAGTTTCGACAGCTCTAGACTGACCTGCTAGCATTGAAAAGGAAGGCCACGGCAGTTCGAGAGACCATTCTACAACAAAATGAGGAGCTAGAGGGCATGAGAGTGGTATGTGACGATTTAGTGGCCAAACCAACTCGTGTTGGGGAACGGTTGGATTCCCTAGCAACGCAGCTAGAGGAGTACACCTTGGAGTGTCAGAGAAGCCCTATTCGAGCATATATAGATGGGCTTGTAGCACTAATAGGTTATCTGTTCACATTAGTGGTAGAGAAGTAGAGTTGGGGTGAAACTCAGTAGGAACTCTCAAACATTGGAGATGTTCGTGTCCTAGGTTGGCATTGGGATCTAGGTGGGGCTTCCTATCATATCTCTGGATTCCGGATGGCTATGGCGTCGGTGGGATAGTGAACTCAGTGACTGAGTGCACTCATTCCTTGGGGGAGTTCCAGTAGACACTAGTATTAAGGGGGTTCGTGAGACAAACCCATGGGTTGTTCGGGCATGTTGGATGTGTTGTATCTCCTAGAGACAACCTTGAATTGCAAAAGACCAGTGCCTAGGACATCTTAAAATCAAAGGTTAAATGTGGGCAATTGTATAAATGCCTCTGACAGAATATGGGTCAGGAGGATAATGGTTTTGGTGGTTCAAGAATAGAGAAGATCATTTGAGCCATGATTCACGTGCATTCCCCAAACAGTGAGAGGGCTCAGGAGGCTGAGAGGCTGATGGATTTTAGATGGGCCAAGTATAAAACAACGAGCATAAACTTAAAATGTGCGGAGGGGTGAGGAAGAACGAAGAAGGAACCCACAAGAGACAGGCTTAAGAGATTTAAGAATCTGTCCCCCAGTGACCTCAGAGGAAACAGAGATGAATGAGATATGGGCAACAACAGAGGTTCTTAGAGCGCAAATTAAGGGAGTGTGACAAGCTTAATACATGAGTGTTGACACCTAAGTGCTATGCAAACACGAATTCATGAATAAAATTGCAGACTACCAGTAGCTACATTACACGGACCTTCAAAGCAGCATAGTATGACAGATGATTATACATAAAAAGAGATTACTGATAACGGAGGAAAACGGATACATACTACTCTTTGCTCCATCTAGAATCCAAATAACAACGTTGTATTATATTAAGTTCAAATAGCTCTCCCGAATATGTATCTCAAAGCACAGGGAGCACAATCATACAAAACTACAGCAAAATTCTTCCAAAATTCCAGAACCCCACTTTCATCTTAGAACTTACTATATATAGAGTTTCCCTGGACGGTCTAGGGTGTTTGATCATTTATGATCGACCCATATCTATGAAATCAAAACATGTTACCTAACTTGCAGAGAGTACATTAAGCAATTACTTCTATACTGAGAGAATTAAACAGGAATGGGATGAAATCGAGATTTCACCAGCAAAACCATCAAAATTAAACCAAAAACAGAAAGGACGCGATCGCCCATTGAGGCTAATAATGGGATCCTTCAAGACGGTATGGCGAGGAGCACTCGTAGGCATACAGGCTGACTGTCATTTTACGGTTCCATCTATTGCCTGCAGACCTCCACTTCCTCAGTCTGGTGATATCCACTTAATCCATTATAAAGAGGCCAGTCGTACTGAGCGCACCTGGTTATTTAGTTGAGATCTCTTGAGCAGATTGCATAAGTCACAACTGTATGTTTTGCCTCAAAAGCCCATGTGGTGTTTCAAAATGCAAAAACGGGAACCGGATTTTGGAGGGGGTCTCAAGTGGTAAGCGGTATCGGAGGAGGGGGTGCGAAATGATGAGAGGACGACTCGGGGAGGAGTGGGCGGTAATGGATACCGCCCATTTCGAACCCCCTACGCATGGTTAAAGTTCGAAAGCTGCGGAGGGTGCGAAATGAAACAAGGACCGTCAGATGCATTGGGGCGAAGCGGAGGTGACGAACGGATGCGGAGGGCTTAGCGATGATGAGATGTGTGACAACGAATGAGAACAGGGGGAGTGATGGTGGGGCCCAACCACATCGCAATCGCAACTCTTTACCATGAAGCAATACAGGTAAACTCTAAAATGTGCGAAGTGCGACACGCGGGGAGGGTAGAGTGACATGGCAGGTAAGGTGGGACTGGACTACATTGCAAATCGCAAACTTTAAGTTTTAGTTATAAGCAACGGGGATTTAAAATCTAAAACTTGCGAAGTGCGGGGAGAGAAGGGTGATGTGGAGGAAGGTGGGTCCCGCCCGCTACCCGCAGTTCGCAAAACTTAAGGTTTAACTGTAAGCGGACGTGGTAAACACTAAAAGGAGCGAAGTGTGAAGTGCAGGGGAGAAGGTAAGTGATGTGGCACAGAGGTGGGACTGCGGCGACAAGTTGCAGATCGCAAGTTCTATAATGCGCATAGCGGGGGTTAAGTGTTATTTGTTGCGAAGTGCGGGGGAAGAAAGGGGTGACGTATCAGGGGGACTAGCCCACTTTAATCGCAAACAGGGAGATAGGAAAAGCGGAGGAGAAGCAATGATATAGCGGCGAAAAAGGTAAAGTAGAGAAATGAAGCGGAAAGGTGGAAAATGTAAGGTTTTAGTGATTTGCAAGGGAAATGGAGTGAAAGGAACTGTGGCGGGTGACTGGGTCCCATCGCCATCGCACATCGCACTTTGACATTTTTAACTTTTACGCTTTGTGCCTATCTTGTAACACTTGTGCTCTGCGACTGTGATTTTAATCTCCATCGTTGATCGAGGCTCGAATCAATGGTCCTCACTGCTCCCCTTGCTGTGGTTTGTCAGCCTTGTGTCTTTGGTTGTGCCCAGTCATTTCTTATTTGTCCGTGGAATACTTGCCCTGCGTTCACGACTAGACCCGCTTCAACATTCACAACTCGACCTAAATGCATGCACGAATTAACCCAACTTCGTTCAGGACTCTGCCCTTGTTGTTTTTCTGTCTTAACTGTTTCTCTACCTCTGCCCTATGATTTTATTATAGGGACCACTTCTCCATGTTATATGCAGTCACAGGCCAACATTGGCTCCATCTGGGGACAACGTGTTGTTCTTAGTGTGTTGAAGACTTGCAGACCCTGAATGCCTGTGCTTTATTGGGCTCATGGAGTCACAAATACATACTGATTAGACAAAGTTTTATACCAACAATCAAGTGGACACAAAAATGGAAGATGAAATGAAAGATGAAATGGGAGGAATGTAAACAAAATGGAGTATAGACAGTGGGATGATATATACAATGAGCTGGATTAGCCCTCGTCAATGATGAAAATAGAACTTGAGGAACTGCCCATTTATGGGAGCCTCAAGTATATCTCCTTCTAAGTTCTCCAGGGCAAAAGTATTGTTGCCTTTAACTTCTGCCACCTTGAAAGGACCAAACCAGAGGGTGTCGAACTTCCCATGTTTCTCTTTGTCCGCTCTCCTGACATCCCATCGCAGCACCAAATCCCTTACCTAGATTTCTCTATCTCCAGCTCTTTGGTGAAATAAGCCTTTCATTTTCTCTTGATATTCTGCTAGTCTGAGGCTTACCTGCTCCCGTGTTTCATTCAACTCCACCAACTAATTCATTCTTCGGATAAGGTCGTTTGGCTCCACCTCACTTTCTTGTAAGAAACGAGCCATAGGTAATGCAAGTAGAATAGGGAAAATCGCGGCCCGACCATACAGCAATTCATAAGGGGACTTTCCTGTGGATCTTTTCGTGGTGATGCGATTTGCCCATAGTGCAAACTTGAGCTGGGAATCCCAGTTATTTTGATTTCCATTGATGGTCTTCTTCAAGATCCTCACTAGTGTTTTGTTAGATGATTCTGCCAGTTCGTTCCCTTGTGGGTAGTACGTTCTGGAGTGGCCCAGCAGGATGTTGTAACGCTGACAGAAATTAACAAATTTAGCCGACTTGAAAGCTTGGGCATTATTTCCAATGATTTTAGTTGGCCATCCAAACCTAGCTATTATGTTCTCCTCCAGGAACTTGATCACCACTGAATCTGTAGCATTTCTTGCGGGCACGACCTCTATCCACTTGGTGAAGTAATCTGTAGCAATGAGGATCCATCGATGCTGACTGCTAGAGGCAGGGTGGATCTCTCATATGAAGTCAATCCCCCATTGTTTTAAAGGTTCCTCAACATGTACTGGAATTAATGGGAGAGGTGCATACCTTTGTTTTTCGGCGAATGGCTGACACTTCTCGCAGGCCCACACACGGGCATGTACATCGCCAAACAACTTAGGCCAAAAGAACCCTGCCTTCAGGATCTTGTGTGCAGTGGATCGCCAACTGTAATGCCCACCGCATATGCCTTCATGGAACTTGGTCATCACATGATCAACTTCTTGCTTTGTCAAACACAATAATAAGATTCCTGTCGGGTCTCTCCAATATAGTCGCCCATTTGCCACAATGTACTTTTGAGACATTAGTGTCAAAGTGCGATATTTGGTCTTATCATAGTGAGGGAGACACCTTAGCTTTAAAATATATTCCACTATATTTTTATTCCATGAGGATAAGAGGTAGTTGACATGTGTTTTCTGAGCGGAAGATTCTATGCCTTGGTGTGCGCCTATGTCCTCTTGTGCCTCTCTTCCTGTCATAGACAGATTTGTTCCTATAGCTTGACAGTTGGATTCAAAGAGGATCTTTGCCAACTCGTGGCCTTTGATGAGTTTAATAGGCTTTATCTCCAGCTCGTACTCCTGGATCTTGGCTATCCATTTGCCCCCTTTCCCTTCACTGTCACCCTGTACCAGAATATCCTTCACTACTGCAGTGGGTACATAAGCTGTTATGGCTGATTGTAACACGTACACCCAGAATGCCTTCAACGATTTGACCAGAGCATAAGCTTGCTTTTCCAGGATATCATATTTCAGTTCAACATCTCGGGACTTGACCGAAGAATGCAATGGGCTGTTCATGTCCATTGGCATTTTTCTGTAAAAGGACTGCGACTATTATGTGAGGAGAAGCGAAGGAGAAAATCATGAACGACTTCCTGTAATCGGGACCTACCAGCATTGGAGCTTCTGCAAAGGCCTGTTTGACCCTATTGAAAGAGTCCCTGGACTCAGGGGTCCATCTAACTTCACTATCCTTCTTCAGCATCCCGGTGATGTTGTGGACAATCTCGGCATAGTTGGGAATGGACCTTCTGAGGAAATTTATTCTTCCCAAGAACACCTGTACTTCATTTTTGTTTCTTGGCAAGGGAATGCTGTTTATCACCTCTACCCGCTTCAGGTCGATCTTCACTCCTACCTTTGTTACTATGTGCCCCAGCAACTTTCCTTCCTCCAAGGCAAACATGGATTTTTGAGGATTCAAAGACAGGCCATACCTACGGCATTTATCAAAGGTTCTTCGAAGGTGCTCTATATGTTCAGCGTCACCCTTTGAAAAGACGGTGATGTTGTCCAGGTAGATCACCACAAACTTGTCTTGCTCTCCTATGAAAGCAATGTCCATCGCCTGCTGGAATGTGACACCGGCGTTTATCAGGCCAAAGGGCATTCGGGCGTACATGAAGGTTCCCCAAGGCGTAGTGAACGTCGTCTTCTTTTGGTCTTCCAGGAGCACTGCCACCTGATTATATCCTGAGAAGCCATCCATCATGGACATGCGAGATGATCCCACCACCTTTTGCAAGATGTGGTCCATCTTTGGGAGGGGATAATTATCTTTGAGTGAGGCTCTATTCAAATTGCGGAAATCCACACAAAGCCTTATTTCACCGTTCTTCTTTCTGACAGGTACCAGGTTCGCTACCCATTCAGAGTACCTTAGAGGGACAATGATCTTGGCCTGCAACAACTTCTTTATTTCCTTCTCAATGGTTGGGAGAAGAAGGGGATTGATCTGTCTCAACTTTTGCTTGTGAGGCTTGGCATCCTCTTTGAGCAGTATCTTGTGCTGTATAATATCAATATCAAAAGTCTTTAGATCTTGGTATGACTAGGCGAAGACATCACTATATGACTGAAACAACCTGAGGTACTACTCTTGGTATTCTTCGAGGACCCCTTTCGACAACTTTACCACCTTTGGATCTTCTTTTGTCCCAATGTTCACGTCCCTGACAGGTTCGTCGGGGGTAAGTTTGTTGGGATTCACCAGGATATCATTCTTATCAAACAGTCTCTCCAATGGCACAAGGCCCCTAGGGATGATATTTCCCTTTAATTGCAGAACACGGTGCCCAACCAGTGTCTCTTCCCATTTGGTCTTTGGCTCCTCACTGTCGTCCTCCGACACTGAATCGATCACCATATTTGAAAACTTGCCCACCGTTTCCATAAAACGCTGGACCTGCCCTTCATCTTCGAAGACTTGCCAATGCTTTATGTTTTCTGGAATGGAGGGGTGGTATTGCATTTCAACCTCATATCTGAGCAAAGGATTCTGCGGGGGGCGAAAATTACTAGCAGCCACAGCTAGTGAGTCCGCCATTATGTTAATCTCCCTCGGCATGAACTGAATGTTGAAAGCAGAAAAGAAGTTCTCAACTAAATTCCATACCTTATTGCTGTAGGGTCTGAGTTGCGGGTGTTTAGTTTGGCATTGGCTCCTAACTTGCCTCACTACAAGCTTTGAATCTCCAAACACCTTGAGGTTTTGTATGTTCATGTTTTGCGCTGTCTGTAGCCCCAACAACAGGGCTTCATACTCAGCCACATTATTTGTGGCCTCGAATTCCAGCTTAAAGGAGAGGGGAGCCAAGCGTCCTTCTGGTGATATCAAGAGTATCCCGGCCCCGTTTCCTTCTCGTGAGTAAGCTCCATCAAACTGCAAGGTCCATATGTCGTTTTCCCCTCTGCTCATAAGATTCTCCTGGATTAGAGGACAGATCTTCGTTTCTTGCAGGAAGTTTTCGTCCTCCTTGAGCATAAGACAAGAGAATTCGCCCTCCTTAGTATATACCGGAGAATTCGTTGAACCATTTGCTTTGGTGACCATTTTCACGAATCTGGAATACCGGAATAGTGGCATAGGTGAGGTCAAGTTTTATGGATCCTCCAATCTTGGTACCCCAGGATCTGGACAACAACATTCCAAATCGATCTGGGATATCGGCCGCAACAATGTCCATTACCAAGCTTTTGGCTGGAATCTGGGCTAAATTTACTACCAGATCTTTTATCATGCCCAAGCATTTCACCCTCTTGGAATCAAAAGAATATAGATCTTTATATGGCTTAGTGATCTGTAAACCCAACTTCTCCATGACAAACAATGGAAACAAATTATGTGAAGCCCCAGAATATAGGATGCAGTTGTGCAATAACAGGTCATGTATAACTAGAGTCACATAGAATGTAGGAGTGGCTGAATCCAGCTCTTCTACATGAGGTCCAAAGACTACCATGGGTTTTTCTTCTTGGAGATTAAGGCTGTCAGGGAGAGGGCCTACGCCTTGGGGCAGCATGAATTGAGAGACTTGGGCACTGTATGAGGGTTGTTTTAGGAGTTCGATTAGGGGGACTAGGATCTTGACCTTTTGTAATTCTTTCTGGAGGCTAAAGGCCGTGGGCGCTTTTTCTGTGATAACTTCTTTGAACTTCTCTTTAGGAGGGTCAGGCAGTTTCAAGGGTGTAGTTGTGGATTTCTCATTTTGGGGAGGATCAGAGCCCTGTTTCGAGGAGGTGGGCGTAGAGGCTTTAGGATGGGCAGACTCTTGTAAAGGCTTTTTCCCCTTACTGGTAGAACTAGAAAGGGTCTGCTCTCTTGATGTTGACTCTTCATCTTGTTCCTGCACTCGGGTTCTCTTCTTGGAGGTCCTGAGATCATACTTCCTGTGGAGTTGAGCTTGCATGAAATCCACAAACTGCTTGCAGTGATTGTCATCCTCTCGATCCTCTAGGGGTACTTCCTTCTCTTCTGGCTTTTCTTGCAGGATGAGTTCACCTTCTTCATCCTCTGAGTAAGCGAGGAATTGATCTTCTTGCTTGTCTTTGCCTTCCTCGCCCTGTCCCTCCATTTCCCCTTCCAGGTATAGAGGAGGTTGGATGTGATCTTCCTGCTCTTTCCTTTCTTGCTACAACAACTATAGAGGGGGCTTCTGGTACTGGGGATTAAACGCACGGTTTGGGGTCATTTGGTTAGGATGAGGAGGGGAATTCTTGGCCTCCAATTCAAGCTTCACCAACTTATTTGAGAGGTTCTTGATCAACTTATTCATCTCTTCGATTCTATACTCCTGTGATTCCCTTTCTTGATTAGAGGTAGAAGCCTCCTCCCTACCCCTTCTTCTGGCTTCATGCTCTGTCTTGCCTTTGAATTTATCAGTAGAAGCAAAGCTTAATTCTACCTCCAGTGCATCAGTCTGAATTAGACCCAGAGATGCAGACTTTCTTTCTCTTAGGGTGAACCCAAACTCTGGTTCAAAAACTCCTGCAAAGACCACTTTAGCAGCTGCTTGGGGAGGATTTATTTCAGCAGGAAGATTATTATAAAGCTTATGAACCTCTTTATAAATTCTGTTACATCCTCATTTTGTCTCTTTTTAAGAGCGTTTAACTCTGTGAGGACATATCCATGGTCCCTCTTCTCTCCCCATTTTAGTGTGAAGAATTTCTCCATTTCTTCCCAAGTGGTGACTGCATTATTAGCAAGAGATTTGAACCACTTTCGAGCCCCTCCATCCAAGGATTGGACGAAAAGCCTTAACACCACATTCACATTCTCAGCAAAGGCGTAGAAGTCTTCAATATGTTTTTGTGCAGAAGTGCTATCTTCCTCGGTGAACCGAGGCAAGATCTTTAGGTAATCTTGAGGCATGTCATGCAATACTTGAGGTAAAGCCAATGGAGCGTATTTGTTGAGGAGGAAGTTGGGTACAGCCATGAGGGGTGATGGTAAGTTCAGAGGATGATTTGTTGTGGTACAACAGGTATATGCTGAATAGAGGTTTGGATATTTGTTTGTAATGAGCTCTGAAGTGCTGTAACTTCTTTGACTTCTTCAGCTTCAAGAGTAGGGTGGAAGGGGGTAAAGAAGTATCAACGGATTCAACTTCGTTTCTTATGTCTGAACTGGCTAAAGCAGAGGTTTCTGGAGGATACTATAGTACACGCGTTGTGGAGCCAGGACCATAGATATCAATTCTCTTAGAAGAGGAAGGATAATTTTCTAGAGAAAATGAGGGTAAGTCAACTTGGATGGGCTGCTTCTCCCTCCAGATTCTCTTAAATATAATCTTTTCAGGATCATATATAGGAGAGGTTTTCTGCTGAGAAGTATCCGATCGGGTATGGGGCCTGGTATAAGCCAGGATTACACTTGATTTGAACTTTAATAACAGTGGAGTCGCCAAGGTGAGGGCTATGCAACTCTCAACCCTTCGTGCTCACCTGATTGAAGGGTGAAGATAATGTCGTATCCCAGGGAAAAGATTTTATAATTCATATCCCCGACAATGACGCCAAAAAGTTGTTGTAGCTCCTAGAGACAGCCTTGAGTTGCAAAAGACCAATGCCTAGGACATCTTAAAATCAAAGGTTAAATGTGGGAAATTGTATAAATGCCTCTGACAGAATATGGGTCAAGAGGATAATGGTTTTGGTGGTTCAAGAATAGAGAAGACCATTTCAGCCATGATTCATGTGAATTCCCCAAACAGTGAGAGGGCTCAGGAGGCTGAGAGGTTGATGGATTTTAGAGGGCCAAGTATAAAACAACAAGCAGAAACTTAAAATGTGCGGAGGCGATGAGGAAGAACAGAGAAGGAACCCACACGAGACATGCTTAAGAGATTTAAGAATCTGTCCCCCAATGACCTCAGAGGAAACGAAGATGAATGAGATATGGGCAACAACAGAGGTTCTTAGAGCGTAAATTAAGGGAGTGCAACAAGCTTAATACATGAGCGTTAACACCTAAGCACTATGCAAACACAAATTCATGATTAAAATTACAGACTACCAGCAACTACATTACACGGACCTTCAAAGCAGCATAGTATGACAAATGATTATACATAAAAAGAGATTACTAATAACGGAGGAAAACGGATACATGCTACTCATTGCTCCATCTGGAATCCAAATAACAACGCTGTATTATATTAAGTTCAAACAACTCTCCCGAATATGTATCTTAGAGCACAGAGAGCACGATCATACAAAATTAAAGAAAAATTCTTCCAAAATTCCAAAACCCCACTTTCATCTTAGAACTTACTATATAGAGAGTTTCCTTGGAGGGTCTAGGGTGCTTAATCATTTATGATCGACCCATATCTATGAAATCAAAACATGCTACCTAACTTGCAGAGCGTACATTGAGCAATAACTTCTGTATTGAGAGAATTAAACAGGAATAGTGTGAAATTGAGATTTCACCAGCAAAATCATCAAAATTAAATCAAAAACAGAAAGGCATGGTCGCTCATTAAAGCTAATAATGGGAGCCTTCAAGATGGTATGGCGAGGAGCAGTCGTAGGTGTACAGGCTGACTGTCATTTTACGATTCTATCTATTGCCTGCAGACCTCCACTCCCTCAATCTGGTGATTTCCACTTAATCCATTATAAAGAGGCTGGTCGTACTGAACGCACCTGGTTCTTTAGCTGAGATGTCCTGAGCAGACCACATAAGTCACAACTGTATGTTCTGCTTCAAAAGCCCATGACGTGTTTGGAATTGCAAAAACGGGAAACAGATTTCGGAGGGGGTCACAAGTGGTAAGCGATATCGAAGGAGGGGGGTGAGAAATGATGAGAGGACGACATGTGGAGGAGTGGGCGGTAATGGATACCGCCCATTTCGGACCCCCTTCCCATGGTTAAAGTTCGAAAGCTTCGGGGGGTGCGAAATGAAACAAGGACCATCGGATGCATTGGG
Organism: Pinus albicaulis; assembly: GCA_034641835.2. Taxonomy (NCBI): domain Eukaryota; kingdom Viridiplantae; phylum Streptophyta; class Pinopsida; order Pinales; family Pinaceae; genus Pinus; species Pinus albicaulis. Next base: position 950,884,111 of record CM076573.1, read on the forward strand.
GTGAAGCGGAGGTGACGGAGGGATGCGGAGGGCTTAGCAGTGATGAGATGTGTGACAACGAATGGGAATGACGGGAGTGATGGTGGGGCCCAACCACATCGCAATCGCAACTCTTTACCATGAAGCAGTAAAGGTAAACTCTAAACTGTGCGAAGCGCGATGCGCGGGGAGGGCGAAGTGACATGGCAAGTAAGGTGGGACCAAACTACATCGCAAATTGCAAACTTTAAGTTTTAGTTAATGGGGGTTTAAAATATAAAACTTGCGAAGTGCGGGGAGAGAAGGGTGACATGGAGGAAAGGTGGGTCCCGCCCGCTACCCGCAGATCACAAAACTTAAGGTTTAACCATAAGTGGAGGTGGTAAACACTAAAAGGAGTGAAGTGCGAAGTGTGGGGGAGAAGGTAAGTGACATGGCACAGAGGTGGGACTGCGACAACAAGTTGCAGATCGCAAGTTTTATAATGCGCATAGCGGGGGTTAAGTGTTATTTGTTGCGAAATGCAGGGGAGTAAAAGGGTGATGTGTTAGGGGGACTAGCCCACTTTAATCGCAAACAGGGAGATAGGAAAAGCGGAGGAGAAGTAATGATATAGCGGCGAAAAAAGTAAAGTAGAGAAATGAAGCGGAAAGGCGGAAAAGGTAAGGTTTTAGTGATTTGAAAGGGAAATGGAGTGAAAGGATTTGTGGCAGGTGACTGGGTCCCACCGCCATCGCACATCGCACTTCAGCATTTTAACTTTTACCCTTTGCGCCTATCTTGCAACACTTGCGCTCTGCGACTGCGATTTTAATCTCCGTCGTTGACCAAGGCTCGGATCAACGGTCCTCACTGCTCCCCTTGCTGTGGTTTGCTGGCCTTGTCTCTTTGGTTGCGCCCAGTCATTTCTTATTTGTCCGTGGAATACTTGCCCCGCATTCATGACTAGACCTGCTTCGGCATTCACGACTCAACCTGAATGCGTGCACGAATTGACCCAACTTCGTTCAGGACTCTGCCCTTGTTTTTTTTCTGTCTTAACTGTTTCTTTGCCTCTGCCCTATGATTTCCTTATAGGGGTCACTTCTCCATGTTATATGCAGTCACAGGCCAACAGCATGCACATGGAGTCATAGGGAGAGTAGCATACTTTGTTAGGGGTTGGCTAGAGCATGTGGCATCAATAGGCCACCAGACGACGCGTTGTATGGAGATAGTACTCTCTCGTGGGCACATTGGACACACATGCCATGGAGGCTAGGCAAAATATGGTCATTCCCATTAGTATGTGAAGAGATAGACTACTCAGGTCTACCAGGGTAGATGAGGAGGGCTAGCCCACATCATGTTGGGGTCACTAGCGGAGTCGTGTATGTATTGACAAATGTGGGATGATTGATAATGCGGGGTGGTATAGCAGTTGGCGTAGGTGTTCAGTGGTGCATAAAGTCGTATCACGGAGTTCAGTGTTCTGGAGAGGAGCCTAGAGGTGTATGGTAGAGTGTCGAGTTGTGTGGGCATGCACTATGGAGTAGGAGCGACTCACACCACCTCAAGGTTTCAGATGAAGTGACAACTACATCATCACAAGAGGGGTACCGACCGATATAGGATGATATGGAAACTGGTAGTGGTGTCCAGTGGTGCAATTGGGTGCAGGTGTGTGCCAAGGGGCACAAGGATACACATTTGTATGTAGGGGAGCGCAGGGTTTATTGGCCACATGTAGTGGTGCGTGACGCCATCCATTGGGGTTTTTGAACATCACCCCTAGGGAGACCGTCTAATAGAGGCGACCAGCATGACGGTGGGTGTAACTCACCCCAGATCGATGAGGATACAGATGAGCATCATTTGATGATATCCATGGGGACTTGCGTGCCAGTCTCACTTCCACATTGTTTGCAAGTGCAACCGAGTCAGATGTTGTACCTTGATGACTTCATCGCGAGCAACAGGATCCAAGAGGCTTGTTTGAGACAGTTAGTTGGGGCACAGAGTGTCCAAAGAGAGCGTTCTCAGCGGTAGAATTTGGTCAGGGCACGAGCTTACAGGTACAGGTCTGGGGAGTGTGTGGTTTGTTGGAGAGGTAGTGTATGCTCCACCGTTGAGTTCACACTTAGGGAGGGTGACCGTGAGGGAGCTACATGGGACACTTCCGGCAGGACAACTCGAGTTATTATGTGAGTATGAGGTACATGCGATGATAGTCCTTGTCAGCAAGAGGATGCCTAGGCTCCAAGTAGTACTCGAGTACATCACTAGGAGTTGGGATAACATATTTCGCTATATGGTCTGGCAGAAGCAAAGCAGTTCATCATATGCGAGACAGATTCTTGATGCTGAGTACCCATCCATGGGGTATGTACAGGGGCCAGAGATGAGGCACAGAGGGGTCCCAACAACTAGCAACATGACCATACTAGAGGTCCACAACATGTCACAACAGCAGGCATTGGGAATTGGGAGTTGTGGACCTCTAGTATGGTCATGGGATTCAGGGATCCAGTTGATGTGGAGGACACTCCATTACTAAGTGAGTATGGTCAGGATAGCTGATGATCTAGTTCATTATCAGGTTAACACATGGGGGATCACCGAGGTTTTCATTGTATGGCGAGGCAGGTGGTTGTTCAGTATTGGGGCCAACCATAGAGTGATAGGCGCAGACATTGTTAAGTCCCCTTGGCAGGTTGGGCATAGCCTCAATCATCACATATATTATGGCCGAGAGTTGCAGGAGATGAGGCTCTAGTATCAGCATGTTAGATAATTAGTCATGACCAGAGTGTTGCAGGGTCTACAGGATAGTTCCTTCCTGCGATGGGCATGGGACACTGGCATCACAGTACTTGACAGTTCAGCTACCCTTGGGAGTGAGTTGGGTTTGACAGGGCGAGATCATTCCAACTTTCCATCAGATTTTAGTGATTCTTTGTTGGCATGGGGGACTTCACCAGCATGGAGGGATGATCAGCAGGGGGAGTTCAGGGGAAGCTCTTGCAGGGAAGGATTTATTTCCACAGGAGTTGGATTGTATCTTTAGGTGCCCACCCTTGGAGTAGATGAGATGGACGACTTAGTAGAGTAGTTGCACGGTGAGACAGACATGAATTTATATGATCATGATGCTCTATTTACTGATGGTATGCGGAGGGCTTCGGGTGCCTATACTAGGTTGGATAGTGAGTGGAGCAACGGATGCCTCATGCTGATCAGGATGGCTTGGGATCTTGGCAAGATAGGGCAGAGATCAGGGATGGCTAGGTGGTACATTTGGGACCCTAGTATTATGTATAGAAACTGTTGGGGTCAGTTGATCAAGAGGGTGCTTGTTCAGGCATTGCTTTAGGACAAGCAATTTTTGGTGGGGAGGATTGTTAAGTCCCCAATTAAATTAATTTACTAAGAAGAATTTCCATTTTTTGCAATTTGGGTGTTGGGAAAATCTTTGGAGGAGAAACTTAGGAAAAGTGGGTCGAAGAGCTTTTAGTGGAATGTGGGGGCCACTCACTGACAAAATAATACACATCACTTGGTAAAAAATTCGATTTTCCTAAGTGAGATCGAAATCATAGGAGGGACCCACATGAGACCCAAGACTAGCATGCATAAATAGGAGGAGAGAAGCATCATTTTGGGCTTTTGACATTTTTATATCTGATTGTTGCTTTGGCTGTTCAGCTGAGCTACAAAGTGCTGCTTAGCACAAGAGCTTCCCAAGGAGTGAAGCTCATCCTTTCTTCGGTGGATCTCGAGAGCCACCCTAGGAAGACTTTCATCTTACTTTGGCGACTGGGAGAGAAGCATCCTACAGGAATTACGCTATTCTGGTTCAGCAAGGACGCAAAAGGAGAGGCCATGCAGTCTTTGAGGAGAAGTGTTGTCGGGCATTGAGGGAACAATGTTGCTGGGGAGTTTCTTGGCCAATTGCCAGACTTGAGGAGGTGGATTTTCAGCAAGAGAGAGAGAGTACATCCTTCAGTACGAATTTCTAGGCTTAGAGACTGCGTCATCACCTACAGGATTGTGCAATCATTCGTGTGGGTTGGTTGGGGGGAATCTTGGCTAGAGCTTTGAGGATTTGGGTTGCTAGGATTTTGGTTGGAAGGCTATTGTGAGGTAATTTCTAGCATTTTGGGAGAAGAAAACATCAGTCTCAGCTACAGGTGTAGATTTATGGTTGTGGAGGAGGGCCAAGTTGTGGGAGGCTGAATTTGGAGGGTCAAAACTAGGGAAAACCCTTTCTGGGTTTTTCTGGGTTTTTGGCAAGGAGTTCATCCCTAATTTTACAGAATTTTCTGGGCAGTTTTGAGGGGGAAAATCAGGGTCTCAAGTCAGTCAACCGTGCAAAATTACTGGGCCAACACCATTTTCTAGAGGAAAAAACTTCTACAGCAGTTGGGCATTTTTGTATTGATCACTTGAGGCTTGTATCTTGCCTTGTGCAAGCCCAAGTGCTCTCCTTCCATTTCCCATTGTACTCAAGTCATTATATATAATAAAATTGGCCAATTTGGTGTTCTAGGCACAATTTCTGTTTGTGTGTGTTCACTGAATTATTTTGTGTGTTGAAATTATTGCATGTCTTTAGTTATCACTGTAAATTTCTATTAGGAACATTATATGTGTAAATAATTGCGAATTGAATTTATCTACTAACTTTGCATGAACTTCCTTTGAAGAAGTTGATTCTCATGATGAGTGGAGAGAAGCCATGCCGAAAGAGTATGCTGTTGTCATCAAGACTTGGGCATGGAAGTGGGTGGATCCTCTATTTGGATTCAAATCACTTGGTTGCAAATGGGCCTATGAAAACAAATGCAAATCAGATGGCTCACTTGACAAGAACAAAGAAGCTTGTGACAAAAGGATTTGCACGGAAAGAAGGAATTGACTATGAGGACAATTTTGACCCCGTAGCAAAATGGGTTGCCATTTATACTCTATTTTTCTTGGCATCGCAGAATGCATGGAAAGTTCATCAAACGGATGTGAAGACTGCTTTCTTAAATGGAGGCTTGAAAGTGAATGTCTTCATGTCTCAGCTAGAAGGTTTTATTTTAAAGGGACAAGAACAAATGGTATGTAAAATTTTCAAATCCTTATATAGTTTGAAACGAGCATTGGTACCCTGGTATGAAAAGCTAATTGAACATCTTTTGAAATTGAATTTCAAGCACTTTATTCTTGATGATGCAAGCCTGTTTATTAATATAATTGGAAAAATTGTTGAATTTCATGTAGCGTATGTAGGTGATTTGTTTATAACATGGGACAATGAGAGATATTGCATGCATAAAGAATGGATTGAAGAAAGATTTTGAGATGACAGATTTGGGACATCTTCACTACTACTTGGGCATTGAAGTGACTCAAAATACAATGTACATATTCATCTTCCAATAGAAGTAAATTGGAGAATTGTTGAACAAGTTCTGCATTTTTGAGTGTAGCCCTCTCTCTACTCTAATGGAACAAAATTTGAAGCTCACTTCAAAAGAAGGGAATGAATTCGAGGATGCAACCAAGTGCAAACAACTTTTGGGAAGTTTTATTTACCTTACCACCACTAGACTATATATTTGATTTGTTGTTGGGATTCTTTCTTGGTTTATGTGAAAACCTTGTGAAGGACATTGGGCCTTTGTAAAATGGTTTCTAAAATACTTGAAGGGAACTAAAGACTTTGGACTCAAGTATTTTAAGGTGGATGCCTTCAACTTGATTGGATATTTTAATTTAGAGTTCGATGGGAATAAAGAAAACAAAGTGTCAACTTCAAGCTATCTCATGAGTCTTGGATCAAAAAATATCTCCTGGAGATCACACAAAGAATCAGTTCTTGCAAATTCCACAACAGAAGCAAAATATGTGGCAGCTATAGAAGTAGAAAAGGAGATTGTGTGGCTCAACGAAATACTTGATTTGCAGGAGAGAGATGAATTCTACACCGTTTGGTTTAGAATATATCTACAATCAAATTGGCCAAGAGTTCTAGATTACATGATCAAACAAAGCACATAAATACATAGTACCATCGAATTGGATATTATGTAGAGGCCAAGCCTATTTATTTGAGACATTGTTTCTCAAAATAAGCAAATTGTAAACATCTAAACCAAAGTGTTTAGAAGATAAAAGTTTGAAAAGTTCATAATGATGCTTGGATTCATGAACAACCCTTTGAATTAAAGGGAAATGTTAGATACCTAATCCTTAGGGATTGAGGTAAATTGTAAATATTCTTGTTAATATTAATGTAGAAGGAATATGAAGAGTCATAGGTGGATATGAACAATGTTTCAGACCTCTTGGAAGATGAAAACAAAGGTTACTTCTACTTGTATTTATAAATGGCTTACATTAATGAAATTCTTTCAAGCGTGGAGTTATTTAGTGCCAAGGCTGACAATAAGTAGTTGTTGATGATTAATTATCTAAATAAGATCCTCATTGGCATATAAAAGTCACTTGGAGTACACTGCCAATGATGTTGAATAATGCATTGTATAAGTAATCAATGTGTTGACAATTAATTATTTAAATATGATCCTAATTGCCCCATAAAGGTAACTTGGGGCACAAGTTAAGGCTTAGTGCCACTCTTGGATAAACAGAGGTCGTGTTCCTCTGTTGTAAGCGCTTAGTCTATTATCAATCAACTATTGTTACTTATTCAAGTGTCATTTCATGGATGTGTCTTTGCCCATGTCTTTTGATTTGTAGGTGCATTCAACCCTTGGGTGTTAACTTGCTCTTAACCCTTAACCTTTTGTTTTCATTGTTGATTTTTCCTTTTTGTTCGTATTATTGTTTGAGTTGTTGCATTAAGAATTCCTCTCTAGGTATTGGAACACTGCAAGTTGGTATTAGAGCTAGTTTCATATCTATATGGTATATTGGGTCAGTTTGTTGCTGAGGAAATAACACTTCATTGGAGACTTCATTGGAGAGTTGCATTGGAATAATATTTTTTCATGTCGGAAATTAGACTTAAGAGGCACTTCTAATGCATACTCGTTCATAAAATTTGTAAAATATTAGGGAGATACAACCGCCCAATTTGTCTTTCTTGAGAGGCTAAAAATGTAGTCCATTCAGGGACCCTACCTTGAACAGAGTGTAACTTTTATCTCGACTGCCTGATTAAGGTGCCATTTATTTGATAGAATGTAGATTCATAGAGTTTTACAATGATGGGTTTTAGAAGAGATCTCATGGAGTGCATAAGAAGTTTTAAGCTCTGAATTTTTTTCATTTTTTAGCATGGCCACCCTTGCTGGAATTGAAAACTCTTTACAACTTCCAATTGCAGTATGAAATTTAGCATCAGTTTTTGGTGTTTAAAGAAGTTCATATCTACTTGTATACAGGATTTTACCTTCAGCTTTGCACATTTTATCCTATTTTTTGTATCAAACCCTTTGTTGAACAAAATGCTAAAGAAATTGAGTGGGGTGCATTCAAATAAAGCTAGGATAGAATCGTTAGGAAAAATGATTGATGTATGCGATACATTTATTATTTCAATCAATATAGAAAGGGATTTCTAATGAATGGTATGCAGACATCTTTGATTATGTGATGATAACCATTTTCAGTGTCTCTTTGGTAAATCTACTTCTTTCTATGATGAATCTCCAGATAAAGAGGACTTGGAAAAGGGAAACATGATCTCCCAGCTTCTTTGAAAATCTCCCCCCCGATGATGAATCCTCTTGTGTAAAGAATGTATTGGTTGAATAAGAAGGAAAAGTTGTTGAAAGCACTCGTGAGAAAATGATGAAAAAGGGTTTTTCACTTGACGCTGCCCCAATGGTATTGTTCTCTCTGCCTCCATAACAATTTTTGTACTACTATGTGGATTATATTTTTTATCTGATGTTTCATATATGTTCATCGAATGATATTGGATCCTTACGACCTTGGCGAGCATCTTGAACAAAGCAGATTGAATGAGTTCATTGAGTAATTTGAAGAAGTCAATTCTCAAGGAATTTTACATTTGGATGGATTGATATGATTGTGTTAAAACAATGGCCAACAAAGCATCTAAGTGAAGTCACATAGATGGTCTACTGTTTGGTCTCCGGGTTTTGAGGATAGAGTGGGGGCATGTTGTGTATAACAACACATTTTCATGTATACAAACAAATATATATTTAAAAATTATTTTGTATGTAAGCTTATGGTTTTCCAATAATGTAGTCCATTGATCTTATGTACATCACTACTTGTGCTAAATAAAGCTTTATATAACTAACTAGTGTCTTTATGATTAATCAGTTAAATAAGAGCCTAATTACCCCATAAAGGTAACTTGTGTCACAACTTACAAGATAGGGTTTTAGTCCATCCTTGCTTAAAGGCGGTCCTTACTCTGCTTTTGCAATCAATCAACCTATTTCCAAGCAAATATTATTATGCATTTTTCATTTCATTTTGTGGAGTTGTCTTTCCCCATTTCTTAGGGTTTATAGGTGCAATCTGTACTTGGGTATGCTTATGCCAACAACCCTTTGTTTATTATTGTATATTTCACTTTGTTCTTATTATTATTTTACTAGCTGCAGTAGTAGTTCCCATCAGAATTTTGGAATACTACATCTGGGGTTATTTGCAATTCGAGTGTTTCCGAACTCACAAAAATATCTTCTTGTCTACGACATGCAAAGCATCTGCTGATTTAGAAAATCAACCTACATTGATACCAAAATTTGGTCAAAGGCATTGAAAACTAGATACACAACACTAATACCGAAGTTTATGATCAATCTTCAGTAATCAATACTCTGGACATGCACAGATATCTAATACCAAATTTTATAATCGAAATGGATATAAAAACATTTGTAGGGACCTATGATAGTTCAAATATGATTAGTATAAAATATGATAAAAATAAATTATGCATACTTTCAAGACAACTAGAAGGGGATAAGTATTAATACTTGTTATTGGTTATGCAGAATTGAGCATAAAACTGCATAAAACTATGAACCCTAAGTCTTTCCAGTAATTAACTGTAATCAATCCCGCAGTGGTTAGAGTTTAGACACACTGTCATCTTCACATTCTTGTTTGATTACAGAGGTACACACTTAGGGAAAACAACTCTCTTCATTAAAATCTGAAAACTGAAAATACTTATTGCAAAAGATCTTATTGCATGTATTTTCAATCTTGCAAAGTAGACTGAAAACTGAAAATACATATTGCAAAATATCTGTTCGCATATTATTTCAGTCTCGAGAGGTAGCCGAAATGATTTAGTTATCCTTTTGTTATTGTAACTGAAAATGCACTTTACATATTTATAAATTGGGCCAATGTTTGTTTATCCGCCCATCCATTTATCTATTTACTGAATCATTGTTCATATCCACATGTCCGTAGTGTCTGATATTCATTATCTATAGGTGTTTGGATCCATGCATAAGCGGAAGCCCACATTTTCCTACCAGACTCTGCTGGTAGTTGTGGTGTGGCAACCGAAACACATATCGTCCTATGGGCGTCAATGGGAATACAAGTAGGTGAGCTACGTTGTCATGGACGCCACACTGTTCCTGTATTCCGTTATCTTTATTGGGTGGCAATGGGCATACCACCTAACATTTTCCTCGAACAATTTGCCACTTTCTTTAAAGTTAGTATGGATGATGGTTGACACGGGTTGTGTATGCTGTCAAAGGCATGAAAGAACCTTGAAAAATGGAGAGGGGAAGATGAATGTAAAGTTATATAAGCAGATTTTAAAAAAGAAAAAATATGAGTTCATGTAAACAAGGCAGGAAGAGCTGATATATCTAGGCAAGAATAATCTAAAACATTTCTGGTAGGCACTTCAACCAAGGAAGAAGCAATTTGAAAATAATATTACAGCCAATCAGTGGTTTCACTATGCAAGGCAACTCTATGAAAAAAAATTAGAGGTTGAGGCTCCTGCTAGGATCAACACATCTACAAAGCTTTTCACAGTACATGAGGTGGAGGCAGTAATTAAAAAGTTGAAAGCAGGGAAGGCAAAGGACTTGGTTGAACTTCAAGAAGAATATCTAAAGTGGGGAATGAACATATTGGCACCCCACATCATGGAAATATTCAACAATGTCATTCAGCAAGGATTCTCAAGGGATTGGACAACTAGTCTAGCAATTCCCCTTTTTAAAAGCGGAGACATTAATAATCCTTCCAACTTTAGAACCATTATGATCAATCCTTTGTTTGCATACTTTTCAGTGGCATGGTAGAAAATAGAATCAGTAAGTGGGCAGAAGTAAAAGAAAAGAGGGCAAAAGGGCAAGCAGGTTTTAGGCCGAAGCATTCTACAGTAGATCATGGGATCACACTGAGACACATTGTTGAAAAGGTTTGGGGGAGCAAAGAAGAAGTATTTTGCTGCTTTGTTGACTTCAAAAAGGCATTTTACATGGTCCCTAGAGATATTTGTGGTGTAGAATGGAAGAACTTGAAATTCCTTTACAATATAGAGCTGCCGTCCATAGGCTTTATGAAGAGGTGAAAGTCAAATTAGAACTTCAGCAGGCATTTCAGAAAGTTTTAGAAGTGATATCGGAGTCAAGCAAGGTTGCCCTTTATCCCCTACCCTTTTTGGTTTATATATTGACAAACTGGAAGAGTGGCTAAATTTGCAAGGTGGGGATGGTGTTCGACTAGGGGAGTTTGTGATAAAGCTTCTTCTATATGCCGATGAACTTGTGCTGGTTGCTAAATCGGCCCATGGATTGCAGATGCACCTATATGCCCTTGAGCATTTTTGTAAAGCGGTGGGGATGCAAGTCAATACCAGTAAGACCAAAATAATGATTTTCTCTAATAAAAGGAAGCAAAGCCAGTATACGTTCTTCTTTGAAGGCAACATTCTTGATGAAGTAAATGAATACAAGTACCTCGGGATCGATTTCAACAACAAGCTTAATTGGGAGGATTGCAGAAAGAAAATAATTTTAGGAGAGTGGAAAGCATTATATGCACTTCAAAATAGATATAAAGAGGTAGAGTTATGGGATTGGAACATGATCAAAGTACTTTTTGGACTCCTAGTTTGTCCAGTGATATTATATGGGCATCCCTATTTCAAAATGGAAACAAATTGAAAAAATTCAAAAACACTTGACCATGAACAAGTTCAAAATAAAAGGTTCGGTTCCCTATGAAATAATGTTGAGTGAAACAGGGGCAGCTCCCATCGAAGCAATTGCCATGGTGCGTCTTATAAGGTATCTAAAAAGAATTGAGCAATTGGGAGGAGAGAGATGGCCGAAAGTTATCTTTAATGAAGGTATGAGTGAAAGAAAGAAATCATGGATGAGACAAAACAACAAATGGATGCAAAAATGGAATATTTACTTGAATGCATGTCCCACAAATAGCAAGGAGTTAAAGAACTTTGTGTTGGAGAAGTTTTGTAAGGGTATATGGGGAAAAGAGTTGGGTAGAAAGAAGAAGTATTATGTTAAGGAATTCAACCCCACTTGTGATCTCCAACAAAAAGAATACATTGGAGCTAGCATTCTGTGGAGTGCAAAGGATCTTATTGCTCAATTAAGAACTAACTCACATCAACTTCGGTGTGAAACGGGACGGTGGAAGAGACCGAAAGAAACTTGGGAAGAAAGGGTATGTACTTTTTGCACCTCTGGGGCAGTGGAATCAGAACAACATTTCATTTTGGAATGTGATGCTTTCAGAGACATCAGGGACAGTTACCGCAGTATGTTAGCATCAATTCCGTGGCATCGTCTTTTCAGTGATGGAACTATTAGAAGGTTGGGTCAGCTCATCATCAATTTGAGTAAGAAAAGGATTGAATTGCAAAAGGCAAAAACAAGGAAGCTGGTGGTCCCATAGACTATTTTTAATCTCGTGGACGTTAAAATTTCATTCATTCATTCATTCCTCATCACGTGTTCGGTCTTTCGCTTGTTGAACGCTACCCTTTCTACGATGACCACCAAAACCCAACGTCGAAGCTGGCTCGTGTGTGGCTTGAGGGTTGCTTTAATATGATTCATAACCTAGGTTGCGGGGAAGCTTCAAACCCCCTGCGTTCCCGTTTCCGAAACGCGCTCCGTGCGGGAGCGTTTTGGAAATGCTCGGAAATGCGCTCCCGAAAACGCTTCTTGAGGGGAGCGTTTTGGGGAGCGCGTTTCCGAACCTGTTAAAACGCTCCCTGTCTTTTCGGGAGCGTTTCAGGAAGCGCTCGGGAGCGAACGCTCCCTGAGCGCTTCCGGCGTTTAAGAAACGCTTTGGGAGCGTTTTTTAAACGCCGGAAGCGCTCAGGGAGCGTTCGCTTCCGAACGCTCCCCGGAACAAAAAACGCTTCCTGCTGGGCGGAAATTTTTTTCAATGAAAAAATGATTTGTTTAAGGCCAGAAATGGGTTTTAGGGCTGATGTGGAGGTAAGAGAAGCATTGACATTTCATGGTAATGTTAAATTCTTAAAGTAAAAGTGACATTTTTCATTTTCATCCTTTTACTTAAATTTTTAACATTACCATGAAATGACTCAGGATGTTTAAGAGTGGTCTCGACCTCATTGGATTTCATATGGAGAAACTAGAATTTTAGGTTTCACTCAAAATTCAGCAGACTTAATGGTTTTCAGGGTTTCATGGTTTGGGAATTTGCAATGTTTCCATTTGATTCTATCATGTGTAAGGGTATGATATTGGCATTTGATCAAGAGCATGAAGTCCTTTAAGAACCTTGATGTACCCTTCAATCAAAGGAAAACAACAGGTTAGGCATGCTAATCTTTTTCTACCGCATTTTAAGGTTGAGGAGATGAACCCTTCAATCAAACCAAAATCATTGGTTAGGCATGTTAAACTTTTTCAATTTCTATCATGTTATAAGGTTGAGCAATCCAAGTCTGAAGACTTTGAGCTAGATGATGTTTATGTATCTCTTGTTGATGATCCCATTTCTAGTAGCGATGAATCAATGATGAGTTTCATGAGAGACCATGTTGCTCGGTGATTTGTAGTTTTGATGTCTATTTTTGCTACTACTACTACTACTAAAGTTGTAGAGGAGTTTTAGGAGTCCTCAAACTTTGAGCCATATTATTTATGTAGCTCATGTTGATGATCCCTTGTCTAGTAGTGGTGATGATTTTGATCATGACGAAGAGTGATCATGTTGTTGATCACTAATATGTAGTCTTGTATTAGGCCAATGGCCTCATAGCTTGTAGCATTGTTTTTGGACTTTATGGGCCATTTGGAGCCTCATTGCTTATGTACTTTTCGATGATATGTATTGCACTCGGTGCCATTTTGATATATTCACCTTTGCATGGTATATAAATGAACAAACTTTGCATATTTTGTCTCTATTGGCTTGGAATCATGGTTGCAAATCTTAAAAATAGTTTTTTTTATTAAAAAATAATTATTTAATGTATTTTTTTAAAACCGGTTCATTGAGATTTGACCGCTCCCGGTTAGACCGGTTCCGGTTAGAAACCCAGTTCATTAGGTCCACCGGTTCCGGTTTTAATAACTATGCTCACACAAATCGAGAAGTACAAGAGGGGTACATGAAGGCATTGGACAAGTTGGTACCTGACAGGGAGGAGTGTGCTAGATTGCGCCTTGAATTAGGCAAATACTTCAGTTGCACTGCTAACTTTGGTTCTTTCCATGCAACGGAAGACGGGGACAGATTTGATGCTATCACATGGTGGGAAGCATATGGTGGCATGGGACTTTTGCCAAAGTTGGCTAAAAAAGTTCTCTCACATATTGTGAACACTTCTTCTGCAGAGAGGTGTTGGAGCACCTACAGGTTCATACACAATGTGAGAAGAAACAGGCTGAATGAAAACCGAGCTGAAAGCTTGGTTTATGTGCATTACAACTTGAGGTTGTTGAGCCATTACTGTGATCGGGCAAATGAGGATCAATCATACAGAGTCTGAGACAACAACCCAGAGGATGATAATTTGGAGGACGGCACGGTACATATGGAAGAATTGGAAGCATAACTTTTTAGGGATGATGATGAAGCATCAGCAGCACCGCCACACACAGGGCCAGTCCCACCATCTACTGGTAGCAGTGCGGGTGCCAGCGCCAGTGCTAGTGCCAGTTCTCGATGTCACACTATTGTTCCTTTGCAGATCTAGCCTCCACCTTCTAGTCATGGTCGTGGTACTCCTGAGAGTACTAGAAGACCACCATTTCCTCGTGGCTCGCACAAATTAGACATTTCTCGTGGGCGTGGCAAGGGGCCAGCCAGTAGATAAAATAGATTTGTTGTTTACTAGTCTTTTCTAATTGTTGTTGACAGTTGAACAGTTGAAACTTGACTCTTTCATATATTTAATGACAATTTAAGTTTGAAGTTTGAATTTGGAAGGTGAAACTTTGAAGTTGGCATTTATAAGTTTACAAGTCATTATGAATTATGAATATGATGCTTCATGAAAGTTATATGGTGATCAATGAATCAATGATGATAAATATTATATAATATCAATGATGATAAATGTTAAATATTGAATTTTGAAATCAATGAATCAATGATGATAAATGATATATATCAATGATGATAAATGTTATATATTGAAATTTGAAATCAATGAATCAATGACGATAAATGTTATATATCAATGATGATAAATGTTATATATTGAATTTTGAAAGCTTGAAACCTTCAGATTGATGATTCGCGAGACTCAAGAGTCAATATTTTGTATGCTTCCAACTTGTGGGCGTGGTTGATGAAGATTATAACTTCTAGATGATTGATGTTATATGATTCAATCTATGTTTTTATGTTTTTTATGTCTAATTCATCATTCTACATGTTTTTGTTGACATATATGCATCAAAATATAAAAAATATAAAAAATATTAAAATATATATATATATATATATATATATATATATATATATATATATATATATAAACGCTCCCGAAAACGCTTCGGACCGGAAGCTTTTAAAAATGGCGCTCCGCGCTTCGCTCCCGCTCTCGCTCCCGCTTCCAAGTAACCTTGTTCATAACATTTGAGAATCCGTTTATGGAAAATGACAATGTAAAATAGTCTTATCACTTTGGAGACAGCTGAAAGATTGTTAGGGGCTTATAGGCCATATTTGTGAGGGTAACATTGTGCTTCAAGTTACTCAAAGTAAAAACTGGTCTTTGAATAGTGTTTTCAATGATTTTTTTTTGGGGGCAGGTTCTTTGAACATTGTTTTCAATCAAATTTTGTTTCAACACTATTATTTTTTTTGTTAAATTATTGTGGAAGGAAAGTATTTTGAAAGTCTCATATTGTATATACTTGTGCTATTATTATTGAGGGTACTGATAATAAATTGATTTTTATTTTGCTTCTTTTTTTAGACTTGTTTTGAAATCAGATTAAGAGGGTCCAAGTAATTTTTGGCACTTGTGTGCAATGATGACTTTCTTTGATGTTTATGAAGTTTTATGTTTAGTTTTAACACTTAAAACACAATTGATAATTGCGAATTTAACACCATACACATGGAGTAACAAGGCGTGAAAAACATTCTTGACCATTCAACAATGCAAGACATATCATACACAAAGTGTTGTGTAATCTCATGCAACACAAGTGCTTAGATTTGCTTGTGTATTCTCATGTAAAAGGAGACTAAAATGTGGTTGTTTCTCTAATCTTCATGGAATGTTGATTCATGTCAAAATCAATATTTTTTTGAACCATTGAAATGTAGAAATTGAAGGGTCATAATAACCTACCTAAAATTTTTATAAGGACTTAATTTTCAAATTCGAATCATTGTAAAAATCACACTTAAGGGTGCATGATTGATGGTATTTGACACCTTAAGGTTGAAAACTAGGAAGTAAGTGCGATATAAAATAAACAAGTGTAGTTGAACAAGTACTAGCAAGTGTGACAAGCGCAAAATCTAATATTGGTAAAGGAAGAAAACATTTGCAAATTTTCAATCAAGAAATCAAAGAATTACAAGGCTTATTAGATGAATTGGATAATTTTGTTATCAATTTTTTGCAAGAAAATTGATATCAAGGATAGATTGAATGATACCAAGGTTACTTGGGAGCAGAAGCAAAAACGGGGAGCGGGAGCGGGAGCGCCATTTTCAGAAGCTCCCGCGCTGGGAGCATTTTTTTATAATATAGATATTTTTATATATTTTTTATATTCTGATGCATATATGTCAACAAAAGCGTGTAGAATGATGAATTAGACATAAAAAACATAAAAGCATAGATTGAACCATCTAACATCAATCATCTAGAAGTTATAATATTCTAATCTAGAAGATTATGTTTATAATCTAGAAGTTACGTTTCTAATCTAGAAGTTATGTTTCTAATCTAAAAGTTAGAAACATACAACACATTGACTCTTGAGTCTCATGATTCATCAATCTTAAAGTTTCAAGATTTCAAAATTCAATATATAACATTTATCATCATCGATTCATTGATCACCATAATTGTACTTGTAAGCTAAGTGTAACATTTACAACAAAGAATATTTAACATGAAATGAAATGTTATAAAATGAAACGAAATGGAACAACTTTCAAATTTCATGAAGCATCATATTCATAATTCATAATGGGTTATAAACTTATAACTACCAACTTCAAAGTTTCAAACTTCAAACTTAAATTGTCATATATTTTTTATAAAAAATATCATAATAAATATGAAAGAGTCAAGTTTCAACAGTTATAAAAAAGTTAAAAACTACTAGAAACTAGAAAATACTAGTAAATCTGTTTTATCTATTGCTTGGCCTCTTGCCACGAGAAATGTCTAATTTTTGAAATTTGAGCAGATCGTGTTAATGGTGGTCTTCTAAGGCTTGGCCTTAATGCTTGTTGACATTGTCTTCCCTTAAGAAAATATAACTAAAAAAATGTGAATAATTTCTCTAGAAATGTTAAAGGGTATTTGAAAAGATGTAAGAATGAAGAATAATTTCTCTAGAAACATTAAAGGGTATTTGTAAAAATTTAAGAATGAAGAGAAGATACTTTATGTCAGACAACCACTCAAAAATAACGATCCAATAAAATATTCACACAAATTCCCAAGATGTAACCCAGAAGAAAATGAAAAAGCTCTAACCTGTGGTGTCTTGGATGAAATAATGTGCAAATTGTCAACCATAGAAATCTAGATGGTTGTAAAGATTTAAAAGTCCTAAAAATGATGGCGTATTAATAAACATTGAACACATATTGAGAAAATCACATGACACATCTAGTTTTTGGAACACTTCTAACATAATATCATCCTAAAAGATACGGTAAGATACTGTAATGTTGGCGTCACATTAGGCAACTTAAACTGGGGCTTTGGTTTTGATATCATTGTGCAGGAAGCCACATGCCTTTTTATGTGATGGTCACTTAAGAAAAAAAATGGGATCTTGCCTAATAAAATACAATAGAGTTAAAATCTTAGAGCCATAAGTCAGTCCCCAGGGGGGGAATGGGATCTGCACTTTAGCTGACTGCTTAGGTATTCGGCATGTCCAACAGGTGGAGAACACGTAGAATGTTTTGCTACGGAATAAATTAATTTCTTTTAAGGAATGGGAAATTCAACCTAGAAGGCATATCATTAATTATCCAAAGTTTAAGAAGTTGCATTTTTATCAACTTGTTACCCACTTTTCCATTAAGGTCGTAAAATCTCTAAGAAACAGTAGATGGGAAAATACACAAGCCCCCATCTCATGCAAGAAATATGGCCATGACCTAAAAGGGTAAAGGCATTGAGGAAATATCATCAAATATTTCGGTTATCCATCACTGTCTCTAATAAGATGGCATATCTTGATTGTAAAGGACTCTCAACTTGGTTTCAATGTGAGAAAGGACTAGGTGTAAGGCATTAACAGTAGTACAAAGAATGATTTCATAATATTGAGGCCCTTTTTACAGTGGAGAGAAATTTTTGTTGAATTAAATACTGAGTTTCAAAGGGTAATATATTATGCTTATAATAACTACAACGCAATGAGTCTTAAAGCTAAGATTTTGTTTTTATTCCTTAATGAAAATTAGCCTTTACTCATATCTTGACCGGTGACCCTTGCATAAAACGAATATGATGTATGCTTTTCAACTAGTTTGAACAAAATCCTTTCCACTTTATGGTAGGAAATTTTGTCTCAAGATTGTTAAAGGATATACCTTTCTTGGGTTTACAATAAAATAATGGCCATTACCAAAAGGAATTGTATCATAATATGTTAAAAAATAGTTGATACACAAATTATATTGACAATATAGTTAGGTTGGGAAATGGATAATTTAAGTAAATGGAGAGCAAGTAATTTCATTTAGGACCAAGTCTTTATGCAAAAAAATGCTCCCTACCTAAAAAAATGCTTCCGAAAACGCTCCCTCCCTAAAAAAACGTTCCCTACAACGCTCCATGAAAGCCAGGGAGCGTTTTCCTGTTTAGGGAGCATGCTCCCGTAGACGCTCCCCTCAGGGAGCACGGAGCGTTTTTGGGAGCATGCGCCCGATGCGCTCCCAAAACGCTCCCCTTAGGGAGCATTTTTGGGAGCGTGTTCCCGATGCGCTCCCAAAATGCTTCCCTCAAGGAGCGTTTTTGGGAGCGCGCTCCTGATGCGCTCCTGCTCAGAGCACGAATTGGGAGCGGGTTCGAGAGGGGGGGGGGAGTGCACTACCCCGCAACCCTGATTGATACACTTAAACTAAAATTGATAGAAAAGGAGCAACAAATTGAAATCATGGTTAATGCAACAAGTGCAACAAATGAACTCATAGAAGAGATTGATGACACTTGTGATGTTGGCCTAATGCAAGAGATTGTTGTTTTCTGTGATACACATGACGTAATGGTTGATATAGATACAACAAAAGATATGGTTAATGATTCCTTAACTAGCCATGAGATATAATCTTATTGTGAATTGATGAAAATGAGTCTTGTTGAAGATGGGCCACAAGTAGAAGCACAAATTGATACAAGAAATTGTAAATGTGAATTTGAAGTCCATCAAAATGATTTTTGCAAGATGATTGTTAGACCTTCATAAGAAATGTAACTCAACAAGAATTGATATGGCTTAGGATATGGAAAAGGTAGAAACTTTCATATCCATGACTACTCCAAATTGGTTTAGTTTGTGAGTACATGATTTCTTGATAAAAATTTGAATATTTTGACATTAATGCAGAAGTGATTGAGGTTAGTGATACAATTGATGATAAACATATTGAAGAAAAGCTTGAGTGCTAACTTTGTCATCAAGTTGGTCATGTGGAGAATTAGTGTTTTGATCTCCATCCTTGTCTTCTTTGTGGGAAGACAAATCATCTCTTAGGAAAATGCAAAAAGAAGAAAGAAAGAAAAAGCAAACAACTCATTATGGTTTGATAATTAGTTGGTGATGGAATCAATGAGTCAAGAAGTTGCATGTGTCTTACCATCTAGTTCAAACACAACTAAAGAGACTTTTGCATGGATAAAGCACAAAAGCAAAAGGATTCCAAACAATTATTCTAGATGATGATTGGAACCCATTTCTAGATGTCTTTGAATTCATGCATGAGTCTAAGAGAATGGTTCTCTCTACACCTCAAGAGGGAGTACACTAATGAAAACATAATTGAACTCTCTTTCACCTTTAGAGGGGAAGCATATTGTGAAAATGGTTAGTGGTCGTCCAACAACTATTAGAGCCATGGTATCAAGTGAAAATGGTTAGTGGTCAACAAAGACCAACCACATTGATAAACTCAAAGTGGTTAATGCTCAACTAGCAAAACCACAATATACAATGATGTACTATTGAAGAACAAAAGAATCCAAAAGCTCGAGCTTGGATCCCTTCAACAAACTTCTCACCTTGCTTCTGATGGGGGGATATCAATTATGATATTAAAACTTCAAGTTTCCAAGTCTTATCAATCATAATTAAGGAATTCTAGCATGGCAACTAGTCTCCTCAAAAAGATATGTAAAATTCAATCAACTTCAATTAATCTCATCAAATCAACATACTTGCAAAGTTCTAGGATGAAATTTAGAGTCCTTTCATTTCTTTTCAACAATTCATTGTGATGTTGTTCGACACCTAATTGTCTTTAGATTGAGAGAGCTCATTGATGATCCTATTTGTTCAATAATAGCAGAATGGTGATCTTATTTGTTCATCAATTACCAATGGAATGTTAAAAAATGGTAGCTATTCACTTTCATTGATTCTACTATCTTTCAAATTCCATTTCAGATGAACCATTTGGCATCCATATTGGCTATTTTTCAGGGATATCTTCTTTGAATATTTAGTTCATGGGTTTTAGATTGAAGATTGAAGATAATAGCTTTTTATGCAATAATTCATGTTTCCTTACTGCTATAATTAATTCAAAAATACTATTCTGGGGTGTAATGTTAGATTAAGTCCTTATACAGTCACAATGTCGGAGATCACCTTCTTATGCTTTTTCATCCTTATCTAGTGATGATGTGTTGTCATTATCCATTGATGAGTTGTTAGTGAGATATAGATTGGTCACTTACATGTACTTTATATTGACATCACGAGATAAATACATGTTGTTTATGGCTTAAATCCTTTTCCACTAAGTTGTTGTTTCTTGTCTATTCTTAAAACCAATGTATTTCAAATATATACATGGAAATACTATTAGCTAACTCGCTACATTCCAAACTTACATACAAACTATGGATCATCTATCTAGAGTATATTTGTAAAGATAATATTTATAATCCTTGTATAGATACTTACCATTGAGACTTCTTGATCATGTAGAAATATATATTGGAGTTCTCATTCTCAAAACTTATTTTTAAGATTCTAACAAAATTGTTCAAGTCAACATAAATCCATGTTAATGGACTAGATCTTTCAATTTTTGGAAGGTATCAAATCTCTTCAGGTGTTAATTTTTTAATCATTTAAGGTGCATCTAGGTTGGTTATAGTCTCACTCAACTCGTTTTACTTTAGAACTTGATACATACACTCACACAAAATTTTGATTATTGTCAAGATGCGTGCACGCGCACACACACACACACACATTCTAACAATGTTTATATATAATATGATATCTGCATTATTTCTATTTATGTCTGAAGTCGGTATCTCTCTTTCATGTATATGGAAATAATTTTATTTACAATTGTATCTATATTTTGCTAACATATAATTTTAGTATTATTATTTGTTCCAAGTGTTTTATTTTTTTTAAAGCCAACATATGATGATGTAAGCGGTACCCACATGACAACATCTTCGTCATACTTCACTGAAAATCTAGTACCTTTTGGTGCAACATCTAGAAAATGTTTGCGATGAAATAAGTAATAGACTTACATGTAGACTTGCACTTTCTTGAATAAGCATTTCAAGAAAGTGATGAGGTTTATATTTGTTTTGAACATTACAAGTTAAAATTTTAAAACAATGGAGAAAACTAGAGAAAACCAAGAGTTAGCTATAAAATTTTAAGCTCATTGTCAAATTTAGAACTGAGAAGATTAAGTAATGTATGGCTTGGATCTTCTTCCTAAAAGAAAGCGCATGATGAATTAGTTGTATCATGTTTAAAATTAGTTTTTCGAAATTTACTATTTGCTAAACTAAAAATTCTCAATGAAGAAGGAAAGGGGATATTAGAACTAAATGTTTGAATAGACGCACTAAAAGTCTCTTCAATCTATGGAGATCACTAATAACTTGAAATTATGTGCTATACAATACTCAATGTAGCGAACATGCTCTATAGAGCAAATGGTGTGTGTTATGATGTTAACATTGATATACTATCTAAAGTTGAAAAGTAAAAACTACACACATAAATGATGATTTCCTTTATGCCCATTTTTTACTATTTAGGGTAGAAATTGTTCTACCTAAATCAAGGGATATAGCTACATTTTTTTAACATGGACAACCATTCCAAGCATGTGGATAAAGAGTGCAAGATTTTGATAGTAAACCAACCCCTACGTGCAAATGAGGAATGAAAGCATTTTCTAGGAAGTTAGCTCTTGCTTGCATGTGAAGAATGCAAGCTTTTGCTAATAAGGTAACTTCTTATTTGTTAAAAACAAGGGAAAATACGAAAAGTAGGTCATGATTCTATCTTGAGAAGAGGTGTGCTGCCTCATTAAAGAAAAATTATCATTTGGGAAGCACATAAGGAAGTTATCAAAGGACACTTTAGAGGATACTTGATAGAAAAGAAGACTTTGCAAGTTGATCTTTAGTAGAAAATGGTGTATAGAGATGTCAACAAATATCAAGGAGAGTGACAAATGTCAAAAAATGTGGGGGATAACTATAAAGATGAAACATCATTGAAAGTAATTTTGCCTCAAGTTATGTTGAAAACATGACAACAAACTTTGGACCCGTTCCTTATTAGCCAAGAAAGAACTATTTTTGAATGTAGATATTCTTTTGGTATGATAGCAAGGCTTTTTCACAAGGAATATGTTGAGCAACCAATGTGAAATTTCCACAAACCGCAACTAGAAATTTATCTCCTAACTTATGTAGTTTATTTGTCTTATGTTAATTATTAATGACAAATATCGATAAAATCACACTACAATTATTCACAAATAAAATATTATGCGGAAAATAAAATATTGGAACTGAGAAAATAATGCATGCACGCAAAATAATTTTGACATCGTTATTTTTGGACAATCGTCATTGGAAAAACCCTGAAGGGAAAACCAGTGACACAGATGAGGGTTTATATTATTATTCAGCAAAATAGAAAATTACAATTGCTTGGCTTTCTGGAAAAGCTTCGACAATTTATCTCACTGGAAAATTACTGGGAAAACCCTTTTCCCTCCAACAAATTTATTTTCCTCCTCTTGGCCACTCACACTCCTCTCTGACACTTGCACTGTCTACCAAGAATGTGTATTGTAGCCTTTGGGAAATTCGCACAACCTCTGAGACTCCTCCTTGTAAGTCGTCCTGCCTCCCTCTGCCTCCTGAAGCTACTCGCACCTTCTTCCAACTCTCTCAGAAACTAAAAGTGTTTTACTGCTCTTGCAACTCTCACTGGGGAACTGACAACTCGTACTCGCTGAATCAACATCCTTTGTTGAAAATCTCAGCCTCCTTTCCTGACTCTGGAACACTGAAAAAATCCTAAGAATTTTTTTGGAAATTCTCACTGTTGAATATCACGCTGTTGGTGTCTCCCTAGCTTCAACTGTGCTCTTGCCGAATCATTGCAACTAGCTAGTCAAACTGCTCAAATTTTCTCTTATGTCTCAACTGTATCTCTCCAACCCTATCAACTTTGTGCTTAGAACCTTCTTTTGGGCAACCAACAACCATGATCACATCTCTATCGATGGCTATGATCATCTTGACTCCATCAAGTGACTTTTCCGGAAGTCTCTAGAGAAAAATCAATTTCTTTCAATTAATCTGATTTAATTAACCAGTTTTCCTATTTTAGACTTAGGAAATACTTAATTATAGGTCAATCAATCTAATTGAGGTGTTTCTAAGGCTTTTCTTGCAAAACCTTTTCTGGTTTCTAGAGATCCCATGTTCCTTAACCTCTTAGACATCAATTCTTCCGCTACTACCAAAAACTAACACCCCCTCTTAGTGAGGAAGGTGTTCTCCATTACTCACATCTTATCCTTGAAGTAGAAAATTTTTTCCTTACCCAAGGCCTTCGTGAGAATATCCGTAACCTACTAATCTATGGGAACATGTTATAGCTGAGTTGATCCATGCTCTAGGTGTTTGACATCTGTGATACACTGGTTGCCATGAATTATCAAACCTCCGGTAAATTTATTCATTCACTTCTGTTAGCTGATCTAACCTCTTGGAAACTACTCGACCCCTCCAAATCAATTCAACCTCCCTTTGAGACACTGAAACGACCTCTGTAGTTGCGTACCAACCTCTCTGGCAAACTCGCACAACTGGGAAAATAACCACAACCTCCATTAGAAAATCAAGCCATAAACGAAGAACTGCTTCTCCTCTGCAAACTTATCTAACCAGCAAAGTACCTTGTTGCCCCAGAAACTCCCTCTGCCTCAGCCAACTCGCACTCCTAGAGAGACTGCATCCTCCCTCTGCCTCTGTCAACTCTCAATCCTAGAGAGACTGCATCCTCCCAAATAGATCTCTCTCTGCCATTAAGAAACTAGAAATCTTTGTGAAGAAAAATTCTCCGACAATCACTGTCCACCATGCTATCACTGCTCTCCTCTGATTTCCCTGCTACATGTTGTAGTTGAACTAGTCCGCACTTCCATTTCCCTACTCTATTCTCACACTATTGATGCCCTTGCACTGGCTTTGCGCTGCTGCTATCACTATAGTAATGAGACTCAATCTCACTACTACTTGATACTTGGGCTCCCATAGAAAAGATAATACGCCAACCGAGGAATCACATACACAACCAATGGGTCTGATCTACTAATCAAGCCTTCCTTGGATATGATCCAAATCCTTTTGTTGCTCCTTTCTCAAACCCTACTCAATCTGACATACTGGAGCATCAGACTCCTCCTCCTCCTCCTGAGGATAATGCTACAAATAGTGCAAATTCATCCTCTAATCTGGAAGACAAATCCTCGACCTATGCAATTGTTGTGGTTTTCTTCTCCTTCCTATCCTTCTTCCTCTTAGGACATTGGTTGACATAGTGAGCAAGTTCACCCCAACCAAAACACTTGACCTTCGGCAGGTCCTTCTTTTCTCCTTTCGAGTCTTGTCCTTGGCTTGGACCCTTCTTTTCTTTGCCTTTTCGTGCAAGAGCGACATTCTCCTATTCCTCCTTCACCTTCACTGTCTTGCCACTGTTGTTGGTAGTGCCCTCGACTAAGTTGATCCTCAGCTCCACCTAAGTGAAATCACTCCATAAGTGATCCCAATTTGGAAGCTTGTTACAACCAGAAACTACCTGGATGAATGTACACCATTCCTTGGTAAACCCATTGAGTGCTATACACACTAACTCATCATCTGCTAGCTTCTCTCGTACTGTAGCAAGTTCATCTCTGATGGACTGAATCTTAGTGAGATAGGTGGTTACATATTCTCCCTTTTGCATTTTGACAGTCCTCAGCTTCTCTTTGAGGATCATTTTCAGATTCTCTGATTGATCTTGGTACAACTTGATGATTGCTTCCCACACTTTTTTCACTATTGCCTTTTCTACGATATGTAGAACGATGTGATCCCTAACTCCATCAAGGATCATCCTCTTTTCTTTGGCATTATCCCTCCTGTACTCATGAAATTGGATGGGATGTATTGGCACAGTAATAATTGTTGTCACAAAACTCCTTCAGACCGTGCTTGTCCAATAGAAACAACATTATGGCCTTCCAAATACCAAGGTTGGAGGATCCATCCAACATGTCCTGATCTCTCAATCCTGTTGTGGCCATCTCTGGAAAATATGTGAATTCAAATACACCAAAAAAATAAATAAATTGGGTCGAAACCCTCGTGTGCTTTCTCTTCCAGGAACTGCAGTGATTTACCCTACAAAAAACCCTTTGCGCTAGATATGCTCTGCAAAATTTGATCTGCCTCCAAAAATCCTTTTCGGTAACCTCATTGTCTGCTGCTGCTCATTGAGACAACTCCCCTTTGGATCACCTCCCTGGATTGGAAATCAAACTGTTGCCTTTGAAACACACATTTCCTAACTGGTCTGCACATATATGTTCTTCAGTTCTTCTGATCTTCCTCTAAACACCAACTTTGCTCTAAAGCTTCTCTGATCTATCTGCTTTGGTACCATGTGAAATTTCTCACTAACTGCAACAACTGGAAATTTGTCTCCAAACTTATGCAGTTTATTTGTCTTTTGTTAATTCTTAACGACAAATATCGATAAACTCATACTCCAATTCTTCACAAATAAAATATGTTGCAGAAAATAAAATACTGGAACTGAGAAAATAATGCACACAATAATTTTGACACCATTATTTTTGGCCAATTGTACCTGGAAAAACCTCGAAGGGAAAACCAATGCAGCAAATGAGGGTTTATATTATTATTCACCAAAATAAAGAATTGCAACTGCTTTCCTTTCTGGCAAAGCTCCAACAATTTATCTCATTGGAAAATTACTGGGAAAACCCTTTTCCCTCCAACAAATTGATTTGTCCTGCTCTTGGTCCTGGGAAAACTGTTTTCTAGGAATGCGCACTACGGTCTCTGCAAAATTCGCACAGCCTTTGGGACTCCTCCCTACAAGTTGTCATGCATCCCTCTGCCTCCTGAAGCTACTCGCACCTCCTTCCAACAACTCTCTCGGCAATTGGAAGTGTTTTACTGCTCCTACAACTCTCATTGGGGAACTGGCTACTTGCACTAGCTGAATCGACCTTCTCTGCTGCAAATATCAACCTCCTTTCTTGACTCTAGAACACTGAAAACCCCTTGAGAATTTCTCTGGAAATTCTCACTGTTGAATACCTCACTGCTGGTGTCTCCCTAGCTTCAATTGCGTGCTTGCTAAATCACTGCAACTGGGTATTTGAACTACTCAAATATTCTCTTGTGTCTCGACTATATCTCTCCAAGCCCATCGACCTTGCTCTTATAATCTTTAGTTGGGCAACCAACGACCATTATCACATCTCAATCTATGGTTGTGATCATCTTGACTCCAAGTCACTATTCTAGAAGTATCTAGAGAAAAATCAATTTATTTTAATTAAACTGATTTAATTAACCATTTTTCCAAAGTTAGACTTAGGAAATATTTAATTATAGGTCAATTAATCTAATTGAGGTGTATCTAAGGCTTTTCTTGCGACACATTTTCTGGGTTTAGGATATCTCGTGTTCCTTAGCCTCTTAGATACCAATAGAGACTAGAACACCTATTTGTTGCTACCAAAAACTAACAACCAATCAGCCGTTAATATTTACTTGCTAATCAACTTTGGCAAATCATGGATGTACAACTCTATTGGGTTGACCTAGTCAACTTAGTTTCCCAATACTTGGTTTCCCTAAAGTTATTATACTATGGCCTCTTATTATATGTATTTATAACATAGATAAAAGATTCTTTCTTATTAGTCTTAGTTATCTTTCATACATGATCTATGATGTATGTGACCTTCAACAAAAGAAAATAGCTGCCATCATGCCCAATATTTAGGAAAATGATGTAGGAGCATCCTTGGGTAGTTGGCAATCTTGCATCAACCAAAATGGTTGATTCTAGTTTTACAATTTTGTTGAAGTAGAGTGTCAGTTCCTAGTATTGAACAAAGAGCAAAAGGACCACAATGTATAGACCTAGTTATAAATCCACGAACTTGTTAGTTAGATTCCACATGGGAGATAAGTTGCATGAAACACCAAAATGTCGGGGAGTTTTCAAATGGGGATGGTTGGAAATGCGACCCTTGGAAAGTGGAAACCTAAGTTGCACTGAAACAGATATGAGAACGGATATAGATACGGGGTTTGAAACAGATACGACGAATTTTCAAAAAATCTGGATATGATACGACAAGGAAATGACACACACACACACATATAACAAAATAATAATTTCATATTGACATTCATATTTTAGAATCTAGATTCTATATCTAAAAATACACAATCAATTATCATCTATCATCAACATATACATTGTTGTCATCATTAATGATTATTATAACATTCATGATTCAACATATCATCAAGTTTTTGTTTCAAATTTCACTCATCAACATGACAAGTTACAACATCATCACCAAAATTAATAATGCACTCTATATAGTACAAAGTACAAAATGAACTATGACTGGAAGTCTACTATCATTATTCATATGGCATATTATGGTATTCAATATTCATTGTTCAAAAGTTAAAACACCATCATAAATTACATTTACATATCATCAAATATGTCTTCATTCCTGTCACTAAGAACCACCTATTTACACTAAGAAGTGGGAGCATTATTCCCATGTCCACTTGAAGATCCACCTATTGGTGTCTCCTCATCAAACAAAGTCATATGAGACCTAACATTCAATGTCATATCCAAGTCAGGCAACTCTGGTTCCACATCCCATAGTTTGGTGGCCCTAAATTTGTATTTGTCTCTCTTGTGTGACAGAAGGAGAAGATTTGAATGAACATACACTAGTTCCTCAACCTTCTTAGAGCCCAATCTGTTTCGCTTCAATGAATGGATAAAGCCATATGTACTCCAGTTCCTTTCTTCTGAAGAGGAACTGGCAACCTATGACAAGATCCCGATGGCCAATTTTTGGATATGTGGAATTTCCCCACCATAGTAGTTCCACCAATCAATTGGACTTAATCTGGTCTTGTCCCGCATACAATCAATATCAGAACCCCAACCCTCTAATCCCACAAAATGAGCAAACTTTGCACGAATCCAAATCCCAATTTTAGGATCTACAAAAATCTTTCTAAAATCCTTTTTAAATCCTTGTGAGATTTTTGGGTCTTTGTTTGATGCAGTTCTTTCTAGATCACTTGGCAACTCTGCATCATAATATTTTGGATTCATTGCGTAGGCCAAAAGGTGCAATAGGGTGGTCATCTTGTTCAACCTTTTGGTCAATATATATTTTACTTCCTTGTAAAAGAATTCATCTGGGTCCTTCTCCTTGGCATTTTTTGTTGGAAATACTGAGATTGGGGGTGAATTAGTGTTCCTTTCAATTAGAGCATTAGTTAATCTTCAATTATTATCAGTGTTTGTACAATGATAGCAGCGAACAAAAGGAACACAAATGCACATAGTTTTTAAAGTGGAAACCCACTCCGGGACAAAAACCACCCAATGATTTTCTAATAATTCTTTAATATTCAACTCCAATTGAAAATAAAGCTCCAACTTCCTAGAATCTAGAAAAGCATTCTTCTCCAGCTCCCACTAGATGGACGCTCCAACGCCCGAGATTCTTCAGTAGTCAACTGAATGGATGCCCCAACACCCAATGAGCTACAACTCACCCTAGCACCACCCTAGCACCCTATAGAAGAATAAAAGAAGAATGGACTCCTGTACCAGGGAAAATGGTCCACTTTACAATGATATAGAATGATGTAGAAGAAGAAGATACACTAGATCATAACCCCAACTTTGACACAACCACCTAATGATGATCCTAGGCCACCCGACACTGCCTCTTCAACTCTTGGCAGATAGACACTAGTACAATTTGTACAATAATGTATTTACAATGACTAAGTACAATGATACCTTTACAATGATTGTATGCAGTGCTTCCCACTTGAAGACTTCATGTGATGAGCTTCTTGCTGCTGTTCCACACCTTGGTTGTTGCTCTTGTCATGCTACCCTCTGCTGCACCTTGCTTTGCTTTGCTGCCCTAGAAAGTCTGGTCCTTTGTAGCCCTTGACAACACATGATCTAGCTTTTTCTTGCCTTCTAGGAGCTCGATATTGAATCTAGTGTATCTCTGCTATTTCAGATCCCCAATATCTGATTTTCGGTACTGTATAAGTCCTCTGAGTCGTCTTTCCAATGCCACAGGTCTGACCCAATTTGGATTCTTCAAGGGAGAGTTATACCCAATATCTCACAATGCCCTAATTATGGACTGTTTCAGCAGAGCGAACTTGTATGACGTGCCACGTGTCACTTTTTTTCATTTGGCTCTGAAATTGATAGAGCGAAAACTATAGTCTGTGCACTATTTGTCTCTTTTTACAGAATTCCAATCTGATACTCAGAGAGAGAGTTATGACGATTTTACCAAGGTCACTTCTTTGAGATGAATTTCAGGAGCTTGCAAAACCCTGACTTCCACAGATCATATCTTCGAAACTATTGCGCACCTTGATCTGAAATTTTCACAGCAGCTTCCTCAGGATTTCAGCTTCGCCTCATAAAAATTTCAGCTTCTGAACCTTCGTAGAAAAAATGTTAGAGCGAAAATTCCACGATGACCTGTTTCAGATGGCGAAATCCCTTGCATGAGGAGGATATGAGGATCACAATTTATATAAATGCTTAGGTTGAGAAGGGCTTCAACAAGTGAATGTGGGAGGGATTTTAGGAGCTTAAAAAAAATATTAATTATGACTTTTCAATGACCCATGCCACAACCCTATGGGGTTTTAGCCCACTAACTGGGGGTATAAACTTCAAACATGAATATCTCTCAAACCGTGAAGAATTACATGGCGTGCCATATATCAACGGAAACATCTCGACAAGTAGAAACCATCAAAAGTATTCTTGAACCAGAATATAGTAATTTGGTAGGTCAAAATTCCCATGCAATATTGGGTTAGCCCCTGGTGTTGCTTGGGTTGACATCAATGACAACCGCTGATCAACAATCTCCCCCTTTGGCATTGATGGCAACACAAGTACTCCCCCTGCGATCATGACACCTCTTCCTACAACATTCTCTCCCCCTTTGACATCAATGGCAAAAGGTAACTCCCCCTGAAACACAACCATCCTGCGGACCTGTACACACTTCCACTCCCCCTGACACACAACCGTCCTGCAGACTTGTAATCTAATGAGAACTTGGGAGAATCCCAAGCTTCTGACGCAGATATTCAAATGCTTCACGAGGTAAAGGTTTAGTGAAGATATCAACAATTTGTTCTTTTGTACAAACATACTCAAGTTTGATATTCTTTTCAGCGACTTGTTCTCTAACAAAATGATATTTGATCGGAATGTGTTTTGTTTTTGAATGCATGACAGGATTCTTGGAGATGTTGATGGCACTAGTGTTGTCACGGAATATGGGAATAGGCTCACTGAATGATACTTGAAGATCTTACAAAGTTTGTTTCATCCAAAGGACTTGAGTACAACATGATGTTGCTGCAATGTATTCTGCTTCCGTTGTAGATAACGAGATTGAGGTTTGCTTTTTGCTCAACCATGATACGAGACACCCACCTAGATAGAATGTTGCACCACTAGTACTCTTACGATCATCAACGCTTCCTGCCCAATCTGCATCTGTAAAGGCTTGAATTATGAGATTGTTACCCTTGGGATACCACAAGCCATATTCTTCTGTGCCCTTTAGATATCGAAAAATTCTTTTAACGGAAATAATATGTGATTCTTTTGGTGCTGCTTGGAATCTTGCTACTTGTCCAACTTCTTGCATAACATCTGGCCGAGAGGCTCTTACATATAGAAGACTACCAATCATAGATCTGTACAACCTCTGATCCACATCCTTAGATGAGTCGTCTATGCTCAATTTGCAACCTATTACCATTGGAGTAAGAACGGGTTTGCAATCTTCCATTTTGAATTTCTTGAGCGTTTCCTTGATGTACTTGGCTTGACATATAAATATTCCTTCTCTTGCTAAGATATTTGAAGCCCTAAGAAGTATGTCAGCTCACCAAGTAAAGACATCTCGAACTCACTTTGCATCTTTGTAGAA
Source organism: Pinus albicaulis (assembly GCA_034641835.2). Classification (NCBI taxonomy): domain Eukaryota; kingdom Viridiplantae; phylum Streptophyta; class Pinopsida; order Pinales; family Pinaceae; genus Pinus; species Pinus albicaulis. The sequence goes on from CM076573.1 coordinate 950,915,560, forward strand.
AAGTTCTTACTTAGTCGATCATCATTGCTACCAAATATTATATCATCCACATATACCTCAATGATTGTTAAATTATCTTTATCTATTTGTACATAAAGATTGTTATCAACAGTACCTTTCTTGAACCCTTATTGACATAGATATCCATCAAGACGAGCATACCATGCTTTAGGAGCCTGCTTGAGACCATATAGAGCCTTCTTTAATCTGCAAACATAGTCTTCTTTTTCTGATAGTAGAAAACCTTCAGGTTGTTCGATGTAAACTTCTTCTTCTAATTCTCCATTCAGAAATGCTGACTTGACATCCATTTGGTAGACTTTGATTTTTCTTGAACATGCATAGGCGAGAAACATTCAGATGGCTTCCATTCTGGCAACTGGTGCAAATGTTTCGTTGAAATCAATTCCTTCCACTTGTGCATAGCCTTTGCAAACCAATCTTTCTTTGTTTCTGGTAACCTGCCCATCTTCATTCAATTTGTTCCTGAACACCCATTTAGTCCCAATGACATTTTTATCTTTTTGTCGTGGAACTAATTCCCAGGTGTTATTCTTCTCAATTTGATCCAATTCTTCATTCATAGCTGCTACCTAATGTTCATTCTGGCTGGCTTCCTCAAAACTACTAGGCTCAAAGGTTGCTAGAAAAGCAATGTGAGCTTGTTGTGATGAACAAAGCTATCGACCTTCATTTATGTCACCAATGATTTGATTTGATGGATGGTTCTTTTGAATCCATTCTTTTGTTCTCCTTGGAGGAGCTTCTTGTTGATGTTCTGGTATATCTTGATGATCATTGTTTGCTTCTTCCTCGTTGATAGTTGCTTATTGTTCTACAATTTTATCTGTGTCTTTTTCAGCCTCTGTCTCAAGTTTCAAAGATTCTAGATCCTCATCATTATTCGCTAGAACACCATCTTCGTAAAATGTAACATTTATGCTCTCCACTATATGTTTTCGTCTTAGATTATAACATTTATAGGCCTTCCTTTTGCATGAGTAACCAACAAAGATACCTTGATCAACACGTGATTCAAACTTACCAAATTTTGATCTTCTCTTTTGATATAACATTTGCTTCCGAAGATTCTGAAATATTTTACATTAGCTAGTTTTCCTTTCCATAATTCATATGGAGTCTTGTTGCAATTATTTCTGAGAAGACTTCGGTTGATAGTGAAGACTGTCGTATCAATTGCTTGAACCCAGAATTTTCATCCAATTTTGAGTCCGTCAACATTGTTCTACCCATTTCCTATATGGTTCTGTTCTTTCTTTCAGCAACTCCATTTTGCTGAGGTGTTCGTGCTGTTGAAAATTGTATTTTTATTCCATTTTCGTCACAGTATTGCTGAAATAATTTGGAAGTGAATTCTCCACCATTATTTGATCTTAGACACTTTATTTCCAAATCACCTTCATTTTCAACCAACTCCTTGTAGATCTTAAAGCACTCAAATGCTTCAAATTTTTTCTTTAGGAAACTGACGGCTGTCATCCTGGTATAGTCATCTATCATTAACATGAAATATAATTCTCCATCTAAGCCTTTTGTTCTCACAGGACCACATAGATCAATGTGTATCAATTCGAATGGATGTGATGCAAAGTGTTCTTTTGTTTTAAATTGGACTTTTGTCTGCTTGCCATGCCGACAAGCCTCACATAGTGTGTTGGAAGGTTTTGAGATTTTTGGCATTTCTCGTACTGCTTCCTTTTTTCTTATCCTGATAAGATTGTCAAAGTTTATGTGACCCATTCATTTGTGCCATAACCAGCTTTCATCTTCTTTAGCTAGTAGACATGCTTTAGTTGCTTCATCTAGAACATATATGTCGTTTGGAGCTCAACTTGCTGTAGCCACAATTTTACCATACCTGCCTTTCCTGATTTCACATTTTGTGGAGTTGAATAGCATTGTGTGTCCTTGATCACACATTTGTCCAACATTGAGCAGATTGTGATTCATGTTTTCAACCAATAGAACATTATTGGCTATAACATCTTTGCTTCCGAGAGTGACGGTACCTAATCCTATAACATTTGAAGATCCATCATTTCCAAAGGATACGGTTCCATCCTTCTTCTCTTTCAGAGATACAAATTTCCTTCTATCTCCATTCATATGCGTTGAGCAACCGCTGTCAACATACCACACATCTTTATTGTTTTGAGCCTTGAGAGCGAAAGCACAATTATCAGTCTTCTTCTTCTTCCATGTTCATTCATTCTGTGGCTTTGAAGATTCTTCTAGAGGATTTTCAAGTCTGCAGTCTTTGGCTATGTGTCCAAAGTTCTGACATTTGTAACATTCCATATTATTTCTTAAATTTTCAAATCTATTGATGTTTCATTGAGCCCTGGGAGGTTCATATTTGAAGAATCTCTTGGAATTGTATTGGTTCATAGGGTACGTGCGACATTCTATAGCTTTATGACCAAATTTTCCACATGAATAACAATAGCCATGAAAAATATGTTGGTACCTGGATGAAAATCTTCGTCGAGGAATCGTCTTCCAAGGATGTGCTTGCGAATCTTGTCCAATGAAGTCTACATGTATGTCAAATCTCATAGGTTCATTGTATTTTGTTGTAGAAGGTCCTGCTTCTTCTTCTTTGTAACCGAGGCCAGTTCTGTCATTGTAAGATTGTTGATTGTTGATGAGTTCTTCCAATGCCCTTGAGCTGTTGGCATAGTTTTGGACAATTTTTCCCTTCTTCACTTCCTTATGCAGCGAGACTACTTCGGCTTCTAATGCTTCCCTTTCTTGGTTGCTTTCTTCCAACTTCTTTTGAAGTGACTCTTCAATACATTTGTGTTCTTCAACTTCAATTTTGAGACCTTGAACTTGTTCTTTAACAGTATTGGAATGAATCTTCTCAGCATTGAGCTCTTTTATAAGCTTGATTGCCTCCTCATAAAATTCTTCTATGGTCAACCCTTCTTCTTCATTGTTTGATACTTCTTGTTTATTGTGCTTGACCATAAACAATACTTTCTCGTTGGCTTCTTCTTTGCTGTCACTTTCTTCATCGGATGATGAGCTATCTTCTTTAGAGAGAAAGTTCCTTTTGGATCCTTTCTTTTTGCCTTGCTTGTTGAATTTCTTAAAGCCTTTCTTTCCTTTTGAGTTGCCATCACTTTTGTTCGGACATTTTGCTGCGAAATGCCCAACCTCACCACAACCGAAACATATCAATGGAAGTTTACCTTTGAATTTTCCTTTACCAGTTTTTAGTTTTCTCGTAAAGTAAGCATATTTTTCATCTGAAAGGCCTTCTCCATCATCTCCCTTTTCTTCACACGTGCAGGTGCATGTCATTTCAATTGAAGGTTGTTTGTCCTTATTGGTTTTCTTAGATGCAACGAACGCAGTTTCTAGATTTGAAGTACCCTCTTCTTCATCAAGTCTCATTTCATATGCTATGAGAACTCCATGTAATTCCTCTTTGCTAAGTTTGTCCAGATTTGCACTGTATTCTAAGACCGATACCTTTGGGTTGAATCTCCCTGGTAACGTTCTAAGAATCTTCCGTATAATAGTCTTCTCGTCAACTGGCTCTCCCAATCCTTTCAAAGTATTGGTTATTTCATCAACGTAGTGGAAGTATGCAGCAATGTTGCAATCTTCTTTCATTCTGAGTTGCTCAAATTTTCCTCTATAGATTTGAAGCTTTTCTTCTTTGACATTTGAGTCACCTGCATATATATTCTCAAGCTTGTCCCATACATTTTTGGCGGTTTTACAACCCAACACCTTATGAGTAGCAGATTCAATAAGTCCACTGATAATAATATTCTTTGCTTTTGCATCATTTACCAAATTCTTCTTACCTTGTTCATCCGCGGTTGATGTAAATCCATTTTAAACAGTGTCCCATACTTCGTAACCTTGCGCCAAGAGATAGACCTCCATTCTTCCTTTCCCGAGTGCATAATTATTTTCATTGAACGGGGTACACCATTCTTGGTATGCTCCATGACCTCCTTCCAGTGTTAAAGCTGTATTGAAGGAACCAAGCTCCGATACCAATTGTTGGAAATACTGAGAGGGGGGGTGAATCAGTATTCCTTTCAATTAGAGCATTATTTAATCTTCAATTATTATCAATGTTTGTACAATGATAGCAGCAAACAAGAGGAACACAAATGCACATAGTTTTGAAGGTGGAAACCCACTCCGGGACAAAAAACACCTAATGCTTTTCTAATAATTCTTTAATATTCAACTCCAATTGAAAATAAAGCTCCAACTTCCTAGAACCTAGAAAAACATTCTTCTCCAGCTCCCATTGGATGGACGCTCCAACGCCTGAGATTCTTTTGTAGTCAATTGAACGGATGCCCCAACACCCAATGAGCTACAACTCACCCTAGCACCTCCATACCACCCTATAGAAGAATAAAAGAAGAATGGACTCCCGTACCAAGGAAAATGGCCCACTTTACAATGATATAAAATGATGTAGAAGAAGAAGATACACTAGATCATAACCCCAACTTTGACACAACCACCTAATGATGATCCTAGACCACCCAACGCTGCCTCTTCAACTCTTGGCAGATAGACACTAGTACAATTTGTACAATAATGTATTTACAATGACTAAGTACAATGATACCTTTACAATGATTGTATGTATTTGATCTTCCTTACTTGAAGACTTCATGTGATGAGCTTCTTGTTCTTGTTCCACACCTTGGATTTCTTGCTCTTCCCATGCTACCTACGTTGTTGCACCTGCCATTGCTTTAACGCCTAGAAAGTCTGGTCCTTTGCAGCCCCTGACAACACATGATCTAGCTTTTTCTTGCCTTCTAGGAGCTCGATATTGAATCTGGTGTATCTCTGTTATTTCAGATCCTCAATATCTGATTTTCGGTCCTGTATAAGTCCTCTGAGTCGTCTTTCCAATGCCACAGGTCTGACCCAATTTGGATTCTTCAAGAGAGAGTTATACCCAATATCTCACAATGCCCTAATTATGGACTATTTCAGCAGAGCGAACTTGTACGACGTGCCACGTGTCACTTTTTTTTCATTTGGCTCTGAAATTGATAGAGCGAAAACTATAGTCTGTGCACTATCTATCACTTCTTATAGAATTCCAATCCGATACTCAGAGAGAGTTATGACGATTTTACCAAGGTCACTTCTTTGAGATGAATTTCAGGAGCCTACAAAAACCCTGACTTCCACAGATCATATCTCCGAAACTATTGCGCACCTTGATCTGAAATTTTCACAGCAGCTTCCTCAGGATTTCGGCTTCGCAAACCTTCATAGAAAAAAAGTTAGAGCGAAAATTCCACGATGACCTGTTTCAGATGGCGAAATCCCTTGCATGAGGAGGATATGAGGATCACAATTTATATAAATGCTTAGGTTGAGAGGGTCTTCAACAAGTAAACGTGGGAGGGATTTTAGGAGCTTAAAAAAATATTAATTATGACTTTTCAATGACCCATGCCACAACCCTATGGGGTTTTAGCCCACTAACTGGGGGTATAAACTTCAAACATGAATATCTCTCAAACCGTGAAGAATTACGTGGCGTGCCATATATCAACGGAAACATCTCAACAAGTAGAAACCATCAAAAACATTCTTGAACCAGAATATAGTAATTTGGTAGGTCAAAATTCCCATGTAATATTGGGTTAGCCCATAGTGTTGCTTGGGTTGACATCAATGACAACTGTTGATCAACATTTATAACCACCCCTATATTCTCTATCATGGAATCAATGCCCCTCATACACTTCTCCCAAATTAGGCATATCTGTGTCAAACAGGAATAGCAAATCCACAATTGGCTTAGTAAATGCTAAGAGGTACTCCACCCTATCCCACCATTCATCATCAACAACCAACCTTTTCACTGCTTTTGCTCTATCAGATTGGGATTGCCTCCATTAATTCCAAAGGGAGCTGCATACTATTGATTGTAATGCTTCTTTCACCTGCATATCCCTTGTTAAGACTATGATGTGAGAAGCAAAACGAGTCTCAACAACCTGCAAGTGCCAAATTGTCAATGTTTCAATAAATTAAAAATCATAATTTGATTGAATAACTAGGATGTTTAACAAATCATGACATTTGAATATCCAATTTACATATTTGAATTTAGAGTCATCGAAATTAGAATTTATGAAATAAACTTTAAAATTTAGGTACCCCAAGGAGCTCCAACTTCGCAAATTCCCTGTAGATTCCTTGGGACATGTGGTGGTTTGTGATAAAGGCTTGAATTTTTTTGCCTGTTCAAAAATAACTAGAATCCACTCAATTTGCTTCCCCCATCTTTCTCAACATGAGGTTCAATGAATGTACAATAGAAGGTGTCCAAAATATGTGCTGATATTTTCCTTCAATAATGAGGCCTATTGCTCTACACACTATTGCAGTGTCAGTTATTACCTGGAAAACATTTTTTGTTCCCACCAAGTCAATTGCTTCAATCAAGATTTCAGCAATGAATTAGGAATCTTTCATCTTCCCCTCACAATCCACTACCTTCAAAAACATTGCCCCCTTTAGGCTTTGAGCAATCACATTGATCAAAGACCTATTCCTTTGATCTTTCCATCCATCAAAAATGATGGACACACCTGAAATGCGCCATGAATTACGAATGGGGGTTAATTTAGCCTCGAAGTCTAACTTTTTAGCAATCAACATTGTAGTGCATATCTTCTCATATCCAAGGCTCTTGTACCCTTTTCGGGCTTCATTCACTACTTTATCATCTTTTTCGAATAAGGAGATCACACAAGGTTAAAGTGAAGGCCATTTGCATAAATGTGTTGACCAATAGTCGCACCTACCATTTCTCGAGCATCACTATTAAAACTCCTTTCAAGCAGTCCCAAATTAGACCGCTTTAAGCCGACAATTCCATGAGAGGGAAGTGGAGGCTTTGATGAAGATGCTGCCAACCTTGTTGGTTGTTTGAATTGAGAAACAGGATTTGCTTCAATTGCTTTAGCATCTGCCTCGTCTTTTTCTTTCTGATATTTTGCAAGTTTTGCCTTGCTTAAACCATTTTCATTTATCCCATTCTCTTTAAGTGGGCCACTGCATATTTGAACCCCATAGCCTTTTAACTCAAGTAAATGTATTTTAACTTGGGTGTATGATCCCTTATACTCCTTTTTACACTCACTACAAACCCATGCGAATGATCCCTCTCCTTGGATCTTCCCAACAATAGTTACATATTTCCAAAGTAGTGACTTTGGATCAACTTTAGGGGCAGATTTAATTTCATGTTACACTTCCTTTGTCTCACAAATAGCTAAACTTGAAGTTTCCATGATAATGATGTAAATGACACTGCAAAATAAAATTGACAAATAAAGCTCTCATGCTAATTAAAACACCTTGCAACAATCGACATTAACATACCTCTGGTATATTTGTCACAATTTTCTCCATAAACAACATATAAAATTATAATTTATATTATATTTATGTTAATAAGTATGATTTTTGAATATTTATATATTTATTTTTTAATTCAAAATTTAATATTATAGTGAAGTCTCACTAGAACAACCCGTTGAGGATGAGCCTCATTAGCAAGGTGACCCAGGATCAAACCTCACAGGGGGTGGTTGTGCCTTGTGCTAGGGGGAGGAGACATGCTAAAAAATCCAGTCAGCTTAGGGTTGGGGTGGCTTGGCCGGGCGCGATCCCCGAGTGACTTTCACGGATTAGATACCCTTGGGTCGCAGTTTCTCAAGCCATAGGTCAAGCCTGGAGGATCATAGACAACTTGACAAAAAAATAAAATAAAAAAGGTTAACATATTCTCAATATGCTCAAGAGATACTTCACTATGTGGATACCATAACAAATCAGGAAACTTCATGAAAAGTATATCAAGTTTAATTGAAGTAAATTACATGATTAGAGATAACTTCACAATGGTATTGCATAACATTTAAAAAATCAAATAATAGAGTTTCTCTACATGGTTGTCGACGGTTAAAATAATCGTCAACAAACTTATCAAATTGTTGTGCAAATTTTATTAACCCATGTACACTAACCATGGCTGCCCCAAATTTTATTAATTTACTATACAATGAGAAACTTTAGGATCGTTCTTGGGCGAACATAATAATGTGATAATGGATGACTTATAGGATTTTGCCTCTCACTGGTTGAAGGCTTCTTATTGCTACAAACTGAAAAAAAAAACGATTTATGATTGCTAGCATGCTAAAAAGAGAGCAAAGCAGACGTAGAATACTGCCAAGTTTAAATCCAGAATGGGGTACATTAACGTACCTTGTGTCACTTAAGCAGTCGTAGGCTAAGTGGCAACGACTCCAAGCTGCAGTTCGACCAACTCCAAGCAGCGACTCCATCACTCCAACCAGCGACGACTCCAAGGCTCAAACTTGTTGCTCAAGAATCCTAAGTTGGACGACAAATAGTGGTTTGAGTTGTAAGTTGCTTTCTAGACGACGAACAATGGTCTCCAGTGGTCAAATGAGGAGAGGGTTGACTTAAAAGTGGGCGTCGGTAAGTTAAAAGTAAAACCTAAAAGTTCAAAACCACGATTTTTTAACCTGGTTGCATAAAAGTTATATGCGTTCCCGAACAATGATCCTTTTCTGGCAATCATTTTGCGTGACCTGTTCTAGAAATCCGGATATGGATCACGATTTTATCGGATCCGTATCCGAATTTTTGGAAACATATCCAAAATGGCTAAAAAATTTTGAAATCCATTTCTATGAAATTTGAAACGGCTCAAATACGTTTTAATGTCTTTTCCATACTAGATCGTACATGGATCCGTATCTGATTCGACGAACGCCTTTTCCAATGATATTACTAGGTGTTTCAAGTGGAAACGTTGCCCAAAACTTCACACACACACACACACACACAGATATGTAATTTTTTTACAAATAAGTTAATACTTCATTATACTGCAAGAAAAAAAGGAATGAGACACATAAATGAAATTTTAGAAGTAAAAACTAGTCTATATTAACTCTCATAGATGATTACATTATTGAAAATCCAAAACTATCCTTTATAGATGAGGTTGTACATCCAAGATTCGAAAACCAACCTTTATACATGAAGCTTTACATCCAAAATCAGCCTTTATACATGGCTATATTTGCTAAAAATGAAATAAAACTTGAGCTAATGACAAATGCAATTACATATCTTATAATCTTCATCTTCATCTTCATTAGCAAAAATAGAACAAGGTGCTTTTTTAGCAGAACTAGAGCGTGGATTAATTAAAGATAAATTAGTTTGAGTGATTAGAGATCAAATTTAGTGGTAGATTAAATCTTTTTTGGCCATGGAAGGGCCCCACACCCTTTTTGGGTGCTCGAGTGAGCTCCCGAAAGCAACAAAGTCACAAAAACGGGGAAAATTTGGGCCAAAGCGCCATCAAAAAATGTTTCGGTGGCATATTAGTAATCATTGCATGGAGAGGCACTTTCTACATCCCAATATGTGGGAGAGGAGTAATTCCCTACATGCTCAACATGGAGTTGACATGTGGCTCTTTTAAAAAATTATATACATTATCTACCCTAATCTAAAGTTATAAACCTTTAACATATAATATATAAGGTATAGTGGAAAGCCTCATGTAAAGAATATCATATTAGTTCTTTTATTGAAAACAATGTTGCGAACATCGACATCGGGATAAAATCGGCAAGGGTCTGGAAAACCAAAAAATCGTAGAAATCGGGAAAATATCGGTAAAAATCGGCAAACATCAGCAAAATTAAGATACCATAAAATTATTTTTAAAAATCGGCAAATATCGGCTAGGCCAAAAACTCGTGATTTTGAGATAAAATCGGGATGTTATCGAGATGTTCGCAACACTGACCGAAAATCCCATAAGATCCCAACATTATGAAAATAATATATGAGCATTTTATATGTATTCCATACATTGATAACAAAAGAAAGCAAATTAGATTGTTGAATCAAGTGGCTTGCTTTATTTCTTTAATTTTCCAATATGTTTAAGGTGAAGATGAGGTTTTATTTAAGGTGAAAATAAGATGTTTTATTTATTAATGATTTTTATAAATGCGACTATAAGGAAATAAATCAATATTATATAGTGCAAACTAATGTTGTATATGCAAATAGCTTGAAAAAAGTGTTTCCTTGAGATCGATAAAGTACATTGCCAAGATCTACGTGCTATGCTTTTCTACAAAAGAAGTGTCTACAACATCAATCTACTAGAATAATAATTGTTATGATAAATATATGAACTACAATTTTTATGATAAATATAAGAACTACCAGATTATGACATGTGAATATATGAATGATATAATTTGATGTAATGTTATATTTGTTGTTATTGGCAATTTATTAATGGGGGTCCAAGATTTAAATTATCGGCAATATCGGGAAAAATATTGGAAATTATCAAAAAACTTAAAAAAATACAAAAATGATAATTTCTTTTGAAATTTCTATTCTTTTAAAGTAGTATCAACGTCAAACAAACACATTGTCACACAAAAATGAATATAAAACTACAATATGAAATGTATAAGACGTCAAGTAGTAAATCAATCATTAATAGTAGATATTGAAATATGATATTTGTCCTCAATCATAAATTCTAAAAAGATGATACAAAATCACAGTAAAACAAAAATAAATATCAAATGAGAATATCATCATGAGACATCTAGATACTATAATGAAAATCTAACAATCATAATGCATTAAGAAGGTGTGGCCAAGGATAAAGTTTCCCTCGCCCTTGAGAATCTTGTGGTTCCCATGCGATACCTTAGTTCCTCCTCCTATTCTCTCTTTCGAGCAATGTCAACAACTGAATTCTTTGCAATAAGGACAATGTCTGGGGTAGTTATAGGGAAAATATCCACTTCATGCCTTAGGATTTCGGCAACGTGGTATTTCAAGTGGGTGATTCCACTAAAAATTTCCATTCCACATAGCTTGAAACCTAAGTCACCTGACACGGGGATTCGAGATTCGATGGACACGCGGATTCGAGAATTGGATTCGAGACAAGGTGACCCCCGGAACAGGACACGTCCGGATACGTTATCTATATATATATATATTAAAATTAAATATTTTTTACACAAATTCATACAAATTCATTGATTCAAACATAGATTTAAGATCTTAGATACTCATATGATATACATGATACATTGATACATCATACAATTTTCAATCATACATATTACAAATTTACTCAGAAAGACAAGATAGTAAGATACTGTAGTTTTCTCATTAAGTCATCAAAATCAAAATGTGTTACATAAGTACTAGCCTCTAGGCTCTAGGTAGTACACTACCAATGGCAAATAGAAATAGAAAATACAAAACAACTACAGTCTACAAGTCTACAATACTAAAAGCCTCAATGAGTCATCAATCCTCATCATCATAATCAACATCACTATCCTCATCCTGATCATCATGCTCACCACTGCTCTCCTCTACTGCATCCTCCTCTGTGATCTTTGCATCTGATGGTGTGGAGGATGACGCCTCTACTGTATCGCCATCATCAAATGTGACAGGCTCAAGCACTAGCGCATTGAGATCCAAGTTGGCCAATGCCAACTCAGCACTGCTGTCCAGACCCATATCATCAAGAAAGACATCCCACATCTTTGTCTTTCCCTTCAACCAATCCTCCCTCTGCCTATAGATGAGACGAAGGTTGGTGTGCACATACACCATTGTCTCTGCCTTGGACTACTCAAGCCTTCTCTTCTTCACACTATACAAATTCCCATATGTGCTACAATTCCTTTCGCAACAAAAGGATGAAGTCACCTGAGAGAGGAGCCTCATGGCTAACTACTGTAGAGGAGTGCTTGTTGCCCCATGAGTTGCCCACCAAGAATGGGGCTTCTTAGCCCCCCTATCTCGAATCACATCATAGCCTGCAAATCGGCCAATGCCGGTGGAAAACTCTGCAAAGGCATCCTCCACCTCATCAAGGGATGCCCTCTCCTGAAAAATCCTCTTGAATGCATCTTTACTCCCCTGTGAGATTTCACCATCCATGTGAGGAGGGAATCTGCGGGAAGGTCCACAATTCAGCCACTCATGACTGTAGTATTTTGGGTTCAAGGAGTGAGCCAAACAATGTAAAGGTGTGAAATTCTTGTCCCATTTGCTGACAAGAATATCCTGTATGCTGGTGAAGAAGGCCTCTGGTGATGTCTCATACTCTGGGCACTGACTCCGTAAACAATGGTCCTCATTGACTCAATCATGGAATCCCATCCCTCATAAACCTCTCCTAGGATGGGTTGGTCTGTATCTGCAAATCGAAGCAAGGAAATGATAGGCTTCATGATTTGAATAACTAGATCTACCTTCTCCCACCAGATATCATCCAACACTGTGTCCTTCAATTTATTTGAGGCAGCTTGATCTGTCTTTCTCCAAAAATACCAAAACTCTGAAATAACCATGGCCCTAAGAGCAGTCTTGACCTCCCTCAACCTCTTAAACATGATGAATGAAGAGGCAAACCGTGTATCTGCAATCTTCAACAATGATAGATTGGTGCACTCCTTGTAGATAGTGAGGGCATTTGTATGGTTTTGTACAAAGTTGCGGATATGTCGTGCATCCTCAATAATGGCTCCAATCCAAAGCACATCAGAGGCAATAGATTTTAGTGCTAAGTTCAATGAATGGAAAATGCAAGGTGTCCAAAATATTTGTGGATATTTTGCTTCCACAATCATGCCAGCAGCCTTGCAAACAGGTGCATTATCTGTAATGATTTGCACACAAGAACCGACACCTACATCTTCAATAATTTTAATAAATAACTCACCCATATATTGTTCGTCCTTGTACTGCCCAAGTGCATCCACTGTTTCAAGAAAATTGGACTATTCAAGGATGACACCATGAAGTTGATGAGTGGGTGGCGTGTTCGATTTGTCCATCCATCAGAAACAATGCTAACCCCAGATGTTGGCCATGCTGATTTAATAGGCTCAAGCATTTTGTCCACCTCTTTCTTTTCTTTTGTCAACAATGTGGTTTTGAGCTTCTCTGACCCAGGAGGCACATACCCTGATGGAGCCCCATGACTAAGAGCTCGACGCATCTCAATAAATAGAGGTGACTGTGCAACATTAAAGGATATGAAGTTTTGATAGAAAAAAAATGCAATGGTGAGATCAAGCTCTTCCCTCTTCTATTTTTGAAAAATCTTGTCCATTGGACCAACTGCAGTTGCCTTTCTCTTTGTTGATTGTCCCCTACTAAAACTCTCAAAAGGGAACTTGCTGCTGCTTTTCCTTAAAAATGGAAGGGGGTCATCATTCTTGTTTTGTTTTGATTTTGATGCCACAGTTGCCGCACCAACAAATTTCTCTTTCTCCGATTCCTTCCTTTGTGGTGATTCAATTGTTATACAAGTTGTAATGCCACAACCTGGCAAAGCCAACAAATGAGCTTTCACACGGAAATATGTGCTAGTGAAATGGGAGTTGCAAAAATTGCATTTCCATGAAACATTGCCTCCTCCCTTTGCCTTGCTGCCTGGCCCTGCCTCTCTTGTCACATATTTCCACAATGTGTATTTGGGGTCATGAGTTTGTTTTCCCCGAACATTTGAAGCTGTTGTTGCAACCCCACTTCCAATAGATGGAATACTTGCAGACCCCGATGAAATAGGGACAGAGGGGGCATCTCCAATGGGGACATTCTTCCCATTTCTTTGCCCCTGTCTTGCTGCCCTTGATTGAGCCATGAATACTGTAAAAAATAAACAAAAATGACCAAATATATAAAACATATGCACATGCAAACACTAACAGCAAACTAAATGCAAAAACATAGAGGGACAGTGCACTTACCGGATGCTTGAATCTCTTTGAAAAAACTCCCTTTCTCCTTGCTAACCCTTGCTCCTTGCTCACTTCACAAACAAACAATTGTGAGAAAGAATGGTCGAAACCCCACTTTTATAACTTAAACCTTGCACTTTTTCGCTGGTCGAATCCAGTTGTACGGGTTTCGATCGTGTCCGTACAAGACATGATCGGGATTCGACATGTCCTGTACGGACATGATTGAATCCTGTGAAATGGGTACGAATCCCTACGTATCGTATCCGATACGACGAATTCGGGACTCGTGGGCCCCACCCTACGAATCTAGTTTCTTAGCTTGAAACTCAACATTCTTCTATTATTACCCTCACATGGTTCGCCATACTCCCACATTTGGTCCAATGGCTTTGCCAATTTGTAGAGCTCTAATTAAATTTTTAAATTTTGGACCATAACACAAAACAAATGTGGAAATTCAAAGTCCAAATCTACAAAAAACTTGAAGAATGTTTCAATTAAATATTACAGCGATATAATTATTAAATTTGTCATTAAAAAGAGTAAGAAGAGGTAGACTCTAAATTTATAGCAATCTTGAAAAACAAAGAAAAGGGAGGACTATTATTTTTTTAACATACCTGGTAATATGGATATGGTATATTGGACTAGATCTCCACTCAAAAAATGCTTAGTTGATGGAAAAAAAAAAAAGCTATGGACTTTCCCTTGTTTGCTTGATGAAAAATGTTCACTGCTACTGCTCAAACTAGCATGGGTCCTAAGGGGGGTTCTATAGAGCAACTACTAGGTCAAGGGAAACAATGGAGCGATAGGCCATTGTCACCTCACCTAAGGCTCCCTACTTTTTACAGACTTTCACTGATGAGAAGAGACTTTGTATAATAAGGATCACAGAGATGAATGGATCAATTATAGGATGAAAGGTGATCTTGGAAGCTTATTCACAAGAGAGGCTTAAATATATGGCTTGCTTGCTTGTAAAGCAATATGAAAGGCTCTCTAAGAAGGGCTTAGGAGAATTCCAAGGAGATTCCTAGACCCTAAAATCCTTGTGGAAACTTGGATTCCAAGTGGTCTTTGTGGCGTTACCTTCAAAAGGTTGTGGGACCACACAAGACCAAGTGGACCTAGAATTAGGTCAAGGGGGTGGAATTGATCAACCAAGGGTGTGCTTGACCTAATTGAGGGGGAGAAAAGGATTAAAGGGGATTTTTTTTTTGAATTTGATGCAATAATCCCAATGAGGTCACTATCCAAGGGAAACCTAGGGCAAGAAATGGTCCTTGAGCTAGGGCTTGCAATAGCTCGAGATCCCACCATTAGATTTTCTTCAAATTTGGAGGGCCTCTAGAACAAACTCCAGCGCAGTGGTGGACCAAAAATCGAAGTATTTGGATGGCTAGATTGTGAGATAAGTGATGCCCTAGGTGATCTATGTAGGTTAGGTTTAGAAAGAAAGAGAGAAGGTGAGAAAAATATGCTTTATGGTGATCACCTATGGAGGACCAGTGCCTAATCCTTTTGGGGAAATGGAGCCAAAGATATTTCAATGATTGGAATAGATTCACTTAGTCAAGGAGGCCTATAAAACAATTTCGCATGACAATTAGGGCATGGACAATTTCTTCAAGGTCTTTATACTTCAATATGCAATATGTGATGAATTATCAATACAAAATTTCAACAAAATGTCTCTAGGAACATTTACTTATTCAAACATGGCCCATTACATGATGCAACGCTAATAAAGGACAAATTTCAACCATTTCACACAAGAAAAGCAACAAATTTCAGCCTAGTATAGCGAAAATCCCCAACAACATGCATGTGACATGAAAAAAGAGTGACAAAATAGCATTAAAAAGCACATACATGTGAGAACAAGTATATCCAATCATCATCATATGCCAATATAGAAAGTTTTCCACGGGGATGCATCCCCCAGGGTGGGGGACGTGCCCCGACTCTCCCCTACGCTCTAGGGAGAGGGAAACTGCAGGGGAAACGTTTCCCCACGTCCCCTTTTTGGGGAAACTCAAGGGGGTGGACGTTTTTTTGGCAGCGAAACACGACTCCTTTGTAGGGGGGACAGGAAGACGTCGTGGGGACGCAAGGGCAATGCAAGGGGACACATATGCGTCACCCATTTTTTTGTCTAATAATTTTTATAAAACATTAAAAAAAAATAAAAATTAATATATGAACAAAAAAAAAGAATGAAACTATATTAAAACTTAATTTTTTTTTTAAATTAAATTAATTAATTAAATTATATTAAAATTTAAAACTTCAAAAAAAAAGTAAAAAAGAATAACAAAAATAAAAAACTCGAAGTATATTAAAACTTAAAACTTAGTATTTATAAATATTATTTAGTACTTTTTGAGAAATTTACTTGTATTTCACTACTCAATGCTTTATATGTTTACTTTTAGTTTAGTATTCTATGGCTATTTTAGACTTTAACATAATGTTATTGTCATTGTCATATGATGGATTTACTTTTTATCATTTTTGAAAATTTGATGTGCATTGCATAATTTCAATTGTCAAATGATGAATTTATTAATTTAATTTAGATGTACATTGTATCATGCTAAATGATGAATTTAGATGGAACATTCCATAATGTCAAATGATGGATTCAATTTAGTAGTTTACTTTTAGATTTACAATGCAAAATTGTCAAATGATAATAGTCTAATATGTAATGATTATCATATTTATTCTTTAGATGTACATTTCATAATTATTAAGATTTTCTATTTAGTTATTGACATATTTTTGGGATTTTATTTATTTATTTTTATATATTAATTTTTTAATAATTTATAATTTTATATTTTTTATGACTCTGATGTCCCCACGTTTCCCCAAAATTTCCCTAAATTTTTGGATTGCTTATATACATTCGCCTTGTGTGTATCCGCGCTCCCGCGTTTCCCCGTCCTAGAAACTCAGTGGAACATTGAATATAGAAGCTCTAAAACAAGAACAAAAAGATCCAAATGTTAAAATTCATCCATCCATCCAATTTTTTCCTTTAAAAAGACTAGCGAAAATGTCCAAAGAGATAATGATCCAATCCAAGTGATGATGATCAAATGATTCCATCACACTTCTATTTATACACTTCCTAATGAATTCGATTTAGCTAATTATGCCTAATTTAGCCCCTAGAATAAAATAATGTGCATAATAACATTAACTTTTGGTGACAAGCCCACCAAATAGCTCAATAATACATGAAAAAGCCTCTCAAGAGGGTCGAATGATCAATTGAGTTAGTCGTTGGGCCTTTGAGGAGGCCTAATGAAGTCCAAATGGTGCCATAATGTAATAATGGACTCCCATCATAGTGGACAAGGGGGTGGCCTCTTGTTCTCCAAGCAAAAACCTGTTGCGGTCCCATGTGGGTGTGGGGGCACAAGGTCACCCTCATGGGTCTCCAAATGGATCAGAAATTCCTGTAGACCATCCGTAAGAGCTAGAATGATGACATAAGCCCTACCTCTGCAGCGGGGAACAATCCTCTTGACCCTAGAACATCTGCCAAGTGTATGGTGCATCTGTGGATCCATCTGGGCACGGTGAACCAGGTGCATCATCCCCATCCAAAAGGTGGAATAGGTGCAATCAACAAACACTGTTGGGGATCCATGAAGTCATCTTGGTTATGGTGGAGGCCCATGGCTCTCAACGCTCACCCTACAAGTGCCAATGTGGCCCTCTGGAGGGCTAGGTCCCCATATAGGGAGATCAAGCCCCAAACGTGAATACACCTACAATCCTGCATAAGATCCAATACATCCCCTTGCCCTGCAATACAAAAATCCATTAGAATAATCAAGTAAAGAGCTTACAAGTCATGGAACGAGTGGGGCACTTCATGGTGGCATGCCCTTCCATAGTGGGCGTTGGTATGTATAAATGTCCCCAAGCTCAATAAGGGGTTAGCCAAGGACCTTATTAGGTGGTTTCAACCTCTAGAGTGGGTGACATGTCCATGGTACATCCCTCAAATGGTAGGTGCAACTAATATAATGATGGAACAGAGTGGAGATTAGGGAAAACATCCAGACCACATGTTAAGGAGCCAAGGTAGCTAAAATAAGAGAAGCCCACACCTAGGTATATAAGTGTAGTAGGGAGAAAATCATGGTACATGAGCTACCCTGACCTTTATTTTTCCACCATTCTTCATATGCCTTTTTCCTTTTATTGATTTTTTTAATAACTGCTCGGGGCTCTAGGGGATGAGAGCATGATGCGTCATATGTAGCAGTGAATACCCCCTTAAGATGGGGCGGTTAATTTCCCACCAGGGGTTGGGACAATCATGGGTTGCTTAATGATAGAGGGGGCTCATTTAAGACCCATAAGAATCAGGGTAATGGCCATGGATGAGGGCTAGAGCTCATGTTTTGGCTTTTGCCAACGTGCTAAATTTGTATGTCTGGCCTCCTTTGCATTTTGTGATACATTTTTAGTTGAGAGTGGCAAAATTATGCCTTTTCTTTTCTTTTTAGTTGCATCAACCTCCAGGGCATCTTTCCATGCCCGAACCAAGGTGTGGACAAGGGGAAGGGGAGGCTAACTGTTAATTTTGGACAACTAGGTCCAAACTCCATGTGATGCTCAGATGAAGATGCCAATATTTTTATTGGACTCCTCTTTCGAAGAGGTGCAAGATCGATCTAAAGATCATCTTAATCTGATGAGAGAACTTTTATTTTGAATTTATTCAAAGTATGTGCATGTCGGCCTTAAGGTTTTGTGCCCCAGCAGTTGTGTCACACACCCTCACTGATGGATATAAATTGTTCAACGTTGGAGGACTTTTTCACTCATCTCATCCTCACACATTTCTCTTTCCTCATCTGATTGGGTCGATGACCTTGGAGGCTCTTCTCTCCACACGTGGAAAAATTCTAGCAGCAGCACATTTCTGATTTTGGTCTAGGGTTTCTGCAACAAACTTTGACCAGCGTTGACTTTGGTCAACGCAAGGTCAAACATACCTGAAACTCTCCCAAAAGTTTGATTTTCTAAATCCACATTTTTTGGCACTATTCCTGAGGCTAAATGTTGACTTTGACTTTTCTGCGTTGACCTAGCTACTGCTACTATTTGTGTTGACCATTGACTGACAACATTGACTTTTGAGTTGACCATTTGGTTGTCCTAGAGGGTTGTGTGACATTGCTGGTTGGATGACCATATTGAGAGTTTGTTGGTTGAAGCATCCTGTTGATTGTCGTAACGCACCAACACACTTATTTATTTTTGGCTTGTCTTCTGTCGATCTAATGGTATGTTCTATCAACATTTTACTTTATTGTTTATGTGATTGATGTCTGATATTGGGAGTAAAAGTAAAGTTGCATCAAGAAGAGAGCATCTGCAAAAATTTACATGGTATCAGAGCTGAGGTGAAGACAAAGCCCTAATTTGTAGCAATCACCGAAGAAGAGGATGGGTTCCTCAAACTACAATGGCTTTAAGGCTGATGACAAATTGACTGGGAAGGATGACTTCCATGCTTGGAAGATGACATTGGATCTTAATTTGGAAGACCAAGATGTCATGGACTATGTGCAGGGTAAAATCCAAAAGCCTTTATCCACTGCAACTGTTGCTGCCAAAACAAAGTAGAAGAAGGGGGAAATCAAAGCAAAGCTGATGATCAGGGACTCAATTCATAAGAGTCTGGTTGCCTACATCTCTGAGCTGGGCACATCCAAGGAGATGTATGATAAGTTGGTCCACATGTTCAAGGCCAACAATGTGAATCAAGTCATATTCTTCAAGAACCAATTGAAGAAGCTAAAGAAAGGCAGGGATGAGTCTGTTCAATCATATTTTCTGAAGCTAACCGAGATCAGGAATAATCTGCTGGCTATAGGGGAGACAATAGTTGGTCAAGAGATGGTACTCACCACACTTGGAGGTCTCTCATCCGAATGGCATGTATTCAACACTACCATTCTCAATAATAATGTCATACCTGATTTTGACGAAGTATTATCGAGATGCGTACAAGAAGAGACAAGGATGAAGGAATATGAAAATGAAGGAAATGCTACCTTTGCTGCTCATTCTAAGAAGAAGAAATTTGGTGGTCCAAGGAGCAAAGGAAGAGTAGGGGCCCAAGGAAAGAAGGGCAAGTGTTACACTTGTCACAAGCCAGGTCACTATGCTAGAGAATGCCCTTTCAAGAAGGATTCTCTTGATGATGATGACAACAACAACAACTGGAGGAATGGCAATCAAAGGAACAACAGGGTTCAAGGGGAAGAGGAAGGCTCCCTCCGACAAAATTAGCCAACCTTTCAAAAAGTCGAGAAATTCCAGTTATGAGGAATCAAATGTTGTTGATAAAAGAAATGAATTCATTCTTGTATCTGCCCTCTTTGTTGCATCTCCACCCGACACTATGGATGTCTGGTTGATAGATAGTGGTGCCTCAAGGCACATCACTGGGTTCAAAGAAGTACTTTCTGATATGGTTGAGAAGGATACTAATCTGGAAATTATCCTTGGAGACAATGCCACATATCCTGTGAAAGGGACAGGGACTGTGACTCTCCACTTGTCTCAAGGTCAAGTCCTCTGCTTGCAGGATGTACTCTATGAACCTAATTTGAAGATGAACCTTGTGTCTATATTGGCCATGGAAGACAAAGGTTTCAATGTGGCATTCATTGATGGGAAAGTGCGCATGTGGAAGAAGAGCTTCAAAGAAGCTATCACGATTGGGTTTAGAGTTGATACACTCTACCAGGTTGGAGGAAGTCCACTGTGAGTGATGATGTGTGATACTATCCGACAGATTGAACTATGGCACCGAAGGTTTGGACACCTTCACAACAAAGCCCTTCCCGAAGCAAGGAAGGTGGTGACAGGGATGCCCGAGTTTTCAAATAATCATGAAGGTGTATGTCAGGGTTGTGCTGAAGGAAAGCATACAAGGGGACCCTTCCCCTCAAGTGTCACAAAGACATCTGATGTCTTGCAATTAGTACATTCTGATCTGTCTGGTATGCTGCCCGTGACATCCTTGGGAGGATGTTCTTATTATATGATATTCATAGATGAATTCTCTCGCAAAACCTGGATATACTTCTTGAAGAAGAAGGATGAGGCTTCCATGTGGTTCCGTACCTTCAAAGCCTTGGTGGAAAATCTGACAGGGAAGAAGATCAAGATATTGAGAACCAATAATGGCACTGAATATGAGACGAACGAGTTCAAGAATTTTTGCAGAGATGCTGGCATCAAGAGGGAGATCACAACTGTCTATACTCCTGAGCAGAATGGCGTTGCTGAGCGAAAGAATAGAACCATTGTGGAAGCTGCCCGTGCCATGATATGTCACCAGGGCCTACCGAAGTTTCTATGGGGAGAAGCTGTGAACACTGTTGTATACATACAAAATCGATGTCCGCATTCCACTTTGGACTCCAAAACTCCCGAAGAGGTTTTCTTTGGTAACTTGTAAGAAACCTGACGTCTCACATTTTAGAGTTTTTGGATGTCCTGTTTATTTTGCATGTGCCAAAGGAGAAGAGAAGCAAGATGGATTCTTCTGGGAAGAAGGGAGTGTTTGTGGGCTACAACAAAACTTCAAAGGCCTATAGAGTCTATGTGCCTGCTCAAAGGGAAATGGAGATATGCCACGATGTTACCTTTGATGAAGATGCTTCCCTGAGGAAAGTAGTCAATCTTCCAAGATTTGAGGAGATCATGAAGCAAGGCTTGGAAATCAGGAAGAACTGAAGGATGAGACGATGCCCGATGCCCGATGCTGAAGGACCAATGGACCAGATTGATCCACCTCCTTCAATAGGGAAGAGACCATCATGGCTCATGGACACTCTCGAGGATGCCGAGGGACGTATGGCCCCAAGGGGGACATTCCGTGAAAGCAAGAAGCCGAGTATATACCAAGGGTATCTAGCAGCCATGAGTACTATTGTACAATCTGAGCTTGGATCTTTTGAGGAAGCCGTAAAGCATCAATTCTGGAAGGATGCTATGCACGAAGAGTATGAGTCCATAATGAAGAATGATGTTTGGGATGTGGTTCCAAGACCGGAGGACAAAGCAGTTGTCACCTCAAAATGACTCTACAAGATCAAGCATGGATCTGATGGAAGTGCGGAAAAGTTCAAGGCAAGATTCGTTGCTCGTGGCTTCTCTCAAAAGGAAGGCATAGACTATGATGATATATTTGCACCTGTGGTCCGATATACCACCATCCAATCTATCATAGCCCTTGCTGCTACACAACGATGGAGTCTACATCAGATGGATGTGAAGACCACATTTCTGCATGGTGCGATAAAGGAAGAGGTGTATGTGGAGCAACCTCTGGGGTTCGAAGTCCAGGATCGGGACACCCATGTCTGCAGGTTGAATAAATCCCTCTATGGGTTGAAGCAAGCACCCAGAGCTTAGTACAAGAGGATAGATAACTACCTGATGAAGCTAGGCTTCACTCGTAGTAATGCTGATCCGAACCTTTACTTCAAGGTTGATAGAGAAAAGCCTCTCATTCTGGTGTTGTATGTGGACGACCTCTTCCTAACAGGTGCTGACCCTCATTCATCAGTGCAAGAGAAATATCGCTGCTGAGTTCGAGATGAAGGACCTAGGACTGATGCCTTACTTCCTAGGCCTAGAGGTCTGGCAGAGACCTTGCGAGATTTTCCTTTCTCAAGGAAAATACATTGTGAAGCTTCTGGAAAGATTTGGTTTGGTGGACTATAAGTCCGTGTCGACAAATATGGAGCTCAACTTTAAGAAATTGAGTGGCAGCGTTGCTGGGCCTGTGCTAGCAAATCCTACTGAGTATCATCAACTTGTAGGGGCCCTGATGTTCTTAGTGAACACCCGTCCGGACGTATGTTTTGCAGTGAACACTTTGAGTCAACACATGGTTGAGCCTCATCACTTTCACTGGGTTGGTGCCAAGAATCTATTGAGATATCTTCAGGGCACAATAAACCATGGGTTGAGATACACTGCCGAGAGCATGACACTCCATGGATATACTGATGCCGATTGGGCTGGCAATGTGGTGGATCGTAAGAGCACATCGGGATGCTACTTCACACTTTGTTCTGCTTCGATATCATGGATGAGCAGGAAGCAGAAGTCGGTAGCTTTGAGCACCGCGGAGGCCAAATACATTGCAGCGAGTATGGCTTTTTGTGAACCAGTTTGGTTGCGAAAGCTCTTCAGTGAGTTGTTTGAGCATGTGCTAGATACCACCGTGATACTCTGTGATAACTAGAGTGGGATTCGCTTGTCCGAGAATCCCCTGTTCCACGATCACTCCAAGCATATTGATATCAGGTACCACTTAATCCGGGACATGGTACAACGAGGCACCGTAAGGCTCGATCATGTAGGAACTGATGAGCAGGTCGCGGATATTCTCACAAAACCCCTGGGGAAGTTCAAGTTCCTAACCTTCTGTGAGAATCTTGGTATCGTGGAATGACCCTATTCTGAGGGTCCTGTTGGATGATGAGCTCTGGGAGCTCTGGGGGGCTTTGGGGATAGCTTCTCGGAGCTATAAGCAACCACAGGGCTAGGCTTGCTGAACCTTGTTGGTGTGGTTCTGCCCCACCATTATGATGTTTTAGTTGGTTCACCTCTCATTATCTGTGCCCCGTATGCATCCTACCCATTGAGTTTAGGGCTCATGGGAAGTACCTCTCATTTGGCCAGTGAGGTGGGAAAAGCTAGAGACTAGTAGCAAATACTGATGGACGCATCGGAGATTTCCATGGTATCGAAAGGCAGGACCACGCAACCAAAATCGGGATTTCCCATGTAGTTGCAACCCAAAATCCAAATGGTCAATGAAGGAGATCCCACGGGACAAGGATATAAGGGTAACCACGAAATTGGGTAGTGGAGACAAGAATACAAGCCTAACCCACTCTTTCTGCCGAATCTCCCCCACCAATCCATGCCCAAAAGCGCCCATGACAAGTAAGGAAAATTACTCAACTATACCAATGAAAAGCCATACCTTTGGGGTCGGGAGGCCCACCTTCAAACATACATTCATGAAAAGTGGTTGAGGGATCACATGGCTAGCTCAGGTGGCAGAGAAAATGGCACATCGAGTTATCTGGAGGCTGCAAGGGGCTATTGCCTATCGGTTGAGGACCATCTAGGAGAATTTTTTTTTTCCTATATACACTACCCACAGGTGGTGGACATGAGCTCTTGGAAAAGTGCATGAAACTACTCGGACGGGAGGTCATGAACATGGGGACACGAGACATGCGGATTTGAGTGTCAGACACAGACACAGTGAACATTATATATATATATATATTAAAAATTAGATATTTCTTACAAAAATTCATACAAATTCATTGGTTCAAACATAGATCTTCATCTAGATGTAAGTTTTACAAAGATACAATCATACAAAGTAACATTAATACATTAATGATTATGCATACATGGGATATGTTTCCCATCAATGTGCACATAAAAAAAACAAGCTCAAAAATCCATGTGCACACAAGTGTTGAGAGTCGCATTTCCAGGTGACACCAAGTGACGAGTGGTTTTTTCAATAGATGTCTAGGGCTCTAGATGGCCCCGAATCCAATCTCAACATTTATTACTGTGAGTACTGCGGTTCTCATGTTCTCATCACACGTAGTTGCATAAATTTCCAAATCCATAAATGAGTATGCATCTCTTCGAACCAATGCAATGGATATTACACTAGAAGCATAAGGTTTGAAAGAGGCAATTATGAATAGTGATAATGTTTCTATAATGCTTCCCTATTACATCAATGTCTATCAACAAAGATCCATTTGAGAAAATGTTGACGGATGGAAAAAATCACATTGCAGATTCATTTTGTTGATGGATGGTCAATTCCAGATGCATTTTGTGAGCAGATTCTGTGG
This sequence comes from Pinus albicaulis, assembly GCA_034641835.2. Taxonomy (NCBI): domain Eukaryota; kingdom Viridiplantae; phylum Streptophyta; class Pinopsida; order Pinales; family Pinaceae; genus Pinus; species Pinus albicaulis. Next base: position 950,940,401 of record CM076573.1, read on the forward strand.
TTCTTTGGAAGGTTTGGTTTTGTTGGCTTATGGAAACGTGCACAAAACTATGGTTGTTTCAAATTTCAAACACATCAGTTTTTTTTCAAACAACATTGTAACTCTTTTTTCTGTCAGTAGTTCCAGCAGATCGGGACACGATCGTGTCCGTATAGGACACGATCGGGACACGACGTGTCATATACAGACACGATCAGACACGAATCCGTATGAATCGTGTTCAATTCGTTGGATTCGGGACACGATGGCCCAATCCAACGAATCTGGTTTCTTAGGTCATGAGAACACCAACAATCTCTTTGTATCGTAGACTTGTTACCTATGAAAATTCCTAGATTTGACAATCTTAGGAATCCTACTGCAACTATCTGAGTTTATTTCTCCTATTATGTAAATTACATTTACAGAATTAATTCAGAATGCATCATGAATTATTGAAGTAAACTACTGAAGCAACCTACACTTAATTAAATATGATTCCGAAACAAGGGAACTGAGCAAGAAATCAATCACACTTAGGACAACTTTATTTTGGAGTAGTCTCCGGAAAAACCCAATGCGGGAAAACCGATGCAACAAATCTCAGGGTTTGTATTAGTAAGCAACAATTTTTTGAATACAATCTCTGGATGCCTTGCTAGCTATCCAGTAAAGAGAAATCACAACAAACAAAAGTATAGTGAGTTTTACCTCACACTGCAACTTCGTCTGCGCTGCCTCTGCGCAGTGGATGCGTAGGCCTGCGTGAGGATGGCTGTGGACTGCATCACCTCCTCTCTGAATCGCTCTACCTCTCGGAAAATCACGTTCCAGCCCGCCCAGCTCAGAAACCTTGATCTCCATGAAAATCTTGGACTGTCTCTTGGAAACACTGCGCAGTTCCTACGCTGGCCTCCGTCACCCCTTTTGGGGACTGCGTCACCTCTCCTGGTGGTTGCACTTCTTCCTTTGTTGTCTCTGTTGCCTCTCTGCTATGTACTCTTTGTCTCGGAGAACATCCTCCAACCAATATCTGCCTCTACCCCTCACTGTACTGAATCACTTAGATTTGACCTTTGTCCGAGCACTTGCTCCGTCAGAAGAATTCGATCTCTAGATTCACTCGGTGTGTCTTTCCAAATGACCCTGAAGCCTCCCTTTATAGTCTTGTCGTTGACATATCAATAGCCGAGATTAGCTCTTTAATCAACGACTAAGATTATAACATGACTTGATCTTTGCTTTTTCTAGATCATTCTCACTCTATTTTATTAATACCCATTAATTATTTAATTTCCCTAAGTTTAGACTTAGCGTCCCCATTAAAATAATTAATTTTTACAATAAACCATAATCCGAGTGCAATTTTTCACAAACAATTTTTGGGTTCTTTGGAATACGAATGCCTAAGTCTGTCCACAAAATTTGGGGCTTAGAGCACTCTCGATGCTACCAAAGATCAACATTCCCTCTTAGCAAGGAAAGGGCTCTAACAACATGCTTGTTGCATACTGCTCTGACCCTGAAGCATCCTCTGCGCTGCCAATGTCTGATAAGTTGTACACCAACCTTTGCGTTGTTGCTACAACTGTACTACTGCCCATGACACTGCCATTGTTGCTTCTGTACTACAACTCCCTCTCAAGTGTTGCATCTGCTATGTTGCTAACACTGCCACTGCTAACACTGCATCTGCACTGAAACTCAATTGTTGAGAGAAGCAACTGAAATCACGAAAAGGCTGTGAAATTTTCAAAAGGAAAATATTTCTGCAAGTTTCTTTCTCCTACTTATGAGATAAGTTATTTACAGATGCTTCAGTAAATTCTGAAATAAACACATTTGTAGATATTCACTATCATTAAGAGCATAATAACAGAAAGATAATTTGCACAAGTAGCACAATAGAAACAACCACATGAACATAGTTATTTTTGTACAATTGTCCCCGGAAAAACCCAATGCGAGAAAACCGGTCTTCTGGCTGCTGGAGGGTTTTATTATTAAGAATTTTCTAAATACAACAAAACTTGGTTCCAAATCTTGAAAACCCGACAGAGAAATAATAGATCTACAGCTCACTGGTTGATCTAGAGTCAAAATAATGACTATCCACACCCTCAAACGGGATTTACAAAACTCAGCCAAAATTAGGGCCTAAAACCCCCAGTGCTGCTCCTGAAAGCTTTTGCGTCAGCCCTGAAGCCCCTCTGAGCTAATCTCTTCTTGTTGTTGTTTCTAGACCCTGGGATCAGATCATCCCCTAGGCCTAAATTCCCCTCTCTGCAGGTGAAACACTTCTGAGAATTCTTAGCAAACCCGCCCTAGAATCTCAGCTCAACTTTAGTGCTCTGCCCATGTGTGTCTTTATAAATGACCCCAAGCCTTTCCTTTATACTTTTTTCGTTGGGAAACCAACAACCAAGATTAGATGTTTAATCAATGGCTAAGATTAAAAGAAAGCTTGATCCGTGTGACTTAAGACAATTTCATCACATGTTTAATTAAATTCACTTTAATTATTTAAGTTCCCTAAGTTTTATCTTAGGAAATACATAAAAATAAATAATTAATTTAATATCTTCTAAACCAGATGAAATTTCCCAAATCCATTTCTGGGTCTTGTAGATCAAGTGTACTCTAGTCTTTCCTCAAAATTTGTGAGCTAGAGCACAATTGATGCTACCCCAAATACACAAAATCTCAACACTCCCTCTTAGCATCAAGAGTGTGCTCTAGCAATACATCACACTATGCATTACAAGATTTTGGGCACTTGTTCTATGCTGTTGATGCTTGGCCTGCTGCCACTCAACTCTACACTATTGCCTTCTGTACTGCTGCCCTGTCACTGCAGCTCCCTCTTCTTCTGAAGACCACCCTTTCCTCTAATGGAAGGGGTTCTCGACCATCCCCATCTTCTCTCTGAAGTAAGTGAACTTGATCTTACTCAGAGCCTTTGTGAGGATATCTGCTACCTGTTCTCCTGTAGGAGTGTATCGCAATGGTACTGCTCCCCTCTAGACATAGTCCTTGATAAAGTGACACCGAATGTCAATGTGTTTCGACCGGTCATGAAACACGGGATTTTCAGAGAGCTTAATGCAGCTCTGATTATCGCACATAATCCCTGTCGATTCTATCCGCTTCTTGAGTAGGTTCAAGAGTAATTTGTGGAGCCATATGGCCTCACACGAAGCTGTGCTTGTTGCCATGTACTCTGCCTCGGCTGAGCTCAGTGCTACACACTTCTGTTTCTTGCTGCACCAGGAGGTCATTCCTGATCCGTGACTGAAACAGTACCCACTAGTACTTTTCCGATCTACTGTGCTTCCAACCCAATCTGCATCTGTGAACCCACTCAACTGGATCTCATTACCCTTGGTGTACTTCAGCCCATACTTGACTGTCCCTCTCAGGTATCTGAGAACGTGTTTGGCTGCTGCCCAGTGAGCCCTCCTTGGTTCCACCATGAACTGACTGAGGGTATTTACTGCATAACAGATGTCTGGTCTAGTATTGCCCAGATAGATCAATGATCCAATGAGCTGTCTATATAAGGTGGGATCAACCTCATCATCCTCTTATGTGTCTATCTTCTTTCAGTTAGTAATCATTGGCATGGCCACGGGTCTATAGTTTTCCATCTGAAATCTCTTCAAGATTTTTGTTGTGTATCTTCCTTGTCCTAGGAAGATTTCCCCTTTCTGCTGCTAGAATTCTAATCGAAGAAATTAGTGCATCTGCCCCAGGTCCTTCATGTCGAATCATGTCGAATTCTGTTGCCAGATTCTCCTTGCAGTCCTTGATGAGCTTGGATGATCTGGTCAAAAACAGGTCATCCACATAAAGTACAAGAATAAGCGGCTCATCTCCTACTCTCAAGTAGTATAGGTTGGGATCTGCATCACTCTTGACGAACCCCATCTTTTGCAAGTAGCTATCAATCCGTCCATACCATGCCCTAGGGGCTTGTTTTAAGCCATATAAGGCTTTCTTAAGCCTGCAAACATGAGTCTTCTGCTCATGTGTCTGGAAGCCCTTTGGTTGTTCTATGTACACTTCCTCATCTATCACCCCGTTCAAGAATGCTGTCTTGACATCCATTTGGTGAATCCCCCATCCCATCTGCGCAGCCAGAGAGATAACAGATCTGATAGAAGTGTGTCGAGCTATTGGGGCAATGGTTTCTTCATAATCAATGCTTTCCTTCTGTGCATACCCCTTAGCTACAAATCTTGCCTTGAACTTCTCTATGCTGCCATCTGCAGCATATTTGATCTTGTAGATCCATCTGGATCCTACAACTGATCTGTCATGTGGTCTAAGGACTGCTTCCCATACATCATTTGTCATGATGGAGCTATACTCTTCCACCATGGCATTCACCTATACTTGATGTTGAGCGGCTTCTCGAAAGGTAGATGGTTCACCAACCTGAGCTACCAGTGCCTGATATCTGTCTGGTTGTTTCCTTATCGTTTTTCCTTCTCTAGGGGCTCTAACAAATTCTTCTGCATCCTTAAGAATTTTTGAATTTCTCTGCTCGGTCTCCCATAAGTTGTGGGTGGTCTTACCTGTTCTTCCTCCTGTTCTTCTTCGAAGGAGCTCTCCTCAGAATCATTTTTCCTTGGAGAGGCACTTGACCTCTCCTTTGCAGGTCGGTCAGGTTGTACCAGTGGATCTTCCTCAATCTAGGTATCTGTGGCCATTTCTCGAGATTTCCTGAAGGCTCTCTCCTCCAGAAATTTCACATCCCTTCTTACCACGATTTTCTTGCTCGCTGGAATATAGATGCGATATGCCTTTGCATTCTCACTATAGCCCATCAGGAAACCCTTTTCTGCAGTTTGATCCAACTTCTTTCTCTTTTCATCTGGAACGTGGCAGTACACCATGCTGCGAAATATCCTGATGTGGCTCACTTCTGTCTTGCTACCTTGCTGCCTGTGAACACACTCTCGGGAGTAACCTTCCCCAAAGCTCTATTAGGAACTCTGTTCTGAATATATACTGTTGTATTGTAGGCCTCTGCCCATAAGAATTTGGGCATATCTTGGTCGTACAACATTGCCCTTGCAGCGTCTGTTATGGTCCGATTCTTCCATTCTGCAACTCCATTTTGATCTGGATTGTATGGAGTTGTCCATTCTCGCTTGATGCCTTCCCTTGCACAAAAATTTGTGAAGTCTTTATCGATATGTTCTCCACCGTTATCTAACCGCAACTTCTTGATCTTCTTTCCTATAGAGTTCTCCACCAATGCTTTGAAATCTTTAAATCGATCAAAGACTTCATCTTTGGTTTTTAGAAAATAGATCCAAGTTTTTCTGGAATGATCATCAATGAAAGTGGCAAAATACTTTGCCCCACTGTGAGCAGTTGTGGACATTGGACCGCAAATGTCAGAGTGTATTAACTCTAATACACCTTTGGCTTTACTGCTGCTTCTTGGAAATGTTGCCTTAGCGTACTTCCCTAGTACGCATCCCCTGCAAATTTCGTCTTTCTTCATGCTGAGTTCAAGAACCCCTATGACAGTATTTTGAGAATCCCAAAGGCTCCATGATGTAGATGCCCCAACCTTTTGTGCCATAATTCATTTAGATATCTGTCGTCTGTACTGCCAATCAGGGCTACCGAAGATTCAAGTTGGAGCTTATACAACTTGTGACTCCTTACTCCTATTTGTGCCTTTTCGCTCCAGCTAGGGTGTTTGACATACACTATCTCTAATAAAGTATATGTCATAGCCCTTGTTCTGAAGTTGAGACACTGAGAGTAAGTTCATCCCCAACCCTGGTACATGCAGAACATTCGTGGCTCGAATCTTGTTGCCATTCTCGGCCTGAAATGTTACAGTACGTTTCCCTATGGGGGTACATTTTGCCTTATTTCCCATAGTTATCTGGAAATTCATATGTTCTTCTTGGTAGCTCGAAAAACATTCTTGAACCCCCGTCATATGAGCAGATGCTCCACTGTCAATATACCAAACACTTGGAGGAGTTGTGCTCGACACACAAGCAAGATCCTCCTCTAGTCTAGATGCCAGCACTTTCATGTCGTGTTCTCTCTATATTTCTGCGTGCTCTGGAGGACTGCATGAGTCCCTCTGACCGCGTGAACCCTTCTAAATGATGGATCTTTTGTCCATGGCAAATCCTCCCTTTCTGTTTTTAGCCCTTCGCTCTGATACCATGTGAAATTTTCAAAAGGAAAATATTTCTGCAATACTTGGTTTATTTCTCCTACTTATGAGATAAGTTATTTACAGATGCTTTAGTAAATTCTAAAATAAACACCTTTGCAGATCTTCACTATCATTAAGAGCATAAGAACAAAAAGGTAATTTGCACAAGTAGCACAACAGAAACAACCACATGAACACAGTTATTTTTGGACAATTGTCCCTGGAAAAACTAAATGCGGGAAAACCGATCTTCTGGCTGCTGGAGGGTTTTATTATTAAGAATTTTCTGAATACAACAAATCTGGGTTCTAGATTTGGAAAACCCGACAGAGAAATAATAGATCTACAACTCACTGGCTGATCTAGGGCCAAAATAATGACTATCCACACCCTCAAACGGGATTTACAGAAATCAACCAAAATTAGGGCCTAGAAACCGCAGCACTGCTCTTAAAAGCCTCTACGTCAGCCCTGAAGCCCCTCTGAGCTGATCTCTGCCTCTTGCTGATTCTAGACCTTGGGATCAGATCATCCCCTTGGCCTAAATTCCCCTCTCTGCAGCTGAAATACTTCTGAGAATTCATAGCAAAACCATCTCAGCTTAGCTTCAGTGCTCTGCCTCTGTGTGTCTTTACAAATGACCCCAAGCCTTTCCTTTATACTTTTCTCATTGGGAAACCAACGACCAAGATTAGATCTTTAATCAATGGCTAAGATTAAAAGAAAGCTTGATCCGTGTGACTTAAGACGATCTCATCACATGTTTAATTAAATTCACTTTAATTATTTAAGTTCCCTAAGTTTTAACTTAGGAAATACATAAAAATAATTAATTAATTTAATATCTCCTAAACTAGATGAAATTTCCCAAATCCATTTTTGGATCTTGTAGATCAAGTGTACTCTAGTCTTTCCTCAAAATTTGGGAGCTAGGGCACAATTGATGCTACCCCAAATACACAAAATCTCAACAAAGGCTGAATAAGTGTTCAGTGGATGCACCTTGGTGCTGAAGACTCTGACTGCTGATAACTACTGCACTGTCCCTCTGATGCACTGTGTTGCTGCTGCTTTGCACTGCGCAACACAATGCTTCACTCCTGTGCACTGCACTGCTACTGCTACTTTGCTTTGCATTGCTCCATAAGTAGGCGCTGCTACCTACTGCAACTGTCGCTCCATCACTCCGCTTCTACTGAAGAATCCTCCATCCCAGTACTGCAAATATGGGCTCCCGTAGCAAGGTAATGATCCATGAGGTGGGCTCCTCAAAGATCTTGCCCAACTGAAGTTTAGAGTGAACTACAGTTCAATATCACCCCACTTCTCACCTGGAGAAGCATGAGCAGTCACGACGAACTCATCCTTCTCGATCTTTGCAGCTGCAACTTTTGGATCGTTCTTCTCATCCTTGTCCTTTTTCTTCGAAGGACACTGTGATACGAAGTGGCCCATCTCACCACATCTGAGGAATTTCACCTTCGAGACATATCTCTTCTGTCTCTGTTGCCCTTGCTGCCCTTTCGATGCAAGGGTTGCATTCTCCTCCTCCTTTGAATTCTTAGATCCGCTCCTATTGCTACTGTCAAGCTTGCACTTGACTAGATCTCTCCTTGGCTCTCCCTCCTGAAGTGCTAATCACATCTACTCCCAACATGGAAGCATAGCCCTGCCCAAAATGCTTTGGACAAAAACTTGCCACTCCTCTGTGACTCCGTTAAAGGCTAGCCTCACCATAGTTTTCGAAGATGGGGTGGATCCCACGGCTGCCAACTGGTCTCGAATCTCCTAGAGTCTCATAAGGAATGGAGCAATGCACTCCCCCTTCTGCATCTGGATCATCTAGAGCTTTTGCTCCAAGTACATCTTCTGCTGCTCGGAAGTTCCTTCATACAGCAAGGACAAGTCCTTTGACATCTCCCTGTGTTATGAAACCAACTCCCAAAATATAAGAAAAGAGAGATCAACACCTTATAAATCAACAACTTCGAGGGGGCAACCTCCTTTACATTACACAAATGAACAATTTTTGGATGATACAAATGACAAAACCTCCTTTCTATATATAGGAGTCCATGGGGTCACAATATAATCCTAGTCGACCTAATAATAATAATGTAAGGGCACAAAAATAACAATAGTGGTTTTTATGGGGCACAATAATAACAATATGGGGGCTATAGGGGTACAAATAACAATAAGGGGACTACACTAACAAAAAAAAGGGACTACACTAGTAATACAGGGACCTAACACCTTGGTGGTGTTCTTGCCAACTACATGAGAAACTATGTGATCCTTGATACCATCAAGGATCATCCTCTTGGCCTTTGCCATATCGGACCTGTACTTCTTAAGTTGATTTTTGGATCTGAAGATACAACAACCACATTCACCACGAACATCTTGAGATCATATTCATCTAGAAGGAATTGGATCCTTTCCTTCCAGATTACGTAGTTGGAGGAACCCTCCAACCGTTCTTGATCTCTAAGACCACGAGATGCCATTTCTGCCGAAAACTATCGAATTTCTCCCTCTTCTTCCCCCTTTGTGCAACACTAGGCAGGCTTACGCACTCCTTGTGGAGCTTGTAGATCTGTTGCCCAGATCTGCTGCTCAGATCTTGGAAAAATGCAAAATTCCTCTGCTAGGAACACACCAAGGAAGAATACCTCGCTACGTGCTCTTTTCTTTCTTTTGACGCTTCTTTGCCCAGCAATGGCCTACAGAAAAACTGCGTCCCTCTGGCTCTGCGTGAAGGCTCTGCGCTGCTCCCTCTGCCTAGGAAAAATCTTGAACTGGAAGTCATACCTCTCTGTTGACTCACTTAGAGAGAGGAAACCTCGAAACTTCAGCCCTTCTGGATAGAATTGCGCAACCCCTATGGGGATTCGATCTATTGTTTCTGCAACAATTCGGCCTTCACTTCAATGCTCAAATCTTCTCTTCTTGTTTCACATCAAATGCTCTAATACGATGTGAAAATTCCTAGATCTGACAATCTCAGGAATCCTACTACAACTATCTATGTTTACTTCTCTTATTATGTAAATTACATTTACAAAATTAATTCAGAATGCATCATGAATTATTGAAGTAAACTACTGAAGCAGTCTACACTTAATTAAATATGATTCCGAAACAAGGAAACTGAGCAAGAAATCAATAACACATAGGACAACTTTATTTTGGAGTAAGTCCCCGGAAAAACCCAATGCAAGAAAACCGGGGCAGAAAATCTAAGGATTTGTATTATTAAGCAACAGTTTTCTGAATACAATCTCTAGATGCCTTGTTGGCTATCTAGTACAAAGAAATCAAGACAGACAAAAATATAGTGAGTTTTACCTCACAATGCAAGTCCTAGTTGATCCAGATCTGAACTGGCGAAACTCCAACTCCCTCTGCGCTACCTCTGTGCAGTAGATGCGTAGGCCTGCGTGGGGATGGCTATGGACTATGTCACGTCCTCTCTAAATAGATCTGCCTCTCGGAAAATCAAGTTTCAGCCCTCCCGACTCAGAAATCCCGATCTCCAGCGAAATCTCGGACTGTCTCTTGGGAACAATGCGCAATCACCGCGTGGACCTGCGTCACCCCTTCTGGGGACTGCGTCACCTCTCCTGGTGGCTATGTTGCTTCCTCTGTTGTCTCTGTTGCCTCTCTGCTATGTACTCTTGGTCCTAGAGAAGATCCTCCAACCAATAACCGTCTCTGCCCCTCACTGCACTGAATCATTTAGATCTGATCTTCGTCCGAGTACTTGCTCTGTCAGAAGATTTCGATCTCTATATTCACTCGGTGTGTCTTTCCAAATGACCCATAAGCCTTCCTTTATGGTCTTCTCATTGAGAAATCAACAACCGAGATTAGATCTCTAATCAATGACTAAGATTATAACATGACTTGATCTTCTCTTTCTAGATCATTCTCACTCTGTTTTATTAAAGCTCTTTAATTATTTAATTTCCCTAAGTTTAGACTTAGGGCCACCATAAAAAATAATTAATTTTACAATAAAACATAATCCGAATGGAATTTTCACAAACAGTTTCTGGGTTCTTTGGAATACTAGTGCCTAACCCTCTCCACAAAATTTGGGAATTAGAGCACTTCCGATGCTACCAAAAATCAACATTACCTACACATACAAAGACTAAGCACATGGGGCAGCATGTTTTCGTGGTGTCTAATGATCACCCATGCTTAATATTAGGTTGTAAAAATCAACAAGAAAGTAAAGATATGCAAATTTAATCTAAATGCAGCTAATCTATCACGAGAAATATCATATGATGTTAGTTCTAATGCGAAAAATCAACATGTGATGCATCCTACCCTAACATGCATATAGTAATGCTAATACTAAGTGTAATCATAAAGCCAGTGCAACCAACACATCATCATATCAATAAATATATGCCTGTCAGTATGATTACTCATGTAGAAAATCCCAAAGTGAATGTGGATACAATTATATGGAGGATGAAGAGGGCGGGAGGTGGGAAAATATGATCTCCATTCAAGGTAAAAGGAAACCCTAGGAGAAGGAAAATAAGCCAATCTAGAAGTATAGGGCCTTCCCTCTAAGTACACATTGTTGGAATGAAAGATCACTCTCAAGAACTCCCTATCACAATCATTTATTATTATATTATGATTTGTAGATGCCACAAGGTCGTGATGAGAGGGGAATGAAGGGTGAGGGAAAGAAGGAGTGCAACAAATAGGTTGCTCGCGGTGATGATCACACTGGAGAGGGGAGGATATGGAGTGATCATAATCGCGAGGGTCTGTCCAAGGCGACAAAGTATAGTCAATGAGGGGCTCTTCCTTGACACTATACTCAGAAGGGGGAAAGGGCTCATGCCCACTTGAGATCATATGACAAGGGGTGAGGGAATCACTTGTGGAAGACTCAAAGTGATGAACAAGAAGAAAAGGCAAAGGGGAGGGCGAAGTTGCATCTTCAACCAGTTTTTCTTCCCCAAAATCATAATCTAAAGGCTCAAGTGATTTGAATTTAGAATCACGAGGATAGGTAGGAGCTTTGTTGATTTCATCATTATTAGTATCAAAGATTGGATCTTTCCTAAAAGGAGAATCGGTTACTTCCAATTGCCCCTCTTCATGCAAGGGAAAATAATAATTCTTCTTCCCAAGGGTATCGATAGATATGTCATCATACATAATGGCTGGGAGAAAAGGAAGACTAGTCTCAACATCATCCTCGTCGATATCATAAATGGGAGCAAGAAAAAATTGAGGACCCACAATTTCCCATTTCCCCTTTTCAATGCAAAAGTAATCTTCCAAGGGGCTAATGGGATCACCTTCCTCAAGGTTCTCAAAAGGAGAGTCATTAGGAGTAATATACTTGAGAAAGGTAAGGTTAGTCTCAATTTCACCTTCCATAGACTCATCCTTCCCAACATATGTGTCCTCAAAATCACCCTTTTCATCATGTGGACCCAAGGAGGACTCGTCTTCCTACTCATTACTTAGATTCTCAATGTCTTGATGATGCTCGAGGAAGGCTTCCTCTTGAATGCTTAATGTAGGGTATACTTGAAAATGTCTAAGAAATCCATCAACAAACTCTTCAATAGATGAGATGCTCCTAAGTTCATGAATATGCAACCATGAGTTATGACCATCGAGAGATCCCATGAATAACAACATAAGGACATCATGGTGAACCACTTTCTCTTTTGAAGCATGTGCATTGAATCTTTCTACATGGTCCATTGCGAAGAGTGGATCACTATCAAACACGGGCACCCCACATACCATCCTTCCCGCGACATGATAAGGGTTCCCAGGGATGCTGGTGATGTCCAAAGCGGTAAAATCATCAAAGATATACCTAGAGTTGCCAGGGTGAATTTAAAGATGCCTAGAAAAATGCCTATAACCGTAAAGTTCAAAGAAGAACTAGGGCTTCGTTCTTCGTTCTTCTTAAGAGTCGCCAATAATGATATGTTAATATGTCATATGGGGAACAAACAACACGTCTCGTGTCCCTGGCAACAATGCCAAAATGTTACCGCTCAAACTAGCAGGGGGTCCTATAGGGAAACTACTAGGTCAAGGGAAACAATGGAGTGATAGCCCACTGTCACCTCAGCTAAGGCTCCCTTCTTTTTACAGAAATTCACCGATGGGAGGAGACTCGGTATAATTAGGATCACAGATATGAATGGATCAATGATAGGATGAAAGGTGATCCTGGAAGCCTATTCATAAGAGGCTCAAATATATGGCTTGTATATGGCTCAAACCCTCTAGGTTTTGAGTGTATGACTTGTCAAGGAGATTCCTCGACCCTAAAACCTTGTGGAAACTTGGATTCTAAGTGGTGTTTGTGGAGTTATCTTCAAAAGATTGTGGGATAACACGAGACCAAGTGGACCCAGAATTAGGTCAAGGGGATGGAATTGATCAACTAAGGGTGTGCTTGACCTAATTGACGAGGAGAAAGGGATTAAAGGAGATTTTTTTTTTAATTTGATGCAATAATCCCAATGAGGTCACTAGCCAAGGGAAACCTAGGGCAAGAAATGGTCCTTGAGCTAGGACTTGCAATATCTGTATATCCAACCGTCGAATTTGCTTCAAATTTGGAGGGCCTCTAGAACAAACTCCAGCGTAGTTGTGGACCAAAATCAAATTATTTGGATGGCTAGATTGTGAGATAAGTGATGCCCTAGGTGACCTATGTAGGCTAGGCCTAGAAAGAAAGAGAGAAGGTGAGAAAAATATGCTTTAAGGTGATCACCTATGGAGGACCAGTGCCCAATCCTTTGGGGGAAATGGAGTCAAGGATATTTCAATGATTGGAATAGATTCACTTAGTTACGAAGGCCTATAAAAGAAGTTTGCATGGCAATTTGGGCATGGACAATTGCTTCAAGGTCTTTATACTTCAATATGCAATATGTGATGACTTATCAAGAAACAATTTCAACAAAATGTCTCCAGGAATATTCACTTATTCAAACATGGCCCATGATATGATGCAACGCTAATAAAGGACAAATTTCCACCATTTCACACAAGAAAAGCAACAAATTTCAGTCTAGTATAGCGAAAATCCCTAGCAACATGCATGTGACATAAAAAAAAAGAGTGACAAAATAGCATTAAAAAGCACTTACATGTGAGAACAAGTATATCCAATCATCATCATATGCCAATATAGAAGCTCCAAGACAAAAATGAAGAGATCCATACATCAAAATTCATCCATCCATCCAATTTTGTCCTCCAAAAACAAAAACGAAAATCTACCAAGGGATAATGATCCAATTCAACTGATGATGATCAAGTAATTCCATCACACTTCTATTTATACACTTCTTAATGAATTGAATTTAGTTGATTAGGGCTAATTTAGCCCCTAGAATAAAATAATGTGCATAATAACCCTAACTTTTGGTGACAAGCCCACCAAATAACTCAATATTACATGAATAAGCCTCTCAAGAGGGTTGGATGATCAACTGAGTGAGTTGTTGGGCCTTTGAGGAGACCTAATGAAGTCCAAAGGGTGCCATAATGTAAGAATGGACTCCCAACATAGTGGACAAGGGTGTGGCCCCTTGTTCTCCAAGCAAAAACCTGTGGTGCTCCCATGTGGGTGTGGGGGCACAAGGTCACCCTCATGGGTCTCCAAATGGATCAGAAATGCATGTAGACCACTTGTAAGGCCTAGAATGATGACATAAGCCCTACCTTTGTAGCGAGGAACAATCCTCTGGACCTCGGAACATTTTCCAAGTTTATGGTGCATCTATGGAGCCGGTTGGACATGGTGAACCAAGTGCATCATCCTCATCCAAAAGGTGGAATAGGATCAGTCAACGAACACTTTTGAGGATCCATGAAGTCATGTTGGCTATGGTGGAGGCCCATGGCTCTCAACGCTCACCCTACAAGCGCCAATGTGGCACTCTGGAGGGCTAGGACCCTGTATAGGGAGACCAAGCCGAAAATGCGAATCCACCTGCAATCTTGCATAAGATCTAATGCGTCCCGTTGTCCTCCTACAACAAATAATTAGAATAATCAAGTAAATAGCTTACATGTCATGGAACTAATGGGGCATTTCATGGTGGCATGTCCTTCCATAGTGGGCTTTGATATGTAGAAGTGTCCCCAAGCTCAATAACGGGTTAGCCAAGGACCCTATTAGGTGGTTTCTACCTCTAGAGGGGGTGACATGTCTGTGGTACATCCCTCGAATGGTAGGTGGAAAATGATATAATGATGGAACGTAGTGGGGATTAGGGAAAACATCCAGACCACATGTTAAGGAGCCAAGGTAGCTAAAATAAGGGAAGCCCACACCTGGGTATATAAGTGTAGGAGGGAGAAAATCGTGGTACATGAGTTACCCCGACCTTTGTTTTTCCACCCTTCTTCATATTCCTTTTTTCTTTTCTTGATTTCTTTTCATAACTTCTTGAGGCTCCAGGGGATGAGGGCATGATGCGTGATATCAATATGTAGCGATGAATACACCCTTAAGATGGGGTGGTTCATTGCCCACTAGAGGTTGGGACAATCATGGGTTCCTTAATGATAGAGGGGGCTCATCTAGGGCCCATAGAAACCAGGGTGATGGCCATGGATGAGGCGTACAGATCATGTTATGGCTTTTTTCCTCACCATGTTTTCTATTTTGTGGTACATTTCCTGTTGAGAGTGGAAAAATTATGCTTTTTCTTTTCTTTTTAGCTGCATCAACCTCTGGGGTATCGGTCCAAGCCCGACCCAAGGTGTGAACAAGGGGAAGGGGAGGCTAACCCTCTATGGACCCAGTGGACAGATGTAGACCTGGATGGGAAAATAGATGAATGGGGCTGGAATGAGTGGAAGGGAAGTGATGTAGGTGGTATTGGGAAGCGGGATCATGCAACCAAAATTGGGATTTCCCATGTAGTGCCAACCCAAAAACCAAATGGTCAGTAAAGGAGATCCCACAGGACTATAATATAAGGGTAACCACGAAATTGGGCAGTGGAGACAAGAATAGAAGCTTAACCCACACTTTCCACCGAATCCCCCCCACCAATCCATGCCAAAAATTTCCCATGACAAGTAAGGAAAATTACTTAAGTATACCAATGAAAAGCCATACCTTTGGGGTCGAGAGGCCCACCTTCAAACATACATTCATGACAGGTGGTTGAGGGACCACATGGCTAGCTTAGGTGGCGGAGAAAATGTCACATCGAGCTATCTGGAGGCTACAAGAGGCTGTTGGCTGCCTGATAAGGACAATTTAGGAGAAATTTTTTCTCCTATATACACTACTCGTAGGTGGTGGGTAACAGTCACAAGACTCATGCAACCCTTAGAGCTCAATCTTCGCGCCAAAAAAAAAATGATCTTGAAAAACCCAAACAAAAAATTTATATTTCCTTTTCTTGTATTAAGGTGATAATTTCCCTTCAAATCACAATAATTTCAAATTTATTGTGATAAGTTTAATTGGGCAAATTGTCACTATAATTTAAGGCGATAATATCAACGACTTTTTTTGGCAATAATGCTGCAATGATTCTGATAGTATTGCGATATGTGCAACTATGATTTGATGTTTGTCAATATTAGCCATTTGAGACTCTAGAAGGTTGTTTCAAGGGTTTTTTTGAAAATTGCAAAAGTTCAAGCGCGGGTTTGTAACTCGAGGTATTTGATTCCTCTTGTAGGATAGATCTTGAGGTAAGATGGATCAAAATTGATATTAGAAATTACTAAGGATCATATGCATCATTGTGAAGAACATCTCTATTCCTTATTCCTATAATCCTACCCTACAAGACATTAGTCATTAGCAGATGCTATAAATGGAGATTTCCTACTTATATCATCAAAAGTGGAATATCTCTTTCAATATTGATTAAATTCATATGGGTCTTCATTATGCCTCTTATTGAAGTTCCTCTTTAATAGGCATGCAACTGTTGGATGGTGTTGTCAATGATGTCAACACATGGAGCTAACTAGGTTTGACTTTGACCAAAAACACCAGCCAATGTTGTCAAATGGTTAATGAACGCTTCCTAGTAATTGTCGGATTACATCAAGATGACAGTTATACTGTTGGATGATTGAAAACCCAAGTCCTAGGTTTTAGGTTCCCTGGACTGAGGATGTACCCTTACCTTGTCGAGGATTTTTGAAGGGTCAAACCATTGAGTTTTTGTTGAAGATCTAGGTCATTAGATTCTCCTCGAAGATATGTTTTTGTTGATATGTGGTACGTCCCGTGGTTCCTTCTGGTTTGAGAGAAAATTGAGTTTAAAGTTGAAGACCATTTTTGTGGGCTAAAACCCCAGGGGGTAGAGACATGACACCTTATTCACCGACAGTTGTCAATATATGATAGGGATTCTCACCGTAATCTCACCACGTATAAGTTGAATAATTTCAAGAATCAAAGGCACTAAACCAATCATTGACTTCACAACCAGGTAGGACCATATGCACTAAGCCAATCATTGACTTCAAATTTTAGTAGGGCTTAAGGAAAAGCACGTTATAAATAATAATAATAAAGGTAATTGAATAAATAGTCACCCTCTAGCAAAGTAATCTTAGAGCCACTAATGTTAAATATAATGGGTTTCCTACACATTAAAATATACAATGGGTTTCCTAAACATTAACAATGGGTTTCTAACACTTAATTCTAAAACACCTTATTCATGGTTTTAATTTAAATAAAACTAATATATAATTTCTCTCCAATAAATTAAACTAACGTCTATATTTTATGAAGCCCATCCTAAGCTAATAATTAGACTATAAAATAACACCTATCCTACCTCTCAAAACAATAAACTCAACAAATTGTCATGACATTGGCTCTGAAATTTTCAACAACCTCAGGCTAGGACACCGAAGATTAGTTTCTTCATAGTTTGGGCTCCACCTTTCCCTCTACCTTACGGCCTCCAGTGTCGAAGAAAAATGTCGGTCTCCCTGAGGCACAGTACAGCAAGTAGGGCTCTCTCTCCTCAAGCGAAATCCAACGTGAGTTCTCTTTGTTGTAATTTTTATTGAGGTATCATTATAGTATGGTTTGGATCTCCTTTGGTTTAGACACCGGATGAAAGCTCTAGCTAGGGTCTAGAAGCTTCTCACCATACACATTCAAGTTGGTCGTAGTCCAAGTTTACACATATTTCTGTGATCAAATTAGGACTTCCTAAGATCCCTGTGGTTATCCATTGTGAGCACAAAAATAAAATAAAAAATAAAAATAAAAAACTTCGCTTGGCTTTCTAAAGGTGAATCAAATCCAAGCAGAGCTCTTGGCCTTATTTCTTTTGTGGTATGATACTAAGCATCCTCATCTCTAAAAGTATTTTGTAGACAATAGTCAATCCTAGAAAGAGGTTTTGTATCTTTCACCAAGAAATCTACAGGTGCATGTGCATATCACATTGAGAAGGCAGAGGTATAAAAGCAACCTTATCATTCTACAAAGTTGTGGCATACCTTTTGGCATCGTTGTTCCATTTTTGCATAACTGGCAACCTAAGAAACCGGATTCGTTGGGTGGGGCCCGCGAATCCTGAATCCGTCGTATCCGTACAGGATACGTCGAATCTCGATCGTATCCTGTACGGATACGATCGAAACCCATACAGCCGGATTCGAGTAGCCGAAAAGTGCAATTTTGACTTATAAAAGTGCGATTTTGACAATTGTATGTTATATCAATGTATCATGTATGAGTATCTAAGATCTTAAAATCTATGTTCGAATCAATGAATTTGTGTAAAAAATATCTAATTTTTAATATTTAATATATATATATATATATCTAATTTTTAATAAAATAATATATAATGTATCATATCCCGGATGTGTCCTATTTCGGGGGTCACCTTATCTCGAATCCAATTCTCGAATCCCTGTATCCATCAAATCCCGAATCCCCGTATCAGGTGACTTAGCTGGCAACGTATAGTAGTAAGGAACAAGATATGTGACTATGGGACTGCAAGAAATCCAAATCATTGGCTTGACACCTTGACTATTTTTGACAAGTAATGTAAGCAACATATATCTTAAACTTGACACAAGAAAACTATGACCTCAATTAATGACCTTATGTGTTTTCTGAGTATGGATAACAACAGGTGACGCATTAGTTGGTGGTTGATACCTTAACATGACAAGTACCTTGATAATGATGTGAAACATTGATTGACATAGTATGATGAGTACCTTGACTTTCACTTTACTTAACTGTTACAATATATGACAGTGATGCATTACTATTGACTTGACAACTTGACATATTGTACAGTGACATAACATAAGTTGATTGGAAATAACTTGACATATGAACATGATTTGATTAAATATCATGACACTTAGATATGACATATAGACATAACACATAGACTATTTAATGTCTTGACTTTGGCATAGTAGTAACCTTGACTTGCCAACAATGCATTACAATATGATTTGGGATTGATATCCAGAACTAATGATACACCAACCTTATGTATGTAGCAAGAGTTTCCTCAGATTGCAATAGTAGACAATGGCATTGACTATGACAAAACATCTTTGCTTAACATGTTAGAGTGACACCTACAACATTACAGTGATCCTATGCACAAGAACAATGAGCATTAACGTTAGTATCTTAACTATAGCAATCCTTTGGTCTCTTGACTTGAATTCACCAATGGTTTCTGACAATAAATTGACATATGACTTGATAGTGATATGAAATGTCATAAAGTGATATAGATTGACATTGACATGAGGTATTGACTTTGACCTGACATTTAGGACAACAAGTTGACACTCAGCCATTGATATGATATCTTGACCATGACAAGAGTGAAACAATGACTTATGTCTTTTGGGAATGTACTTGTGATGACCAAGATTCTTGTCTTGACAAGCATGTTGTAGCTTGCCTAATTGATGTGATGTGACAACATTTATGTAACAATGTTACAATGGGTTTGTGACAAGACTTCTTGGAGAATGATTGAAGTGGGTGATGATGGCTCCAAGGCATTGACTATCTAAGTAGCACTAATTACATGTATGTTGGTTTCTCTCCAAGGACAGAGCTTGAAAGCACTAATTGCAGGTCATCGGGATGACCTAAGGTACCTTGGTTTGTGACATTATTTGATAGCAGCGTCAGATGGTTGCAACATCATGTGTTGCCTGACGATGACAGTTGTTGTGCATTGATGACTATTCATTCTTGATCAATGACATGCAATGATAGCCATCAGTTGTGCAGTGATTTGTAGTGACAGTGATATACAATGTGCAGTGAGAGTGATATGCAGTTGAACAGTGATAGCTTGATGAGTAGCATCGTGCAGTGATCAATTTGTGGGAACAGTGATCGGTGGTTACCAGGATTCGACATTTATTCTATATCTTTCTTACAACTATTCTACATTGATTCAGAGTAAATGGGATCTAGTGTGAAAATTGTGAAACGTGATCTACCGACTCTTCTGGGTGATTGGAGTCACCTTCAAGTTGTGGCTTGAGAACACTTCAGGGCGACAAGGTGGTGCTAGGGCAAGTTGTGGCCTGCATAGGGCATTGTGGCGTCCATTCAGTTGTGGCTGATAAACTAACAGGGCAATGAAGCATCCTTTCCGACAACAACTAGTAAACAGAGTGTTGGGGCACTCATTAGGTTGTGGCCTGATCTATTTGGCATTGGGGCATCCTTCTGGTTGTAGTAGGATATTAGGGTTTATTAGCGCCCTACAAGTTGTGACCTGTAAATTAGGGGGTTGATGCATCCCTCAGTTGTAGCTGAAATCTTGATGTAATAAATATTTCTTTTAAAGAGAGAAGAAGACAATCACTAGAGAAGGATTCAGTGGTTTTTGACCTATAGGGGGTTTTCCACCTAAAAATATATGTCTACTATTTTATCTTTCTGCATTGTTGTATGGTGTTGTCTACTGCTGATTATTGTTTATAATTGTTGAAGAAGAACATTAATAATACTGAAGAATAACTAATGCTCTGAAAGGATTAAAAGGTGTTAATTGCTAATAAATAGTGATTCACCCCCCCTCTCAGTATTTCCAACAATTGGTATCAGAGCTTGATTCCTTCAGTAACAACTTAACCGCTGGAAGGAAGTTTCAGAGCATAGAGATGGGAAAGTGAAAGAAGTAGGTTGCAAGAATTTCAAAGGAAGGTACAGGTACAACAAAATCTGGAGAAAGTGAGTATTGTGTACCAACCCCCGATTTTTATGCAGGTAATTACTGGATCTGGGAATCCAGAATGGAAGTATATTTGTAGGCACATGGAGTATGGGAATCAGTTGTTTCTGGCGAAACATCTACTGACAAAGCTAAAAGGTACAACTCGAAGGCCATGAATGTAATTTTGAATGTTTTGCCAAATTCTGTGAAAACAAAAGTTGGTCAATGTTCAACAACTAAAGCTCTTTGGGAAAAGCTTCATAATATCTATTCAACAAAGCAATCAGGTCAAGATGTTATTGAAAATTCGGATCCTTTTGATGATGATGAAAAAATTGGAGAAATGAGTAAGACAAAGTTTCAAAATAACGTGATCAAGGTAATAAAAGAACTCAAAAGCCAAAAGGAAATGGCAAGACTTATGGAAGCAGAATTGGAAACAACAAAATAAATCAACAAAAAAAATGAAGAATTAGAGAAGATCATTAGCAGTCTTCGAGTACAGTTGGAAGAAGTCAAGATTATGGAGGCACAAAATCTCAAGAAAGATGTCCAAAGAAAACAACAGGAACTTGATATAGCTTTTGTAGAGATTAGTAGGCTGAAACAACAGGTGCAGGAAGCAGAGATTGAAAGGAAGAACTTGGCAAGTCAATTAAAGGAATTAGAAACATCTTCAATAGAAATACGCAGGCTCAGGATTGAAAATGAGGAGCAGAAGGAATAGATACAGGCTCTCAACAGAGAAGTAGAGAAGACCACTCTTCTCAAGCTACAGGTTGAAGAGGCAGAAAAAAGAAGGGAGATCTTGAAAAGATACTTTCAAGATCTTGCTCAAAAGAAAGAACAACTTGATAAAACGCTTGACGAGATCAACAAACTCAAGGGATCACAAAAAGAGCACTTACAAGATAAGACAGATGAAGAAGAAAAAATTAAGGCAATTAAAGTTGTTAAAGCCCCAGTTGATGAAGGTACAAGCTCCACATCTTTGCAGGATGATCTTAAGAAGGAAGTTGATAAAAGTGAAAATCCAAAGAAGAATGTTGTAACTCCAAAAAACAATAACAAAGCAATCAAGAACAAAGGACAACAACGGACTACAACACCTCCTCCAAAGAAGAATGAAAAATCTTCTAGTTATATTCGTTTATTTAATGGTTATTAGTTTTCGTGTGCTAACTATGGACATATGGCCAAGGATTGTAAATTTGTAGATAGGTACAACTATTAAGGACCATCGCATCCAAATGAACCATTCGGGTACACACATTTATTTAATGGTTATTGCTTTTATGTGCTAGTTATGGACATATGGCTAGGAAATGTGAAGTTTTTGAAAGGTACAATCATTATCTGCAAAACCCTAGAGGCAAGTTTGTGAGATCATGAGACAGATACCAAATAGAATTTTCTATGGATGACATTGAATGTTACAAATGTCATAACTATGGACACATAGCTCGTTACTGTAAGTACAAGACGGAATCAACCATGATTGAAAAGCCCGACGACGAGAATAAGAAGGTTTGGAAAAGAAAACAAGTACAGGATGAGCAAGAAAAGTAGGAAGGAATCAACAGTTATGCTTTCAGGGTTCGTAACAGGTCGTAAGGAATCAACATTTGCTTCGGGTAATGACACGATTCAAAATGGTACATTAGATGATACACTATTCTGAATAATCTGGCTTGTCGACTCCTTGAATTTTGAAGAGCGGGAGTTTATGCAGTAGTATGTGGCACAAGTCTACCATGGACAAACAAACAACATGAACAAAATGGCAACTTCAAGACAAATGTATCAAATTCATAACAGGTGCAGGGGGAGCATAATAATTAAAGGATTACAAGTCCACAGGGATTGCTAGTGTCTGAGGGAAGCTTCTCTTTAGGGGGAGCACATGCAGGTTACAGGTCCACAGGGTGTTGAAATGTGTAACTATGTTCGGTCTTCATAATGACTTGTAATTATGAATTTATGTAATGAAGAAGACAAAGATAATAAAATGTATTTTGTAATTCTTGCCTCATTGGTTTCATGAGCAAGGAGTTTTTATTAT
This sequence comes from Pinus albicaulis, assembly GCA_034641835.2. Taxonomy (NCBI): domain Eukaryota; kingdom Viridiplantae; phylum Streptophyta; class Pinopsida; order Pinales; family Pinaceae; genus Pinus; species Pinus albicaulis. The sequence continues at coordinate 950,962,869 of CM076573.1, forward strand.
AGGTCAAAGAATTATTCTTAATGTCTTTAGGGGTTTGTCATCTTGTCATAAATATATAATTTAGAGTCATGTATATGAAGTGGTGTTACACTTGTAAAGACAATTTATTGATGTAAAAATATGCTCCAAGACCTTGTCAAAATGCTCCAAGGAAGCCGGCTCAAATGTGTTGAATATACCCCTTGATGATGTCGGCCTACTCACAGAAGTCATGTAGGCCTAGGACAATGACACAACCTCTATAAATATGAGGGATTGCGGCCTCATATGACACCATTCAGTTCAGATAAAGCTCTGAAATAAAGTGTGAGATAAAGGTCTGGTTTTGGTGCAAAATTGAGGGACAGTTCAGCGAAGAGGAAGGGCTATTAGATTTCGGTCTTGGATCTACTCATATCGGTGAAGGGTCTACAATAAGGAATGCGAGACAAATTCTGAAGTTAGTGCGAAGGAGAGAGACATCTCAGCAAAGGAGAAAGGTCCAATCATCTCGGTCTAAGTTTGTGATAAGGATGCAAACTACAGTGTGTGAGAAGAAGGGTGCTAAATGAAGAAAGGAGGACAATAATCTTAGGTTTAAGCAAGCTAAGTGGGCTTGACAGTGGGGAAAAACTCCATAGTTAAGTGCGCTTGATCCAAAGGAGTTCTGGGATGGGTGACCTCTCGGGGAGTCCTTGTTATCGGGTGCAAGCCCCAGAAGTGATGATTGACGCTATGTGATTGATTTCACTAGTTTCAATCCCACTTCTTCACGCTGTGAGCATCACCCGATGCAATGAGTGCTAAGTGGAATATTCAAAAATCATGAGAAATTAGTCACTTACGACTACCTCTCATGGAAATGGTCATAGATGAATGACTTACTTAAAGCAGTTGAATCCCAAAAATGATATCTAATATAATGCGTTGTGGAAAACCCTCATTCTTAAATACAAAGAGTAAAGGGAGCTCTTCTTGAATGGTTCATGAGGCACAATACTTGCTAAGGTTTTGCAAATAGGGTAGCAAGCTAAGTGGGCTTGACTATGGGGAAAAACTCCACAGTTAAGCGCGCTTGAGCCAGAGGAGTTCTGGGATGGATGACCTCCCGAGAAGTCCTGGTTATCGGGTGCAAGCACCGGAAGTGATGATTGACGCTATGTGATTGATTTCACTAGTTTCAATCCCACTTCTTCACCCCTGTGAGCATCACCCGATGCAATGAGTGCTAAGTGGACTATTCAAAAATCATGAGAAATTAGTCACTTACGACTACCTCTCATGGAAATGGTCATAGATGAATGAGTTACTTAACATAGTTGAATCCCAAAAATGATATCTAATATAATGCACTGCGGAAAACCCTCATACTTAAATACAAAGAGTAAAGGGAGCTCTTCTTGAATGGTTCATGAGGCACAATACTTGCTAAGGCTTTGCAAATGGGGTAGGAAGCTAAGTGGGCTTGACTGTGGGGAAAAACTCCACAATTAAGCGCACTTGAGCCAAAGGAGTTCTAGGATGGGTGACCTCCCGAGAATTCCAGGTTACCGGGTGCAAGCACCGGAAGTGATGATTGACACTGTGTGATTGATTTCACTAGTTCAATCCCACTTCTTCACCCCTGTGAGCATCACCTGATGCAATGAGTGCTAAGTGGACTATTCAAAAATCATGAGAAATTAGTCACTTACGACTACCTCTCATGGAAATGGTCATAGATGAATGAATTACTTAACGCAGTTGAATCCCAAAAATGATATCTAATATAATGCACTACGGAAAACCCTCATACTTAAATACAAAGAGTAAAGGGAGCTCTTCTTGAATGGTTCATGAGGCACAATACTTGCTAAGGTTTTGCAAATGGGGTAGCAAGCTAAGTGGACTTGACTGTGGGGAAAAACTCCACAGTTAAGCGTTCTTGAGCTAGAGGAGTTCTGGGATGGGTGACCTCCTGGGAAGTCCTGATTATCAGGTGCAAGCCCTGGAAGTGATGATTGACGCTATGTGATTGATTTCGCTAGTTTCAATCCCACTTCTTCACCCCTGTGAGCATCACCCGATGCAATGAGTGTTAAGTGGACTATTCAAAAATCATGAAAAATTAGTCACTTACGACTACCTCTCATGGAAATGGTCATAGATGAATGACTTACTTAACGCAGTTGAATTCCAAAAATGATATCTAATATAATGCATTGCGGAAAACCCTCATACTTAAATGCAAAGAGTAAAGGGAGCTCTTCTTGAATGGTTCATGAGGCACAATACTTGCTAAGGTTTTGCAAATGGGGTAGCAAGCTAAGTGGGCTTGTCTGTGGGGAAAAACTCCACAGTTAAGCGCGCTTGAGCCAGAGGAGTTCTGGAATGGGTGACCTCCCAAGAAGTCTTGGTTACCAGGTGCAAGCCTCGGAAGTGATGATTGATGTTATGTGATTGATTTCACTAGTTTCAATCCCACTTCTTCATCCCTGTGAGCATCACCCGATGCAATGAGTGCTAAGTGGACTATTAAAAAATCATGAGAAATTAGTCATTTACGACTACCTCTCATGGAAATGGTCATAGATGAATGACTTACTTAACGCAGTTGAATCCCAAAAATGATATCTAATATAATGCTCTGCAGAAAACCCTCATACTTAAATACAAAGAGTAAATGGAGCTCTTCTTGAATGGTTCATGAGGCACAATACTTGCTAAGGTTTTGCAAATGGGGTAGCAAGCTAAGTGGGCTTGACTATGGGGAAAAACTCCACATTTAAGCGCACTTGAGCCAGAGGAGTTCTGGGATGGGTGACCTCCTGGGAAGTCTTGGTTACTTGGTTCAAGCCCTGGAAGTGATGATTGACGTTATGTGATTGATTTCACTAGTTTCAATCCCACTTCTTCACCCCTGTGAGCATCACTCGATGCAATGAGTGCTAAGTGGACTGTTCAAAAATCATGAGAAATTAGTCACTTACGACTACCTCTCATGGAAATGGTCATAGATGAATGAGTTACTTAACGCAGTTGAATCCCAAAAATGATATCTAATATAATGCACTGCGGAAAACCCTCATACTTAAATACAAAGAGTAAAGGGAGCTCGTCTTAAATGGTTCATGAGGCACAATACTTGCTAAGGTTTTGCAAATGGGGTAGCAAGCTAAGTGGGCTTGACTGGGGAAAAAATCCACAGTTAAGCGTGCTTGAGCCAGAGGAGTTCTGGGATGGGTGACCTCCCGGGAAGTCCTGGTTACTAGGTGCAAGCCCCGGAAGTGATGATTGACGCTATGTGATTGATTTCAATAGTTTCAATCAACGTTGCAAAAAGCGGGGACGAAGCGGGGACGTTTTTTGGAAGCGGGGACGCGGAAGCGTCATGTCCAAAAAATCTAGGAAGCGAAGCGTCTACTATATATATATATATTTTTATTTTTATTTTTTTGCATTTATATTAAAAAAATATCCAAAATACCAAATTAATTGTAGAAGATATGGAAGCATGCATATTTGTACATAAATCAAGATAGATATGACATCCATTGTACATTAATGATTAATTGTTTGAGCATCAACCTTTTAGATGCATCAACCATTTATAATCTAGATTCTTCTCCTCTTGTCTAGCCTTTGCCTCTACCTCAATTATCTAGGGACATTAGTCAAAATTGCCCAATTTTGATCAAACCCTAATGCAAGCCTTAAAATATGGTAGAAAGAACTTAACATGCTTGATCGATTATTTTGACTTGATTGAAATGTAATTTTTGCTAACGACATGACAAAGGAGTTCAACAATTAACACCACCAACACTAGGGTACATATAGGGCTTGGTGCTCTTGATTAAATGCTAATCACATACCCTCATACATGATATAATCTAATGACATGCCACCATACCATTGATCCTGAATTCCTGAAAACTGTTAAGTCTGCTGAATTTTGAATAAGATATGAAATTCTATTTTCTCCATATGAAGTCCGATCAGGCTGGAACCACTCTCAAACATCCCGAGTCATTTCATGGTAATTTTAAAAATTTAAGTAAAAGGATTCCTTTTACTTTAAGAATTTAACATTACCATGAGGGAGCATCTAAGAAACATCTAAGGAGGTAAAAGAGAGCCTATATTTTTTTCATCCTATCCCTAACTCAGCACTATCTCACCTACTAACCCAACCAAGACAAAAATAAAAATCAAAAAATCAAAAAAATCGCTTTTCTGACCTAAATTAGTCGGATCCATACGGCGCTGTACGGAACCGCTGGCGATCCGTACGGATCCATACAGGAATTGCGGCGCTTCCGTACGGCGATCCGCGGATCCGCTATACAGATTCGGATTTCCAAGAATCGCAATTTTTTTTGCGAACTGCATTTCCAAAATTCGGATCCGTGGTTCGGGGTGCGGATCCCGTACGGGACGCGTTTCGGGGCTTGGAGCCGGGGGGGGCGTTTCCTGCAACATTGGTTTCAATCCCACTTCTTCACTCCTGTGAGCATCACCCGATGCAATGAGTGCTAAGTGGACTATTCAAAAATCATGAGAAATTAGTCACTTACGACTACCTCTCATGGAAATGGTCATAGATGAATGACTTACTTAACGCAGTTGAATCCCAAAAATGATATCTAATGATCATTGATGATTGGTGATGGTGTGGACCCATTTGACACAACCAATTGTGATTATTTATTGATGATGTGGATCTAGATGACATGGTCAACTATGCTCAATGAGCCTCATGATGTTCAGGGCCTATAAAATGAGCATTATAATCCATTTCATAGAAGATTTGAGTAGCTCAATAGTGGGCATCCTGGGATAGTTCATGGGAGAGCTCGAAGATTAGCTTAGGATATTTGATACCTCGATGGCAGGGGATCATTGGTGTGTATATGGAAAGTGGATCTTATATAATATATACAGGAATAGGTTGAAAGTGGAGTTGAATGCCTACATTTAAGTTGCCTATTGATTGCTGTTCCAACCAAGTATTGTAATGTTCTTGTATGCCTCCCTTGGCCATCAGGGCACCCATATGAAATTTTACTTCTATCTCCACCTAGATTCATTAATAATGAAATATTGGCTTCAGTTATCAATTTATTTCCAATGATGCATGCCAAATCGATTCTGATGCAGAAACATTTGTCTAAGCATATAAAGCATAGTGAACACAACAATAAATTCTGATGCACGAGTTTATGAAACCTTGAACCATTCCTACCCAATTCTAAGTAATTAACAAAATTCACTAACCAACCAATTCAAGCAATAGAAAATTAATAAAGAAATTGTAACAGATATAAATAATCTCATGTGTTTTGTTCATTTTTCACCCACACTCCAAGCATTTACTAACCGAATAAGATTCTTTAGATTCTTTCTATAGAAAGATTATCCAATAGATTATGCAACCATTCCATTTCCCATTTTCCGCTTGCGTTCCTAGCATTCAGCCAAATGAACGTGTTGTTTATTCTTATAAATTAATTGAATCTAAAATAGAAGTATATCAAATTCCATACCCATTCATGTTATTTTGGTTGCTCCAAACCTGTTCACCATTATCCTTCATTTATATGAGCACTTAGTATGCTAGGAACACTTTTCTTGGTGGGAAAGAACTTAATGGTGGAGAGCCTCAATGATGGGCATTCTGTTTCATAGCCCGATTTTCATCTATTTTATCTCTTGGAATAGAAGGGAACATTTGTTGCATAAAAGATATGTGGAATGGGTGAGTTGAAACTTGGATAAAATACGTGATGTTACATAAAGATATGTGGAGTAGGTGTGTTGGACTTGTGGGCATGTGCCTACCTACTTGGCAGATGTAGGGTGGCTTCACTTGTTAAAACGTTCCACATTTGTGGACCTAGTCTGGGGTGAACGTTTTACCTTGTAATTCATTCCTCTTACTCTACTAAATGAAGGGGGAACCTATCACTTCATGAGTATTAATATAAGATAGAGGAGAAAGTCTAGAGAGAAGGTAACCTCTTGTTGTGTGACTCCTCATTTGGGTAGATGTAACTTTTGGAGAATGAAGTGAAGGTAGGGTTTTTGGTGATTAGCATGTGGTGCCATTGCCTGAGCCAATATATTGTGTTGTAATTATCTTTCATGTAATTAGAAAGATTTGAGTTTGTTGTTCCAATTTATGATGCTTATTATTATTATTATTATTATTAATAAAGGGTGGGTGGCTGGGTGCTTTTTGATATGCTAATTTATTGGGACAGCAAGGATGAAAATTGAGTGATTTGGCATGCCTTAGATGAAACTTTAGATCCGAAATGTGCTGTTATATTTCCACTGTTAATGAATCTGATATCCAAACCTGCATTTTTTTCATTAGACCATGCCCAAGGGGTTGTTGTATTGATATAGTGTTAAGGTATTTTGAGGTGTTTATCTACTTGAACGAACTTAATCTAGTGATGGACAGATTTGAGATATTTGTAGATGTATTTCTGAATATTTCCATTCAGCCATAAGTTTGAAAGTTCTATATAATAAATCTGTGACTTCATTGAAGTGAGGTGAAATTAACTTTGGTTTCCAATAGGTCTCTTATATAGTGGATTGACCTATAGTTTAAAGGTAGGCAAGAGGTTATGTCAAAAATTTTAGCGTGGTTAACATCTTACTTATTTGCATGAAAATGGACCTTGAATGGACCTAGAACTACCCCAAAAATCCTATTTGATCATTCCAGTGCATTTGAGAGTATGTGCAAGGTATTCCAGTTAGGTAATGTAGAACCAGAACATCACGTATCTCTTTTATCCACAACCTATGATCATAATAGGATTCGATTTCAGCCATTTGCAAGAACGAATCACAGAATTCTTCCTTTTCTGAAACTATATATATATATATATATATCTTTCAGACATGATGAGCTTATACGGAGGAGCCCATCAGAGTGAGGAAGGTGTGCCTCTAGCAGGTCCAATGTCTAGCAGAGGAAGAACATACGAATAAACCATCAAAATGTTATCCCAGATAAATTCATCATTCCTCCAAATGACATCCTCTGGTTACTGGATAAGAATTTCATCTGTTTTATTGATGATTTAAAAACGTTTTGTCCTTTCCCTTCTAATGGTTTCTTTAATCTCAGTATCTTGAACTTTGGAATCCTTTCTATGGTGCACAAATTCTACTTGTATTTTTAAGTTTTAAATACCTTTTGGAATATCTGCAGACTGCTTCCCTTCAATACCTCAGACTGTTGTAGATACCTAATAGTCAGGGCGGTGGTTGTTGAGAAATTAGGGCGTTTAATTAAATTCCTCTTTCATGATAATTACTTGTGAACTTGTTATTCTTCTTTACTTAGATCTTATCTTTGTTTGCTTATTATTTCTTTCATCAAGTCAATTATCAAAACACAAGAGACACAAAGTTTAGGCTCTTCAAGCCAGGGCCAAAACCTCTCCCTCCTGGAGAGGAAAACCCGAAATTAATTATTCTTATATATCTTCAATTAATGAGTACCATGACCATGGCATAGACCCTTGACCTCAGTATGCCTCATATATCTTCAATTGATGAGTACCATGACCATGACATAGACCCTTGACCTCAGTATCCCTCCAAGACCTTGTCACTGCTCTTCTTGGCTTTTCAATTTGATCTCCCTTTCTGTCTCTGTTCTGTACCAGACCTAGGGAAGCTCGGTCCTTTAGTTACCCAAGAACTGTACTTCGGCATAACTTTCTTCATCCTCTAGACAGAGATCTTCTTTCTGCTGTAGCTCTTCTTTATGCTATAGATCAAGGCTTATATAGCCTCACCTTTCTACTGTAGTAATCCTTGAGATGAGCTGAGATTATTGTCCTCCTTTCTTCGTTAAGAATCCTTCTTCTTACGCAATGTGGTTCGAATCCTTATCACCAACTTAGACTGAGATAATTGGACCTTTCTCCTTGGTTGAGATGTATCTCTCTTTCGCATTATCTTTAGACTATGTCTTGCACTGTTCTACACTAAATCACAATCCCGAAACAATCCTCGGCCTTCCTGGAATGATCACAGTGTATACGACCCAAGAACAAAGATAAGATTTCCTTGTTTCTTCACCGATTAGCCTCATCCTTATGTACCTAGAAACAGACCCTTCTCTCGCACTTTATTACATAACAGATCCGAACTTGTTGTGTCCAAATGAGGCCGCAGTCCCTCCTTTATATAGGGATTGTTTTATTTCTCGAGGAAACCTATTGCTTTATTTCTAACCAATGAGTCCAAAGAGGACTCCATTAGAAAATGTCAGCATCTGTTTCCATATTGATTAATGACCCTTGATCTAGATGACTACCTTTCATCAATGTTGTTTTAGTGAGGTTCCCATGAGCCACTTCTTTCATGGCATGGTTGATGTATAAGTGTATTGCAGACATTCTCCTATGAAAAGTGCTCCTTCTTTAATGCTTTTATCATGATGCCAATCCTGGAGTGATGCATTTATCTAATATACAACACTTCCTATCATACTATATACAACCGACAAAAACCTCCTAAAGAGGAAGATGATCTCAATCATAGTAGATATCTTTCACTTCTTTTTTCTTAAATTTCTTTGAATCCGGTTCTTCTATTTCTTCGATGATATGGACTTCTTCCTTTTTCCTCTTGCCCTTATTAGATTTGGGACAATCCTTTTTATAGTGCCCAAGTTTATTTCATCCATCGCATCGTATCTTATTCATATTTCTTCTTTTCTTCTGAGGACCAAACTTACCAAGTCTTCCCTTTCTTCTTGACATGGAAGCATAGGTTTGATTCTCTTCATTTGATCAATTTTAGTTTTTAACCTTGCCATAGAGACCATAGATCTTGGAATGGTGTTGGTTCTTTCTTCCCATAGATACTTGAAGTGAAGTTTCCCCATCCCTTCGGTAGAGCATTCAACACCATTGTAGTTATTTCTCTATCAGATATTACTTTTCCCAATTCCTGCAGTTGATCTCGCATTTCGTAAATCTTCATAAAATATGAAGTTATTCCTTCCTCTCTTGACATCTTTAACTTGTATAGTTATTTTCTTAGAGATATTACTTTCCCTGCAGTACTCATTGAGTAGAGCTCCACCAATTTGTCATATATATCTTTTGAAGATTCTAGTTTTGATACAGAGAGTCCTTTATGGATTCTATAAGAATCCTCTGGGCTCTTATGTCTCCCTTCATGTATTTGGCATGAGCTTGAGTATCTTCTTTTGAAGGTTTAGTTACCAACCCTTTGATATAGTTCATGACTTCATTCTCAATAAGATTTAGATTTGTCCTTTACTTCCATGCAAGAAAGTTTGAAACCCCAACCAGTTTGTTGCTTTCTTTGCAAAAAGACATTTTGACAGATTCAGATGAATTCATAAGGATACTTACTTGAGTAGATGCTTCTCTTCTTCTACCAGCTTCCTTGTTGATGATGATGTAGATAGCAGCAGGACCTCCCTCTTAGATTGGCTTATTCAAGAGTGATGTAAAGAGCTAGATCACCTTTAAGATAAAGATCACCTTCTTAATCTTGCTTTTCCTCTTGTATAAGTCCTTTGAGTAAGGTCTTTGATCCTTTTGAAATAGCTTGAGGGTTTCTCCAATTTCTGCAAACCGCTCCTTCTTGAAGGAGTGAAGATGTAATATCCCTTTTCGGGGATATCTCTAAACATGGCAAACTCCAACGAGAGATGGACTGGGAGGGCATTTACCAGATATGCCGCCTCTGAAAAGAGGACGAAATCTGGAGGCTACCTGGCCCTTTCCAGACTCTGTCTAAGAGTATGAGATAAATACACCAAGTGGTATAGAACGAGAATGCCCAAAAATATATAAAGATAACAGTGCAGCAGACATACAATAGCATAGAAAGAATGTACGACAAATCATCCAGAAATATATAGAGAGAATGCTAAGCCATTTTACTAAACTGAGAAATATAATGAAGTACAATAGGTGATCAGAGTGATGGCACCTAAACTTGCTCAAGGCAAGTGAAGAAATACTCTCAGAATACACAGGAAATGGTTGCTCTCTGAACTGCGTCCCAGCTGCTGGAAAACTGCCATGTAGCTGCTACTGCTGAAATGAACTGACGACCAGGGGCTGTTCCCCTTGCCGAAATGAGCTGAAAATTTGGAATCCTCCTCTACTCACCAATCTCGGCAAAACCCAGAACCCATATCAGAAATGGCCGATCCTCGAAAAACACCTCCTTGGGGAATTACGCTGGCCTCCAAGGCTCTGCGCAAAGGATGAATAGGAATGAATAAAATGCGGTCTCAAACTCCACCAAAATCCTCCCAAAGGCAAACGTTGATCCTCTGCTCAATCTCTCAGCGCAAACCCCTGCAAAAATCCCAATTCGAAGCTCCTCCTAAATGGACTGCGTCCTCCCTCTCTATGACTGTGCAATTTCTCTGAATGCTTGGCTCCACAAAAAAACGAAACACCAAATCTCCCGCAAAATGCTAAAGAAAATACCTTGCCCGAGTAGGCACTCGAAGTCCCCCAGGGCTAAGGGCGAGATCTCCGACCGGAAACACTCAACGCACTAAACAACGCTGCAGACAGGTTAAATAGCCAACGTGCTCAAGAAGTCAAAACGACCAGCTCAATATCATCAACAACGAATGAATCAAATGAGGAGGCTCCTCCCTCTTTTATAATGTTGGCCTTCCTCCAAAACCCTAAGGCCTATCTCCTCAACATAGCCTCCCTCTTGCCACATGCTCATCCTCATCTGCGCAGTCTCTTCTAGAGCATACGTGGGCCCCCTCTCTACGTGGTGCTTGGCCCCCCTTGGCTCCCTTTAAGTCACAACGTTGTGCTACTAGGGAGTGTGTTTTGTTCCACTAAGTGAGTTAGACCCTCTCCACTCACCTTGTTATTTATTAATAAACTATAGACGGCAAAATTGAGCAAAATCAAATATTCTAATTAGCCACTGCTAATTAGGAATATTACAGTCTCCCCCGGCAAAATGTTGCTTGTCCTCAAGCAACTGAAGTGATGGATGCTGCAAAATCTTCTCACTCTCCCAAGTGGCATCCTCAGCCGGCAAATTCTTCCACCTCACCAAGAATTCTCGGACTGTCCTGCTCCGTAGCTGCCTCTTCCTGGTATCAATAACAGCCTCTGGCTGCAACACTAAATGCCCCTCATCATCCATGGGTGGTAGCTCATCTGTCACTGTCACCTGCTGCCCCAGTGCCTTCTTCAGGCATGATACATGAAAAACATTATGGATCTTGCTGCCTTGGGGCAGCTCCAACTCATACGCAACCTGTCCAATCTTGTGTATCACCCTGTATGGCCCGTAAAAGCGGGGCTTGAGCTTTTTAGCTCCCTTCTTCTTCAGTGACGACTGTCGGTATGGCTGTAAATCATAGGTAGACCAAGTCTCCTACCTCAAACTATCTCTCCACCCGACCTCTGTCAGCATACAGCTTCTGCTGGTTTTGTGCTGTAGCCATATTATCTTTGAGAGCTCAGAGAATGTCCTGACTCTCTTGGATCCAAATCTTGGCTCTAGGAGCCTTGCTAGCTCCGAACATCACATCAGCAAAAGATAAAGAATGATACCCATACAAAGCATAAAATGGTGACATACCAATGGACATGTGATGTGTCGTGTTATAGCAGTACTCCCCCAGATGCAACCACTTCAGCCATGCTTGTTGCTGCCCACTGACATAGTTACGCAAGTAGCCCTCCAGCCACTTGTTAAATATCTCCGTCTGTCCATCCGTTTGTGGGTGATAACTGGTACTCGGTGTCAACTCCGTCCCTACTAACCGGAAAAGCTCTTGCCAAAATCCGCCCATGAAGCGGCTGTCCCTATCACTGATGATGGTCTTAGGAAGACCATGTAGCCTGAAAACCTCTCTGAAGAATAGCTCGGCCACTTGTGCTGCTGTGTAGTGTGAGGATATGGTGAAAAAATGCGCATACTTTGTCAGTCGATCAACGACAACAAAGATACAATCCTTGCCCTGCACCATGGGCAACCCTGTGATGAATTCCATCGAAATACTCTCCCATTTCCCCTTCGGAATGGGAAGAGGCTGCAATAGTCCTGCGGGATGGCTCATCTCCCCCTTGTTCCTCTGGCAAACATCGCACTCCCTGATGTGCTGGAGTATGTCCTCCTTGAGGCCCTTCCATGAGAACCTCTCTCTAATGGCCCTGTAGGTTTTGGTAAACCCCTGATGGCTAGCCAATGGTGAATCATGTGATGCCTGGAGTATCTTCTTCTTGAGCTGAGATCCCTCGGTCAAGAAGATCCTGTCCCTGTAGTAGATGATCTCATCAACTACCCTGTACCTGTCATCCGCCACCTGTCCATCCAGAACCTCACATGCAAATCTGTCCTTGGAGTACTCCACTAAAAGTCAAGCCCTCCAATCTGTATCCAAGCTCATAAGAGATAACGTGGCTCGTCTACGTGAAAGGGAATTTGCTACCACGTTATTCTTACCCTTGACATACTCAATGTCAAAGTCATATGCTTGGATCTTACTGATCCACTTCTGCTGCCTCTCCTGTAACTGCTTCTGCTCCAAAAAGAACCTGAGGCTGTTGTGATCAGTCCTCACCCTGACCCTGTTCCCTACCAAATACTGTCGGAATTTGGCCAGTGCATGCATAATGGCCAACATCTCCTTGTCGTATATAGAATACAACCTCTCATATGGAAGGAGCTTCCAGCTCTCAAAGGCTATAGGGTGTCCTCCCTGCATCAATACTACGTCGATCCCCTCTCCTGACGCATCACACTCCAAAACAAATGGCTACGTAAAATCCGACAATGGAAGCACTGGGCAACTACTCATCACCTCCTTGAGCCTGTCAAATGCTCGCTGTGCTGTATCCGACCAACTGAATGCCCCCTTCTTCGTCAAATCTGTAAGGGGTGCAGCAAGCTGTGAGAAACTCTTAACAAACTTCCTGTAATAAGTACATATGCCAATGAACCCTCGAAGTTTCGTCACGTTCCTCGGCTCCGGCCAATCTCTGATGGCCCTGATCTTCTCCTCATGGACTCTTACTCCGTCCACTCCAATAATGTGACCCAAATACAACATCTCTGTCATCCCAAACTCACACTTGGAGAGCTTAGCATAGAACTGTTGCTTTTCCAAAATATGTAGTACTGCCTCTATATGCTAGAGATGCTCCTCCCAAGTCCTGCTATATATGAGTATGTCATCGAAAAAGACCAATACAAACTTCCTCAAATGACTGCGGAAGATATGGTTCATGCAAGACTGAAAAGTAGCAGGGGCATTGGTTAGCCCAAAAGGCATAACCAAAAACTCAAAGTGCCCATAATGACACCTGAAGGTGGTCTTGGGAATGTCCTGTTCCCTCACGCGAATCTGATGGTACCCTTATCTCAAATCAATCTTCGAGAAGAATCATCCATCAACTCATCGATCCTGGGTATAGGATACCTGTTCTTCAGGGTCTTCTTGTTCAGGGCCCTGTAGTCAATACACATCCTCAAGGTGCTGTCCTTCTTCTTCACCAACACCATGGAAGAAGCAAACGGTCTCGTGCTCGGTCTGATGTGCCCAAGAGCCAGCAACTCCTGGATGGCCTACTCAATCTCATCCCGATAGGCTTTGGGATGCCTATAGGGGGTAGTAATCACTGCCTGAATTCCCTGCTCAAGCTCAATGGTGTGCTCGAACCCTCGATCCGGTGGCCGACTTGGTGGTATATCCCCAAACACTGCATCATACCTGTCAAGGATGGCCTGTATATCAGGATGAATTGCCTGATCGGTGGTCTCTGCCTCTGATGCCCGCAACTCAACCGCCCATTCTATGTCTCCTTTCTGGAAATCTGCCTCCATCCGGTGTGCCGAAACAGTGTGAGGTGGGTAAGTGTGCATCCTGCGGATCTTCTCGTGCTTCTCGGTCTTCTTATCATCCCACTCCATCTCTAAGGCCTCCGAGTCTGTGGTGACCTTCCCCAGAGTAATCAACCACTGAACACCCAATACCACATTGGTATCCGGTATGTTGACCACGAAAAAGTGATCGGTCACGGTGTAGGTACCCATCGTCACTGCTAACTTTGGAACATACCGGGCACACTGCATCGTCTAGGCTCCTGGGACCAAAACTGAAAATCCGTCGAAGCTCTCGGTCGGTATACCTCTCCGCTCGACCATCTGTGCATCAATGAAGTTGTGGGTTGCCCCACTATCAACCAAAACTGACACCCGCTGGCCACGTACTGTCCCTCGATGCGCAGCGTCAAATACTTGGGAACTCCTCACAATGCTGCAAGGGTCCCTCCTGTGGGTGCAAAAGCTGCACCTCCTGTCCCTGGAGGTGGAGGTGGCAACTAATCCTGGGTCGTTTGACTGTCTCCTGCCTCCTCATCATCCTCCTCATCCTCTTCCCCGCTATCATCGGAGAAGACCTCAATGAAGTGTGCTTTGCCAGCAGCACACTTGTGTCCTGGTGCCCACGGCTCCTGACAAGTAAAGCACAACCGCTTCTTCTTCAGCTCCCTCCTGGCATCATCATCTGTCTGTGCCCGTCCTGGATTCCCCTTTGGAGGCGGAATCCTCACATCCTTCCCGTTGGGCTGGAAGCCCTGTCTCTGGGGGTAAGGTGTCTGAGTCTTGGGCAATGCATCCTGTAAGTCTCGGGTCCTACTAATAGCATCCTGAAGTGTAGCTGGTCTAGTAGATCTGACTAGACCCCGAAGTGGCTCTGCTAACCCCTCCACAAACATATAGATCATCCGTGCTGCGGATAGATCTGGCACCATCACTGAAACCCTCAAGAAATCTGCAATGTATGTCTCTGGGCTCCCACTCTGCTTGAGCCTCGTTAGCTCAACAAAGTGTTGTTCCGGATCCCTCCAGTCAAATCGCTCCATCAATCTCTTGGTAAACTCGGCATACGTGGTCACTGTAGAGTGTCTGAGTGTGACCATCCCATGGAACCACCAATCCTGGGCCTCACCATCCAAATCTAATGTCGCCACCTTGATGGCCTCCGTCTCCGACATCTGATTAAGCTGGAAATAGGTGTCCAGCTTCTTCACCCAAGACTTTGCCGAACTGTTTGATGACCCATCAAACGTAGGCAAATGGAATCTGCTAGATGTGCGGTGGCTATCTCCATCATGATAATGCCGGTGCCCTCTATGATGATCGCGGGGTCTACTGTCCCGCTGGAACTAAAAAAAATCTCGGAATGAGAGAGCATCCCTGAACTTC
Organism: Pinus albicaulis; assembly: GCA_034641835.2. Taxonomy (NCBI): domain Eukaryota; kingdom Viridiplantae; phylum Streptophyta; class Pinopsida; order Pinales; family Pinaceae; genus Pinus; species Pinus albicaulis. The sequence goes on from CM076573.1 coordinate 950,978,097, forward strand.
TGCCCATATGCCTGATACTTTGCAAAATACTCGCCCATGTGTCCGGGCTCTGCCTCCTGCTAGGCTCCTGCCCCTGTGTCTGCTCCCAAGAAAGTGGGCATGGTAGAGCGTGTAGGTGCATGTGAAGCCATCGGCTGAGTAGTATCACGCTGAGCAGCACCATGCTCCGGCAAATGGTGGGATGTACCTGATCCCTCACCTACCTGGAATACTCGTGGGGTCTCACGCTGCCTAGCCTCTACAGCGGTGAACCTCTGACCCATCACCTCAATCTGCCTCGCTAAATCCTGCACCGATTTGAGGAGTGCCTCCCCAAACTGTTTGGCCTCGGTATCATCTACCATCGGCTCTCTCTGCGCTGTATCTAACACAGGCTCCTCCTGTTCTGCGTCTGTCACAGGCTCCTCCTGCTCTGTGTCCACCACCCGAACACAGTCTCCCTCTCCGTAGGTGTTCTCCAACCTACGCTCACGATCTCTGTACTTCCGGCCTCTGTAACAAACTATGTTGCACGGGTTCCCGCACCCGGGGGTCGGGTTCCCGCACCCGCACCGGGTTCCCGCACCCACGTACCGGATTCTCCGCACCCAAGTACCCTGAAGAACCCAAACGAACCGGGTTCTTCTCAGAAGAACCGGGTTCTTCAAAAAAAAAATTCGGGTTCTTGGGTTCTTTTGGTATGAAGAACCCATCGTTTTTCAGTCAAACATCTGGGGTGTATCCATAACCATGCAAATTAATTTTGAATGCTTTCATATTTGCTATGCATTTCCTTTGCTCTTTTGTATAAAGAACAAGAAACTGATATGGTGTTTTGACCCTTCTCGATACAGTTACACAATGGAAGAAGCAACTTGTATGCTAGGAGGCTTGAATCCTGTCAAGTTATTTGAAATCCAGTATGCTGGCACTTTATAAGATGCTTTTGTAAATAATTGCTTTTAGAAGGGGTTTTAATTATTCATTACCAAAAAAAAGTTATCTGCTTACTCCATAACCAGCAATTTGTAGTGGACAAGAGCATGAATGCATGCTTTGAGATTTTGGAGTTGTTTTAATGTACTGACAATATACCTATCCAAAATTTTACTTGCCTTTGTGGGACTTTCAATAAAAGGAAGTTTGATCAGTAGACAGCGTGCAAAACATCCTGTCTGCCTGAGTTTTCATAGTTAGCAAAAATCAATCATCTGAGTATCTGAATTACAATACTAATAGGCTTACTTCATCAAGTGTATGTGTAGATTTCAAAAATCACATTCCTCATTAAATTTATGGGTAGGATCTTCATCAAATTTATGTGTAGATTTTGAAACAGTTGTTTTTGACTACCGCAGGAAACTTGTGTGGATATTGCGGCAATTTTTCTGTTGCATCATTTTTCAGTTAATGAATGATTGTTTTCTAACGTTACCAAATCTGTGTCTGCATGGCAGGCATGACAAGCTTAAGAACACTGAGTAGGAAAAACACCCCAGATGTTTGACTGATGCAATTCTGATAAGAATTCTGATGGTAGCCGTTTTCTTAGAGTTTGTTTAGTCTTAATTTTCATTAAATTTATAATTTATAAAATATAGTATTATATATGATATATAAATTATAATTTATAATATATATTAATATAAAAATACCCAGACGAACCCACGCACCCTGTTTCAAAAAATCTCGTCCCCGTCCCCGTCCCCGCACCCGCACCCACGTTTCCTGGCAACATAGGTAACAAATATATGGCCTCTTCCCCAGTGTCATAGACAACTAGCTCCACAGGCTGAGCCAGAACTATGCTTTGATACCACTGTAATATCCCTTTTCGGGGATATCTCTAAACACGGCAAACTCCAACCAGAGATGGATTGGGAGGGCGTTTACCAGATATGTTGCCTCTGAAAAGAGGACGAAATCTGGAGGCTACCTGGCCCTTTCCAGACTCTGTCTAAGAGTATGAGATAAATACACCAAGTGGTATAGAACGAGAATGCCCGAAAATATGTAAAGATAACAGTGCAGCAGACATACAATAGCATAGAAAGAATGTACGACAAATCATCTAGAAATATAGAGAGAGAATGCTAGGCCATTTTATTAAACTGAGAAATATAATGAAGTACAATAGGTGATCAGAGTGATGGCACCTAAACTTGCTCAAGGCAAGTGAAGAAATACTCTCAGAATACAAAGGAAATGGCTGCTCTCTGAACTGCGTCCCAGTTGCTAGAAAACTGCCATGTAGCTGCTACTGCTGAAATGAACTGACGACTAGGGGTTGTTCCCCTTGCCGGAATGAGCTGAAAATCTGGAATCCTCCTCTACTCACCAATCTCGGCAAAACCCAGAACCCATATCAGAAATGGCTGACTCCTGAAAAACACCCCCTTGGGGAATTACGCTGGCCTTCAAGGCTCTGTGCAGAGGCTGAATAGGAATGAATAAAATGCGGCCTCAAACTCCACCAAAATCCTCCCAAAGGCAAAGGCTAATCCTCTGCTCAATCTCTCAGCGCAAACCCCTGCAAAAATCCCAATCCGGAGCACCTCCTAGATGGACTGCGTCCTCCCTCTCTATGACTGCGCAGTCTCTCTAAATGCTCGGCTCCGCAACAAAACCAAACACCAAACCTCTCGCAAAATGCTGAAGAAAATACCTTGCCCGAGTAGGCACTCGAAGTCCCCCGGGGCTAAGGGCGAGATCTCCGACGAGAGACACTCAACGCACTAAACAATGCTGCAGACAGGCTAAATAGAAAGCGTGCTTAAGAAGTCAAAACGACCAGCTCAATATCATCAACAACGAATGAATCAAATGAGGAGGCTCCTCCCTCTTTTATAACGTTGGCCTTCCTCCAAAACCCTAAGGCCTATCTCCTCAATGTAGCCTCCCTCTTGCCACGTGCTCATCCTCATCTACGCAGTCCCTTCTAGAGCATACGTGGGCCCCCTCTCTATGTGGTGCTTGGCCCCCCTTGGCTCCCTTTAAGTCACAACGTTGTGCTACTAGGGAGTGTGTTTTATTCCACTAAGTGAGTTAGACCCTCTCCACTCATATTTTTATTTATTAATAAACTATAGGTGGCAAAATTGAGCAAAATCGAATATTCCAATTAGCCACTGCTAATTAGGAATATTACAGAAGATCTTCTTAGATTTGAAGATTTACTCTTCAATGTAGATCCCTTTCTTTTGTTTTGATGCCTTCTAGAAAACTTTGATCCTTGATGACTACCTTGAAGCTTTGATCCTTGTGTCTTCTTGCTAAACTGCCCTTTCTTGTCTTCAGCACCTTAGCTCTGAAACCATGTTGAGAAATTAGGGCATTTAATTCAATTTCTCTTTCATGATAACTACTTGTGAACTTGTTATGCTTCTTCACTTAGATCTTATCTTTGTTAGCTTATTATGTCTTTCATCAAGATAATTATCAAAACACAAGAGACACAAAGTTTAAGCTCTTCAAGCCAGGGCCAAAACCTCTCCCTCTTGGAGAGGAAAACCTGAAAGTAATTCTTATATATCTTCATTTGACGAGTACCATGACCATAACATAGACCCTTGACCTTAGTATGCCTCCAAGACCTTGTCACTGCTTTTCTTGGCTTCTCAATTTGATCTCCCTTTCTGTCACTGTTCTGCACCAGACCTAGGGAATCTCGGTCCCTTAGTTACCTAAGAACTATTCTTCAGCGTACCTTTCTTCGTCGTCTAGACAGAGATCTTCTTTCTGTTGTAGCTCTTCTTTATGCTATAGATCAAGGCTTATATAGCCTCACCTTTCTACTGTAGTAATCCTTGAGATGAGCTGAGATTATTGTCCTCCTTTCTTCGTTAAGAATCCTTCTTCTTATGCAATGTGGTTCGAATCCTTATCACCAACTTAGACTGAGATAATTGGACCTTTCTCCTTGGTTGAGATGTATCTCTCTTTCGCATTATCTTTAGACTATGTCTTGCACTGTTCTACACTAAATCACAATCTCGAAACAATCCTCGGCCTTCCTGGAATGATCACAGTGTATACGACCCAAGAACAAAGATAAGATTTCCTTGTTTCTTCACCGATTAGCCTCATCCTTATGTACCTAGAAACAGACCCTTCTCTCGCACTTTATTACATAACAGATCCGAACTTGTTGTGTCCAAATGAGGCCGCAGTCCCTCCTTTATATAGGGATTGTCTCCCTCTTCTAGGCCGACATAACAATTTGAGTGTGAGCCGACTTGTCAAGGAGAATCTTTAACATGTATTGAGCCGACTTGAAGGAGCACTTTTGACAAGGTCTTGGAGCATACAAATTACATCAATAGTTGTCCTTTTAGAAGTGTAATAACACTTCATAGACATGACTCTTAATTATACATTTATTACAAGATGACAAACCCCTAAATACATCACGAAGAAGTATTTGACCTATAATAAAAGCTCCTTGCTGATGAAATCCATGAGGCAAGATTTACAAAATACATTTCATTATCTTCGTCTTCTTCATTACATAAATTCATAATTACAAGTCTTTATGAAGACCGAACCTAGTTACATTTTGCAACAGTGGTATCAAGGGTGTTAGCACCCTGTAATTAACCTCTACGCTAAGAAAAGGATTAGAGGGGTAACCACAAACCTCTTGTAGGCATAGGGTCCAGCCCCCTTAGCCTTGGAGAGGACTCTCTCCCGGTCTTGGGCTATCAATCACTTAGGGGACTAATAGATCTGGGTTTTAGGTTCCCTGTGAATGATCAAAAAGTGATTTTTGGTTTAATTTTTTGAAGGTGAGTGCAGAGGGTGAGGGCTATTTTGGATCAAAGTTACAAATGAGTAAGGGACATAATGCAATTTTTGACTGGGGCAAGATAGGCAAGCTTACTAGTGATTTATCAAAAGTTTGTTTTAGCAAAAGGGTTAATGGGGTAGGAGATAAATGACAAACTGAGCATCAAACTATAGATGAATTTAGATTCGCCATAGAAAAATAATAACACTTATGGCCAACTGAAAACTAGACAGAGTAACTACATGAATTCTGAAATAATTTCTTTCAGCCGAGCAGGAAGAACTTATACAATATTAGACTATATATGCAAAACAAATCTGAGAACAAAATATATGCAATTCACGAAGGAAAACAAACCAGTGAAGCATGACACAATAATCCATGTTGAAACAACTTTCATCTTCTTCTATTCATTTGGAAAATACAAATTATAATTTTCCAAATAAAAAATTTATAGTGATATAGAAAACATGCAATAAAATAAACACAAATTTTACTTCAGCAACACAGATACAAGGAAATATGCCCAAAAAGCCTTTTTTTATTAATATAATCTGTTGGAGTACAATATGAGATGGAATGAGTGCACCTTAGCTTGCACAAGGCAAGTTACAAGCCTCAGTTGATCAACAACAAAAGGTACAACTGCTACAATAATCTACTCTCCTGAAAATTTGCTATCCTTGGCTTTCTGCAACTGTTGGCTGACTTTGGCACTTGATTTTCCCACTGACTAGTGCCCATAAAATTCTAGGAATTTGGGAAGGTGATCCTTGCCCAAAACCCAAAAAAGCCTAGAAAGCTTTTCCCCAACTTCCAATCTTAAAAATCAGACCCTTCTCTGCTTGGCCCTTCTTCAATTTTGAAATATGTTGTTGCAGTTGCTCTTGAAGATCTCTTCCCTCCAAAACACCAGCAAACCTCCTAAAAGATATCTCCAATCAATCCTCCAACTCCTCAACTCCTAACTCCTCCAAGAAATGTTTCTCTAAATTGTTGCCCTCCTATGACTACGCAGTCACTAGGTGGATGACGCAGTCCCTGAAGAATAACTGAAGAGAACTAAGTATGGCTGGCCTCTCAGGCTCTGAAACTGCTCCAGCACTTATAAAAATCCTCAATAACTCCTCCTGTAGCTGCTCCGGAAGATTTCCTCCACAACCCAGCTTCTCCACACTAACTGACTCCCTCTGCTACGCAGCACCAGCTCTCACTGCGTCCCAGTTACTCCAGAAATGTGTGGGACCTGCAAACTCAATCTATCTTGACCACAAAATACTAAAAGAACCCTTCTTGAGTGGCACACGAAGTCCACCGGAGAAGGGGTGAGCTTCTCTCCTTGGGATGCTCCTATGCTAAACATCACAACGTTGGCTTAGCTAAACAACTAAGGCAATTTGAATTTCTGAATATGCAAATGATGCCAATTCCTTCCCCAAACCTTCCTTTTATAAGTGTTGTCCATTCAAAATTCGCGGGTCCCTACATCAATTCGATTTGCCCAAGGGAATTCAAATTGCTTTCTTCTCCAATATGTTATCTTTGTGGGTCCCATCCTCCACTACCAACTTAATTTATTCTTTTCTCCTATGTTAGCCGCAAAAAGGTACTTTTAAGTTATTTAAATCAAAATTGACAAAAATGTATTTCCCAAACATTAGGAAAATTTAGGAAGGGACATTACAGTCCTCCTCTCCCGGATGTTGCTTGACCCCAAGCAACTGCAAAATTGGAGGCTGTAAATTTTTTTCATTCTCCCACATGGCATCCTCCTCCAGCAAATCCTTCCACTTGAACAAATGCTCTCGGACCACCTTGTTCCTCAATCTCCTCTCCCTGGTATCCAATATCAACTCCGGTGTCAAAACCAAATGCCCCTCATCATCTAATGGAGGCAACTCTGTCGTTGCTACTACTTGCTGCCCCAATGCCTTCTTCAGGCATGAGACGTGGAAAACATTATGGATCCGGCTCTCAGAAGGCATCCCCAACTCATAAGCCACCTCACCAACTCTCCTTACCACCCGGTAAGGTCCATAAAATCGAGGCTGTAATTTCTTTGCACCCTTCTGCTTGAGTGAAGATTGCCTATACAGTTGTAGGCGCAAACAAACCATATCTTCAACCTCAAATTGTCTCTCCACCTTGTGCTTATCAACATATATCTTCTATTGATTATGGGCTACCAGCAAATTGTTCATGAGAGCTCGGAGAATATCTTGGCTCTCTAGAACCCAATCCTTGGCCCCTGCGGCCCTGCTATCTCCGAAAATCATATCATAAAAAGTGAGTGCATCATATCCATAAAGAGCTCGAAAAGGAGACATGCCAATAGACATATGATAAGTTGTGTTGTAGCAGAACTCCCCCAGATGCAGCCATTTGACCCACGCTCTTTGTTTCCCTGTCACATAATTACGTAGGTACCCCTCCAACCATTTGTTCACAATCTTTGTCTTCCTATCAGTCTGGGGATGATAGCTAATGCTGGGTGTGAGCTCAGTCCCCACCAAGCAGAACAACCCCTGCCAAAAAGCTCCCATGAATATGTTGTCTCTGTCACTCACAATGGTCTTGGGGAGACCATGCAATTGGAAGAACTCCCGAAAGAATAACTCAGCCACCTGGGAGGCTTAATATCTAGAAGAGATAGCGAAGAAATGAGCAAACTTGGTTAGTTTGTCAACTACCACATAAATACAGTCTCTCCCCTACGCTGCTGGTAGTTCCGTGATGAAATCCATGGACATACTCTCTCGCTTCCTCTCCAGAATGGGAAGTGGCTGCAACAACCCGACTAGATGAGAGAGCTCCACCTTGTTCCTTTGGAACTCTATGCACTCTCTCACTTGCCTCAAAATATCTCCCTTGAAACCTCTCCACGATAATCTCTCCTTGACTGCGCGGTAAGTCTTGAGGAAACTCGAGTGCCCTACTAGTGGAGAATCATGCGATGCCTGCATGACCCTGTCCTTCAACTGAGATTCTGAAACCAAATAGATCTGATCCTTGTAATAGATCACATCATCCATCACTCAGAAATGGTCATCCCTACATGCACCATTCAAAAGCTCACATGCTTGTTTGTCTTTGGAATACTCAACCAATAGCTGAGCCTTCTAATCCTGCGTGACATCCATCAATGACAGTGTTGCTGGTCTACGTGAGAGGGCATCAACTACCATGTTTTGTTTGCCCTTCACGTACTCAATCTCAAAATCGTAAGCTTGAATCTTACTCACCCATTTTTGATGTCGTTCCTCCAGTGACTGCTACTCAGGGAAGAATCAGAGACTGTTGTGATCCATCTTTACCTTGAACTGGTTTCCCACAAGATATTGTCTAAACTTTCCCAACACATGCATCACTGCCAGCATCTCCTTATCATACGCTGAATACAGCGTGTTGAAATTTGATTACCGGAGGAAAAAGTGTCCAAAAGAATTTAATTTTTCTCCTAAAGTGACTTTATAAAGTTATAAAGTCAAATCTAATTTAAAAGTGACTTTAAGTGATAAAGTTACTAAGTCTAATTTTAAAGTGACTTTAATAAACTCAATGTGAAATTAGAAAGAGAAAAGTGACTTTGGAAATAAATGACTAAGTGGGTCTTTATTAAAGTGGGGTGAATTAACGAATAGAAAGTGAGATTTAAATGAGCATTTAATTTCAGCCCTAAATCTAAAGCTAGCTTAGCCATTAGATTTAGGGATTCCCCAAAAGTCACTTAGGGTTAGGTTAAAGGAGGAAAATGAGGGAAAAGGTCATTCATTCTTTTATGAGCAGATTGAGAGAGGAGGAGAGAAAGCAAAGGAGAAATTTCTGAACAGTGAGGAGAAGGAGGGCGGTAGCTAGAGACTTCAGCGAATCCGTACAAAAGCAAGGAGGCACAGTTCCCAAGGCAGAAATTTGTATAGCAGGAGTGTGGCACATTTTTCGAGGGAGGCACAGTTTTCAAGGAATCTGTACAGCAGCTTCAACATAGTTTTCTAGGCAGATTCTGGGCACAAAAATCGAGGAGAGAGATTGTTGTTCGGTGGCACAAATTTCAAGGAAATCCGTACAACAGCCGTACAACAGCATCAGCAGTGTTTTCAAGGCAAAAGGAGGCATGGAAATCGAGGAGGGTTTGGTGTGCATTCCGTACAGTCCATACAGTTGTACGATCGTACAGCTAGGCACAAATATCGAGAAAGATGTTCAGCATTTAATGCTGTAATAAATGTTGTAAAAATTTATGTTTTGATTGTTTACTGTTTGGCATGTTTTCCAAGGCGGGTATAAGCACGAAAATTGAGATAAGTACATTTATTAAGTTGCTGGAATTTTTTCTATAAATTCTGTCTCACTGTAAAAGCAAATTCAGAACTAAGAAGAGCTTTCGAACTAGTTTTCCCCAAGAGTTGTAGGGGGTTTTTCCAGGGTCAAGTTGACCAAAAATCAGCGTGTCAAAATTCTATGTGTGGCTGATTTATTTTTCTGAGTTTATTTCTGCATTTCAGCACTGTGAAATTTCTAGAATTTGTGTTTTCAGAAAATATTTATTTTTTCCAGCTTGTTGAATGTATGGCTATAGGAATGGGCATTTAACTTTATGGGAGAAATAAGGAGAAACTGAAAACCGGGGTTGGGTTACCAAATTTCTACATGGTATCAGAGCTATTTTGCTTAAAAGTGCAATTTGAGACAGCAAGAAGAAAAATTACAGCAAGCTGATTTTTCACAGAAAACAGTACCTTTACTACAGCAGTGTTATTTTCAGTTTATTAGGACAGCAAGCATGTCTTTGAGCTTGAGGGTGGAGGATAGGTTGGATGGGCATAGTAACTACAGTGTATGGAAGGAGAGAATGCAGAGCATCTTTGAAGAGGCAAAAGTCCGGGATATCATGGTGCATACGCACAACACCCTGTTAATGTGCCTACTGATGCTGTTCAGTTGGCAGCATTTAATAAGAAGAATAACAAGGGTAAGAGACTGATTCTGGATGGAATCAAAGACCATTGCATTCCTCATGTGAGAGGAAAGAGATATGCTCATGAGATGTGGATAGCATTGACCAATCTCTACCAGAGTACCAATGAGAACAGGAAAATGGTCTTAAGGAAGAAGCTGAAGACCATTAAGATGGGTAAGACTGATAGTGCAGCTGGATATCTCACAAAGATTACTAATGTGAGAGATGCATTGGCAGCAGTTGGAGAGGTCATTCCACCCATTGAGTTGGTGCGGATTGCAGTGAATGGCCTTCTCAATTCATGGTTGAACTTTGTTGATGGAGTTTGTGCACGTGAGACCCTTCCCTCTTGGGAGAGTTTCTGGGATGATTGCATACAAACAGAAATCAGAAAGAGCCAGCTTGGGGCGGTCAAACCAGTTGAGCAGGATGAGGATGTAGCACTGTTGGCAGGAGGCAAGAAAGGCAAGGGAAAGAAGCAAGCTTCCACAAGCTGGAGTGTAAAAACTCTGGTAAACTTGAATAAGTATATATTATTATTTATAAAAGATGAGATATGAGAGATGATTACAATGGGGAATCACCGAGGCTTTAAATATAGCCTCATCGTGTCCCTTGGTGAAGAGGCATGATCTTTGATCATGCCCTTTCACTTAATAAAACCTAAGATAACTATATCTAACTAATAATTAATAAAATATATATAACACAAGCAGTGGTGGGGGCAAAGGCAAAGGTAAAGGTAAACAAGGGAACACACAGAAGGACTATTCCAAGGTGAAGTGTTTGAATTGTCAGAAGATGGGACACTATGCAGTTGTGTGTTCAGAGAAGAAGAAGAAGGGGAGGAACCAGAGCATGGAAGCGTCAGCAGAGATAGAGGACTTTATGGATATCTTTGACCGAGAGTTTGGGTTCATTGCTTGTGAGTCCACTAGTGCAGGATCACCTGCCACGGAGGTTGAGAGGGAGTGTGCATTTCCCTCCACTAGCAAAGCATCTTCAGGTATCTGGTATGTTGACAGTGGGGCTTCACGTCATATGACAGGGGTCTGTGAGTACTTCTCAGAGCTTTCAGAGAGTGGCACTAATATAGAGGTAGTACTCGAAGATGACAGCATTGTTAGAGAAGTCGGTGTAGGGACATTGACATTTAATAGGGAACCCAAACCTCCCTTGAAAGTGTCAGATGTTCTATATGTGCCAGGGATGAGGAAGAACCTCATATCCATCTCAGCATTGGAGGACAGAGGATATGAGATATTGTTCAGGAGAGGACAGGTGCTTATATATCCCAGGGGCGCTCTCGCTGATTCAACTAGAGTGATTGGTGTACGCCATGCAAAGGTGTACAAGTTTGCATTTCAGACCCTTTTGCATTGAGCAACAATACCGACAGCAGAGCTAGCAATTCAGAGCTGTGTGAGATTTGGCACCGCAGGATGGGGCACATGTATCATGGAGCCTTGAGGACATTGCGGGAGATCACTACAGGTGTGCCAGATTTCCGTACTATTCACTTTGATACATGTAGAGGATGTGTTATGGGCAAGTTTGCCAAATCCCCTTTTCCCAGCAGTGACAATAGATCGACTGGGATACTTGATTTGATTCATTCCGATGTGAGCAGTCGAATGTCTCATGTTTCCTTTAGTGGATATGAGTATTATGTTTTATAATATTCATTGATGATCACTCTAGGAGGACCTAGATTTATTTCTTGAAGACCAAGAGTGAGGTCTTCAAGCGGTTTCAGGAGTTCAGAGTTCTTGTGGAGACTCAGAGAGATCGAAAGATCAAGTCCCTAAGGTCGGACAATGGAGGAGAGTACACCCTTGGTGAGTTTGTTGAGTATTGTGCAGAGGCAGGCATTAGGAGGGAGTTCACAGTTCCTTACAATCCCCAGTAGAACGGGATTGCGGAGAGGAAGAACAGATCCATCGTTGGGGCTGCCAAAGACATGTTACATGATCATGGGTTACCATTGTTTTTGTGGGCAGAGGCCTGCAACACTGCTGTATATTTGTAGAACAGGAGTCCGCATCGTGCCTTGGGGCATATGACTCCGGAAGAGGCTTTTTCTGGGAAGAAGCCTGATGTTGGTCATCTTCGTATCTTTGGGTGTATTGCATACTCCTATGTACCCAAGGAGAAGAGGACCAAGCTAGAGCCCACCGCAGAGAAGGGTATCTTTGTGGGCTATGGTGAGACTTTGAAAGCCTTTCGGATTTATGTTCCCGCACAGAGGAGAGTTGTTGTCAAGCGGGATGTGAAGTTCTAGGAGGGCAGGGCTTTCAAGAGGTCACGGGAGATAGAGTATCTGGATCAGCCAGACCCTCAGGAGCAGCTGAGTCAGGCACAGGGATCCAGTGGGCAGGGATCAAGAGGATCCGGAGGTCCATTGATTACAGTGTCAATTCCGTCAGTGAGCAGTGGCTCACAGAGTCAGAGGGGTGGTGCTTCGAGCAGCATGCAAAGCAGTCCGCAGAGCAGTTCACTAGGGAGTCCATTGATGGACAATTCACATGGTACTTCAGCATCTAGAGGTTCAGGTTCAAGCAGGAGGACATCAGACAGACAGTCAGGAGTTCAGGCTCCTGATGATGATGAGGAGGAGTTTCATTCTCCAGTGGGAGAAGTATGCTCAGGGAAGAGGAAGCCCAAGTGGCTTCAGGATACCTTGAGAAAGGCCACATCTGTTGCTGGGCCAAAGAGGCTGATCAGAGAGAGCAGACCACCTGATAGGTTCTGTAGCTATATGGCAATTGTTGCCAACATCATTGACTTTGAGCCTTCTATCTATGAGGAGGCAGCTAGCCAGCAGGTCTGGAGAGAGGCCATGCAGGAGGAGTATTCTTATATCATGAAGAATGATGTTTGGGAGGTGATGCCGAGGCCTGAGGGCAAATCCGTGGTTACTTCCAGATGGCTTTACAAGGTAAAGCATGATGTAGATGGCAGCATTGAGAAATTCAAAGCAAGGTTTGTAGCTAGAGGGTTCTCCCAGGTAGGAGTTGATTATGAGGAGACCTTCGCTCCCGTGGCTCGATATACTTCGATTCGCTCCATCATATCGATAGCAACAGAGATGGGTTGGAAGATCCACCAGATGGATGTGAAGACCGCATTTCTCAATGGCTTCATACAGGAGGAGGTGTACATTGAGCAGCCACAGGGCTTTGAGGTGCATGGGAAGGAGTCCCATGTGTGCGGACTGAAGAAGGCCCTTTATGGCCTGAAGCAAGCTCCCAGAGCTTGGTACTCCAGGATAGATACTTACTTGCAGAAGATGGGTTTCACAAAGAGTGAGGCAGATCCGAACCTTTACTATAGTGTGATAGGTGAGGAGCCTCTCATTCTGGTGCTGTATGTGGATGACTTGGTCATTACAGGTGCAGAGAGACTCATAGAGCACTGCAAGAGAGATCTTGCGGTGGAGTTTGAGATGAAGGACATTGGCTTGATGCATTACTTTTTGGGTTTGGAGGTGTGGCAGGAGGAGGGGCATTTCTTCTTGGGGCAAGGGAAGTATATTGTGGACATCATTGGCAGGTTCCACATGGAGGATTGTAGATCCATGTCGATACCTATGATCACCAACTGGAAGAAGCTTCATGCTTCAGATTCCGAGTTGGTGGATCCCACTTTGTATAGACAGTTGATTGGTTCCTTGATGTATTTGGTCAACACTAGACCAGATATATGTTTTGCAGTCAACACGATGAGCCAGTTCATGTGTGAGCCCAAGAGGGTGCACTGGGTTGCTGCAAAACACATTTTGCGGTACTTGCAGGGGACAGTGGATTATGGTCTGGATTATAGGCAGGGGGTGGAGTGAGATTGGCAGGTTACACTGATTTTGATTGGGCAGGTTGTGCTTCTGATAGGAAGAGCACTTCAGGGTTTTGTTTTGGGTTGTGTTCGGCAGTGGTGTCGTGGTTCAGCCGAAAGCAGCAGTCAGTAGCATTGAGTTCAGCGGAAGCAGAGTACATGGCAGCCAGTCTAGCTAGTTGTGAGGCCATCTCGCTTCGCAAGATGTTGTTTGGCTTATTTGGTCAGCCGTTGAGACCTTTAGTGATATACTGTGATAATCAGAGTTGTATTGAACTCACAGAGAATCCAATATTTCATGACAGGTCAAAGAATATCGGCATCAGATATCACTTCATCAGAGACTATGTTCATAAGGGAGCTCTGAAGCATGAGTATATTCCCACTGATGAGCAGGTTGCAGATATTCCTATCAAAGCCTTACCACAGGGCAAGCATGTCTACTTCAGAGACAAGATGGGTGTGGTGAGAAACACCTTCCTCAGTAAGAGAGAGTGTTGAAATTTGGTTATCGAAGGACAGGTAAGGCTTTGATATTTGGCCTAGGGAAAAGTGTCCAAAAGAATTTAATTTTTCTCCTAAAGTGACTTTATAAAGTTATAAAGTCAAATCTAATTTAAAAGTGACTTTAAGTGATAAAGTTATTAAGTCTAATTTTAAAGTGACTTTAATAAAGTCAATATGAAATTAGAAAGGAAAAAGTGACTTTGGAAATAAATGACTAAGTGGGTCTTTATTAAAGTGCGGTGAATTAAAAAATAGAAAGTGAGATTTAAATGAGCATTTAATCTCAACCCTAAATCTAAAGCTATCTCAGCCATTAGATTTAGGGATTCCCCAAAAGTCACCAAGGGTTAGGTTAAAGGACAAAAATGAGGGAAAAGGTCATTCATTCTTTAATGAGCGGATTGAGAGAGGAGGAGAGAAAGCAAAGGAGAATTTCCTGATCAGTGAGGAGAAGGAGGGCAGCAACTAGAGACTTCAGCAAATCCATACAGCAGCAAAGAGGCACAGTTCCCAAGGCAGAAATCCGTACAGTAGGAGTGTGGTGCATTTTTTGAGGAAGGAAGCACAGTTTTCAAGGAATTCGTATAGCAGCTTCAGCATAGTTTTCTGGGCAGATTCTGGGGATGAAAATCGAGGAGAGAGATTGTTGTTTGGTGGCACAGATTTCAAGGAAATTCATACAGCAGCTTCAGCAGTGTTTTCAAGGCAGAAGGAGGCCTGAAAATCGAGAAGGGTTTGATATGCATTTCGTACAGTCCGTACAGTCGTACGGCCTTACAGCTGGGCACAAATATCGAGAAAGACGTTCAACATTTAATGCTGTAAAAATTTATGTTTTGATTGTTTACTGTTCGGCACGTTTTCCAAGGCGGGGTATAAGCATGGAAATCGAGATAAGTACATTTATTAAGTTGCTAGAATTTTTGCTGTAAATTCTGTCTCACTGTAAAAGCAAATTCAGAAATAAGAAGAGCTTTCGAACTGGTTTTCCCCAAGAGTTGTAGGGGTTTTTTCTAGGGTCAAGTTGATCAAAAATCAGCGTATCGAAATTCTGTGTGGCTAATTTATTTTTCTGAGTTTTTATTTCTGCATTTCAGCACTGTAAAATTTCCAAAATTTGTGTTTTCAGAAAAATATTTATTTTTTTCAGCTTGTTGAATGTATGGCTATGGGAATGGGCATTTAATTTTATGGGAAAAATAAGGAGAAACTAAAAACCGAGGTTGGGTTATCAAATTTCTACACAGCCTCTCATGAGGCAGAGCCTTCCTACTCTCAAACACAATGGGAAGGCCTCCTTGCATTAGCACTGCTCCAACACCTTCGCGTGAAGCATCACACTCTAGCACAAAAGGCCTTGTAAAATCTGGCAAAGCCAAAACTGGACAGTTAGTCATGACCCTCTTGAGCCTCTCAAATGTTTCCTCAGCTACCTGCATCCACTCAAAAGCGCCCCTCTTTGTCAAATTTGTAAGGGGTGCTGCCAGCTGTGAAAACCCCTCACAAACCTCTTGTAATAAGTGAAAATACCCAGGAAGCCCCTCAGCTTCGTCATATTCCTGGGTGTTGGCTATTCCAATATGGCTCGAATCTTCTCCTAATGCAATTTCACCCCATCGTCTCCTATCACATGCCCAAGGTACAACATCTCAGTTAGCCCAAATTCACATTTGGACATCTTTGCATACAACTACTGCTCCTCAAGTATGCGTAGCACTTCCTCCAAGTGTTGGAGGTGTTCCTCCCATGTCCGGTTGTAAATGAGTATTTGATCAAAGAACACTAAGACAAAACTCCTCAGTTGACCACAAAACACATGATTCATACAAGACTGGAAATTAACGAGATCATTGGTTAGCCCAAAGGGCATCACCAAGAACTCAAAGTGTTTGTAATGACAACGGAAAGCAGTCTTGGGAATATTTTTCTCCCTCACGCATATCTGGTGGTACCCTAAACGTAGATCTATCTTAGAGGAGTATTTAGCTCCTCTAAGCTCATCGATCAGCTCATCTATGCGGGGAATGGGAAACCTATTCTTTAGAGTCTTCTTATTCAGTGCCTGGTGTTAGCGCAAGGAGTCACTCCTTGACTGCAAAGGAGTAAGCCTTACACATCATAGTTCATTTCAAAGTAAAAGGTTTTGAGTAGTGGATGGCTTCTTAAAGAGTTTGAAATGATTTTTCTCTTTTAGACTTTCATGCATTTGGCAAGTTGTGGCAAGTATAAATTGTATGGGTAAATTGTTGAGATTTTGTGTATTTGGGGTAGCATCAGTTGTTCTCTAGGTCCCAAATTTTGAGGAAGGACTAGAGTTCACCTGATCTACAAGACCCAGAAATGGATTTGGGAAATTTCATCTGGTTTAGGAGATATTAAATTAATTAATTATTTTAATGTATTTCCTAAGTTAAAGCTTAGGAAAATAAAATAATTAAAGTGAATTTAATTAAACATGTAATGAAATTGTCTTAAGTCACACAGATCAAGCTTTCTTTTAATCTTAGCCCTTGATTAAAGATTTAATCTTGGTCGTTGATTTGTCAACGAGAAAAGTATAAAGGAAAGGCTTGGGGTCATTTGTAAGACACCCAGAGGCAGAGCACTGAAGCTAAGTTGAGATTCTAGGTTGGGGTTGCTAAGGATTCTCGGAAGTGTTTCAGTTGCAAAGAGGGGAATTTAGACCAAGGGGATGATCTGATCCCGGGGTCTAGAATACACAAGAAGCAGAGAAGAGATCAGCAAGGACAGCGCAGAGAAAGGCAGCAGCTGTAGCAGCAGATGGCAACAGCAGCAGTAGTGTCTTTCAAGGGCAGCTCTGGGGTTTCTAGGCCTAGATCTGGCTGAGTTCTGTAAATCCCGTTTGAGGGTGTGGATCGATCGGTATTAGATAAGCCAAGTGCGGTCTTAGATCAGCCGGGAGCTGCAGATCTAGAGTTTTCTCTGTAGGGTTTTCCAGATCTGGAACCCAGAGTTGTGTATTCAGAAATATTCTTAATAATAGAGCCCTCCAGCAGCCAGAGACCGGTTTTCCCACATTGGGTTTTTCCGGGGACAGTTTGTCCAAAAATAACTGTCACTTTGTCTATGTGTGCATGTGCTTATTCTAGATCTGAATTGGTAGAGATTTGTTATGTGTTTTGCTTTGATGTGAACTTGAATTTATTCAGTTGATAACTTGTATAAGTAGGAGAATCTTAACCAGATTAACAGAAATAATTTCTGCATAAGAATTAAGATTCAGAAATTTCTACATGGTATCGAAGCGATTATAGATCTAGAAGGGTCACCAGCTGACGAATCTGAAGGATCTAGCTGCAAAAAGCAGTTGGAAAGGCAGCAGAAAAGCAGATCTGAAGGGACAACGTAGTTTTTAGGAGCAGAATCACGTAGAAAGAAGGGTAACGTTGTCTAGCACTGTGTCCTAGCAAGCTCACGCAATTACTGCGCAAAGGCAACTCAGAAACAACGTTGGTCGGGTCTGAAGCCGGCCAGTGTGATTTAGATCTAAATCTATCAGATCCAAAAAAGTTGCAGAAAATTCAGAAGAGCTGGTGGGGTTAAATTTCTAAAGTTTTCAGATTTTTAGCCTTAGCACAAGTGACAAAGGTTGGGAAGAGATCAGCTTCTCAGAGAGTTTCTTGCAAAAGGAAACTTGCAGTTTGATCAAAGGATCAAAGAAGTTGAATCATAGTTGATTTGGTATTTTTCCAAGGAGGGAAATCAAGTGTCAGAGGGAGCAGAGGGTGCCCAGTTCGTAAAGGACTCTAGATCCAAGATCTCTAGCATAGAGAAGAGGAGCTTCGACACATTCTGAGTAGATGGCTCCTGATGGACTGCGTGATCAGGATAGGCTAGAGGGCCTCTCAAACTTTTCGGTGTGGAAAGCAAGGATCCTGATTGTCCTTGAGGCATACGGTCTAAGAGACCATGCAGAGCAGACCCTAGCCACACCGACAGATGCGGATCTCCTACGGAAGCATAGAGAAGCCGCTGGGCATGCCAAGCGGCTGATAATGGACAGTATCACGGATCATATTGTGCCGCACATAGCTGAGAAGAGGACAGCCAATGAGATGTGGAAGGCCTTGACTTCCCTATATGAAGGACAATTAGTCCAAAGAAAGATGTTGTTGGAGGCCCAAATGAGGTCATTCATGATGACCAAGGGAGAAGACATTGAGCATTTCCTCTTCAGATTGCAGTCAATCAGGGATCAGCTGACTACAACGGGTGCAACTGTAGATGATGCAGTGATAGTCAGGAATACCCTCAATGCAATCATGGATGAGTGGGAAACCTTTGTCAAAAGTATCTTGGGCAGAGCAGACCTCCCAGATTGGGACAACTTGTGGTCGATCCTGCAGCAAGAAGAACTACGAAGGTTCACCAAGAAGCAGCACAACTCTGTGTTGAGCAAGGTTAAGATGAAAGAGGAGGAAGATGCAGCCTTGGCATCAAAGAAACAGCCAAAGAAGAAGAAGGATCTTTCAAATATCAAGTGCTTCCAGTGTGGCGAAATGGGACATTTTTCCAGCCATTGTCCAGAAAAAGAAAAAGAACATGGAAAGAGGATACAACACAGTTCTGGTAAATTATAATCCCGTAATTTAATTCTCACAAAAAAAGTTAACATACACTTTCCATGTTCTTTTTATAATTATGGATTAAATAATTTACCAGAACTGTGTTGTATCCTCTTTCCATGTTCTTTTTCTTTTTCTGGACAATGGCTGGAAAAATGTCCCATTTCAAATGAATACATTCCATTTGAAATGCACATGTCCATTTCAGATGTTTAAATATATTTATTTATATAATATATATAAATATATATATATTATATATATATTATAATATATATATAATAACATATATAATAATAAATATATTTATATTTATATATATAAATATATAATAGTGACTTAATATAATTGATTATTAAGTTTTGTAGGCTAATATTTGCCCAATTAGCCTTGTTAAAAATAAAAAGTTAACACTTACCATAAATTAACACTTATGGTAAGAAATAAGCTAATTATGGCTTTTATTTCACCTCAAACAGTGAAGTTTAACCCAATGCAGCTCCATTTCCCTCATAATTAGCTTATGAGGGAAATGGAGCTGCATTATGAGGAAATGGAGCTCCATTATGAGGGAAATGGAGTTGCATTGGGTTAAACTTCACTATTTGAGGTGAAATAAAAGCCATAATTAGCTTATTTCTTACCATAAGTGTTAATTTATGGTAAGTGTTAACTTTTTATTTTTAACAAGGCTAATTGGGCAAATATTAGCCTACAAAACTTAATAATCAATTATATTAAGTCACTATTATATATTTATATATATAAATATAAATATATTTATTATTATATATATTATTATATATATATTATAATATATATATATTTATATATATTATATAAATAAATATATTTAAACATCTGAAATGGACATGTGCATTTCAAATGGAATGTATTCCTTTGAAATGGGACATTTTTCCAGCCATTGTCCAGAAAAAGAGAAGGACAAGGAAGCATCTTCTTCCAAAGAAACGATAGCAGATGATGGGTCAGGAGATGATGTAGCCATGAGTGCTCATGAACCACGGAGGTGGGGTGACATGCACATGTAGAGGAGCTACATGGAAGTGAGACGTGATCCTTGAGTAGCTCATCTCTTGGATCAACAAGCGAGCTACGGCAGCCTTAAGACAGTAGCGGGACAAGTGGAGAATTGCGTGCATAGATCACAGATGAAGCAGATGCAGACGCAGATCTGGAGGTTGGGAGGAGCAGCGCAGAGCATAGCAGTAGCGTAGAAGCAGTTGCAGCGCAGAGGCTGATGTGACTTCAGCAGCACAGTGTAGAGCTGCAGCAGTGTAGATAGCTTCAGAGGGACAGCGCAGTGCAACAACAGCGTGATAGATTTTAGCACAAGGAGCTGATGTGACTTCAATAGTGCAGAGGGAGTCTGATTACGCAGGCATAGTTGTATTTGTGCATCGTTCTTTAGATGCCAACACAGATCTGTAGCCTATGGAGCTTCAGGGATGAGGATGCAGCCCATCTGACTGGTTTTTCAAAGATTGGGCAGGAGATTCAGTTTTTTCTCTCAACAACTGAAGTTGCAGTGCAACAGATCAACAGTGGCAGTGCTATGAGCAGCACAGATGCAACGTATTGAGAGGGAATTGCAATAAAGTGGTTGCAGTGGCAGTGGCAGAGTCATGGGCAGCAGTAAAGAATGGCAGCAGCAGTGCAGAGTTGAGTGGCAGGAGGCCAAGCTTCAACAGCACAGAATCAGTGCCCAAAATATTGTATTGCATTAGTGTGTTGTATTGCTAGAGCACACCCTTGATGCTAAGAGGGAGTGTTGAGATTTCGTGTATTTGGGGTAGCATCAGTTGTGCTCTAGGTCCCAAATTTTGAGGAAGGACTAGAGTTCATCTGATCTACAAGACCCAGAAATGGATTTGGGAAATTTCATCTGGTTTAAGAGATATTAAATTAATTAATAATTTTATTGTATTTCCTAAGTTAAAACTTAAGAAAATAAAATAATTAAAGTGAATTTAATTAAACATGTGATGAAATTGTTTTAAGTCACATGGATCAGACTTTCTTTTAATCTTAGCCATTGATTAATGATTTAATCTTGGTCGTTGATTTGTCAACGAGAAAAGTATAAAGGAAAGGCTTGGGGTCATTTGTAAAACACACAGAGGCAAAGCACTGAAGCTAAGCTGAGATTCCAGGGCGGGGTTGCTAAGAATTCTCAGAAGTGTTTCAGTTGCAAAGAGGGGAATTTAGACCAAGGGGATGATCTAATACCAGGGTCTAGAATACACAAGAAGCAGAGAAGAGATGAGCAAGGACAGCGCAGAGAAAGGCAGCAGCAGCAACAGCAGACGGAAACAGCAGCAGCAACAGTGTCTTTCAGGGGCGGCGCTGGGGTTTCTAGGCCTAGATCTGGCTGAGTTCTATAAATCCCGTTTGAGGGTGTGGATTAGTCAATATTTTTGGTCTTAGATCAGCCAAGAGCTGCAGATATAGAGTTTTCTCTGTAGGGTTTTCCAGATCTAGAACCCGAGGGCTGTGTATTCGAAATATTCTTAATAATAGAGCCCCTCCGGCGGCCAGAGACCGGTTTTCCCATTGAGTTTTCGGGGGACGGTTTGTCCAGAAATAACTGTGTCACTTTGTCTATGTGTGCATGTGCTTATTCTAGATCTGAATTGGTAGAGATCTGTTATATGTTTTTCTTTGATGTTAACTTGAATTTATTCAGTTGATAACTTGTATAAGTAGGAGAAGCTTAACTAGATTAACAGAAATAATTTTTGCATAAGACTTAAGATTAAGAAATTTCTACATAAATTGGTAGTATAGGGAGCAGATTGTAACAAATGAAAGGAGATAGATAGTTGGTACTCAATCTAAGGAATATGCATATCCTAAATCAGTCACATAGCTTCAATAGTGGCTCTTTACATAAACTCTATTTTATGTGAAGGAAACAACATTTAGAAAGTAGCATACATGCATAAATAATTTCATAAATCCTTCATGAAACCTTCACTAACATGCTCTACAACATCTATATGATTTGCGGAAGACTAAACAGCTGATAATTAACTATCAGATCCTCTAATAATTCTCTTACTCATACTTTACTAGCTGTTGCAACTCATAAATCAGAAGAATAAAACAATGAGAGAAACATACCATACATTAGATAGTCCTTGAATCACAAAATCCTCCAGCATGAAGTGAAAAAAGGAGTTTTCTTTATTATAATAAGTCTTCAGGTTGACCGAAATCCAACCCTGAAACAGTATTTACAAATGATATTTATAGAGAGAGAGGCACCAACTACATCTCTCCTAAAAAGAAGGAACCTCGCTTCCTCACATTACATAGGTGTTATAGGACATTAAAGTTATATCCTATCAAAATCTAACTAACAGGACAGATGTAGATAAGAAGAAAGACGATAGTTGGAACTATGTTGCTGAGTGTGTTAACATGCTGCCCCTTTTCTTGCTGATTTGTTTCTCCATGACCTTGGTTTTTTAACAACCATGTGTCTTCATTAAATGTGACCTTTAACAACCTCATAACCACTTATCAACCATCACTTGACATATCCATATCGTTATGAGTTCTTATCATTCTTGAACTTGCTAGGAAACTCTGCTGATAGCTGTCAAAAATCATTTAAAATAGGTGCTACCGGAAATTCCGGTAAAACTGTAACTGCGCAAAAACTGTAATGCTACCGGAATTTCGGGTAGCGCTCTATTTCTTTTTAAAAAATGCACAACAAATACTTGAAAAATCTTGTGCAAACTTATACATTCTGAAAATTTTTTTGTTGTTCAAAAATGTACTTAGTAAGCAAAAACATATTTTATTAGAACACCCTTTTACCTCTCTTCCATATGGGCTGCAACTTCTGCAAGCTTATCCAAGTTTGTTTGTTTGTCAACAGCTGATTTTGACCTTGTGGTCTTGGTGGTTGTTTCTTTGACAATGGTCTTTTTCTCTTCTGAACCCTTTGAATTTTTCTTCTTTTTGAGGATTCTGTTTGCTGGTCTGGAAGGGCTTTATCCTTATCTTTCTTTTTGGATCCACTAGACTTTGCAATTGAAGGAGTTACAGTCTGTAACCCTTCAGATTTCCCTTCTATATCTATGACTTCTGTCAGTAAACTTGGATTATGCAAGGCCTTAGATTTGAGTCTAAACTTCTTGTCGTCTCGGGTGTGTCTTTTCCTACTACCAGCAACTAGTTTTGCATCCCTTTTCCTTCTCTTTCTGCTAATATCATACCCTGCATCTTTTAGGAGCTCCTGATCAGACTTAGTGGGTTGATATTCCTTCTAAATATTTTGTTGAATGTCTACTTCCAAAACTTCTGGTAGCACTAGTGTTCTTTATTTTTCTACAGTTATAGACTTTCCTCTCCATGCTCTGGTATAAACCTTGGGAAAAGGAGAACTGGGAGGCACCATCTTCATGGATTTGGGCTTGTTAGTTGATGAACCTTGGTTAAAGGAGCCTTTTCTTTTCTTCCTTTAGCCTTTTGTTGATGATCTCCTTCTTAGCCTTTCTCTTAGTCCTCTTACCAACAGATGAAGTAGTTGGCTTCTAAATTTTCCCTTTCTGCTTGGCAGGCTAAGGATGTTGTTGTGAAGCTGGAGATAGCTGAGCTGGAATATCTGGTGTATGTGTAGGTTGACCTACCTTGTAAAACAAAAAATGTTCCCATGACTGGTTTCTTTTCCTGAGTTCTTCCTCAACCAATACTTTAATAAGAGCTTGACGATACAAGCTATACTCTGATGCAGTTGTATGTGTTTGTATCCTAGTTGACATCTTTGTCAAGCTCTTCAGCAAAAAGAATGGTAAGTTGAGGGTCTTCATACCTGCAATATGAAACAAAAATCTTATATGATAAAGAAAAACAACAGTATACCTCCTCTCACAGGTAAGGTAAATTTTGATGAGCTTGATAGTCTCCGCCCATTCATTCTTGAGGTAACCATTGGGAATTCCTTTAGCCCAGTTAGGGTCTTTGTGTCCATCTTTGATGAAACTGTTGAGGTCTCCTCCAGTGATGACTTTGTCTTTAAACCATTTTTCTCCTTCCTGTGGAAGGTTGAAAGCTTCAGCAATAGACTCTGTTGATACCTGCTATCTGAGGCCATATACATTTACTTCCTTCCCATCGAAAGAGAGTGCAACTTCCTTAGCTATTCCTAAATGAGAGCTTCCCAGTCTTGAATATAATGGATACCACCCTACCTGAACAAAGAACCTTCTCACATTCGGATTAGCATCAACTAGATCAGCTCCTTGGGGTTCAATGCATTTTTGTTTTCCTCCTTTCTTAGTCATCTTCAGTAATAAAGAAGGTTGTCTACTGAAATCTAATAGGTGTCAAAATTAGGGGAGCTCACCTAACAGGTGTTGTTGTGTCTTCAATACAATCTGTCTGAAATCTGGGTCTCCGTCCTCAAGCTGCTCACTGGAGTTGCTCATTCACCAACAATTAAACTCGAAACTAATGGTTTTTCGTTTCTTTTGGTGGTTTAACTTCAGTTGGCTGCGGTGTTTCAGATGACATGCTACAGGTGGTTGGAGATGAACGGAGGTGGAGCTGGCAGTCACCCCCATCGTATCCTTATGACAAACCTAAAATTCCGACACTGTTCATGTGTGATCAATCCAAACGGTCATCACATTAAAATTGCAGATCCACGATCTACCTTAACACTAAATACGCACCTTGACGTGTGGATGTAACGACTCAGTTGACAGACAAGAGAAACAACGGTTGACTTTAACAACTGCGGATTGACACCTAGCTTGCTCCACGTATAACCACGACTCAAATTAAAATCACTCAACATAAACCTTTCCTATCACGTGACCTAACTCATGATAAAAAGTTTAAAACGTAGTTGATAACGGGAACACGTAGCTTAACACAAAAGCGGATGCGCTTTTTATATATTTTTAAAAAAAATAGGGGAGGTTACTAGAATTTCCAGTAGCGTCGGGTTAAAAGAAAAATAGAATTAAAACAGACTGTTCGACAGGGCTAAAACAGACGCTTCCAAAAATTTCGGTAGCGTTCTAAATTTTTTTGAAATTTACAAAGTTTTATCCTAAAAACAAAAAACTTAAAACACACTCATGACTTAGCATAGAACTATGCTAACACCCGGTAATCCATGCACAAGCGCAATGTCCATCCTTCTTCACCAGCACTACATAAGAAGCAAAGGGATTAGAGCTAGGCCTGATGTGTCCCAATCTCAATAACTCCTGTATGGCCCGCTCTATCTCATCCTTATAAGCCTTGGGATGCCTGTAAGGGGTGGTGATGATTGCATTCACACCCTCCTCCAACTCAATGGTGTGCTCGAATCCCTGGTATGGCGATCTCCCTGGTCGGACATCTCCAAAAACCCCTTGATGTCGCTCCAACAAAGCTAATATGTCTGGGTTCGTAGCCTTGGCCCGTGACCCGACCTCAGAAATGCATAGCTCTACTGCCCACTCTATATCCCCATGTTGTAAGTCGGCCTTCATCCTGTGAGCTAAAACTGTTTGAGGTGGTTAAGAGTGTATCCTCCTCAACAATACTGGCCTCCCATCAGGCCCTTTTAATTCCATCTCCAGTTGCTTCCAATTAGTGGTGACCTTCCTCAGCGTATACAACCACTGAACTCCCAACACCACATTGGTATCCTGAATATCAACAACAAATAAATGATCAGTGAGAGAGTAGTTCCCCATCTGCAGAGTCAATCCAGGGACATATCTTGTACACTGCATGGTCCGGGCTGCAGGTATCAAGATTGAGAATCCCTCAAACGTGGTTGTCTAGATGCCCCTACACTCCACCATCTAGGCATCAAAAAAATTGTGGGTGGCCCCACTATCACCCAGAACTGACACACGCTGCCCCTGAATGGTCCCCCTAATTCTGAGTGCCGGGTACTTTGGCACACCCCGAAGTGAAGCAAGAACTCCTCCTATTAGAGCAAACGGTCCTCCTCCATGTGGGGGTGGTGGTGGTCCTCGTGCTCCTGATGGACCTCCCTCATCCCTCGGCTCCTCCACTATCTCCGTCTCCTCCTCCTTTGGCTCACTATCTGAGAACACCTCAATGAAATGGGCCTTGCCCTTGGTGCACTTGTGCCCTGATGCTCAAGGCTCCTAGCATGTGAAACACAATCTCCTCCTCTTGAGGTCCCTTCGTGTCTCATCATCCAACTGACTATGCCCTCCATCTCCCCGTGCTGGCCTAATATCTATGTTCCCTTGTGGCGCTGTGGGTCTCGAGGGAACAAAATCCATGCTCTTGGGCACTAGGTCAATCATATCTCGAGCTCGAGAGATGGCATCTTGTAATGATGTGGCCTTGTAGGCCCTCACCCATCCATGTAGTGGCTCAGCAAGCCCCTCTATGAATAACATGATCAACCGGCTCTCAGAAATATTTGTCACCATCACTGCTAGCCTCTAGAACTCAGTGATGTAGGCCTTTGTGCTGCCTGTCTATCTCAAGCGGGCCAACTCTCTGAAGTGCAACTCCAGATCCTTCCTCTCAAATCTCTCCAACAACCTCTGGGTGAACTCTTGATATGAAATGATGTGGATATGTCCAAGTGTGATCAGCCCATGGTACCACCATTCTTGGGCATCTCCCTCCAAGTGAAGGGTGGCAAATCGTATGGCATATGCTTCCTTCATTGGATTCAAGTGAAAATAGGTGTCCATCATTTGTATCCATGCTCATGTTGAACTCTTTGCTCCCCCATCAAAATTTGGAAGTGCGACCTTCCCTACTAACCTTTGCACCTCATGGTTGGATGATCCTCCTCTGAAATAATGACTAGCCCCTATGGTACATCTCTCCTTTAGGTGAATGAATTCACAAAAGGACATCATTCATCTGATCTGGGCATCCAAACCCTCATACTCATCAATGCCTGATGCAACTGAGTGCACTAGATCTTCAACTGGATTCGGCTCCCTCTCAGGCTCTGGCTCGTCTACGAAATTTGGCATCAAAGTTCTGCCAGTTTACCCACACTGTGGAGTGTGTGGGAGCTGGAATGTACGACTGCCTCGTACTCTGGAACCTCCATCACCCTGAGGCTCTGCTACTCCATTCGGCCTTCCTCCCACATGCAATCCCATCACCTGATGCATCATGTCCATCATGATCTGCCCCTATCTCATCAGTTGCTGATTTGATCTTAGCAGCTCCCCAAAAATCTAGTCCAGGTCCCGCTGCCTGGGATGCTCCTCCTCATCGTGCTAGTCCATTCCTTCCCTCCTGGCTTCTACTTCTGTGTTTGAAAATGGGTTTGGGTTACCTTCTCTCCCACGGCCTCTATCTCTGCCTTTGCCACGGCCTCTATTAAAAACCACTCCTTGGTATCTCGGTGGCATCACCTGTTCTTGTTTCCCACCCTGGCCAAGAACATGCTCTGATACCACTATAATATTCCAAATAGAAAATTTACAATGATATAGAAAACATGCAATAAATTAAACACATAAATTTCACTTCCGCAACACAGATACAAGGAAATATACCCAGAAAGCCAATTTTTATTAATATAATCAGTTGGAGTAAAATATGAGATGGAATGAGTGCACCTAGGTTTGCACAAGGCAAACCACAAGCCTCAAGTGATCAACAACAAAAGGTACAGCTGCTACAATAATCTTCTCTCCTGAAAACTGAGCTATCCTAGCTTTCTACAACTGCTAGATGACTTTGGCACTTAATTTGCCCACTAAATAGTGCTCAGAAAATTCTAGGAATTTGGGAAGGTGATCCTTGCCCAAAACCCAAAAAGTTTTTCCCAACTTCCAATCTTCAAAGTTAGACCTTTCTGCTTGGCCCTTCTTCAATTTCGAAATCTGCTGCTACACCTGCTCCTGAAGATCTTTGCCCTCCAAAACACCAGCAAACCTCCTGAAAGATATCTCCAATCAATCCTCCAACTCCTCAACTCCTAACTCCTCCAAGAAATGTTGCTCTAAATTGCTGCCCTTCTATGACTTCGCAGTCACTGGGTGGATGACACAGTCCCTGAAGAACAATTGAAGAGAATTGTGTGTGGATGGCCTCTTAGGCTCTGAAAATGCTCCAGCAATTCTGAAAATCCTCAATAACTCCTATAGCTGCTTCGGAATATTTCCTCCACAACTAATCTTCTCCACTCACTGACTCCCTTTATTGCACAGCACCAGCTCTCACTGCGTCCCAGCTACTCCAAAAATGCATGGGACTTGCAAACTCAATCTCCCTTGACCAAAAAATACTGAAAGAACCCTTCTTGAGTGGCACTCGAAGTCCACCGGAGAAGGGGTGAGCTTCTTTCCTTGGGAAGCTCCTGTGCTAAACAGCATAGCGTTGGCTCAACTAAACATCTAAGGCAATTCTAATTTCTGAATATGCAAATGATGCCAATACCTCCTACAAACCTTCCTTTTATAAGTGTTGGCCATGCAAAATTAGTGGGTTCCTCCATCAATTTGATTTGCCCAAGGGAATTTGACTTACTTTCTTCTCTAATACGCTATCTTTGTGGGTCCCATCCTCCACTAGCAACTTAATTTATTCTTTTCTCCAATGTTAGCCGCAAAAAGGTACTTTAAGTTATTTAAATCAAAATTGACAAAAATGTATTTCCCAAATATTAGGAAAATTTAGGAAGGGACATTACACAAATACAAAATAGCCTTAGTCTCTTACAGCCTAGACCCAACCGAACCCTTTTTTCATATCTTGTTCTTCTTAAATACAATTTGGAAGCTTTTTTTGCATGAAAAATAAAGGACCAAATATAGTGTATCTTATATCGGCTAAGAAGATCGAGACAAACTTAATCTTGGAAACATCATGTTAAAAGCTTGACAAAACTTGGCAACATCAAGCTTTAGAAAATTTCAAAATCAAACTTATCAAATCCATCCCTATCCTGATCACTATCATAATTATAGAAGGTACAAAAATAACCAAAATACAAAAGCAAGCCTGAGTGATAAGTTGCGCAACAATGTGCAGTAGACTTCTAGCTCAACATGGTTACAGGTTGTACTAGATGAAACCGAGTTGTTGGATACATTGAAGATAGTGCTATGTTGGTGTAAGACCCACTGAATGCCTCATTTCATGTGTGCAGACCTCAAAAATTCCTAGTCACTACTTGTGCAGCGAAGCGAAGCAGCTTAAGCAACAGTCTGTGTTTTGGGCATATCTCCCAAACGGTGAGTCCAATTAAGCTAAAATTTTGACAGCACGTTAATATCATCATGGTGCACCACAAAAATTTTGAGGCAAATCCGACTCATGGATCTCAAGAAAATCCAAAACTGATTGTAAGTGACAGTAGGTTGTTTCTCGAAAACCATGAAGAATTTTGAGCTGAAATTAATTGAGTTTATGCATATCACCCCCATACATCCACTGTAAAATTTTCAAGGAAAATGGGTACAGGGTTTAGGAGATATAGTGAAAGTACAGCGACTGTGTGAACGTGCAACACAAAAGAGCAATGCCTTTCCATCTCCATGCATTGACCAACTATTGGCCTCCTTTGCACTTTTTCTTCCCTTCTAGAGTCTCCATATTGACTGTGCAGGACTTGGAAACACCCCCCCCCCCAAAGAAAAAATATGTGCAAATGAAGACTGAAAACGCATACACGGTGAAACAGGGTATTTTTCGTAGCAGTTGCATAGCGTCAACCTTCTTCTGAGCTTTGATCCCTTTGTTTCGGCTTCTGCAACTTTCTTTGGAGCTTCATACCTCCTCAGAGCTCGAAGTTTGTTTGGTATGAAGGAGAAATGAGGATATCTTTGAAATAATTGAATTTTATGCCTTTCACACATCCCTTCATGAAATGATGGTGAATTTTGAGTGGAGGGAGTGAGGTGACATGGGGAAAATCTTTCAATGATGAGAGGTACACACCACTAACAAACTTATAATTGTCTTTAACTAACTGAACCTAACTGACATGACCTCATACTTGACTCATGATGAATGAAACCCCATGAAATGACTCCTTGAACTCTCATAATGATCCCCTTTTGTCTTTATGAGTACAAAACTGCAATAATGAATCCCTTGAACCCCCAATTACTCTATATGAAAATATGACCTTTTGACTCTCTCAAATTTAATTTGATATTTAAGGACCCCTCTATGACACGAAAAATTTGCAGTGACCTTACAATGAATCTTTAGACTATGACAACAATTATTTAGAAGAGTAAGCGACCCCATAGTGGACGTCTCGGCTCTTGTTGAGGCATAAGTTAATTGCTATTGTGTGCGGCTTGCAGGCTGTTGCACCTAGCCTAGGTTTATAGTGGCAGCCGGTTGGATTTGAACCCGGGCCTTGCTCAAGCAACTCTCACCAGTTACCGATTGTCCTAGATCTAAAAAAAACAATTATTCATAGGCTAAATTGACATACAAAACCCCAAAATGAATAGAAAAAGGCAAAGACACTTTGATCCCTAGACCCTAGGACCCTAACATTGGCTCCAATGGGGATGGCAGCCTCCTACTGAGGTGCCAAGAACACTGCAGACTAGTAGCCTAACCATTGGGCAATGGAGTCCAACCCAAAAAGGACTAAAACTAACAATGATCGACTTGACTTTTACCTTACATATGACAACAGATCACCAGAACCTTAGGGCCTTCTCCTCAGGTTTCAAATTATGATGATGGCCACCCACACCTGCAGTACTAAAAAATAATACCAAACTACCAAGGAAAAATGTTGGAAATTGGCACACTGTTGAAAAATATGCTCAAAGGGTTGAGCTTATTCACACACCTACTCACTCTAATTGATCCACAAGCTGTTTGATCCGACAAATTCAAACAACCAATCTAACCACACAAGCACCTTATCAACTGGTTGAGTTCTTAGCATGTGCTTGTTCACGAGAAAAATAGAAAACACACCGAATGACAACTCCAATAAAAACTTGCAAACAAATTCAACTTTGACAGGATTGAAGAACTTAAGCCCACTTGTTGATTTCAAGAACGCTGCAAAAGGATCCTCAAACGAATGAACGCTAAATTTCAGCTCATCTGACATATTGCAATTCTGCTCTAGGTGGTCTACATACCATGAATTTACCTTTATATGCATCCTTGCTTTTATGTAATTTCAACTTATAGCTGTCATGATAGAGCTACAAATCTTCCTGTGGCCTTTGTGATGAAATCATTGCTGGACAAGACAATGATGCTGGTTGCCAAACTAAGTCTCCATCACCCCTGTTTTCAGACTCAACTAGCTAAAGGAGGTGAACTTTGACAGTAGAAACCATCCAAATAATCGGCTATTGGATCATTGAAAACCGAAGAAGGTTGCTGCAGTTTATTGTGTATTGGTTCCGAGGAGACTATATGATCTGCAATCTCATGGTTACTCAATGGTTGTGATTTTCCAGTGAAGGAGTCTTCCCTGTAAGTAACATGGTCATCAAATATATAAGAAGGTTGCTGCCAATTTATGCTAGTTTCAGCTCTCTTTCCTGCTTCCTTAGTGATCGTATAATTTTCTTTCAACAATTCAAATGTAGCATAACATAAAGGTAAAGATTTACCATCAACAAATTCATTGTTTTCTTAATGTTCAATGTTAAAACTATAAGACTGCTCACCTGATTCAGTACTTTCATCATATTCTTCATTGTTGTCATAAGTGACACATGCAGAATAACTACTTTCCTTAAATTGCTGAAATTGAACATCCTCTTGTTGAGAACATGTCGTTGGTTGCTCTTCAGGATTGTCTTCAAATGAATAAATAGAACAACCAGTTTCTAGCTCATGGTGACATAAATCAACAACCTCTCCTTCTTCTACCAAATTTGCTTGGAGAGGAGGTCTTCTTCGCTACCCTCTAACAGAATGTTTGTTTTGCATAGTGAATGTTTCCATCATCCTTTCCATGGTTTTCATCAATGCATCCACCTTATGGTCTGACAATGGAGAAATCTCCTCCTTAACCACTTCCGTTCTTTCAGCTTCCATTTTGGCCCTTTTGATCAACAAATTCACTTCCACATCAACAACACTTTTCTACATATCCTCCAAAGTGGCGGGATTCCTCTCTTTGAGATGATAGGAAAGCTCAGCATCAAAACCATCTGGATAATGAAGCATAGCCGATCATGGGGGAGGTTTTATGTCAGTAGGTATGGAATCATAAACACTATTGAATCTAGTTGAGAAATATTGGACTATCTCACTAGGATGCCTCTTTTGATTCCGATACTCAACCATAATCTGAAAAGACTTCCTTTTAACCTCCCATTCGTTAAGGAAAATGTGTTCAAACTGTTGGAAATTAGGAATGCTTCCAGCTGTCAAACTTTTATACCACTTCCGAACTTCTCCTGAAAGGATTTCAGCAAACAACCTCAATTTGGCATCTTCATGATCTACTTCCTCAAGGTCAATGAATTCAATGATTTTGTCTACATGCTTCCTTGCTATGATCTTACCTATACCATCAAATTGAGGTAGCCTCTAACCATAGTTCTGTGGCAACTCATGCAAAGGGGCTAGCAGATTTAATGGGGCATACTGGGCGACAGCCATGAGTGAGGTCTGAGATGAAGTTGTACCAACTGGACTATAATTATCGTTTGGGTCTTGTTCAGGACAACCAATACAAAAAGGAGATGCATTTGCAGCTTAAAGGGAATGATATACAATTCTAAAAGGGGACTCGTGCAACTTTGTAGTCTACATTCGGATTCAGCAGATAGAAGAAAATATTTTTGACATTTTCAGGAAAGGAAAGGAGTCAATTGATAAAACATAATACTATATCCTGGAGAAAATTCAAGTTTAAGTACCTGACTTTCACATACTGTCCTTCCATCCTTCTACTGACAAGGCTTGTCCTTCTCTAAATCTGACTTGAAATTTTTGGAGACACTAGGTTAATGGTTCAGCCATTTTATGTCTGACTGTTGTCCACCATTAGCAATCAAATATGAAGCTTTGATGATCTTACCCGGGGAAGATGAAACTAACAACGACACCAGAATGTTAGCACCCTGTAATTAACCTCTAGACTGAGAAAAGGATTATAGGGGTAACCACAAACCTATTGTAGGCATAAGGTCCAGCCCCCTTAGCCTTGGAGACGGCTCTCTCCCTCTCTCGGGCTATCAATCACTTAGGGGATTGATAGATCTGGGTTTTAGGTTGGCTATGAATGATCAGAAAGTGGATTTTGGTTTAATTTTTTGAATGTGGGTGTAGAGGGTGAGGGCTATTTTGGATCAAAGTTACAGATCCAAATGAATAAGGGACATAATGCAATTTGTGACAAGGGAAAGATAGGCAAACTTACTAGTGATTTATCAAAAATTCGTTGTAGCAAAAGGGTAAATGGAGTAGGAGATAAATGACAAACTAAGCATCAAACTATAGATGAATTCAAATTCGCCATAGAAGAACAATAACACTTATGACCAACTGAAAACTATATAGAGCAAATACATGAATTCTGAAATAATTTCTTTCAGCCGAGCAAGAAGAACTTATACAATATTAGAGTATATATGAAAAACAGATATGAGAACAAAGTATATGTAATTCACGAAGGAAAACAAACTAGTCAAGCATGACACAAGAATCCCTGTTCAAACAACATTCACCTTCTTCTATTCATTTGGAAAATACAAATACAAAATAGCCTTAGTCTTTTACAGTCTAGACCCAACCGAACCCTTTTGTCATATCTTATTCTTATTAAATACAATTAGGAATATTTTCTTGCATGAAACATAAAAGACCAGATACAGTGTATCTCCTATTGGCTAAGAAGATCGAGACAAACTTAATCTTGGAAACATCATGTTAAAATCTTGACAAAACTTGGCAACATCAAGCTTCAAAAAATCAAACTTATCCATATATCCATCCCTATCCTGATCACTATCATAATTATAGAAGGTCCAAAAATAACCAAAATACAAAGCAGGCCTAAGTGATAAGTTGCGCAACAGTGTGTAGTAGACTTCCAGCTCAGCATGGTTATAGGCTATACTGGATGAAACCGCTTGATGGGTACATTGAAGATAGTGTTGTGTTGGTGTAGGACCCATTGAATGCCTCCTTTCATGCGTGCAAACCTCAGAAATGTCTAGTCACATCTTGCGCAACAATTGCGTAACAACTTAAGAAACAATCTATGTTTTGGGCATATCTCCCAAACGGTGAATCCAATTAAGCTGAAATTTTGACAGCACGTTAATATCATCATGGCACTCGTCCACGAAAATTTGAGCCAAATCTGACTCATGTATCTCAAGAAAATCCAAAAATGGTTGTAGGTGATAGTAGCTTGTTTCTCGAAAACCATGAAGAATTTTGAGTTGAAATTAACTGAGTTTATTCATCTCACCCCCATACATCTACTGTAACAGTTTCAGGGCAAATGGGTACAGGGTTTAGGAGATATAGTGAAAGTACGGTGACTATGTGAACGTGTACCACAAAAGACCAGCGCCCTTCCATCTCCATGCTTTGACCAACTAATGACCTCCTCTACACTTTTTCTTCCCTTCTGGAGTCTCCATATTGACTGTGCAAGACTTAGAAACTCTTGAATTTTGTAGCTTGGGGAGGTACTCCAAGCCCTGATGTTCGAGGGTCGGAGGTCAAAGTGCCACAAATGGGCTTGTGGGCTTGAGATCCAATCTTGGGGGTTTTTCACCCATCGTGATTTGGGCCAAAACAGTGATGAAGGTACGACATGTGATGGATGAGGATGATAGTGCTCGGCAATACGATTCCAATGCAATGAGAACCGTCCGAATCTGAGTTGTCATTAGAGAAAAATGAAATTTTGAAGTTGACAAGGTAATTATTGGTTGCCAAGTAATGTAGGCTTGGTGTAAAACACTCCAATATATGTGTCTCTTCATGATTCGTTCGAGCCCCTTTTATAGGCTATAAATAAAGGGTGATATTATGTGTTTTAGAGCATCCATTGTGGCAATACATCTCAAGAAGAGCTCTGAAATTAGAGGAGGCTAAGCCACAGCTAGAGAGGGCCAAAAGGACAACGTAGAGGAGCCTAAGGAGCAACGTGGAGTTATGTGTGGGGACCATTTGCTGTAAGGTGACAGGGAGGTTGTTTAACTGTTGTCTTGGGTGCGTTCTAAGGGTTGTTCAAGGGTCGAGTTTGCTGGGCAGGAAGGCCGCAATGTTGGAGGAGTTGATGTTGTTGTCTTGAAGGCAATGTGGTGGTGTAAAGGGAGGACCGCAACTATAGCTAGTTGTTGGGCTAGGCCGTAGGCCATAGCCAACAGCTAGAGGCCTCTAATGTGCTGTTTTTGGGGTTAAAACAACTAGCAAGGAGCAGCATAGGTATGGAAGTGTCTCACCTTGGAAGTCTGCAGCCTTAAGAGGCTTGTTTTGTTGACTACGTGGAGGGTAAGGGTTGTAGGATGATGCCCTAACTAGAATTGCAGAGTGCAGCAAGCGAGCGTGGTAAACAACAGTGTGTGTGAAGGTGTATTGGATCAAAGTGTCGACCAAATTTGGATCGGTTTGGGTAGCCTGTGGAAGTCAATGAGGAGGGGGCAAATCTGATGATTAGATGCCCTACACTAGTGATAGTTTCCACAGTGATTTGGCAACAAACTTGGAGCGAGAGTTTGTCATGTATTGGGTCAAAGTGTTGACTCTTGCGTGGATCAGTTGATGGGCAGCTTGAGGAGGCCTTAGGAGTTGTTTGGAGGAGTCCACATGGATTGTTGGGAGGCCTACCAAGCAGCAAAGGTGACACCAGGCACATTAGATCGTAAGGCAAAGAGGACAACAAGAAGTTATGTTGCAGATGAACTCATGCATGATGATTTGATGGTATCCTAAACAAGGACAGATTGAGGTGCCTAGATTTGCCCAATAGTTCCTCTATTGCAGAGAAAAGGGCTGATTGGTGAAGTCTGTGGGAAGCCATGTGTAAGGGTCTCACAAGTGTGGGGATGCCCTAACTAGGAGCAGATGCTACAACGTGGACTTGGTCTCTCGTGGACTCTTGGAGGGCAGCGTGAGAGAGGACCAAGTGTGGACGAGATTAGGCACTTATGGTTTGCTGGAGGACATTGTGATAGTGTCCATGTTGGAGTCGAAATGCAGAAACTTGATGGACGAAGGTGACTGCTAACCTGGCAGTTGGTGGAGCTCAAAGGTCTGATCAACCAGGAGCAGGATTGTGGAGCCCGAGACTTGTGTGTGGAGGAGGAATTCTACAGCAGATGATGGGTAGTCCTCCTAGCCCGTGTTCATTGTGGGATATCGACATCTTGCAGTGATAGGTGGAAGCCCTCCATGCCCTATGTTGGTCTTCATCGTTGCAGCACAGGAACACCATAGTGGCCTGAAGTCCCTGAGTAGCTGAGGAGCAGTAGTGGGCATATGGAGAGTGGTTCAGAAGTGGAGTTGTGAACAACTCGATAGGAGTCTCGATGTGTTGTGCCCTTGATGGACGAAGGGACAACTAGAGAGCAGATTGGATAGCCGAGATTTAATGGCCAGATGGACTTAGAGCATTGATAGAGGCAGGAGCTGCAAATCAAGAATCGAAGGACCATGCAAGTACAAGGTATGACCGAGAGGGCTGAGAGATTGCACTGCATCTGGATGGTCGAAGTATCTTGTTTTGTATCTTGTACTAGTGGATGTATGAGGGCCATTATCCCTGGTACATGAGCCCTAGATTGTTGTATTATATGTTGTTAATATAACGAAGTTGGGTTGAAAAAGTAAAAAGTTGTCTATATTCTGTCCATTTGTGATTTACTGTTGTTTATATTCTGCTATGTAAAGTAGTTCATGGTTGAGATTCTCGGTTTGGTACCGTCAGTGCTTTAAGACTCTAACCTAGACCCAAGGTCGTGGAAATTCAACATGGTATCAAAGCGTATCTAAGCTACTTTGGAGGACAGTGAAACATAGTGTGCACAACGAAGCAACTCATAGGGAGTTTTCGGTGTCTGGATCATGGAGCGAAGGTTGCAGCTGAAGAAATGGAGATGTGGTCTTGATAGGTTACATGGTGAGATGGGCTAGGAGTTTTGGTGGATTGGTGGTGACCCTAGTGAACAACAATTTGTTGTAGGGCAGATTGTTGATCGTGTACTTCCGTTGATGTGCCAAGGATGGTTGGGACAACTCGAGGGGTTCTTTGGCTTGGATAAGATCAGGTTGATCAAGATGGATTCATGTGATGGACTGGATATTGGCAGGCTAGAGTCTTCATCGGATCATGGTGTTGCATATCCAATATTGGTGGGATTTATAAGGGTGGTATTTGATCTAGGATGATGAGTTCTTGCTGGAATGAGCCAGTGGAGATCGTGCAGCCTCAGAGGGAGCAACCCTATGGAGGTTTGAGATCTTCATGTTCAGATGTGATGAGGCAGAGGCACTATCGAGATTTCCGGATTCATCTACAGGGTGTGCTGAAGTGATGGATGCCAGAAGGGCTAGTGTCGTCGCCGGAGATGATGATTTCTTCCTAGTCTTGGAAGTACCTCCCTCTCTAAGAGGGATTGTGGATTTTTGTAGCTTGGGAGGTACTCCAAGCCCTGATGTTCAAGAGTTGGAGGTCAAACCGCCATAAATGGGCTTGTGGGCTTGAGATCCAAGCTTTGGGGATTTTCACCCATTGTGATTTGGGCCAAAACTATGATGAAGGTACGACATGTGATGGATGAGGATGATAGTGCTCGCAATACAATTCCAACGCAATGAGAAACGTTCGAATCTGAGTTGTCATTAGAGAGAAATGATTTTTTGAAGTTGACAAGGTAATTATTGGTTGCCAAGTCATGTAGGCTTGGTGT
This sequence comes from Pinus albicaulis, assembly GCA_034641835.2. Lineage (NCBI taxonomy): Eukaryota > Viridiplantae > Streptophyta > Pinopsida > Pinales > Pinaceae > Pinus > Pinus albicaulis. The sequence continues at coordinate 951,015,600 of CM076573.1, forward strand.
AAAACACTCCAATAGATGTGTATCTTCATGATTCATTGTAGCCACTTTATAGGCTATAAATAAAGGGTGATATTGTGTGTTTTAGAGCATCCATTGTGGAAATACATCTCAAGAAGACCTATGAAATTAGAGGAGGTTGAGCCGCAACTAGAGAGGGCCAAAATGACAGTGTAGAGGAGCCTAGGGAGCAATGTGGAGTTCTGTGTGGGCACTGTTTTCTATAGGTGACAACGAGGCTTTTAACGGTTGTCTTGTGTGCGTTCTAAGGGTTTTTCAAGGGCCGAGTTTTCTAGGAAGGAATGCTGCAATGTTGGAGGAGCTGATGTTGTTGTCTTGGAGGCAATGTGGTAGTGTAAAGGGGGGACCGCGGCTACATCTAGCTGCTGGGCTAGGCCGCAGGCCATATCCAACAGCTCGATACCTCCTAGGTGTTGCATCTGGGGTTAAAACAGCCATGCAAGGAGCAACATAGGTATGGAAGTGTCACACCTTGGAAGACCGCAGCCTTAAGAAGCTTGTTTTGTTGACTGCGTGGAGGGTAAAGGTTGTAGCATGATGCCCTAACCAGAATTACAAAGTGCAGAAAGTGAGTGTGGTAAACAACAGTGTGTTTGGAGGTATATCGGGTCAAAGTGTTGACCAGATTTGGATTGGTTTGGGCAGCATGTGGAACTAAAAGAGGAGGGGGAAAATCTAATGATTAGGTGTCCTACACTAGTGATAGTTTCAACTTTCCATAGTGATTAGGCAGCAAACTTGGAGCAAGATTTTGTCATGTATTAGGTCAAAGTGTTGACTCTTGCATGGATCAGTTGATGGGGGCAGCTTGAGGAGGCCTTAGGAGTTGTTTGGAGGAGCCCACGTGGATTCTTGGGAGGCCTACCAAGCAGCGAAGGTGACAACAGCCACATTAGATCGGAAGGCAAAGAGGACAGCAGCAAGGTATGTTGCAGATGGACCCATGTGTGATGATTTGATGGCGTCCTAAGCAAGGACAGATTGAGGTTCTTAGATTTGCGCAATAGCTCCTCTATTGCAGGGCAAAGGGCGAATTGGTGAAGTCTGTGGGCAGCCATGTGTAAGGATCTCCCAAGTGTGGGGATGCCTTAACTAGGAGCAGATGCTACAGCGTGGACCTGGCCTCTCATGGACTATTGGAGGGTAGCGTGAGAGAGGACCAAGTGTGGACGAGATTGGGCACTTATGGTCTGTTGGAGGACAACATGATAGTGTCCATGTTGGAGCCGAAGTGCATCACCTTGATGGACGAAGGTGACTGCTATCCTGGCAGTTGGTGGAGCTCAAGGGTCTGATAAACCAGGAACAGGATTGTGGAGCCCGAGACTTGTGTGTGGAGAAGGACTTCTACAAGAGATGATGGGCAATCCTCCTAGCCCGTGTTCATTGTGGGAGATGGACATCTTGCAATGATAGGTGGCAGCGCTTCGTACCCTATGTTGGTCTTCATCGTTGCAGCACAGGAAGACCATAGTGGGTTGAAGTCCCTGAGTAGCTGAGAAGCAGTAGTGGGTAGATTGAGAGTGGTTCACAAGTGGAGTTGTGAACAACTCGATAGGAGTCTCGATCTGTTGTGACCTTGATGGACGGAGGGACAACTAGAGAGCAGATTGGATAACCAAGATTCAGTGGCTAGATTGACTTGGAGCATTGACAGAGGCAGGAGCTGCAGATTAGGAGCCGAAGGACTGGGCAGGTACAAGGTATGACCGAGAGGGCTGAGAGATTGCACTGCTACCGGATGGCCAGAGTATCCTATTTTGTATCTTGTACTAGTGGATGTATGAGGGCCATTATCCCTAGTACGAGAGCCTTAGACTGTTGTATTATATGTTGTTAATATAACGAAGTTGGGTTGAAAAAGTAAAAATTTGTCTATATTTTGTGCATTTGTGATTTACTGTGTTTATATTCTGTTGTGTAAAGTAGTTCATGGTTGAGATTCTTGGTTTGGTAACGTCAGTGTTTTAAGACTCTAACCTAGACCCAAGGTCGTGGAAATTCAACATGGTATCAGAGCGTATCTGAGCTACTTTGGAGGACAGTGAATTAGAGGGTGCACAACGAAGCAACTCAGAGGGAGTTGTCGGTGTATGGATCATGGACCAGAGGGTGCAGCTAAAGACATGGAGATGTGGTCTTGACAGGTTACATGGCGAGATGGGTTGGGAGTTCTGGTGGATTGGTGGTGAGCCTGGTGAACAACAGTTTGTTGCAGGAAAGATTGTTGATCGTGGACTCTCGTTGATGTGCCATGGATGGTTGGGACAGCTCAAGGGGTTCTTTGGCTTGGATGAGATCAGATTGATCGAGATGGCTTCATGTGATGGACTGGATATTGGCAAGCTAGAGTCTTCATCGGATTGTGGTGTTGCATATCCGAGATTTGTGGGATTTGCACGAGTGATATTTGATCCACGATGTTGAGTTATTGTTGTACTGAGCCAGTGGAGATTGTGCAGGCTCAGAGGGAGTCTAGCCTCAGAGGGAGCATCCCTATGGAGGTTTGAGATCTTCAGGTTTAGATGTGATGAGGCAGAGATTTTAGGATTCATCTGTAGAGTGTGCTACAGTGATGGATGCCAGATGGGCTAGTGTCGTCACCGAAGATGATGATTGCTTCCTAGTCTTGGAAGTACCTCCCTCGCTAAGAGGGAGTGTTGATGTTCGAGGGTTGGAGGTCAAAGTTCCACAATTGGGCTTGTGGGCTTGAGATCCAAGTTTGGGGGTTTTTCACCCATCATGATTTGGGCCAAACCGTGATGAAGGTATGACATGCGATGGATCAGGATAATAGTGCTCAATGATACGATTCCAACACAATGAGAATCGTCCAAATCCGAGTTGTCGTTGGAGAGAAATGAAACTTTGAAGTTGACAAGGTAATTATTGGTTGCCAAGTCATGTAGGCTTGGTGTAAAACACTCCAATAGATGTGTCTCTTCATGATTCTTTGGAACCCCTTTATAGGCCATAAATAAAGGGTGATATTATGTGTTTTAGAGCATCCATTGTGGCAATACATCTCAAGAATGTTGATTTTTGGTAGTATCGTAAGTGCTCCAAGTCTCCAAATTTGTGGAGAGGCTTAGGCACATGTATTCCAAAGAACCCAGAAACTGTTTGTGAAAATTCCACTCGGAATATGTTTTACTATAAAAATTAATTAGTTTAATGGGGACCCTAAGTCTAAACTTAGGGAAATTAAATAATTAAAGGGTATTAATAAAACAGAGTGTGAATGATCTAGAAAAAGAGAAGATCAAGTCAAGTTATAATCTTAGCCGTTGATTAGAGATCTAATCTCAGCCATTGATGTCTTAATGAGAAGACTATAAAGGAAGGCTTGAGGGCCATTTGGAAAGATACACCGAGTGAATCTAGAGATCGAAATTTATGAAGTAAGCAGTGCTCAAGACAAGAAATTGATCTAAGTGATCCCAGCATAGAGAGGGGCAGAGATAGCTTCCGGAGAGAAAGTGATTTTCTCAGTCGAAGAATCATCAGCAGAGAGAGGCAAAGAGTGATCCAGCAACTCTCACGCATAGGTTGACACACAGCCACGCAGGGCTATGCAGAGGGTCAGAGAGAATTTGAGATTTTGCAGAAGAATCAGTTTCAGAAGTCGAGAGCCGGGGTGCGAGTCTGAGAGGCTGAGAACAATGATTCTAGGCTGCAAATAAATCTTCTAGCTGGGTGACGCAGTGCCTAGAGAGGGGGACATAGGGATTCCATAGGGACTGTGTAGTGGCAATGCAAAGCCCGCGAGGGGCACCTCATCCAGTGGCCAGATCACCCGGGCTTTTTCAGTGATTGTGTGAGGTAATCTCACAAATATTTTTGCCAATACTTCTCTCTCTGTAACTGAATAACCCTTGAGGCATTTAGAGATGTATTCTGGATTTTCTACTACTTAATAATAAAACCCTCAGATCTGTTGCACCGGTTTTCCCACATCGGGTTTTTCCGGGGACTTTTGTCCAAAATAAAGGTGTCCTATGTGTGTATTTCTCTTTGCTCAGTTTTCTTGTTTCATAATCATATTTAATTAAGTGTAGGTTGCTTCAGTAATTTAATTCAATATTTCATGAAGAAATCTGAAATAACTATGTAATGTAATTTACAAGTAGATGAAGTAGATTCAGTTGGTTGCAGTAGGATTCTTGAGATTGTTAGATCTAGGAATTTTCACACAGTGTCGGAGCATTTAATGTGAAACAAGAAAAGCAGATCTCTAGCACCGAAGTGAAGGTCGAATTGTTGCAGTAGCAGCAGATCGAATCCCCAAAGGGATTGCACAGTTCTAGCCAGATGGGCTGAATTTTCAAGGGGGTCTCTCTCTGAGTGAGTCAACAAAGAGGTAAGACTTCCAAATCGAGATCTTGTCGAGGCAAGGGGAGCAGCGCAGAGCCTTCATGTAGAGCCAGAGGGACACAGTTTTTCTACAAGCAGTTGTTGGGCAGAGAAGCGTCAGACGAAGAAGAAGAGCACATAGTGAGGGAATTCTTCCTCAGTGAGTTCCTTGTTGAGGAATTCAACATTTCTCATTTGCTGGGCAGCAGAGGAGCAATGAACTTACTAGCTCCATCAAGGAGTGCGTAAGCCAGCCTAGAAGCTACGCAGTAGGGAGAAAGAGGGAGCAGTTCGACAGTTTTCTGTTGAGATGGCATCTCACGGACTTAGAGATCAGGATCGGTTGGAGGGTTCCTCCAACTACGTCATCTAGATGGAAAGAGTCAAATTCCTTCTGGACGAATATAATCTCAGGCATTTTTGGACAACATGGTTGTTGTACCTACAGACAATGTCACACGGTTCGGGTTTGAGTTTAGGTTCAGCAATGATTAGGTTCGGTTTTAGTTCGAATTTTTTGATATAGTTCAGATGAGGTTTGCTATTAGGTTCGTCTATATATCTGTGTGTGTGTGTGTGTGTGTGTGTGTGTATTAGTTTAAAATGAATTACAAGATAAAATAGTAAGAAATAAGCATCAGTAAACATAAAAAATGCTATCACGGACATGGAAACTGCTAGGATAATTACAAGCTTGAGTTGTGACATGAAGTTATGAGTTTTGATCTATGGACTTGGTCAATGGCTATGAGGTTCGATGAGGTTCGCTGAACCTCAAAATTTTTTTAAGGTTCGCCAAAATTCAAACCTCAAGGTTAAAGTTCAACAAACCTTGTGACATAGCCTACAGATCCAGATCAGAACAAAAAGTACAAGTCTGATATGGAAAAGGACAAGAGACTTATCCTTGATGATGTCAAGGATCATATAGTCTCTCATATAGCTGGCAAGAACATAGCGAGGGAGATATGGGAGGCCTTGTCCCTGCTATACGAAGGAACTTCCGAGTAGCTGAAGATGTACTTAGAGCAGAAGCTTCGGATGATCTAGATTCAGAAGGGGGAGCGCATTGCTCCATTCTTAACAAGACTTCAGGAAATCCGTGACCAGTTGGCAGTCGTGGGATCCACCCCAACTGCTACAACTATGGTGAGGCTGGCCCTTAACGCAGTCACTGAGGAGTGGAAAGTTATTGTCCAAAGTATCTTGGGCAGGGCAACTCTACCAATTTGGGAGGATATGTGGGTAGCTCTTCAGGAGGAGGAGCTGAGAAGAGATCTAGTCAAGTGTAAACTTGACGGTCGCAGTGGGAGCGGATCGAAGAATCCAGAGGAGGAGGAGAATGCAGCCCTGGCATTAAAGGGACAACATGGGCAAAGAAAACAAAAGAGAGATGTTTCGAAGGTGAAGTGTTTCAAATGTGGCGAGATGGGCCACTTTGCATCAAAGTGTCCTTTGAGGAAATAGGATAAGGATGAGAAGCACGATCCAAAGGTTGCAGCTGTGAAAATCGAGGAGGATGAGTATGCCATGAGTGCCCACGCATCTCTAGGAGGGAGATGGGATGACATTGAACTGTAGTTCACCTTGAACTTCAATTGGGCAGGATCCTTGAGGAGCCCACCTCATGGATCATCACCTTGCTACGAGAGCCCATGATCAATAGTAGTGGGATGTAGGAGTTTTCAGTCAGTGCAGTGGAGTGCAGAGACGACAGTTGCAGTGGGTAGCAGTGCCAACTTTTGAGTAGCGCAGAGCAGAGCAATGATAGTGCAGTGCAAAGCAACAACAAGGCAATGCATCGGAGGGACAGCGCAGTAGCTATCAGCAGTCAAAGTATTTAGCACTGAGATGCATTATTAAAGACTTGTTCAAATTTTTGGGTTTTTTCAGTTGCTTCTCTCAGCAGCTAAGTTGCAGTGCAAATGCAGTGTTAGTAGTGGTAGTGCTAGCAACATAGCAGATGCAACATTTGAGAGGAAGTTGTAGTACGGATGCAGCAGTGGCATTGGCAATGTCAATGTCATGGGCAGCAATACAGTTGCAGCAACAGCGCATTGGTTGGTGGACAACTTGTTAGACATCAGCAGCGCAGAGGATGCTTTAGGGTTACAGCAGTATGCAACAGGTATATTGTTAAAGCACTTTACTCGCTAAGAGGGAGTGTTGATTTTTGGTAGCATCGAAAGTGCTCCAAGTCTCCAAATTTGTGGAGAGGTTTAGGCACATGTATTCCAAAGAACCCAAAAACCGTTTGTGAAAATTCCATTCGAAATATGTTTGATTGTAAAAAATAATTATTTTAATGGGGACCCTAAGTCTAAACTTAGGGAAATTAAATAATTAAAAGGTATTAATAAAACAGAGTGTGAATGAACTAGAAAAAGCGAAGATCAAGTCAAGTTATAATCTTAGCCGTTGATTAAAGATCTAATCTCGGCCTTTGATGTCTCAACGAGAAGAATATAAAGAAAGGCTTGAGGGCCATTTGGAAAGATACACCGAGTGAATCTAGAGATCGAAATTTTTGAAGTGAGCAGTGCTCAAGACGAGAAAACGATCTAAGTGATTCCAGCGTAGAGAGGGGTAGAGATAGCTTCCAGAGAGAGTGATTTTCTCAGCCAGAGAATCATCGGTAGAGAGAGGTAGAGATTGATCCAGAAGCCCTCACGCAGAGCCACGCAGGGCTACGTAGAGGGTCAAAGAGAATTTTAGATTTTGCAGAAGAATCGGTTTCAGAAGCTGGGAGTCGGCGTGTGAGACCGAGAGGTTGAGAACAGTTATTCTAGGCCGCAGAGCAATCTTCTAGCTGGGTGACGCAATGCCTAGAGAGGGTGATGCAGGGACTACGTAGGGACTATGTAGGGGCAGCACAGAGGCTGCCAGGGAGACCTCATCCAATTACTGGATCAGCCAGGATTTTTCAATGATTGTGTGAGGTAATCTCACAAATCCTTTTGCCAATACTTCTCTCTTTGTAACTAAATAACCCTTCATTCATTCAGAGATGTATTCAAGATTCGCTACTGCTTAATAATAAAACCCTCAGATCTTTTGCACTCGTTTTCCCGTATTGGGTTTTTCCAGGGACTTTCTTCCAAAATAAAGGTGTCCTATGTGTGTATTGTTTTTTTCTCAATTTCCTTGTTACAGAATCATATTTAATTAAGTGTAGGTTGCTTGAGTAATTTACTTCAATATTTTATGAAGTAATTTGAAATAACTATGTAATGTTGTTGTTGTACGGTTCCTAAGATTGTTAGATCTAGGAATTTTCACAAAGAAGAGCTCTGAAATTAGAGGTTGAGCCGCAGCTTGAGAGGGCCAAAAGGACAGTGTAGAGGAGCCTAAGGAGCAGCGTGGAGTTCTTTGTGGGGATCGTTTGTTGTAGATGACAGCGAGGTTGTTTAAGGGTTGTCTTGGGTACGTTCTAAGGGTTGTTCAAGGGTCGAGTTTGTTGGGCACGAATGTCGCAATGCTGGATGTAATATTCCTAATTAGCAGTTTCGCTAATTAGAATATTAAATTTTGATAAATTTTGCTATCTCTAATGTTAGGTGGAAATAAGGTGGGTCAAGGACCCACAAATATTATTTTGGAAAAATCTAAAGCCAATTCCTATAGTTCCTAAGAGAATATTGCGGCTTTAGTGGGGTTTGAGTGGCAGCTCCTTAGGTAGCAGCGTGTGGGAAGCTCGAAAGAGGCAATGTTGGGTGAGGCAATGCTGGGTTGGCTCGAAGGAGAGGTTGCACAGTCTATGGTGGGGCCCAAGAGGAACATTGAGGCTCACTTGACAAAAGGAAGGAAGGGCAACGTCATTCTCATTCGTTGAATTATCTTTCTGTTTGTCATTTTGACATAGCATGCTTGTGTTGGGTGCCAAGTCTATAGTGTTGTTTAGCACACGAGATTTTTAGGCGAAGATCTCAACCTTTGCCACGGGGGACTTTGAGTGCCTACTCAAGAGAGGAGATTTACCATTTTCGAGGAGCATTCACAGCCAGGATTACAAGAGGATTGTTATCACTCCAGGGACTACGTGGAGGATGCAGTGACTGCGCAATGGAGGACGCAGTCCAGTGGGAAGGTTGTTCCGGGAGGTGAGAAGAGTGGGAGATTGCAGCTGTTTGGTGGGGAAGCTGAGTGCATCCTAATAGGATTATTGCCCATCCTTGGGGCAGTTTCGCAATGGATTATTCAGGTGTGGAGCTTCAGCCAGCAGTGTAGTGGGTCACGCCCAACTGCGGTAATTTTCCAAAGTCAGCCATTCCACAATTCGTTCATGGGTTTTTGTGGGTTTCTTGAGTAGAGTCTGGTGTTGAAGTCCCGAAATTTTCTGAGTGCTAGAAGCAGCCCAACCAGTAGCCCGAAGTTTGCAGCAACTGCATTTCTGGGCAAAGCAGTGTAGCACCAGAGCCACGCAGAGCTATTTCCAGAGGGTCCTTACTGCTTGTTCTGAGATATATTTCAGCCTACCTCGAGAAGGCCCAGGTGCACCCATTCTAGCACCATTATTGTACTCATTTCCAAGCATTCATAAAATGGCTCAGATCATGTTTTTGGCTCCAGTTTTCATGTTTTAATGGTGTGATTTTATTTGTTGTAGTTTCTAGTCTTTTGTTGTTTTATATTATTGTCATTTTCCCATTTGGGATATTACACTAGAGGAGTTGATGTTGTTTTCTTGAAGGCAGTGTGGTGGTGTAAAGGGAGGACCATAGCTACAACTAGCTGCTGGGCTAGGCCGCAGGCCATAGCCAGCGGCTAGAGTCCTCCTAGGTGTTGCATTTGGGGTTAAAACAACTAGCAAGGACCAGCGTAGGTATGGAAGTGTCTCACCTTGAAAGACCACAACCTTAAGAGGCTTGTTTTGTTGACTGCGTGGAGGGTAAGGGTTGTAGGATGATTCCCTAACCAGAATTGCAAAGTGCAGCAAGCGAGTGTAGTAAACAACAGTGTGTGTGGAGGTGTATTGGGTCAAAGTGTTGGTCAATTTTGGATTGGTTTTGGCAGCTTGTGGAAGTCAATGAGGAGGGGGCAAATCTGATGATTAGATGCCATACACTAGTAATAGTTTCCACAGTGATTGAGCAGCAAACTTGGAGCAAGATTTTGTCATGTATTAGGTCAAAGTGTTGACTCTTGCATGGATCAGTTGATGGGGGCAGCTTGAGGAGGCCTTAGGAGTTGTTTGGAGGAGCCCACGTGGATTCTTGGGAGGCCTACCAAGCAGCCAAGGTGACAACAGGCACATTAGATTGGAAGGCAAAGAGGACAGCAGCAAGGTATGTTGCAGATGGACCCATGTGTGATGATTTGATGGCGTCCTAAGCAAGGACAGATTGAGGTTCTTAGATTTGCGCAATAGCTCCTCTATTGTAGGGCAAAGGGCGAATTGGTGAAGTCTGTGGGCAGCCATGTGTAAGGATCTCCCAAGTGTGGGGATGCCCTAACTAGGAGCAAATGCTACAACGTGGACTTAGTCTCTCGTGGACTGTTGGAGGGTAGCGTGAGAGAGGACCAAGTCTGGACGAGATTGGGCACTTATGGTCTGCTGGAGGACAACGTGATAGTGTCCATGTTGGAGCTGAAGTGCAACACCTTGATGGACGAAGGTGACTGCTAGCCTGCCAATTGGTGGAGCTCAAGGGTCTGATCAACCAGGAGCAGGATTGTGGAGCCCGAGACTTGTGTGTGGAGAAGGAATTCTGCAACAGATGATCGGCAGTCCTCCTAGCCCATGTTCATTGTGGGAGATGGACATCTTGCAGTGATAGGTGGAAGCCCTTTGTGCCCTATGTTGGTCTTCATCATTGCAACACAGGGAGACCATTGTGTGTTGAAGTCCCTGAGTCGCTGAGGAGCAACAGTAGCCAGATTGAGAGTGGTTCACAAGTGGAGTTGTGAATAGCTCGACAGGAGTCTCGATATGTTGTGCCCTTGATGGACGAAGGGACAACTAGGGAGAAGATTGGATAGTCGAGATTCAGTGGGAAGATAGACTTGGATAGAGGCAGGAGCTGCAGATCGGGAGCCGAAGGACCGGGCAAGTACAAGGTACGACCAAAGGGCTGAGAGATTGCACTGCAGCCAGATGGTCAGAGTATCTTTTTTTGTATCTTGTACTAGAGGATGTATGAGGGCCATTATCCCTAGTACAGGAGCCCTAGACTGTTGTATTATATGTTGATATAATGAAGTTAGGTTTAAAAATTAAAAAGTTGCCTATATTCTGTGCATTTGTGATTTACTGTTGTTTATATTCCGTTGTGTAAAGTAGTTCATGGTTGAGATTCTTGGTTTGGTAGCGCCAGTGATTTAAGACTCTAACCTAGACCCAAGGTCATGGAAATTCAACAGAAACCGAGAGGACTGAGAGATTGCACTGCAGCCGGATGGTCAGAGTATCTTTTTTTGTATCTTGTTCTAGTGGATGTATGAGGGCCATTATCCCTAGTACAGGAGCCCTAGACTGTTGTATTATATGTTGTTAATATAATGAAGTTGGGTTGAAAAACTAAAAAGTTGTCTATATTCTATGCATTTGTGATTCACTGTTGTTTATATTCCGCTGTGTAAAGTAGTTTATGGTTGAGATTCTTGGTTTGGTAGTGCCAGTGATTTAAGACTCTAACCTAGACCCAATGTCATGGAAATTCAACAGCAATCAACCCCCGCTCCCCAAAGACAAAAGATGTGCAAATGAAGACTGAAAATGCATACACGATGAAACAAGGTATTTTGCGCCGCAGTTGTGCGGCGTCAACTTTCTTCTGAGCTTTAATCCCTTTGTTTCTGCTTCTGCAACTTTATTTGGAGCTTCGGACCTCCTCAGAGCTCCAACTTTGTTTGGTATGAAGGAGAAATGAGGATGTCTTTGAAAGATTCGAATTTTATGCCTTTCACATGTCCCCTTCATGCAATGATGGTGAATTTTGAGTGGAGGGAGTGAGGTGACATGGGGAAAATCTTTCAATGATGAGAGGTACACACCACTAATAGAGTCATAACTATCTTTAACTAATTAAACCTAACAGACATGACCTCATACTTGACTCATGATGAATGAAACCCCATGAAATGACTCCTTGAACTTCCATAATGATCCCCTTTTGTCTTTATGAGTACAAAACTGCAATAATGACCCCTTGAACCCCCAATTACTCTAAATGAAAATATGACCTTATGACCCTCTCATGGACTTTAGACTCTCTCAAATTTAATTTAATATTTAAGGACCCTTCTATGACATGAAAAACCTGCAGTGACCTTGGACAGTGAATCTTTAGACTACGATGGCAGTAATTCATAGGCGAAACTGACATAAAAAACCCCAAAATGAATAGAAAAAGGCAAAGACACTTTGATCCCTAGACCCTAGGACCCTAACAAAGAGAACTCGATTTTCATTGTGTCATGATTGAATTAAGTTCTAGTCAAAAGAACAGCTAGTTGTACAAAAGGTAAATAGCTTTATAAGGGAATATTTCTTCATTACGTGTATTTGTAATTGTAAATAGCAGTAGAAATGTAATTATGCTTAACTTACTGGATTTAATGGATTATTTTCTGGTTGATTCTGTCTAATTGCAGTATTCACGGGAAAATCAGTAATTTGTTGCAAACAACGAAAGAAATGTCTGTGAGGCTTTCAAGGACTGAAGGCACGCACAAATTACAAATTACCAGAAACAGATCGAATATTGGAAAGGTTTGTCTGTTGGATATGGAAAGCAACAATGAAGTCAAATCATCAAGTGCTTCTGCACAAGTAGGTGTAGTGGCAATATCGGGGGAGCCTGCCATTGTCATTAATGGGGTGCCAGATCCTTCCCCAGATTTTTTAAATGACATTGCAGCCAAGAAAACTGTGACAGAGACTATATTGGAATCCAGTGAGCATTTTGGGCAAGGTGAATGGTTAAAAGGCAGGGAAGTGCTTAAGAAGTTTGGAAGGAAATACTACAGAGGAAAGGTAGACAAATATAATTCAAAGACGAATTGGTATGAGATAATTTATGAAGATGGTGACAGTGAAGAAATGGAATTGTGTGATCTCCAAACTGTAATGGTACCACTTGACATCAGATCTTCATTGAGGACATGGTTGTTAAAACTGACTAATAGTGAGAAACGTAAAATTCGAAGGAAAGAGAAGAATAAGGTGTCTAAGGCAAAGAGTAAGGCAATGAAAAAGAAAAAGAAGGCTATTTGATCATATTGTGCTGCTCACACACACTGTTTTGGCTGTTTTGGCTGTAAGTGACATTCGTACTCGGCCAATTTTTTATTTGGATAGCTTTTATGTAAGATACTCTGTACAAGTTCTGAATGACAATTCAAACCTCGATGGATTTCGGGCAGACCTTCTTATAAAGCCTTCGGTATAGAACATGCAATTCAATTATGCTCAAGTAAAAACGCTTTTTTATATACTATAGTTCTAGTAAAGCAAATCTGGGAAATGATAATCTGTTGTAGCTAATGCTATTCTAGCGTTAGAGTAATCATATAGCAGTAAAAATGGCCACGTGAATGCATTTCATAACAAACCTCTGAAATTGGGAACACCAAATTGGTTAAAAGGTTCAATAATTTCATTTTTTTCTGGTAGTTGAACATCACTTCTTAACTTCCATATCAATGATATGGAGTTCTATGGCCAATGATAGGTGTCGCTTACAAAAAGAGATACAACATGCACATTTAATAAAAACCTGGGGAAACTGACAACATTAAGTTAGTAAAGTGGAGTTGATTTATTCCATTTTCTTAGTAGTTGAATCAACATTAATTCTGGATTGTTGATTTCGAGTGTAGATTTTGGTTGTGCAAAAGTTTTGTAAGAATATTTTTTACATTTCTCTAGTCTTTTTTATTAGGACCTCACAATCATAGTATTAAAAACTGGTCGGCTTGAACCGGAAATCAGTCAAACTGGCTGGTTCATTAGCCAACTAGGTCAAATTGGTAGAAAAACTGGGTTCGGCTTTTCTCTTCGCCAAAAAAACCGATCCAACCTGTGCTAATTGGTCGGTTTAGGATGGAACCAGTTGGTTTAGGATGGAACCGGCCGGTTTATGGTCAAACCAGCGGGTTCCATCCTACATCAGCCGGTTCATTGCCAGGTCAACTACAGACCCCACATAATGCATTTTTGTGAGTTTTGAAGCTTTTTTGAGGGAAATTTAGGGTTGTTTTCTTCCAAAAACATCCCCTCTAAGAAAAGCATGCCTACTCTCTCATTTACTTAAATTTTTAACACTATCATGAAATGACTCTGGATGTTTGAGAGTGGTTTCGACCTCATTGGATTTCATATGGAGAAACTAGAATTTTAGATTTCACTCAAAATTCAGCAGACTTAATGGTTTTCAGGGTTTCAGGGTTTGAGGTTTTGCAATGTTTCCATTTGACTATCATGTGTAAAGGTATGAGATTGGCATTTGATCCAGAACATGAAGCCCTTTAAGAAATTTGATGTTGGTGGCATTGATTGTTGAACTTTGTTGATGTTGGTGGTATCGATTGTTGAACTCCCCTACCGTGGCCTTAACAAGAATGTACCCTTCACTCAAAGGAAAACAACTAGTTAGGCATGCTAATCTTTTTCTACCACATTTTAAGGTTGAGTAGATGAACCCTTCACTCGAACCAAAATCATTGGTTAGGCATGTTAAACTTTTTCAATTTCTATCATGTTATAAGGTTGAGCAATCCAAGTCTGAAGACTTTGAGCTAGATCATGTTTATGTATCTCTTGTTGATGATCCCATTTCTAGTAGCGATGAATCAATGATGAGTTTCATGAGAGACCATGTTGCTCAGTGATTTGTAGTTTTGATGTCGATTTTTGCTACTACTACTACTAAAGTTGTAGAGGAGTTTTAGGAGTCCTCAAACACTGAGCCATATTATTTATGTAGCTCATGTTGATGATCCTTTGTCTAGTAGTGGTGATGATTTTGATCATGATGAGGAGTGATCATGTTGTTGATCACTAATATGTAGTCTTGTAGTGCCATTTGGAGCTCATTGCTTATGTATTTTTTCGATGATATGAGTTGTACTTGGTGCCATTTTGATATATTCACCTTTATATGGTATATAAATGAGCAAAATTTGCATATTTTGTCTCTATTGGCTTGGAATCATGGTTACAAATCGTACAAATAGTTTTTTTATTAAAAATTAAATTTTTAATGTATTTTTTTAAAAATCGGTTCATTTAGACCTAACCAGTACCGACCGGTTCACCCAGTTCATTAAGTCCACCACTCTGATCATCGATTCCGATTTTTAATACTATGCTCACAATTTACTTCACAAATCCAAATCCAAAATCTCCTTTGTATTAGTTTGAATTTTTCGTACGTGGCTTGGAAAATCTGCTCATATGGATTTAATATGCAAAGTTGATGTCAAAGTCTTTTTTTTTCTTAATTGCACATATCATGTAAATTGTAATGTAATACAATGTAAGTTCCGGGACACCTCTGAGGGCCATGTTCGTATGCCACAGGTCGGATACAAGACTTGCTCGGACACATGTTTGGTGTATGTTTTAGAATGAGACACTTGCCGAACATATTTCGGAAACATACCGTAGACATGTCCTAACGTGTTTGACATCAAGGCATGAAAAAGACTTGTGGGGACTTTTAGAAAGTGACTCTTTTAAAGAGTGACTTTTTTTCTTAATTAAGAAAAAAAGGTGGGACGCATTTTTTGATAATATGGATTTAGAGTCTAGACAACAGCATTGGATTTTAATGAATAGTGTTAAAAGCTAGTTGTTTTTGATGATGGTAATCCTTTTCAACGGTTATCATCACAGCATTGGATTTTAATGAATAGTGTTAAAAGCCAGTTGCTTTTGATGATGGTAATCCTTTTCAACGGTCATCATCACAGCATTGGATTTTAATGAATAGTGTTAAAAGCCAGTTGCTTTTGATGATGGTAATCCTTTTCAACGGTCATCATCAACAACACCAGTGGATCCAGAACTTGGATTGGATATAGAGGTAGATGAGCAGAGAGCAGTGGTGGTAATTTGACGAGACTGGCATGGAAGAAGATTACTGGCAGTTACTCAATGACTAGTTATGAGATCTTCTATTTACTCATATTTACCTTATTTTCTATTTTCCAATTATAATATGAGTCTCCACTAACATTCTCACTACTTATAGTGACTCATGTAATATATTTTGATATTTATGTAATATATTTTAATTTTGATGATATCTTGATATTTATGTAATACATTTTGATTTTAATGACATCAAATAAATGAGTAAACTATCATTTATGGTTCTAATTTCTAAACTTATATTACATTGAATATTCTAACTTCTAAACTTATATTACATTGAATATTCTAATTTTAATTTTTATATTAGATTGAATATTATATTTATAAATGTTTTAGTTCCTAAAAATTTTGAATATATTTGTATTTCATTTTTATATTTCTAATTTGTAATTTTTTCAATACATATTAAAAATTAATATCCGTTAAATAAACATGCCCCTGCTCTCTTTCTGCGGTCAATGTGCCCTCTGTCAGATTCCCATATCCATGTTTTTCTTCATGTCTTGTGTCATGTTACTTTGAATATGATGTAAATATAATAACATATTATGTTAATGGTAGTCTAGCATTAAATGCTGAATGTCTTCGCGGATGTCATTAGACAGCGTAAATATGTCCCACAGGAAGTAACAGACTGAACAATTATATAAGAGCCTAGCCTGTAAATGCAAGTTTAAATCTTTGTTAAATCATTCAGAGAATTCAAAGATAATTATGATTTTATAATAGCCTGTACAATCCTCCCCTTCTCGAACCATATGGAATCATGTAAAAATATATGCAAAAGAGAAGTCAGCCCTATATATGCAAAAGAGAAGTCGGCCCTTTCAGTAGGAAAGGGAAGAAAACCAAAAGATAGGAGACAGAGCCTGCAACAGAAATAAGATATAGGTAACGTAGAAGAAAGCAGCAGTCAACAGCAGAAACTAGAGAACTTGCTTGATATGTTATTAACAAAATAGAAGAGTAGCCTTGAGATGTTATTTTCGAAGAAAATGATCTATAAATAATATAAATAGATTCTTCCACATGATTCAATTCAGTAGAGGTTGGAATTATAGTGGACAGTTTCCGAAATAGGTTTTAAAATACTCTGATTTTAAAATCATCTAAAGATTCGGGTCAAAATTCCAAACTTCTTTTTAAAAATCTGTAGAAAGAGTCCCTGCAAATCTTTTTGTTTTAAAAATGTAATGCCTATCCTATTAGTCTTCAATAGTCCTACTCTTTTATAATGGCACCAGATGCAACAAGCCTCGCCCTTCCCGGTGGCGAGATACCTAATAAATACTACATTGATGATCATGCATTTGAAGAAGTGTCTTGGGAAGTTTTGAATCCGACAACTGTAGCATGGTTTAGCTTTTGACACAGTAATTCCAGAAGGAAAGAGGAAGTGGCTAAAAGTTCCAGCATAAATGATATGTGTGACCTCTTCTTAGTCAACCAACTGAAGTATGATGAATGAAATGATGGCTATGTTTTAGCATGCTATGGTTTAAATTTAGATCATCTCTAATCAATATTATACTTGAAAATAATACTGATGATTGCAGTTTCTTTGAAACATGGTACAGCTTACTTGAAAATGGCACTAATGATTGCAGTATCTCTTCACACTCAACCATTGCGCAGCAGAAGCATATGCAAATACATTTAGGTGGACTACTGATTTCGTGTTTTTTATTTTTTAATAAATAATTTTTTCGTGATGAACTTGCTCATAATTGCATCAAGAATTTTGTTGTGCTCTGAAAAAGGAATTTAAAAAAGAAGGGAACTTTATCTTGTTACAAGATTTGAACACAATATTTTTTATCACTGTTTTTCATCATCATGTTAAAAAAAGGTTTTGGTTAATTAGTAGTATAGATTTAACATTTTAATTATGGATTTACATAGGGATCAAATTTTTTATTAAAAACTTTTATTTATGATTCATATTGAATATTTTTTTATTATTAAATATTTTATAAATGTCACATATCAATTTTATATTAACAATTAAATGAATTACACGTTTTCTAACTTAATTGTTTTATTTTTTATCATTTTTTCTTTTGACATATATAGATAGTAATAAGAGTTTATTTAAATGTGATATTAAAATATTTATAAGAGAAGTATAAGTTTTTATTTTTTAATTACTTTATTTCTCTAAAGACTTAATATAGAAATATTTTATTTGTGGCTTTGATAGTGAAAGTGAAATATTTTTACCATGTTTTTCTCTGGGTTGTAATTGTATTCTAAGTTTGTAAGTCGTAATATTGACGATGAATGGAGCAATCATATTGAGAGTGGAAATATTGATGTTTTATAATGTTTTTAATTAAAACCAACTAAATATGTATTATCATTTCTATTTTTATTATAGTAAACATTTTCTACAATATATTTTATTTTTATTTTTGGAAGGGAAACGTGTCAACTCCAGAGACATAATAACACATAACAACACAATGTCCATTTGGTGTAATAAATTTTATTAGGGATATATCAAAATGATAAATGTAAAAGGATTATAAATATATTATTCAAAATAAACCAAATTGATAATGTGAAAGCTTATAAATTACAAAATTTTATAAAAATATTGTAATGAATAAATATCTATAAGGTAAAATATTTCATTTTTATAAATTCCCCTGATGGCGTGGCTATCAAGATGGGGGTGGGGGAGGAGGCGAGGGTTTTCGTTGCTCCACTTGGAAAATGAACTAGGGGACATGGTAACCTGCCCCCAACAAATTTAAATGCAACCATCAATCTGCAATCAATCTATGATGGTAAGGAAGCGACAATGGACAATGGGCGTTGATATTGAATGCTTCATACATGTGATGAAAGAGATAATTAATTCCCCACTCAAGTTGTTAAACGTGTGGTTGTGGAATGAAAAATCCTTGGATGCAAAAAGTGTGAAGTAGATGGTGGAGAGGAAGTTTGTCTAGCGTGCGTCGAAAGCGAAGCGATTGGGCATAGGCAACAAACATTTAAGATTGTTTAGGGCAAGAATGTAAATTCTCCAACTAGAATTACTTCAGGCGGTAATTGGCTTTTTCCTCTAGACTTTGTTGCATTGGCAATAGACGGGTATCATTGTGTTAGTCTTTGGAATTGTTATTTCAGTTTTTTTGGATAGTCTACAAGGTGGCCAGCGTAGTGTTTGGGTGGGGTCAATGGTCAAAGATTTTCCTTTTTTGTTCCTTTCCCTACCATTTTCAATGAGTTTTTCATGTTTCTCTTAGTGTTTGTAGCTTTCCCTCTAAGGATTTTCTTGTGTTTGGTGTCTCAGCCTTTCTCCCATTCTCAACAATGTTGTTTCCCTTCCTCAATTCTAGACCACCAATCTTGAAGGGATGTGTATCTAGGTGGGTCTTTGGTTTTGCGACTCTCGAGTGTCAGGTAGGAAACCGACGGTCGAAGTTTCATGTTGCAGCGCTTCCTTTTCCCGAGTTTCTATTTGCCTCGTTGTATATTGTGGCTTGCCTTGTGTTCTTGGAACCCTCTCTCCTTTTCAATGGCTTTATGAATATCCACCCCTGCTTTATTGGTAACCCAGGTTGGACATGAATTCCATTTCATTTCTTACATTCTCATGGTTTTGTCCCCATGTTAGGCCAATGTGCAAGAGATAGGAGAGGGGTCACTTACTACCAAATAGAGTTTATACTTGAACGCCCCATCAGATAGAAGATTTTTTCTAATGATATCGGGGCCTCACACTAGATAATTTCAGGAAGAACTCACACAAAATGAGGGGGAAGCAGTCTCTCATAGGATTACCCTCTCAGACACGGAGGTTCTAAAGGAGTGGGTTGATTGGATCTCTGATATAGAGCACACGAAGGGACATTTCAACCAATACATGCAGATTGTGGATCTTTATTAGCAAATGAAGTTTCTACTTGGGAAGATTAAATAATTCCAAGATGGTTAACAACAAAAAATTATACACAAATATTAGCTTGTATAGAGATGAAGTTAACAACATACATCACTTTGTTAGGCTTGGACAGGGACCACAAATTTTAGGAGGGGTGAAATTGATAAATGAATATAAAGGAGGACAAAATCGACAGGTTAATAGAAGATTCTAAAAAATGATGGAAATCTTTAATAAAAAAGAGAAACAATGATGAAGATGAAACGTTGAAGGAATTCATTGATCATAGTGAAATGATTGACCAACTAACAAAAAGAGTAGATGAATTATTTTCACAACCCTTAACCCACCAAAAATCGACACGAAAGCCCAAAATTTCTAAACATTAATTTATCAAAGATACCAAGATAAGATGGGTTCGTTAAATGATTGGTTGTAGCATACAAGATCTACACTACAACATTTGAAAATAACGTGTTTTTTTTAGAGGAGGCATTAGAGAAATTTTGAGGTAAAAAATGGACCTTAAAACATAAATGTACAAAAAAAATCAACTGTATAATAACCAATAAGATTCAATAATTTGATGTCGATCATGGGGTGTGATTCACCATTTTTAAAGTAAAAAGGGAAAAAGATAAAAAAAATACTTTTTCAACTTGTATTTTCGACTTATCTCCTTATGATTTTTCTCCAATTTTGAGCGAGAGCACTTGTTAGATGCAAAATTTAATTTTGCATCCAAGGAATACCCCTGTTGCATACTTTCGATGGACCCTACTATTTTTCATGTATTTCATATTTTTCGTGTAGTAGGGTCCATTGAACATATAAAACATGGGAACTCCTTGGATGTAAAATTAAATTCTACATCCAACGAGTGTTACCGCTCAAAATTTGAATAAAATCATAGGGAATAAGTTGAAAAATAAGTCTTTTTTCCCCCTCCAAGACTTGATGATGGAAACTAATCTTATTTTATTATTTACTATTATTTTAGATCTCAAAATTTCTCTAATGATGGAGTTCAGAACTAGGGTTTTGTTTGAAGAATGGGTTTGTGAGGGTCCATCTAGTACCACTTATGGCCTTGAGGATGTACAGAGTGGCAGGTATCCATCACTTTTCACTACTAGTTGGTATAGGAGAGGTGGGCTTCATTGTTGTAGTTGTTTTGCTCGTTGGTGGCATAGGGAGTTTTCAGGCGTGGTTTGGTTGTCGCCTTCCTAAAGTTCTAGCTTTTCTTTGGATTTCTCAATTAGCGACATGGTGGTTTTTCGTGCGTTTGCTTAGGGGATCTTTTATAATGTGCTCCAATTTGTTGCTCCATGTAGGTGGTCTAGAGGGGGATCGTCACCTCTGGTGTGGGTGGTATTTTGATGGATCCGTCCAGGAATACCTCCTCTCTTTTGTGCTTTTCATTTTTCTCAACACCTTGCATGCTTTTGGGTTGGATTTTCTAGCTTTAGTCCCCTCCCCTTGGTTATTATGGCTCACATATTTAGATCTTCGAGTTTTCACCTTCTGATGTCCACACATCAAAGCATATCTTATTGAGAAAACCCCTTTTTCCTCTTCGTCAGGGTTTGCGGGAGGATTAGAAGATTCAAAACAAAGGGAAGGCTTTCAAATTTTTAGTAAGTCTCTTAGTGAGAATTTTTTCCTTATTTTGGTTTTTGGATATGAATTTGTGGTGGATATAAAGCATGTTATAGAGAATCGGTTGGGTTTTCCTATAGCCATGTAGTGCCTGCTTTCTGAAGGTAAGCGGTTGTAGGATTTGTCTCAATTGCATGACAATGGAATCTCAAGAAACTCCAGCATCATCTTTCTTTTGAGGCTGCATGGGGGAGTTTCAGGATCCAGGTACCCAAAAGGTTTAATATCTTACAAGGATGTGGCGCGGGGTAAAGAGCCCACACCGTACAATATAGGACCATATGTTGTTGAACAAATGGAACAAATGCGCACTTTGGAGGAAAACTTAAAAGAGATAAATCACATTTTTATGTTTTTCAATCTAGGGCTATGATTTGTAGATTTAATGGGTTATGGCCTAGATCTAAAGCTTTGCAACAGTGGGTATTCTCAACATGGAACAAAAATTGTGATATATACTTTTGTTCAAAGGGTTTTTTCATTATTCAGTTTGATACCTAAGAAGATTGGGAGAAAGTGTTGAAATAAGGGCCTTAGTTTTGGGGAAGAGCAAGACTCTTCATCACCCCTTAGTTCTCAAATTTTGATTCTTCAACAATGGTGGTACCAAATATTCTAGTATGGGTGAGCCTACCAAACCTTCCTCTTCCCTTCTGGCATAACAAGGTACTCGAGGATATTGGGAATGATTCAGGGTCATTTAAAAAAATGGATATTGAAATAATGGAGAAAGGGGTATTCACATTTGTCTGAATCTATGTAGAAATAGATCTAAGAAAAGGTATACTCGATCATATTTTTTGAAACATAAATATTTTCAATATTTCCAAAATTTGGATTGTGAAAATACGACATTCAAATGCCACACATATTACAAAACAAGACATCTGCAAGATACATTTCCACATGAAAAAAAACCCAAAAAGGAAAAGGGGGAAACTCGTAAAACAAAATGTTGACATCCTTTTGATCCTTTTTTTCCAAAGGAATAAGACAGGGAAATCAAAGAGAACCCATCAAAACAAGATGATGTGAGTACCCAGGTTTAGGATGGACATGCATCCCACATGCAGAATGTTCAAAAGCAAAAGCAATCCATGAATCAAAACAACCTGGAATTGTGGCATGCAAAGAGGATGTGATGGTGGGAACAACAAGAGGTCATGTATCAGAAAGTTCAGGTTCAGAAAAAGAACCCCTACCAATAATGACTGTCAGTGAAATGGAAATGGTACTTGTTGACCCCCCCTTCAGGGGGATGACAGAAGATTTAGAGAGAAAGGAAAGAAAGAGAAGTTACGTAATTTTTATAACACTTAACTTCTCCTATGTACTTTATTTTTTTTTTCATTTTCCTCTCTTGAGCCTAGAGGTTTCTCATACTAAATGTTATTAGCATCTGAAAATGTAATTTTGTTCCTTTATTAAAAGTTTTAATAAAATTACATTTTTTTTCTAAGGAAAAAAACATGGGCTCTTTAAATAAAATCAAAATCAATATACCTAAATATAATGGACTAGATGATTGAAAGGATATCATATGGGTAAACAAAATTAAGGGGGTTTTTGCTATGAACCCACTTGCAAGTGAATTAGAAAATATATTAACAGAAACCTTATACTTGGAGATCCATATGATTTGTTCACATGGTGATCTAGTAAAACTAGTGGTTTCTCATCTAATTAGAAAATTCTCATAGATGACATTATTAAGAGATGTCATGACAATAATGAAGATGGCATGTATACTAAGTTCACCCACTTACAATGAACATTGATAGTTAATTAATATACCCATGAATAAGAAATCCCAGCATTTGGGTTTCTTGATATTATAAACGATCGATTTCTAAAAATGTATATTTCAAGGTAAAAACCCATTATCTCTGTAAATCTATGGCTATTAAAACCTTAGAATATGGTTGACACTAGAAGTATGGAAAATTTGATCAAAAGAAAGTTGAATAGTCAAGAAAAGGTAGCCTTTAAACCATTAAAGAATATAACCAGTTACCATGATACTAAATATCACCACTTAGAAAGGGACAAAAGGAAGGAAAAAATTCACAGATGTGATGAGAATTTGTAGCAGCGGAATTCGTAGATTTGAATACTGTAGCAGAAGACTTGCAGATTTGTAGATTTAATAGCAAAGGCTTTAATTATAAAAATACACGGGGTATTTATAATAATAATATTATATTGATAAGATATAACATGATTGAAAGTTTACAATGAGGTCTCGCTTTTATACCTATGCAGGCACCTTTTCACGAATGGGCATGTCTTTTAGACATGCCTTTTCATTAACCTAATGACTATTTAACATAATCCTAATTGATTAGATAGTAATTACATTTATTTCTATTTATTCTATTAATGACTATATTTATTACTTTAGTTATGAATTAGGTTCATAACAGAATTGCTCTCCAATTCATTGATGTGAAGCCTCATCATCACTCTACTTTAAAATAGTGGATGATGAAGCAATGCCAAAAGTCTCATTAGCATCAACCTCACGGCACACCACAAAATAAGAATGAATATAGGGTCCCCCTAAAAAGAAACTACTCAAAAAGAACAAATTACAAAATATACTACACCTTATTCAGGGAGTATTGATAAGACCTAGGATCTCATGAACAAAAGGACATAAACACAATCAAATATGCAATAGTATAAGGAAGATATGTATGTTACTAAGCATCAATATTTTATGTTTATAAACTAATTGAGATACTTCAATATATGATGTAGACATTACAACAATACCTCACCAAATTTGAAATTGGAAACCAAAGAAAACCCCTACAACTAGACAAATACAAAGACAAAGATGATGCCATGAAGAAGGAATCCTCGGCTAGAGAGAATTTTATTTACTATGCTTTGAGGGTATATCTTAAAGAGGTGGTGATGTAGTAATAATATTAATTAGGTTAAAGAAAGGTCAAAGGGCACACACCTATTCAACTCATGATTGGTAAATGCATACAAGTACATCATAATGAGGTTTCTCTCTCTAAATCTCTATGTGTGTGTGTGTGTGTGGTGATAAACATGATTTGTTTAATATAACCTAAGGGATTTATTTCAATGTTAATCTTGTAATAGTGGTAATATATCTTTGCATAACATGACCTTGGTGCATGTTTTAATCCATACAAAACTTTTTGCAACATACAAACTGTATATTATTATTTTCTGAATAAAATGTTTCCTTTTAATTATTATTAAAATTGATAGGTACATGGCATTTTATACAAAAAAAATGTGCCACAAACAATAACGACAATGAGAAAATGAATCTAACATCTATCAACTACCACTAAGTACAAATCAAACAATGAAAGAGGCCATGCTCTAAGGGATTAATCATATTGAAATTATTAGTCATTGGGCGAACAACTTTCATCAAAATAAATGGAGTACTTAAAAATAATAAATTTAAAACATCAGCCCCAAAGGATAGCTCAATTGGTCGAGCTCCATTTGTTAAGTACTTCGCATGTTGGGAGGTCACAAGGCCAAATCTATTCGAAGCCCTTGGGGTTACGCCCTGGTTGCTGTGCTGATGGGTATATCCCTTCGGGATGATCTGCTTGGATTTTCCCTTGGATGTAAAAAATAAATTTAAAACGTTGAGAAATGATAAATATAGTCCTGTTGAAGTCCCACTAGCACAACCGGTTGAGGATGGGCCTTGTTAGCAAGGCGATCCAGGATCAAACCTCACGGGGGGTGGTCGTGCCCTGTGGTAGGGGGAGGAGACCTGCTTAAAAATTCAATTAGCTTAGGGTTGGTGTGGCCCAGGCTGGCTACGATCCTCGGGTGCCTTTACGGATTAGATGCCCCTGGGTCACGGTTTCTCAAGCCACTGGTCAATCTTGGAGGATCACAGAAAACTTGACAAACAAATAAACAAAAATATAGTCCCCATGTCCAGTGGATGATCTTTATCATCAAAATTAAGACCCCTCCTATGAAATGTTGGTTTAAAGCGTGTAGAGTAGGGTCCCATCCATCATTATCGTATTTCGCATGATTCTCTTGCATGGAAAAGACCAACTCCAATAGGTGAAACTTACCACACATTTGTATAATTACATATGGTTCATATTTTTATTCTTTTAGCATGCATATATCAAATGATAATCTACATATGTAACTCAATTAAATAATTATGTTCTCCAAATTTAAATTACTCACACATTGAAATAATTCTCTTGGATTTAATATTAAAAGGAATAGTATTATGACAAAGGCAACAACTTATCATCCCACGAGTTTTAAATTATACATATCATTGCATATCCTGTGGAGTATTATAATTTATGTGTTTGGATTCTTAAAAAAAGTACAGGAAGAATGTAACAATGTAATTTCAATCTAACTTTTGAAGGAATTTTTAAAGCAATTATCAAAAATATCTAGAAAAAGGAGAGTGAAACTTCGATTTTTTAAGCATGAGTTATTAAAAAAAAACTAGCTTGTATTTCATTGTTTTACCAAAAAATAGCAAGGAACTTGTGCAATAAATATTTATAAGGGAATAGATTTGAGTAGGTAGTTTTATCTTATGAGTTTAATTTGTAAGTAATCATTATAACTGATATACAAATTTATGGAGGGAAATTTTAGGTATGTAACTTCATTCACTTCTTTTGAAACTTCCTTCAATTCATTTAAAAACTCCAACAATTCTTTTATTATTTATTCCTATAAATATTTATAACATATTTTCAAAAAAAAAAAAGGATTTCAGAAATCACCTTTGGTATTATGCACCTTATGTTTGTTGTTGTTTCTATCTTGTTTTATGTCAGTACGAACCTTAGCATTAGGAGGTTAATCTCTATACCCTTTCACAATGAGATTTTTTTTCAAAAGCTTTGAATATTTTTACTAAGTACTTTGAGTATATGTTAGATTAGAATTGTTCATTGAATTGGATCCAAAATCCAATCATTTTGAGGATTTTTTTTTAAGCTTCCAAATTTCTTAGTGTTGTCTGTGCAACCATGCACTAATGCACCTTATTACTATATAGAACATCAGTTGGCTATGTCAACTTTTATAAAAGCAGTTTTAAATTTTAACAATGCATACAATGCAATAAAGATTTATTGATACAGTTTTTTTTTTTAGCATATATCATATTATTGATTGTGCCTTACTTTCTATACTAGTTGATATATATATATATATATATATATATATATATATATATATATATATATTGTGTGTGTTTTGTTTTCTAGGAAGATTTAGAAAAATTTTGTTAACGAATTATTTGATATTGGAAACATGCTAAGGAAAGTCCAAAAAGTGTAGGTGGAGCTGTCCAACAATATTTGAATCAAATATATGCAATCCAAAAAAAATTAATTATCACATGAAATATTATTTAATATTTTTTTTTATTGTGGAGAAGAAAATATAATGGAATCCATTTAGTATATAAGACAAAAAACCAACACAAAAACATGGTGGTTCATTTTTTTTTTTTTAGTACTTTTATTTTCTTTACTTGGAATTTCATATTTATGATGATATTTACATTTTAATCTATTTGCAATCATGTATGTATGTTTTCTTATAGTTGTTAACACACAAATAAAAACCATTTCATGATTTGATTGACATTGGATTAAGTATGGGTTGCGAGTATATATTGTAATATCAAAAACTTAGTGAAACAATTTGTAAGTAACTGTGATATTTAATTTCCCTTATTATAATTAGTTGACATTACAAAACATTTAATTATGTGTATGTTTTGTCATAACATATGGAAATCACAAGAAACAAATCATGGAGTGAATCTTATGGAATATTTAGTGAGAGAAATCATGTGTGTAGAATTATCTAAATAGATTCAACTAATCCTGTAATGTACTAAAACATAATATTGAATCAATTATACAAATTCCGAAAACCAATTATGATCACACAATCACATAAACAAGTAAGAGAAAGAATTATCAATCACGCAACGCAAGATGTATCTGAGGAAAGCCTCAGCTAAAAACCTCACTATCTATATATTGCATAAAGTCAAGATTATGAAACAATACAATGTTATTTCCCTTCCTAAGAAACCTCTGCACTCTGTTGATTGTCTCACTTTGATCTAAGCAAGTTTGGTCCAATATTTAACCACTTCCTTGCCTCTGCCTTACAGCCTTGCTCATGCATTCCTGGGATAATTGAGCCCCTATTAATTAGGAAATTACCACCAATAGATTGTGCAATACATTCAAGGCATCCTGATGACCTCATGCATGACATGTACAGTTTTCTAATTATACAACTGATAGTTCTCTTCCCTTTAATTCAAACTCAACTAGGCCTCACTTAGAACTGACATGCAACAATTATTTATAGTGAATTATCAGTTATCTGATTAATCTCTACATGTGAACTTAGAGTGACCTCTACATGCCTCCAGTTTGACCCTCAACTCGAATTGACTGAGCTTACTAAGCCTTCCTAACTCAGTTAACACTTACAAGTTGTCATGTGATGAGGAATTACCATTTACTTCTAATTTAATTAAGGAAAAATTAAATTAGAAGCCCCCTTTGGGTACCATTCTTGTTGCCAATTTCAATAATGTGAAGTTGTCATGTGATGTGGAATTACCATTTACTTCTAATTTAATTAAGAGAAAATTAAATTAGAAGCCTTGTTGAGGTGTCATTCTTGTTGCCTATTTCAATAATGTGGAATGGCTTTGAAAACTTATTATAATAAACTTATTCGTTCACACAATCATGTCTATTATACTATAAATGTAAATGTAAATATTCTTATTAAATTATTTTTCTATGTTTGCAGATGAAACTTGAACAAGTGGAAGAATTCAAGCCAATATAGAATTTAGCATTCCAAATAATTGTGGATCTAAAAACTTGTTTCCCAAGAATTGCGATGGAACCAACAAGGAACGTTAGGGCTTTACTCTTCTTCAAGCCATTTGTTGGTGTCGTTGTCGCTAACCATGCCCCTGCTCCTCAATCTACCTTTCCTTTCGTGGTGCAGATCACTGTGTGGAGTTTTGTATCAATAAGAAAAAGACATGGTCCCAAAACGTTACGACCCATTTTGATAGGGCTCTGATTTTTCTTGGGTTTTGGGTGTTTCTGCAAAATAGAAACCACACAGGTACCAAAGTGGTCGAGGTGGTCCCTCGTGGCTTGTTTTTGAAAGATGATATTGGGCATGTGGAGTTTCTCGAGAGCGATGAAAATTTTTGCGGGAAGTTCTCCTGCAAAGTGTTCATCAAAATTTTTGTTCGAGTTATTCATGAGAAATGTGGGTTCGCTCACATGTTTTACATAATCCCTCATCTAGATCAGGAATCCAAGTCAGGTTTGAACCTTTTGAGCCACTTATCTGAGATGGATTTTATGCTGCCAGGTCCCAAATATCTCACAAATATGGTGGGTTCGAGAGTTTTGGAATCCCTTTTTTTTCCAATTTTTGTTAAGAACCTAACCGGAAAGTCCCTATGCTTCATGGTCATTGAGAGAGATATTGTTTCCTCTCTCGCTACCTTTTTTTTTCAACATGAAAAATACTTCTGGTTTATATTAAGTACTAGGGCAGAAACTTAATATTGATCGAAACAATAGTGGGAAAAATTTCCATCATACATTAGTTTCATTCAAAAGTCTAAAGGACCTTCCCAAAAAAACTATCCGGAAATTTCACCAAAACTTTTACCGAAACTTTTAAATATTATCAAAATCTCCTGAGGTCTATGCATATTGTTCAAACGAGTACAGAGGATAAGATATAGCCTGGCTATCTTCTATGTGTTGTGCAGCATGGTTCCATCTGTCTTCTATGTGTTGTGCAGCATGGTTCCATCTGTCTTCTATGTGTTGTGCAGCATGGTTACATATCATTCCTGTTCAAAAATAGACGGTCAATTTTCGAACCTCATATGAAATTTACCTTACCTTCTACGTTAGGTCCGAAAGAGTTGAATAACTTGTAGTGCATTTCTCCGAAAGTTCCATTCAAACTTTATTTGGATAGGCCATCTGCTTCATTATTCTTTTCTCTGTAGATGTGACAAAAATAAATTGAAGTGAAAGTCCTCTTTAATGCATAAATCCGCTCTAGCCAAATTGAGAGGTGTCCAAGATTTAGGTGGGTTCTCTTGTTCATGTGTTCAATGAGGACTTTAGAGTCTCCGAAGATCCATAGCTTCTCCATGCATAACCAGCTAGAAAACCATAGCAGCCCCCACAATGCTAACAGTTCTACCCTCATATTAGTTCCCATCCCCCCTCTCCAGTAAATTTTGTAATGACAATTTGGGGAAATCATGAGCCAAGCTCCACATCCATAGCTTTGATTTTTTGATGCTCCATCAAAAAAGCCTGCAGGGTAGTGTATTTAGAATGGGTGCAACCTATTTGATAAATCACTAGGAGGTTTCTGCTTTAATTTCAGCTTTTCCCATGAACTATAGATTTTCAAACATATTTTTTCGGGTGAGCAAGGCCACCCTTCGAAGATCTTCTTATTCCTTCTGCACCATAGGTACCAGTGAAATAAAAAAGGGATAATTCTGAAGAGTTTTCCTCTCCCAAACCACCATCTTATACATTCAGCAATCATCTTATACTCTGGGGTCTGAATCTGAAAGTGAGAGCACAAAGAGTTGAGGGTCTCCCTTGCAAAAGAGTAGTTGTAAAAAAGGTGATGATTATCTTTTGACTCCTCCCCACATAATGTGCAGATCCCCAGGCCATGCCATCCTTTTCTTTTTAAATTTTTCCAAGTGAGGCTTTTATCTTTCCACACTAACCATATAAAGATAATCATCTTCACTTGGACCTTAACCTTCCACATGTCCTTAAACCAACTGTTTGGTTCGTTATCCAACTTTATGTTAATGAGCTCTTTATAAATCTCCTTTGTTTTAATATGTTCCTTTGATGATTTTCCTTCCCAAGTTATCCTGTCTCCCCCTTCACCCTTCCTCAAGCTCGGGCTTCTTAAATATTTTATGTAATTATTCCATTCCTCCTTCCTATGCCCGTCTAGTCCCATTTCCTGATTCGTCTTCCACCTCAGAACATCATTTTCCCATGCTTTAATTACCTAACTCATATAAAAATAACCCTTTTGATTAATACATTCGATTGTCTTACTACAGAAGTTGGAGTTCTGATACATACCAAGTAATGTCGGGCTTCCAATCTGGATTTTGTTTCCATCCCCGAAATACCATTTCAAGTTTCCTGTAAACAGAGATCATGTCTTGATGAAACCTTTCTAGATGTTCAATCTGTTTGGGACATCCTCCCATCTCGTAATAAGTATTGCCTCCATATCCTTCTGTCTAATGATCTCGCTCCATATACCATTCAATTTAAGCATCTCCGTATAGATTTAATGATGAGGGTTTTTCCAAAGATTTCTAGATCAAGAATACCCCATCCACCTTTTTCTTCTGGTTTTGTAATGCATTCCATACGGGCCAGATGGATGGTTCTGCAATATTTTCCCCCATTCCAAATAAATCTTTCCATAACCTTTTTTATCTCTGTTAGAATTTTATTTAGAATAATGAATAGGTGTGCCTAATAGACAGTATATTGTTGCAATACCGCCTGGACCAGTATCAGTCTCCCACCCCTCAATAACCATTTCAAGGACCAGCCATTGATCTTTTTTTGGTATTTACAGATTAACCATTTCCAATCCTCCCTTGTGTAATTCATGGGTTTCATCCTAAAACCCAAATAAGTTAGTCCGTATTTTAATGGAGCGATGTTGAAATTAAAAAGGACTCCCAAATCTTTGAAGGCCTCTCCATCCCCCTCTATATAATAGATACAAGACTTCCCCTCACTAACCATCATCCCAGTGGCATAGAAGAAAAAATTTAGGATGCTTTGTATTTCCTCCCAACTTCTCAGCATCATGCCAAAGATGATAACATCGTCAACAAACAGGTTGTGGGAGACTTCCTTCTATGATATGATTTTAATTCCATTGAACCTACCCAATTCTGTAGCCTTTTTAATCTTGATGCTTAAGGCATCCATGATTATTATTAATAGGAGGGGAGAAAGGGCACATCCCTGTCTGAGCCCTCTGCCTGGATGGAAAAATCTCGTTGTTGTTCCATTTATGATAATAGCCATAGAGGTATTAGTTATACAACCCATAATCCATGCCACAACCTCTCTATCTAGTCTAATTTTGAATAGAACGAGTCTCAGGAATCCCCAATCAACCCTATCATATGCTTTATTTAAATCAATCTCATTTCAATTTCTTCGACTGAATGGTATGCACAATTTCTTGAGTTGTAGCCACTGCATCATGTATGCTCCTGTTTTTTTAAAAACCAGACTGTTCAGGCATGATATGTTTAGACAAAACCTCCTTCATCCTCTCAGTGATAACTTTTGAGATAATCTTGTAAAGGGTATTACACAAAGATATATGTTTGTAGTCATTCAACGAGAGCTTCCCCTTCTTCTTTGGAATTAAAGCCAAAAAATTTGAGTTTATAGCCCCATGAATCCTTCCTGATTGCCTTGCTTCTTCCACCATATCTGTTATCTCCATAATAAAGTCCTCATAAAAGTGCAGGAAGAAATCCGAGGTCCAGCCATCTAGGTCCGGGCTCTTGTCTGCAGCAAAGGATTTTAGCACACTCTTAATCTCATCCGGGCATACTCTCTCTTTCATTCTTGCCAGATCTTCCTCATTAAACATTTTAGGATAGCCCTCAATAAATTCAATATGAGCTTCAATCCGTGATGCCTCCTTCTTCTCGTAGAGCTCCCCAAAGTAGTTCACCGCTGCCCTTTTTATGTTTTCTGTAGTGCAAACAGTAGTCCCATTTTCCTCAATTTGCCAAATGGCATTGGCACATCTTTTGCCCAATGCAAAATTATGAAAGAATTTTGTGTTTTTATCACCAATCTTGAGCCAGGTAGCTCTGCTCTTCAATCACCATGACTGCTCTTTGATTAGTAAATGTGATCTATATTCAGCTTCTAAATATTTTCCCCAAAATTAGGGGTTTGCCTACCTTCCTCCACCTCCTTCAAGATCTTAGTCCTTTCATCCCTGATGACTTTGATCTTGTCCTTCATTTGTACTTTCTGCCTTTTTTCCCAGTTCTGCACCACTTTCTTCAATCCCCTCAGAGTGTTGGATAGATAAACCATGGTTGATGACCCTTCTTCCCTTTTATGAATTTTCATATACTCCTTGATTAAGACATTGAAAGTCTCATTTTCCAGCCATACTCTATTAAATTTAAA
The DNA here is from genome assembly GCA_034641835.2 of Pinus albicaulis. Lineage (NCBI taxonomy): Eukaryota > Viridiplantae > Streptophyta > Pinopsida > Pinales > Pinaceae > Pinus > Pinus albicaulis. The sequence continues at coordinate 951,047,923 of CM076573.1, forward strand.
CGGGCATCCCCCTTGTCTTCTTTCAAAACCCCATTGCATAGAGATCAACCGATGATCCGATACAGTTATATCCTCCGCTTTAGCAATAATACCATCCATTTTAGATCTTAGGAAATTATTAATGACCAATCTGTCAATCCTCTTTCCAATAAATTCTTTCCCTTTCCTTCCATTGAACCACGTTGGGAAATTTTCGGAAAAAGGAATGTCACTAAGACCAGCATTCATTAAAATTCCCTTAATAACATCAGATAGGGGGTCAGCCCTACCCTTCTCTCCCCAGATTTCATCATTGAAAAGAGTGCAGTTGAAATCACCTGCAAAAATGGAATTCTGCAAGAGAAGGATTCCACACCCCTCCATCCTCTTTCAAAAAGATAATATGTCCAGATATGGTGCGTAAATGTTTATTAGATGGATTTTGTGACTAAATCCATGAAAGAAACCTGTAAGAAGGATTCCTCCAAAAAAACTGAAAGCCTTCATAGATTCCCATTTGGAATCCCATAATGCTGCCAGCCCACCAGAGCAACAAATGGCATATGTCGCGACCATATGCCACACTGGTAGAATAGCACGAAAGAAAGCAATGGTGCTGTCAGCTGACTCCTCCGTCTCTTGGATAAAAATAATAGTAGGCTTTGTAATGTAAACGAAATTCTTGACAGACACAAACTTATCATGACCCCCCAGACCCCTCAAATTTAAGGACACTAACATCATGATGGTAACTCAGACGATGGGGTCAGCGGTTTAAGGACCCGTCCAATGGATTGAGACACCGAGACATCATGGAAATTTCCATCAGGGAGAACGTCATGCAAGGCCAATATGTGAATCGTATTTTTTTTCCTCTTGGGTCTATCTTTCCCTCTTCGAATCGTTACATTAGATCTGGAGGAGGGGATAATGTTGATAGGAGGAGACAACGACCAACCAATATCCACACTAATAGGTTCCAGGTTTGTTGTCTGATCAAGCAACAACAGCTCAATATCACTCCCAATGGAGTTCCTCAGGGAGGGGAAAACGTCAGGGGAACCATTCGGGAAAGAGGGGGAAGCAGGCTGAATAAATAACGAAGGAGACACACCAACGACATTCCGGTCTGGAGACGCGGGAGATAAAGGCGCACAATTTCCATTCGGGATAATAACAGGAAGAGGTAAAAGTGGGTGGTTCGCCACCTTTTCAACAGAGGTTGCAATAAAGGGACAAATCAATCCCGTAGTTTCCCCCTCTCAGGGATATGGAGTGGTGAACAAGACTATAACCCCCCCCCGGCTTATCAGACGGAAAATCCAAATAGAAAACCAATCTCACAGTCTACAAAAAGAAAAATATTGTGAGTAGGAGGCTTACCCAGGAGTGTCAGCTGACCAACAGTAGAATTCAGTCGCGGTTGATCCATAGCAGCACCAGATTTAAACTTCCTCGGGTTCCCTCCTGAATTCCATCGTGACTCCTTCTCGTTATCATGCCATCAGAAGCATTTCCTCATCAAGTGTCCAGTCTCGTGGCAGAGATGGCATCAGAACGACATCTGCCAGTAACCAAGGGATTGTCGGTATGTCACTTCGTACCATAAGATATCAATCTGAGCCGGCAGCCCACCAGCAAAATGAGTCTCAATAAGAACTCACACCACCCTTTTATCGAATACCCTAGTGCACTTAGGGTCAACAAAATAGAATTTACTAATGTTTTTTCTAATCGCAGACAGAACCCTAATGCTCCAGAATTGGAGAGGGAGCCTGTATAATTTAACCCACATGAGATGGTTGGCGGGTGCATTCAACCTCAGGTGGAAACCTACATCCCATCTGTTGTCAACAATTATTGTCTACCCTAGAGACAGCCTAGAGTTGCTATAGACCAGTGCCTAGGACATCTTAGCATAGCAAGGAGCTCATAATATAGCTTGGGTTGTCAATCCAAAAGCTCTCTTACTATCTTGTGTGTAAAACAAAATTAGTTAAATGGAACCAAACTCTCTCTCGACGTCAAAGAATAAGAATAATGTAGGAACGACATGCAAAACCCAATACAAAAGCATCGGGCAGGTTAAGAGACAACTTACTACAAAAAGTCAGTTCAAATAATATACTGAGAAATCAAATATCAGAAAGTGGATGCAGTGAAGCAACATGAAGAAGATACTAGTTAGCATGAGGCTGATACCCAGATACACAACAAAACCACATATGGGCTTATCCAACTAAGAATCCATACATGACAATGGCGTTTAAAAGCACCCTCCTCAAGTAACTAATATAGCAAAAAATATGGATGAAATGAACATGGAACAGTATATCATGACTAGGCCTATTTAAAGCGCTTGACTAATCCAAGTATGGGCACCAACTAGGATGAATCCTTACTTAAGACCAGTGAGCCACTCGCATTCTAGAACATGATACAAGAAGATAAGTAGCATGAAATGAGATATTATATTAACACATAAGAAAAGATTACATACTGCATGATACCAAAGACCAGAATCCTCATTACAGTTATAACTCCTCCTCACTGAAAACCTACGGGCTCTGAGCCTTCATACAGAAACCTTACAAGATGTATACAAAAGCCTTTCATTGCACAGTTTGCTGATAGAAATCTGGAACCCCCCAAATGTCTTTCTTACGGGTTATTATAGAAGAGACAGAAAATTCTAGTCGATGAGGTAAGTGAAACATTAAATTTGCCCAATTTGAACAAAATGGCGGAAACATTCGCGCCCATGCTGCTCAATTAATATGTTGTAGGTACTCTGAGGCCGGCTCTTCTGAAATAAATGCAGTAGGTGCGAATTCCTCCAGGGATAAGATATGAAGAATAAAATATGTGAACATTCTGTCTTTTACCGAAAGGAGGACTCGCTGCAATAAAACCTGGAGGCCGCTTTCTGGTGCACTCGTACTTTTTGTCTTCTAACTTTGGATTTGAATTTAAAATCTACGGTGTCGAACACTGAGCCCCTTGATCTTCCGCCGATATTCTTAACTTCGATAATTAATCTCTTCATCTGTAAAATCTGCATTTTGAATTTCTCTGGAGGATTCGACAGATTTTAACCTCCTGCTTTCTTTAATGGAAGTCATATCACAATAGCTTCCCGGAGTTCTCTTCATAAATTTGCCTCTGAAAGCTAGTCCTTTAATGCGTTCTTGACTTTTGAAATGGAGGCTGGAGATTAATGGCAGTTGACCCTCTTTTTCACCCTGCAAAATACACAAATTTGTTAGGAAAACCGATTTATGGAGGGAGCGATTATGGGGAGTGGGAGAACAATGGCGCGGTGGTGATGGAACAATGCTTTATGCGTAACAACAATGAAAAATGAAATGACGCGGTGGATAATGGGGCCTGAAGGAAAAATGCATCGCTGGCCGTTTGATTATGGCCCACAGTCATAGATCAACGGTGGAGAACGAACGGTGGAACAATACATGAGATGAGCGAAACACGTATGAAACGTTTACATTTTAATTGCAGAATGTAACGCCTTGGTAACACGCGGAAATACAACAAAATGAAGTGGAATGAAATGACACGACCGCAGGAGGTAGGACCCATTATGAAATCGCAATCGTAATCGGGGATGAGAGAAAGGCGGAGTGACACAACGTAAAAAATCCGATGCGATTGGAGAAGTGGTGATATGAAAGACTTATGAAAAATGGAATCATAACAAAAATCGGGCGAACAAAGGGAAGACCTTTATTCACTGAATGGACGGAAGAGTTGAAAGGTGGGGCCCAAGGGAAATGTAAATCGCAATCGAAAAATAGAGACGGGCGAAGGGCAAAGTAACAAAACGTAAAACTTCCGATGCGATTGGGGACAAGACATGCGTTGCGATTAAACTAGAGTTGTTCGATCTGGTAGGGGAATGGGCGGCTGAGATCATTTCGGAAGGCCACGCATGAATGCCACAATGGCGATGATGTGATCAAAGGGTTTGCAAATACAATCGCATCGCAGGTATTTGTGATGGGCTCGTTTGGGCATATGTGGGGAAGTGGTTGGGGCTAGGCCTTATATATGTTTTCGGAAAAGTGTTTATGGGCCTTTTTAAAATGCGATTTTAGAGCAGGGAATGGCAGCGATAGGTGGGGGCGAATCTTTTAAGAATGACAGAAGAGATTTGAGAGGTTTAAAGGGGCTGATTTTAACAAAAATTTAGCAAGGCGCTAAGATGATCAACATTGGATCCATCTGGGGATGGCACGTTCATCCCTGGACGTGTCGAGAACTCGCAGACCACCTGATCATCTTCTGTGCACACTCTGCCCCCCAGCACTTCTCACTTTTCACTTGGTAATTCATCACCATACCCAACATCATTGAAACAAAAAGAAGCGAAGAACTACAAATAGCCAAACCGAGATTAGACTTTCTGGCTCGCTGGACTCTGCAGAAATTAAATAATTAACTACATGCTCATAGGCTGAGCTTTATTCGGCTTTTCCTACCTACCCTACCCTACTCTGGAAAACTCTGATGCTCTAGGTGATACAATAATGCCAGTGCAGCCAGTCAAGCAATAACAAAAAGGGAAAGGAGCACTGACTGCCTGTCAGAGATAACCACAGGGTGCTCTGCATGTGGTTCTTCAAAAATGCGGTCATCATCGATGGTGACAATTCTTGATGAATCTGGCCCTGTTGAAAGATTAATGCTGGAAAATTTGAGCTAATCAGGGCCTCCATATATTCTGCCACAGGATCAATAAACAAATGGTGTACACCCTTTTCTTCTAGGCCTTTGATAATTGGCAGGCTGTCTGTGTCCTGGGCAGCTCTGACCACTGTATTTTCCACTGCATCTTCAACATGGCTCTCGAAAGCTTGATCGCCTTCTTCTTGTATTTTGAAAGGCAGTGGGATCTCTTCTTTTTGTTCCACAATAGCAGCTTTGAAAAAATTTCTCTCTGCTGGCAACATGCTGCTAGAAAGGACCCTTGATCCTTCTTCAAATGTTTGCAGGAAATGCACATATGGATCATGAAATGATACCCGGTTAAGAGTATTTGGCAGGCAGGCTTCAACCAGGATTTTATCTCCTTTCACTGGACCGAGAAGAAGACTCTCTTGAGAGAGAGAATCTCCTTCATTCTCTAAACTGGAGGACTCATCGTATACTGGAGCTGAGTCCTTTTGGAGCTCTGGTATATTCTGCTCTGCTGTGCTGAGCTCTGTGAAAAGATCCATGAATTCTTGAGCAGGGGCTTGCTCCATTATTTCGTCTTTTTCAAGAGAAAGCTCAATGTTTTCATCTTGCTCAAGAATCTCTTCTTTGCTCTCCTCTCCTCCTTCCTGTATTGAATCATATTTATTCAACATAATCTCCAGCAACCTGATTTCTTCATTCCATGGGTTAAAATCTTCCACCGAATTTCCTTCCTCGCTTCTTTGACTATCAAATGGTGTCAAATTTCTTTCATCGGCATCAATCTCTATGTTGGAGAATTCACCTTCTATTTCTAGGAATCCCGTCATCTGTTCTTCATCCTCAAAGACCTGGCAGTGCTTGATATTATCTGGGGTGAGTGGTGCTTCTGGAGGAAGTATGAAAGAGGTGACCTGAGATTGATATGCTGGTTGTTTCAACAATTCAGTCAAGGGGACTGGAATTTTGATCTTCTCAAGTTCTTTTTGCAAATTAAAAGCAAAAGGGGACTTTTCTATTGAGACTTCTTTGGACTCTTCATTTCGCTCTTGAGTTCTGGTCCGCTTCCTTGAAGATTTCAGATCGTATCTTCTATTGAAATGTGCTTGCATGAAATCATTAAATTGTTTACAATAATGGTCAATTTCTGCTTCTTCTTCTTCTTCTTGCAATGGGCATTCCATTTCATCATGGTTTGAGAAAGCAAGATTTGAATCTTCTAGTTCATAAGCAGCATCTTCAGTGGAGTCATCTGCTGGACCTTCCAGGTACAAGGGATGTGGTACCTGATCTTGTTGCTCCTTTGCTTCCCTTGGCAATATTTGCAATGGTGGTCTCTTATACTGGGGATTGTATCCTCTGTTTGGAGCATTATAGAAATTCTTGGGAGCTGTATTCTTAGCCTCCAACTCAAGCTTGACCATCTTCTTAACCATCTTACTTATTTCATCCATCTTATCTGCATCCTTATCTTGATTAGAGGTGGAAACCTCTTCTTTTCCTCTCCTCCTAGCATCCTGTTCGGATTTTCCCTTTGATTTACCAGTGGCAGCAAAATTTGCCTCCAACTCTAAAGCATCTGTCTGAGCATCATCCAAAGTGACAGGCATTCTTTCCCGCAGACAGAAACCAAATTCTGAGTCAAAGGCTGCTACAAAAACAACTTTAGCAGTAGTTTGATGAGGCTTCATATCAACAGGAAGGCTCAAATACAATTTATTAAATCTTTTAATAAATTCTGCCACCCCCTCATTTGGTTTCTTCTTCAGAGTATTGAATTCAATAAGACAAAGCCCATGATCTTTCTTTTCTCCCCATTTCCTGAGAAAAACTTCTTCCATTCTTTCCCAGGTATTTATAGAGCGGTCTGCCAATGTTTTAAACCATTTTCATGCCTCGCCGTCCAGAGATTGAACAAATAGTCTTAAGACCACATCCAAATTCTCTACATTAAAGTTTTCTGCAAAAGAGAAGAAAGTCTCAGATGTTTCTAAGCATCAATCTCATTCTCACCATTAAACCTGGGCAAGATTTTCAAATAATCCTGAGGCATATCATTCAACACTTGGGGTAGGGCCAAGGGAGCATATTTGTTCAATAGGAAAGCAGGAACATTAGCCATTGGAGGAGGTGGGGGTTGTGCAACAATTTGAGGTACAAATGAAGGAAGAGGAGGAGGAGGAAGTGGAGTGTGTATAATAATAGGAATGTACTGTACATCAAGCTGAGGTGTAGATGGAAACAATTCACGGTTAATAGCAGACACCTCAGTAAATTCTTTTACTTGTTCGACCTCAGGGGTAGGACAAAAGTTCCCTTTGATTCCAGCACCTCCCCTGGACGGGCTATCTGAGTAGTATTCAGGATTTTCCTCAGTGGAGTCGGGATTTTCTACTTGGATTTCTTGAGAAGAGGAAGATGGACAATCTTCTTTGAAAAACTCAGGGATTTCAGCACGGGCTGATTTCCTTTCTTTCCAACTTCTCCTATGTATAATTTTCTCTGGGTCAGATACAGAGGATGTCTTTAACTTAGAGGAATATGACCTAAAATGTGGCTTACGAGGAGCCGGGACTACCAATAAATTTATCAAATAAAGAACAGTGGAGTCGCCAAGGTGAGAGATACGCAACTCTTCAACTCTCTGTGCTCACCTGATTAGAGAGTGAAAAAAAAATTGTCGAGGCCCAGGGAAACTGATATTCTCAAATTCGTCCCCGGCAACGACGCCAGAAAGATGTTGTCGACAATTATTGTCTACCCTAGAGACAACCTAGAGTTGCTATAGACCAGTGCCTAGGACATCTTAGCATAGCAAGGAGCTCATAATATAGCTTGGGTTGTCAATCCAAAAGCTCTCTTACTATCACTTGTGAAACAAGGAAATTAGTTTAAATGGAACCAAACTCTCTCAGAAGCTGATACAAAGATAAGAATAATGTAGGAACAGCATGCAAACTCCAATACAAAAGCATCAGACAGTTAAGAGACAACTTACTGCAAAGAGGGCCAGTTCAAATAATATGCCACAGAAATCAAATATCAGAAAGTGGATGTAGTGGAGAAACATGAAGAAGATACTAGTTAGCATGAGGCTGATACCCAGATACATAACAAAACCACATATGGGCTTATCCAACTAAGAATGCATACATGACAATGGCGTTTTGAAAGCACCCTCCTCAAGTAACTAATACCATGAAATATGGATGAAATAGACATGGAACGATTATATCATGACTAGGCCTATTTAAAGTAGCTTGACTAATCCAAGTATGGGCACCAACTAGGATGAATCCTTACCACCAAAGACAGTGAGCCACTCGCATTCTAGAACATGTCTAGAAGATAAGTAGCATGAAATGAGATATTATATTAACACATAAGAAAAGATTACATACTGCGGGATACCAAAGACCAAAATCCTCATTACAGTTATAACTCCTCCTCACTGAAACCCTACGGGCTCTGAGCCTTCATACAGAAACCTTACAAGATGTATACAAAAGCCTTTCACTGCACAGTTTTCTGATAGAAATCTGGAACCCCCCAAATGTCTTTCTTACGGGTTATTATAGAAGAGACAGAAAATTCTAGTCGATGAGGTAGGTGAAACATTAAATTTGCCCAATTTGAACAAAATGGCGGAAACATTCGCGCCCATGCTGCTCAATTAATATGTTGTAGGTACTCTGAGGCCGGCTCTTCTGAAATAAATGCAGTAGGTGCGAATTCCTCCAGGGATAAGATATGAAGAATAAAATATGTGAACATTCTGTCTTTTACCGAAAGGAGGACTCGCTGCAATAAAACCTGGAGGCCGCTTTCTGGTGCACTCGTACTTTTTGTCTTCTAACTTTGGATTTGAATTTAAAATCTACGGTGTCGAACACTGAGCCCCTTGATCTTCCGCCGATATTCTTAACTTCGATAATTAATCTCTTCATCTGTAAAATCTGCATTTTGAATTTCTCTGGAGGATTCGACAGATTTTAACCTCCTGCTTTCTTTAATGGAAGTCATATCACAACAACTTCCCAGATTTCTCTTCATAAATTCGCCTCTGAAAGTTGGTCCTTTAATGCGTTCTTGACTTCTGAAATGGAGGCTGGAGATTAATGGCGGTTGACCCTCTTTTTCACCCTGCAAAATACACAAATTTGTTAGGAAAACCGATGCATGGAGAGAGAAATTATGGGGAGCGGGAGAACAATGGCGCGGCGGTGATGGAACAGTGCTTTATGCGTAACAACAACGAAAAATGCAATGACGCGGTGGATAATGGGGCCTGAAGGAAAAATGCATCGCTGGCCGTTTGATTATGGCCCACAGGCATAGATCAATGGTGCAGAACGAACGGTGGAACAATACATGAGATGAGCGAAACACGTATGAAACGTTTACATTTTAATTGCAGAATGTAACGCCTTGGTAACACGCAGAAATGCAACAAAATGAAGTGGAATGAAATGACACGACCGCAGGAGGTAGGACCCATTATGAAATCGCAATCGCAATCAGGGATGAGAGAAAGGCGGAGTGACACAATGTAAAACCTCTGATGCGATTGGAGAAGCGGTGATATGAAAGACTTATGAAAAATGGAATCATAACAAAAATCGGGCGAACAAAGGGAAGACCTTTATTTACTGAATGGACGGAAGAGTTGAAAGGTGGGGCCCAAGGGAAATGTAAATCGTAATCGGAAAATAGAGACGGGCGAAGGGCGAAGTAACACAACGTAAAACTTCCGATGCGATTGGGGACAAGACATGCGTTGCGATTAAACTAGAGCCGTTCGATCTAGTAGGGGAATGGGCAGCTGAGATAATTTCGGAAGGCCACGCATGAATGCCGCGATGGCGATGGTGTGATCAAAGGGTTTGCAAATACAATCGCATCGCAGGTATTTGTGATGGGCTCGTTTGGGCATATGTGGGGAAGTGGTTGGGGCTAGGCCTTATATATGTTTTCGGAAAAGTGTTTATGGCCTTTTTTAAAATGTGATTTTAGAGCAGGGAATGGCAGCGATAGGCGGGGGCGAATCTTTTAAGAATGACAGAAGATATTTGAGAGGTTTAAAGGGGCTGATTAACAAAAATTTAGCAAGGGGCTAAGATGATCAACACCATCGATGGAGAGCCAGGAAGCACCTGCCATTAACCCAGGTTTTTCTCATCACCTCTCCAACATCACCCTCTTTCATAAGATGAAAGCTGAACCACCCATTTTCCAGTTTGCTGACTCTCAGAATGTATCCCAAAAGCTTCTCCCATGCCTTTAACAACCACTCTAGCATATTAACCTTACTGTGATTCTCAAATTTCCACCTGCCCTCCAGAGCTCGATTGGAAAGGCTTTCAACTCTCTCCCACATTACATCGCTTCCGAAACTCAACAGTCTGCAACCTTCCCTCGGTTTGAAAGGTTTCGACACCCCACTGTGTAATGGCTTAGTGGTTGCATGCAACTGTGAATTGGATGGAGACAAACACTATTTTTCGGATCGTTGTGTAACATCAACCCGTCGAGATGCACCAAAATGTCCCGCAAGTGAATTATCAATGAGACCACGTGCCTGTAGTGGGTCATCATCCTCCGCCACCTTAATTTCATGTAGAAAGGACTCGTCAATGAACTCCTCATCACACTTGGCAATAAAAGTCTCCAGCTCCGTCATCTCAAATGCCTGCAATCATTTATGTCTCATTACTATCATCGTTATGTCGACTTCTAATCAGTCGTGCCCACTAGTACGTAATCGTCCAGAGGAAGGTACCAATTTTCAACATTAATAAAACCCTAGATGAAAGACAGCTCCGCTCAACGCCACCTAGGAAAACTGACATCTACTTCCACCACGGTTAAGGATTAACTCCCCCACAAATACTAAAAATCAGGCCTGTGATGATAAGGATATAAGGTAGCCCCTCCACCTGGACCCGAGAAAAGGATCCTCCTAAGTGCGATGACTTTATACTATCCCGTTAGAGAGCTATCGCCATAAAGGATAAAACCATCCCAAAGTACAGAGGGAGTGGGAGGATCACCTGCAATCGTCGATTTTGTCAAAATCAGTCACCGCCAGAGAAAAATTGAAATTACCAATGTTTTCTAGATGATCAAAAATCACACCGGACATACTAGAGAGTTCAAATCTTTATCCCTTCCAAATCCAGCCAAGCCAGAACGATACCGGAAACGTCCCCATTACTTTCATCGCCAAGTAATTCAAAAAAATCGCCTGCAATTACCAAGCAGGGAGAAAACAGAAGAAAAAGATATATGGGGTAGGATAGAACACTCGGATATCCATTCAAAAATCACCTAAAGAAAGCAAGCCAGCCCAACCCGCTTATGCATCAAGTAAATCCATGGCTCGAAATTAAATCATTGCTCTTCTCTAGACAATAAGTTTAACTTATTCGCCCAAAACTCTCCCAGAACTTATCCACCCAGAACTCTCCCAAAACTTCATCTCAGGCCTGCAGTTTGTATCTACCACATTCGGCCTTCAATGCAACCATAGCTCACGACCCTGCACTGTTCATCTAGAATACACGTTACCTAGTTTGAAATTACTTTCATCGATTCAACATGAGTCCTGTCAAGGATGATGTGTCTCCTTCTCGAGGGGAAAACATTAAGCTAGACAGATAAACTAAATGAGTATGGCATTAAGAAGGATTCCACTATTTTTCTTAATGTAGGTCTGAGTGGTGGTTCCAAAGGAAATGGGGATTCCTCAGCATCCAAACCCTTATCATTTAAATATGCCCTCAATCAAGATTCCTACTTTTTCCCTCAAAGGATCTTTTAGGTCAAGCCTTCGTGGTGGAGCATTCATTAGTCACCCCATCACTTAGAATGAACGAGGTCCTTATGATGATTAAGATTATGGATAATCAATAATGTGTGATTATTTTCAGTTCAACGATTCTAGCCCTTGGCTTCTGCTCTAAGGGCTTGGGTTCATCAAAACTAGACCTAGAATTTGGATTTTCTTTTCTTTTCCAAAGGTTATTTTATAGTTTTCTTCAATGAACTTAAATGTTGGCAGAAGGTATTTGATCAGATACTCTGGTCTTGGGTTCGTGCAAGTATTTTAATTCAACCATGGTTTATGGAGTTCAACCTCCTTTCCATGAATTCCTTGGATACTCTGGTATGGGTTCGACTCCTGAACTTACCCCTATAGTGGATTTGACCAGACTTCCTCAAAGCTATTGGAAAATCATTAAGGTGTTTCATCAAAATTGACAGTGGAAGATTGGAAAACGGGTTCATTTCATTCATCTACATCTGTGTGGAATTGGAATTAAATGATGGACTTCCAGAAAAATTAGTTTTAATTGGGGTGGTAAGGATTACCTTCAACCACTGGATTATGAAAACACTGCTTTTAGATGCAAAGCTTCTTAGCAGTCGAGGCATCTCCAGAATGTATTCCCGACCTTGAATGGGTGTTCTGAGTCCCCAGAGACGATAAATCCCAACCGGGGCTAGAGGGATCATAAGGAAACAAATCACAACCGAGGCTATAGGGATCATAAGGCAACAAATCCCAACCGGGGCTAGAGGGATCATAAGGCAACATCCACAAAGAATGTGGCAAGCCAAATATTCCCAGAAGCAGAAGAAAAAATCTAAATCCCTAGCTTCTCATTATACAACACAAACCCCTTCCAATTCGCCCCATCATTCAGTTGAGGGAGGATTTCATGGAAAAGGTGAATGAAAGAGATTCAACTCTAATTGTGTCTACAACCAGTGGGTAGAAGCACTCCCACAAGTCATACCATTAAAATAGCGACAAAGAGATCTTGTGCTCTGTTGAGCCATTAACGATGGAGTTGTCTCATGGAAAGGAGAATCTAGCTTTATCTCCAGTTGTAACTGATAGCTCTATAGGTTGGGTAGATATTCGTAGGAGAAATGGGAAAAGAGAAAACTCCCTGATTAACTTTAGTGTGTGATACCATAAATGTTGAAAATTCCTTTTGAAGTGCATGATGTCTTGATGTTATCCTATTTTCTCTGAAATAATAGAACTGAAATTTACAAAAAAAAAAAAAAAAAACAAAACCCTTCCATAATATCCATCATAAATGATGAAAAGGCAAGGCTGTTAATCAAGGTTGTCATTGATGTCAATATAGCATTGACCGAGATGTCAATATTCTTGAAATGCCTGGTTCCAGATGATGATGTCATGACTCTTGGTTGACAAGGATACCATCAATGAAGATGTCAAGTTAGGAAGAAGTCAAACCACTAATGAAAGAAGCCCTAAGAAGTACTTGATCTAATGTTGCATGCACTTGATGAAGGTTTGAAGACTAGATGGTGATGTGGAATATCTCATTTGATGGTTGGAAGACTACCCTGAAACTTTCTTAATGATGATGCACTATGACATACTACTGCACTATTATTGAATACATGATGATATACGTTCATGATGATATGGATGCTGGATACTATCATGATGACATGGATGTCCTATATGATGACACTGTGATCTTATGATTGATAAGCCAAACAATGGAGAAGACAAACAAAGAAGAAGCAAAGCAATAGAGAAGCCATGTTGTCCTATTCACTTTCTGCACACAAAAATTAAGGATAGCCACAAAGAATATTTTTTTTACCTCCTTAGAGGCATCCTTCCAAATTGATTCCTATACCATATTTTAGAGAATAATCTTTCCTTTCCAACGAGCCTTTACTTGCCCCAAAACTCCTAGCGGTTGATGAGATATGGAATTTTTAAGTCAAGAAAAATTAACCTTAGTAGTGAGCCGACCTATCATTGTCCTTCATGTCGGCCTATTTGCAGAGATGTGTCCTTTTATTTTGTGGTGATAAAATCACTATTTATTAAAGTTTTCGAGCTCATTCTTTAGCCACCAATTCAGTCAACATCTCAGGACCTCGGCCAACATCACAGGAAGAAAGGAGAATTTATACAAACCTCGATCACTATGGTAAATCACTGTTTGGGCAACATTTAAACTACAGACCTCAGAGTTATAACTGCAAAGGTCAGATCTGTTGGGATATTTCTTAACTCGGACCCGTGGTTAGAAAAACAGTGAGCAGTGACCTAAACTTGGTGCTATCACCTCGGATTGCTAACAGTGGATAGGGCTCAGACATGTGAGGAGGGACAGTATTTTTTTAAAGCTCGGTTAAGTAAAAAGACACCAAACAATCATCTATATTTTTACCTCAAATTGCAGCTTCATGGAAGGTTAATTCTGTAGCTCAGATCTTTTATTGAAGGTTTAGATTTGTGCCCGGATCTATAGTAGACAGTCTATGTGGTTCACCTTGACTAAAGGAGCTTGAAGATGTGGTTAATCTGTTGGTTTCTGGGTCAGTGGATTTGTGGAAGGAACAATCACCAATTGCAGACTTGTTGACAGTCTCCTCGGACCTTTGAGCTATAGTCACTTGCTTCGAACATCACTCAAGTCTCGAACTTGGTGCTACTTTGAAGAACAATCATCTCTAAGGTCCGACCTACGAGAAGCTCTTGGAGGCTTGGATTTCAGGCTTGGTCACCTGTGGAGGAATAAAGAGTTGTGGGTGAAACCATTTTTGAAGGAACAGTTTTGAGGGCAGCACAATTAGAGCAGAGTTGTAGTGAGCTGCTGAAGTAAATAGTGATATAAAGAAGACAAACTTGGGTACTTGGAAAGAGTTGTTGAAGTCCCTGTTAGAACAGATTTGTTTTGTAGACCTTGGGCTGGTTGAATCAAGACATATCTTGGAGACATTGTTAAGTTCACTTGAAGAGCACCTTGGACAAAGTCTTGGAGGCAGCCTTGGAGATCATGATGCATTGAAGCCATCATGAAGTGACCTTGGTGATTTTGCTTAGGTATCATGAAGAACTGTGAAGACACCTTCATGTGAAAAGATCAAGGCTGTCATTGATGACGTAATGTGGAGACTATAATGAAGACTAAGTGAAGATTGACAGGGCTCGTTGAAGAAGACATTGGGAGCCGTGAAGTATAACCAAATATATCTTGATCAATTAAAGCAGGAGGTTGGAGCCTCATAGAGACAAGGTTGGTGCATTGGAAGATAGGGTTGGAGCCCTAGAGGATAGGAGTCCTCAAGAGACCATGTTGGAGCTTGTACCAGATATAGGGTTGGAGCCCTTGAGGTTGGTGCCTCAGAATTGACAAGGTTGGAGCCTTGGAAGTCTAAGTCGGTGCTTGGAAAATATAGGTTGGAGCCTGGGAGATTGAAGATTGGTGTCTTCATCTAGGGTTGGAGCCCTACATATATTGTACTTGATTTATTGTAAAGAAGAAATTAATAAAATCATTTATTCTTATTGTTCATTTTGTGTTCTAAATATAAGTGATCTAACTGGTAAAAATAACAATTGAATAGAAATACTGATTCACCCCCCTCTCAGTATTTCCAACAATTGGTATCAAAGCCAGCACCTTCATTCAAAGCCTAACAGCTTGAATGTTGATCCTTAGAACACAAATGGCAAAGCCAAGAAAGAAAGTCTCCAATCCTCCTAAAGATGTGTCTTCCTCAACCATCGAAATTGAAGTCAATCAATTTGTGAAGGCTCCATTTTTCAATGGAAACTTTGATAAATGGGAGGCAATAATGAGCAATTTATTAAATACTCAAGGCATTGAATTATGGAAAATGGTGATCACTGATAGCATGATGGGAGGAGAATCCAATGAGTATAACACAAGAGCAATGAAAGCAATCTTAAATGGGCTACCTGATTCTATGAAATCCAATTTGCAAAAATGTTCATCAGCAAAAGGCATATGGGACAAACTTCATGATCTTCACTCAAAAGGAGCATTGATCATTACCTCTAGTCAAGAAGATGATGGAAAGAAAGAAGGAAATCTAGAACCCATCATGGAAGTTGAAAATAAGAATGATGACATCAAGGCCAAAGAAGACCTAGAAGAAGAAGAAAGCAAAGAAGGCTTTGAAGAAGATCTCCTAGCTAAGCTTATAGATGCCATGGAAGAGATTAACAATTTGAAAAAGGAAAATGAGGAACTTAAGAAGATAGTGCAAGATGGTGACCAAGACAAGACAAGGAAGGAAGTTGACCTTTTTAAGCTTCAAGTACAAGAAATAAATGAGGAGCTCAGCAAACTTAAGGAGGAATTTCATCAAAATAAAAGAAAGCATCATGAAGAAGTCATATCTATGACAAATCAATTGGATAGGGCAAAGAAAAAGGAAGAAAATTTTTCAAGCCACCTTGAACAAAGAATTAAGAGCTTGAACAATCTTGAAGCAGAGATTGGTCAATACAAGGAAGAAGTATCCTCTCTTAGATCTCAACTAGAAGAAACAAGGAAACAAGCACAAGGAGCCGAGAAGGTGATGGAAACTTTGGCATTCATAGAAGGACAAGTTGATGAAGCAGAAAATGAGGGAAACACCATGATATGCCAACTAGACGAAAAGGATGAAGAAAACTCCAAACTAAAATCATACATCAATCTCCTCAAGGCCGAAACATGTGAAGCTACAAGAGTAAAATAAGAAATGGAGAGCATTCTAGCAAAGGAGAATGAAGAAATCTTCATAATGAAATCAAATATCATCTCCCTTAAAATCGAAGAACACGAAGAAAGAAGGATGATGGAAGAAATGAAGAACCAACTAGTTATGAAAGATGAAGACTGTGAAAAGTTGAAAGGATAAATTGTCTCTCTTAAAAAGGAAGTTGAATTGCTGAATAATAACTTGAAGAGTTCTCAAACCCTAGATGACATCCTAAGTCATCAAAGATCCCCCCTAGATAAATCAGGGCTTGGTTATGCAGGTGAACCCTCAAACAAAATTGATGCAAACCCTAATGCTTCAAACAACAAGGATGTGTAAAATCTTGGAAGAAATATTGACGTCCCCAGTTCCAGCAAAAGCATGAGTCAAGATGCCATTGGAAGAAACCCTACTTCAAGAAGATATGCTAAAGGTGTCAAGGATGAAAGAGGCAATGGATATCATCAAAGGATCCCAAGGCAGAATGACTTTGGAAATACATCAAGGAAATCTCCATCCTCCAAGTACCAAAGTATATTTTTTGGTTATTGCTATTCTTGTACAAACTTTGGGCATATGGAAAAGGATTGTAGGGCATACCACATGGACAAATATAATGGTTCCCATAAGCCCCCTAGAAGAAATTTTTCAAAAAGAAGTCATGATTCCCCATTCATGAATGATATGGAGTGCTTCAATTGCCATAAAATTGGACATATGGCTCATGATTGTAACTTGATTTGGGTCTCTAAACAAGATAAAACCATGACAACCAAGCCAGAGAAGAAAGTTACACAAGTATGGAGAAGAAATAAGATTGGGTCGGAAAGTCTTTTGAACACTCAAGCCAACAACACATGTTGTTGATTTGATGAATACATCACTGGCACAGAATATTCCAATTCTTGATGATGAGATTTTTCCAATTAAGGAAAAGACCATGCATATTGTTAGGGGGAGCTCGTGATTCTCGACCATTCTTGCAGAAGCTATCCGTGAAAGGGGATTATGCAATCCTTGATGAGTCACACATGGACATTCATTCTTTAATAGATCATCTCTCGGGAGAAACTCCATTGAAGAAATGTAGAAACATCTATCATGGACCACATTGCTAGAAGGAAGAGCACGATGATAGGGGGAGTAACATACCCATGAAGAACTACTATTGATGAAGAAAAAAAGTAGCTTGACAGGGGGAGTATTTGGGCACCCCGTTTACCATTGATGTCAAAGGGGGAGAGAATATTGGGAAGGCAAGAATATTGCCATCAATGAAAAAGGGGGAGATTGTTAATCAAGGTTGTCATTGATGTCATTATAGCATTGACCTAGATATCAATATTCTCGAAATGCTTGGTTCCAGATGATGATGTCATGACTCTTGGTTGACTAGGATACCATCAATGAAGATGTCAAGTCACGAAGAAGTCAAACCACTAAAGAAAGAAGCCCTAAGAAGTACTTGATCTAATGTTGCATGCACTTGATGAAGGTTGGAAGACTAGATGATGATGTAGAAGAACTCATTTGATGGTTGGAAGACTACGCTGAAACTTTCCTAATGATGCTGCACTATGACATACTACCGCACTATTATTGAATACATGATGCTATACATTCATGATGATATGGATGTTGGATACTATCATGATGACATGGATGTCCTACATGATGACACTATGATCTTATGATTGATAAACCAAACAATGGAGAAGACAAACAAAGAAGAAGCAAAGAAATGGAGAAGCCATGTTGTCCTATTCACTTTCTGCACACAAAAATTAACTATAACCACAAAGAAAAATTGTTTTTACCTCCTTAGAGGCATCCTTCCAAATTGACTCCTATACCATCTTTTATAGCATAATTTTTCCTTTCCAACGAGCCTTTAATTGCCTTGAAACTCCCAGCGGTTGATGAGATATGGAATTTTTAAGTCAAGAAAAATTAACCTTAGCAGCGAGCCGACCTATCATTGTCCTTCATGTCGGCCTATTTGCAGAGACGTTTCCTTTCATTTTGTGGTGATAAAATCACTATTTATTAAAGTTTTTGAGCTCATTCTTTAGCCACAAATTCAGTCAACATCTCAGGACCTCGGCCAGCATCACAGGAAGAAAGGATAATTTATACAGACCTCGATCACTGTGGTAAATCACTGTTTGGGAAACATTTAAATCACAGACCTCAGAGTTACAACTGCAAAGGACAAATTTGTTGGGATATTTCTTAACTTGGAACTATGGTCAGAAAAATAGTGAGTAGTCACCTAAACTTGGTGCTATCACCTCAGATTGCTAGTAGTGGATAGGGCTCAGACATGTGAGGAGGGACAATCTTTTTTTTAAAGCTCGGTTCAGTAAAAAGACACCAAACAGTCACCTATATTTTGACCTCGGATTGCAGCCTTGTGGAAGGTTAATTATGTAGTTCGGATATGTTATTGAAGGTTTAGATTTGTGCCTCGGATCTATAGTAGACAGTCTCTATGGTTCACCTTAACTAAAGGAGCTTGAAGATGTGGTAAATTTGTTGGTTTTTGGGTCAGTGGATTTGTGGAAGGAACAATCACCAATTGCAGACTTGTTGACAGTCTCCTTGGACCTTTGAGCTATAGTCACTTGCTTCGAACATCACTCAAGTATCGAACTTGGTGCTACTTTGAGGAACAATCATCTCTTAAGGTCCGACCTGCGAGAAGCACTTGGAGGCTTAGATTTCAGGCTTGGTCACCTGTGGAGGAATAAGGAGTTTTGGGAGAAACCATTTTTGAAGGAACAGTTTTAAGGGCAACACAGTTAGAGCAGAGTTTTAGTGAGCTGCTAAAGTAAACCGTGATATAAAGAAGAAAAACTTAGGTACTTGGAAAGATTTGTTGAAGTCACTGTTAGAACAATTTTTTTTTGTAGACCTTGGGCTGGTTGAATCAAGACATATCTTGGAGACATTGTTAAGTGGACTTGAAGAGCACCTTGGACAAATTCTTGTAGGCAGCCTTGGAGATCATGATGCATTGAAGCCATCATGAAGTGACCTTGGTGATTTTTCTTAGGTATCATGAAGAACAGTGGAGATACCTTCATGTGAAAAGATCAAGGTTTTCATTGATGACGTAATGTGGAGACTACAATGAAGACTAAGTGAATATTGACAAGGCTCGTTCAAGAATAAATTGGGAGTCGTGAAGTATAACCAAATATATCTTGATGAATTGAAGAAGGAGGTTGGAGCCTCATAGAGACAAGGTTGGTGCCTTGGAAGATAAGGTTGGAGCCCTAGAGGATAGGAGTCCTCAAGAGACCAGGTTGGAGCTTGTACCAGATATAGGGTTGGAGCCCTTGAGGTTGGTGCCTCAGAATTGACAAGCTTGGAGCCTTGGAAGTCCAAGTCGGTGCTTGGCAAATACAGGTTTGGAGTCTGGGAGATTGAAGATTGGTGTCTTCATCTAGGGTTGGAGCCCTACATATATTGTACTTGATTTATTGTAAAGAAGAAATTAATAAAGGCATTTATTCTTATTGTTCATTTTGTGTTCTAAATATAAGTGATCTAACTGGTAAAAATAATAATTGAATAGAGATATTGATTCACCCCCCTCTCAGTATTTCCAACAAAGGCATGTAAGCATATCGAGTAACAACAATAATTCAAGTGACGACAAATGATGACCACCAAAACTAAATATTACAAGTTTTATATTGTGAAATTCCTGTTGGTGAAAATTGGAGATTTTGTTTAATATAGGCAAATTATCTTAGATGTATGATGACGAGTTATCAATAATAAATACGATTATTTATTGTCATTTTTATGTTTGTGAATCCTTATGTTCTCCCATTTTGTAAGGTGAAGGTTTTCTTATTTGTATATAATAAAATGATTATCTTGTTCTATTGTAGTCTCCAATATTATAACATGGTATATTCTCAATAAAATATATGGATTATTTACATTGTTACAATAAACACATGTGTAATTAGTTACAATATTTGTTTAAACAATTCAGTGTATTAATACAATGTCTATATTCAAATACAATAATTAAAATATAAAAAACAATATTATTATAAAAATTATGTTTTTAATAATTCATTTAAATTTTGTAAAATAATCAAAAGCTCCATTTGCATCTCCATAATGTGGAAAATTTAAATACTAAAACAATTGGGGTATTGTATTCATTTAAATTCAACAATGTGGTTAATGCATTGATGTATTTCAACACTAAAACAATTGGGGTATTGTATTCATTTAAATTCAACAATGTGGTTCATGCATTGATGTTTGAAGTTGTTAAGCACTAGTGCTTTATATGTGTCCAAATACAGTGGTCCTAATACATTTAATAAACACATCGATACAACAACAACAAAAACATCATTTTCTTTAATGATACCAATATCATTGCTATTATAATTATCATAATTGTGACAATACTTTATAGCATGAATGAGAATGAATGAGACATATGCATAAAGGATTTCAAAATACGCGCCAAAGACTTTTAAATATGGAGAACACACCAATGCTTTTCAAATCATGTAATATGCATTGATTCTTTATTATACACAACGGATTTTAAAATATATAATATGTAGTAATCCCATATTAGCTATAACTACACTAGTGTACTTTAATAATAGGTCCATTGCATTGAAACAAAAACATCTATTAAAGATTTCACTTACCGAAAATCTTTTGCTATAGTGAACAATTGTTAAAACCTCCACTTCCAATAGATTTTTTTTTTAATAACTTCAATTTTGTAACATTAAGAACCTCCACAACAACCTCCACCATGTAGTGTTTCCCTTATATTGATAATGTATCCACTCAAAAGGACTTAATCACTTGGAAAATACGTTAAGTTCTAAGGCTTCTTGCATCCATCACTTTCCACACCTATAACACTCGCACAACCAACAATACATGTCAAAAAACCTTCAATTTGTGGAAACTAAGGGTGGACCCTTGGGAGAGCCAATTAGGAAAGGAGAAACACTAGATAATTGAGGATAAAAATCAAAGTAGTCAATTGATTACAAGGAAAAATGTTGGGGACAAATTAAATTTAAATTAAGGCATGAGCTAAATGATGAGGTAAGAAAATTGATTGATTGAAAAATAAAAGAAAAATCAATCAAAATAAAGAATAACGTTATATACCCAGATCAAAATAACAAAAAAATAGAAGAAGAGATAGATCAACACCTTGTTAATAGGCCACTTGGAGGGGGAAACCTCCTTTTACATCACATAAATGAACAATTCTTGGATGATTCAAATGACAAGACCTCCTTGGTATATATAGGAGTGTAAAGGGTAAAAATATAATTAGGGCCAACATAACAATCATAATGTAAGGGCACAATAGTAATAAGAGTGGGATTCTATGGGGCACAACAATATCATTATAGTGGCTATACTAGTATTATAGGGACCTAACATGTCGATTTCCTTCAAAAAGGTGTTGTCTTCAATGCTTGAGTAGTTTTATATGCTTCTATACAAATACTCAACCTCCCATTTGGAATCTTCGGCAGATGAGTTCTTCCACTTAATGGGCTACTCATAAATTGATCAATTTTGTAGTTGTAGAATTCTTGTTTCTAAATTGATCAATTTTGTAGCTATTGAAATCTTGTTTCTGTGATTTCTTCAAGCTCCCATATGATTTTTCCTTCCTCGTCAATTTCTAGAAATATAGTTTGAATTGGGATATTGTCACCTATAACATTATTTAAGCATGAATTAAGGAAAACTAGGTATATTCACAAAGATGTAGGTAGCTCTATGCCATAGAACCAATCTTTTGCAACACCTTATAATGGCCATTTTACTTGGGTGATAATTTATTATCGTTCTTAGCTTGCTTGAGGGACATTTGTTTGTATGGGTGTAGCCATAAAAATACCTAATCGCCCATGTCAAAACTTCTTTCACTATAATGTTAATCAGCTTGTTGTTTCATTCGAGTATGTGCTAGAGTCAGGTTATCCTCTAAGAGTTGGATAACTTGTTGGTGATGCTTGATGTGATCTGCCACTGCTTGAACCATAGAATTGCCTCTTAGAAACAATGTGATGGATAGTGGATGATATCCATAAATAACCACAAATGGGGTAATTTTTGTTGCATTATGGAAGGAGGTGTTATACCACCATTTTGAAAGAGGTAACCAATTGACCCATTGTGTTTGTTTATCAAATACAAATCAGTGAAGATATTTTTCCAAACATTTGTTCACTATTTCATTTTTTCCATAAGATTGAGGATGATAAGATGAACTATGAGCCAATTGAGTACCAAGAAAAGAAATTTTTGTCCAAAAGAATCTAGTCAAAATGGGATCTTTGTCCCTTACAATAATCTTTAGGTTTCCATGTAGCTTTGAACTATTTCCACAAATGCATGAGTGATTGTACTAGCATTGAAAAGCTGAGATAGCGCACAAAAATGTGCATACTTGGAAATTCTATCAACTACCAAAATTATGACACTCTTGCCTTCAAACTTGGGTATACCTGTGATAAAAGACATTGAGACCTCCTCCTAACACTGACTTGAAATGACAAATGGTTGTAAAAGACCTAGGGTTTTAATTGTCTCAACTTTATTTTGTTAGAAAACCAAACATTTTTCCACAAACTTGTGAATGTTAGATTTAAGGACATCCTAAAAAAAATCCTTCTTGATCCAGTGGTAAGTTTTTAAAAATATAGAGTTCCATCCTATGGGAGAGGTGTGCAATTCCAAAAGAACATTTTGTTTGTGTTGGGAGTTCTTATGTATATATAAGTGATATTTGTACCACAATGAATCATCTTTCTAGATAAATGTATTAGGTGCATTGGGATCTTGCTACAAATTTTGAATGAGTCTCCACACCTCTTTGTCATTCTTCCATTCATCCCTCACTTCAGTTGTCCAATTAGGTTGGATAATAGAAATAACATAGAGAAATGCATCCACGTCCTCATCCTTTCTTGAGAGTGCACATGCAACAACATTTTGCTTCCCTTTTTTGTAGATTATTTCAAGTTCATAACCCAACATATTTGTTACCCATTTTTATTTCACTTATGAAGATAATCTTTGTTCCAAGAAGTATTTAAGACTATCATGATCTGTTTTTACCTTGAAGTGTCTTCCCATTAGGTAAGGGCGCCATTACTTCAGGGCATGTAGTATTTCCAAGATTTCCTTCTCATAAAGAGGTTTGTGTAAATTCTTTCCCTTAAATGGGGTACTTTCAAATGCATCGAGTCTTCCTTCTTGCATTAAAACACCAATGTCATTTCCTCATGCATCACATTCATAAATAAATGTTTTTATGAAGTTTGGTGTAACTAAGACTAGAGCTTGGCATATTGCATCCTTAAAATGTTCAAAGGCCTTAGTTGCTTCTGGAGTCCAACAAAATACATATTTATTTAGTAATGTTGTTATAGGTATTGCTATTTTCCCATAATTATTAACAAAATTGCAATAATACCCTATCAACCCGAGAAATCCTAGAAGATGCCTTAATATTGTGGGGATTTTCAATTGCTTGATGGATTTAATTTTGTTAAGGTCTTCCTTAAAACCCTCATGAGATACAATATGACCCAAATATTCCACCTCCTATAACCCAAAGGAAAATTTGGAGGGTTTTGCATACAATTGTTTCTCCTCCAATAGTTTGAGCACCCTGTCAATATGTTGAACATGAACATTCCAAGGCTTGTTGTAGATTAGTATATCATCAAAAAATACTAATACAAACTTTCTAAGGAAGGGTTTTAAAGTGGAATTCATAAAACCTTGAAATGTGGAAGTTGCATTAGTAAGGCCAAAAGGCATGACCATAAATTCATAATTACCTTCATGAGTTCTCATTGTTGTTTTAGGAATTTATTCTTTCTTCATTCTAATTTAATGATATCCTAAACGAAGATCCGACTTGGTGAGGTAGATTGCTCCATGTAATTCATCAATGATAGAAATGGGAAAATTATATTTAATAGTGAGCTTATTGAGCTCTCTATCATTAAGACACACACACCATGATCCATCCTTATTGTGCACCAATACTACTTGAGAAGAGAATGAACTTTGGCTAGGTTGAATTATACTTGCCTCTAGCATTTCTGCAACTATACGTTTAATTTCACTTTTTTGGGAATAGGGATATGTGTAAAGCCTAAAATTTCATCAATGAACTTTGGCTAGATTGAATTATACTTGCCTCTAGCATTTCTGCAACTATACGTTTAATTTCACTTTTTTGGGAATAGGGATATGTGTAAAGCCTAAAATTTCATCCCGAGGTAGCTCTTTGTGTCTTCTTTTCAACCAAGATTGGTTTCTTTAAGATAAATTTATGCCAAATCTCCCACAATGACCTGATTATGGACTAATTCAATATAGCGAACATGTATGGGTTGTCACCTGTCATTTTTTTAATCTTCAGCCCTAAAAATCATATCGAAAAAAACGCAAACTACGTACTTTATTCACTTTTTATGAAATTTAAATCCGATGCATGAAGATAAATTTATGATGATTCTCCATGGGACACCTTCTTAAGCCTCACATAAAAAAAAGTTATAATGAAAATGCTAAGATGACATGTTTGAAGAATAAAAACCCTAGGATCCAGAGCTCTGATACCAAATTTTATCTACCCAGATCAAAATAACACAAAAAAGAAGAAGAGATAGATCAACGCCTTGATAATAGGCCACTTCGAGGGGGAAACCTCATTTTACATCACATAAATGAACAATTCTTGGATGATTCAAATGACAAGACCTCCTTGGTATATATAAGAGTCTAAAAGGTCAAAATATAATGAGGGCCTACATAACAATAATAATGTGACAACACAAAAATAACAATATAGGGGCTACACTAGTATTATAGGGACCTAAAAAATAAGAAATAAAAAAAGTATATCTATATATATATATATATATATATATATATATATAGACACACACACACACACACAAATGAAGGAATATTTATTAGCTTCATAATGGATGAAACTCTAATTAAATAAACACATATTGATTCAAATACATTGTGTTTGTAGCATGGAAATGGATTCAAAAATTGATAGAATGACAACCCATAAGCCAATATGTTATGAGGGAGAGGCTTCCTAGGATTCAAAATAAATGATCATCAACTTGCATTATATACAAGTATTTAAAGTCAGCATGGAAATAAACTTTTAATATCTTCAAGACTCTAAATTGTTTGTAGCATGGAAATGAATTCAACTATTGATAGAATGTCAACCCACAACACAATAGGTTTCAAGGGAGAGGCTTCCCGAGATCCAAAATAAATTATCATGAACTTGTAATATCTACAAGACTCTAAAGTACCCATTTAAATCATCTCTCATAATAATTTAATTTGAATACTCATAAACTTTAAGGGTTGAGACCAAACTCTTCCATTTTTTAGAAAAGTCTATGGTTGTGGAATTTTCTCATATTGAATGGTTATGGTATATTGAGAAAGATGGATATGGATGTACTTTAAATTAAGAGAAGAATCCAAATAGTCAACAATATCAAGGTCAAACACATCTCTCTAAATAAAATAATTAGTCTCAATGTGATCACTTAATTTTTCATTGGGATACCCATCATAGATAAGTTCTAACCTCATTTAAAATACCTTAGAATATATTATTTTTAAAGGAAAAACTCTAGGTCTTGATTAAGGTATTTATCAAAAGTAGGACAACAACTGAAATCAATGATATAATTGAGATGATGAATGTTAAGAGCATAAGTATTGCTTACGGAAAATATAGGTATTAAGAATATGATAGGGATAACTAGAGCATACTTGTTGGCAAGGGAAGCATTTTTTAGTTTCCATTCTCAACATCCTCCTGAGGAAATGTGATAGCCACGAGCTAATTCCCCTTCACTGTAAATATTTAATATACTATGATTTTAACTAAAAGGCCTGAGAATTGGGACATGGATTCCAAAGTTTGAGGAAGGAAATTACTTGGGATTAGAAGGAAGATTGATTGTTTTATGACAACCATGGAAAGCTGGTAAGTGCGTGATTAAATGAACTAGTTGTGCCATTAATACAACTAAAGAAGAAGGAAAAGGAGCCATGCTCACCTTGGAAAAATCTATAAGGAAGAGAGGACAAGAATTCAAGAGTGATGAGTTGTGTTCGTAAGTGGGACAACCTGAATTCAACCAACTAGGATGTGGAAGGGAGAGTTGGCACAATGGCCTCCCCACAACCATGCGAAATCAAAGAACCATCATGACCGAGAATCAAAAAGAGGGTGTGATAGAGAATGTATGGGAACACAACCAGAAATAGTTGCAACTACAAGAGGAGGACTATCTCTGATACGGGGAAGAATATCATAGAACACAAGACAACAAATAAAGAAGCTTAGGGGAGCAATACAAATCAGATAAATCCTTAGGGGTGTTGAGAAATCTAGGGGCAACAAGTTAGGTTATTTCTCTTTACTTTGATAACTGCTTGTGATGTATGTAACTTAACTTAATTAACTTCTTCTTTCACTTGATTATGTTTATGTTGAGATTTTGTGTATTTGGGTAGCATTGGGTGTGATCTAACCCTGAAAATTTGTGGAGGGGCTAAGAAACACATCACCTCCAAAACCCAGAAAGCGTTTGGAGAAATTTCATATGGTGTTGAATTTATTCAAATAATTAATTTTTTTAATAAGGACCCTAAGTCTAAACTTAAAAAATTAGAAAAATTAAAGTGAATTAATTAAACACATGTGATGAAATGTTCTAAGTGATGCGAATCAAGAATTATTTTAATCACAGTCATTGATTTGTTCAACAAAAAAGCATAAAATAAAGGTTTGAGGGTCAGTTGGGGACACACACATAGAGGCAGAGCACTAAAGCTAAGCTGGAATTCTAGGGCATGGTTTGCAAAGAATCTCCAGAAGTGTTTCAGCTGTAGAGAGGGGTATGATGGTCTAATCCAGTGCCTAGAATCAACAAGAGGTAGAGATCAGCTTCCATATGCACAACAGAGAAGTAGAGATAGCAACAGTAGAGAGGGCAGCAGTTGCGCAACGTAGAGGCAGCTTCAGCTACACAAGTGCTACGCAGTCCCTCCTAGGGAAATGTTGGGAAGCAGGAGACCCATCTGGGTTACATAGAGACCCTCAGGGGCAACGTAGGGTCTGCGTCAACCATTCTGGGGTTACAAAACTCTCTCCAGGCTAGCGCAGAGGCACACAGTGGCTGAATATACTGATGCAGGGGCTTCAGGGGTAGCGCTGGGGTTTCTAGGGCCAAAATTTGGCTATCTTGTAAATCTCGTTTGAGGGTGTGGATCAGTCAAGATTTTGGCTTCATAACAATAGGTTAGCTGTAGCTCTCTATTTTTCTCTGTCAAGTTAACCAGTGTGGTGCCTAGATTTGTTGTATTCAGAAAAATAATTAATAATAAACACCCTCAATCAACTAGAAGACCAATTTTCCCGCATTGGGTTTTTCCAGGGAGTATTGTCCAGAAAATGTTGTGTCACTTTGTCTATTGTGCATGTACTTCTCTGTTTTAGATTTGAATTGGTGAAAGTATGTTATGTGTTTACTTCGATGTTAATCTGAAGATTTCATCATTAATAACTTGCTTAAGTAGGAGAAGTATAAACAGATCTAACAGTATATTTTTGCATAAGTAACATTCAGAAAATTTCACACGGTATCGGAGGGATTGCAGATCTAGCAGGGTCACCATGAGAAGGCTGAAGAATATTGATGCAGAAAGCAATAGAGAGAGCAGCAGAAAGCCAGATCTGAAGGGACGACGTAGTTTCAGAGGGAGCAGAGCCACGCAGAGGTCAGGGTGGCGCAATCCTACGTTGTCTCCATGCAGGCCTATGTACTTACTACACAGAGGCAACATTGGGACTATTTTCTCACGCAGAGGCCAACTAGGGTGACGCATATCTGAAGTTGTATGATTTAGAAGTGCTGGAAGCAGAGCTGCAGAACTTCAGAAGTTGCTGGTGGGGTTAAATTTCTGAAGATTTAGAATTTATCCTAAGCATTACGAGACAAAGAATGGGAGGAGATCATCTTATCATATGGTTTCTAGCCAAAGAAATCTACAGATCAATCAATATATTGAAGAGATTTGTTTCGTTGATTGATTTGGCGGATTTCCAATAGAGGAAATCAGTTGTCAGAGGGAGCAGGGGGTGCATGTTTCGTCAAGGACCCTAGATCCAGATCTCGAGCATAGAGAGGAGGAGCTCTGAAATATTTACTGAGCAGATGGCACCTCACGGACTACGTGATCAGGATAGGTTGGATGGCCTGTCCAATTTTGCAGTCTGGAAGGCCAGAATCCTAGTAGTCTTGGAGGCATACCGTCTAAGAGACCATGCAGAATAGGTCCTAGCCACACTGACTGATGTAGATCTCCTGAAGAAGCATGAGGAAGCTACGGCACATGCCAAGCGACTCATAATGAATGGGGTTAAGGACCATATTGTTCCACATATAGCTGAGAAGAAAACAACTAATGAGATGTGGAAGGCCTTAACAACCCTATATGAGGGGAATTCCGTCCAGAGGAAGATGCTTCTGGAGAATCAGTTGCGGTCATTCATGATGACCAAGGGGGAAGAGATCGAGCACTTCCTCTTTATATTACAGACGATTAGAGATCAGTTGACTGCCACTGGATCAAAGGTGGAGGATTATGTGATGGTAAGGACTGCACTCAATATGATCACAAAAGAGTGGGAAACCTTTGTCCAAAGTGTCTTGGGCAGAGCGGACCTTCCCGACTGGGACATCTTGTGGGAAATCTTACGTCAAGAAGAACTCCGCAGATTCACCAAGAAGCAGTACAAAACGGGATCCAGTAAGGTGAAGAAGGAAGATGAAGATGATGCAGCCTTTGCATCAAAGAGGCAGCAAGGGAAGAAGAAGCATAATCTTTCCAAGGTCAAAAGTTTCTAGTGCGGCGAACTAGAAACTTCTAGCAATTTTCCACATAAGAAGAAGGACAAGGAAGCTTCTAATTCCAAGGCTGTTATGGTGGACGATGGGTCAAAAGACGATGCCACCATGAGAGCTCATGAATGATGAAAGTGGGGCGACATGGATCTTTAGAGCATCTACAGAATGGACACAAGATCCTTGAGTCAGACCTACTCTTGGATCACATACGAGCTACGAGAGCCTTAAGATGGTAGCAGGACAAGTAGGAGATGGATGTAGAAGTTTAAAGTGAAGTGGAGGGAAGTGCTGAGATGTTGTAGAGGCAGCAACAGCACAGAGGTTGATGGGACTTCAGTAGCGCAAAGAGGCAGTGCTCACGCAGTGCAGAGCTGTAGCAGCGTAGTGGCTTCAGGAGGACAACGTAAAGTAACAGCCAAGGGAGTTTCAGTGATGGGATGAAGCTTGACTTGCATATTAACGATTGGGTAGGAGTATTTCAATTTCTTACTTCTCAGGAATTGAGTTACAGTGCAACAGTTAGTAGTGGCAATGCTATGGGCAGCATGATGCAACAAGTTGAGAGGGAGTTGCAGTACATATGTGGCAGTGTCAGTGGCAATGACATGGGAAATAGTACAGAGAGTAGCAGCGCAGTGGATGGAGGGTAGCAGGTCAAGCATCAACAGTGCAAAGACCAATGACAAGATCTTCTGATACATGGTGTGGATGTATTGCTAGAGCACACTCCGTGCTAAGAGGGAGTGTTGAGATTTTGTGTATTTGGGGTAGCATCGGGTGTGATCTAGCCTTGAAAATTTGTGGAGAGGCTAATAAACACGTCACCTCCAAAACCCAGGAAGCGTTTGGAGAAATTTCATTTGGTGTTGAAGTTATTCAAATAATTATTTTTTTTGATGAGGACCTTAAGTCTAAACTTAGGAAATTAGAAAAATTAAAGTGAAATAATTAAACATGTGTGATGAAATGTTCTAAGTCGCACAGATCAAGCAGTATTTTAATCTCAGCCATTCATAAGATATTTAATCATGGTCTTTGATGTGTTCAACGAAAAAGTATAAGAGAAAGGCTTGTGGGTTAGTTGGAGACACACACACACACAGGCAGAGCACTGAAGCTAAGCTGGAATTCTAGGGCATGGTTTGCTAAGAATTTACAGAAGTGTTTCAGTTGCAAAGAGGGGTAGTTTAGGCAAAGGGGATGGTATGATCCCAGTGCCTAGAATCAGAAAGAGGCAGAGAGCAGCTTCCAGTGGCAACGCAGAGAAGGAGAGGCAACAACAGCAGAGAGGGCAGCAGTTGTGCAACGCAGAGGCAGCTTCATCTACGCAGGTGCTACGTAGTCCCTCCTAGGGTAGCATTGGGCAGTAAGGGACCCATCTGGGTTACGAAGAGACCCTCAAGGGAAGCGTAGAGTTTGTGTCACCTATTCTGGGGTTACGCAGCCCTCTCTAAGCCAACACAGAGGCACGCAATGGCTAAAGAGACTGATGCAGGGGCTTCAGGGCCAGCAATGGGGTTTCTAGGGCCATAATTTGGTTGAGTCTTGTAAATATCATTTGAGGGTGTGGATTAGCAAGGTTTTGGCTTCAGAATAGCAGGTTAGCTGCTAATCTACATTTTTCTTTGTCGGGTTAACCAATGTGGTGCCCAGATTTGTTGTATTCAAAAAACTACTTAATAATAAACACCCTCTAGCAACCAGAAGACCAATTTTCCAACATTGGGTTTTTCCGGGGACTATTGTCCAGAAAATATTGTGTCACTTTGTCTATTTTAAATGTACATTTCTATTTTATATTTGAATCGATGAAAGTCTGTTACGTGTTTACTTCGATGTTAATCTGAATATTTTAGCATTAATAATTTTCTTAATTAGGAGAAGTATAACCAGATCTAACAGTATATTTCTGCATAAATAACATTCAGAAATTTTCACAGTTTAGTGTTATTTTCATCAAAAAACTACCAAACCATAAAGAACAATAAGACAAGAGGACACAAGATATAAACTATCAGACAGGGCCAAAACCTCTCCAATTGAGAGGAAAACCCACAAGAATTCTTCTCTTCTTATATAACTTCAATTAATGAATTCCAAGATCTATGACCCTTTACCAAGATCCCTCCAAGACCAAGTCAAATGTTTATTTATTGACGAGTCTCTCCTTCCAACAACTTTGACCTCAACAACTTATGCAATTTCGACCCCCTATAGATTCTTCTGTAATTTCGACCTTCCAGCAGATTCTTCTACAACTTTGACTCCCCAACAGATTCTTATGCAACTTCGTCCTCTAGCAGTTTCTTCTGCATAAACTGTATCCTTTGCACATGGGGAATAAATGATGTTTTAGTCCTTCTTTCTCCTACACTTGAGAGGAGTCCTTCCTTTTATCAACTCATATTGCAAGGGAAACTTCCTTTGACCCAAAATTCGACTCTCTTGGAGTGACTGCAAGTCTATATCTACGGCTGCAACATGATGCCCTAATATTCACATGTGTGGAGGAATATAGCCCAAAAACAATCCAAAAATATCGCTCTTATTTTCTTCTTCTTGTCCTTCTCTTCGTCACACCCTTTTCTCTTCCTTTATCGAACTTGTGTGTTGTGAGTGAGTGCTCCATGTGAGTTCGAAGTCTTGTTTATATATAGGTCTCCTACTAGCAAGAATTTCTTATTCTAGGCTGACTTTTACAATTGAGAAGGCTGACTTGATATTTGCATCATGATAAGGTCTTGAAGGGTCTTTTGACTCTACTTTGACTCAAATAAATTTTCTTTACAATAGGTAACATGCCCAAATGGTTCTTCAATGCATGCTAATGAATCAATTGACTTATAGATTAAATGACAAGCCCTAGAAGCACTCAATGGGTGCTTGAGCTAAAAATAAATTTCCCTTGATCATGAAACCCATGCCTCAAGAACAACATCAATATATTTATTTTTCTCTTTACATTAAATATATGATTACATATGTCATTATGAATACTGAACCTAGTTACATATTTCAACACTCCCTTTTAACTAGGGAGGTATTGATAATTTGTACAAAGTACTTGGACTTTTTCAATTTGAAGAATTCTCATAAGAAGAGTCAGATTGGTAAGTCGTAGCATCTCATCATACTAATCAACATTGTCACATAGCAAGGCCTTGACTAACAAATCTATCTCTCCACAATATTAGAGCATAAAGTTGGTAAGACTAATGACTGACAGACACCATCATCATTGTCTCTTAAGGCACATACCCCACCTAGGTTTTCACAGGGTATGTTCTTTTAGGACAATTCCTATCTTGGAATAACACATCCTCAAGGAATTTCCTATTTGACTACTGTTATCTTGAATTCCCTACCACATCATCAAAGAGTATTAGAATCAGTCTCAGATGCTTACCCAATCCTCTATACTTTCTTCACAATATGAAGACAATAATGATGTGTTTATCTCTCCCTCTTAACTAAGAAATATATACCCATTACTATAAAAGGAATGTAACCAAGCTCCCTCTTAACCATGGACTTGTTACCAACAACAACTGTTATCTCTTTGGTGGAGATCATGGTAATATCAATTGCTTGTAGGGCTCCTCCTTTTTATGTCATGAACTAAATATTATTTATTATGGAGCCTTCATCTTTCGTAGGGCATCTTCCATCCATCACTTTCCTTCACGAACCACATCGGTCATGTCATCATTCTCTCTATTGGAAAGTGATCCTCTAGTCCACATCTAGATTTTCTTCATACTACTACCTCTTCCAAGTGTTGTTTTCTTTCAAGATGTTCCATCCAACCACATGAGTTCTAGTTGTAGGTGACATCTACAACTCTCTTTCGGTAGTTGTGTATCAACCCATCCATATGTTGTTCAAAAATAAAAAATGAACATCAAATCAAAGTTACCTTTTGTGATGGCATTTCATCATGACATTTGATTCTTGCAACATCAACATCCTGCATAAACACATCTCCAAGAATTTTAATGTCAATGGTCTCCTTTCTTTACAGAACTTATTATGGTCTTCATACCTTCTCTATGGAGATGTCATAGCCAATTATTCTAGTCATCGGATGTTGATTTATTATATTTTCTTACGTGACTATAGTTTAATATTATATTTTATAATCTCTTCTTTATTTCTTCACATATTACTTCCTAGGAACTTCCATCCATAGTTCATTCATATTTGTCAACTACCTCATCTTCCATATGAGGACATATTATATTGATTTCATCTTGTCAATATGTGAACCATTGCTTCATGCATCTTTCCAAAGGAAGAGATCTCATTTTCTTTTATACCTTCATCTTATATAGTTCAGTTCTCAAAGATATGACTTCTCCAATAGTGCTTACAAAGAACAATTCCACTAAATTCTCGTAGATTTATTTCAATGTCTCCAATTTTGCAACATAAGGTATGAGGGGATCCTTGATGGATTATATAAGGATCCTTTGAGCCCTTATTACCCCCTTCATATACTTAGCTAGAGCTTGAGCTTCTTCCTTTAGAGGCTTAGTGATTGATCCCTTAACATGCTCAACGACTTCATTTTCTATGAGGATAAAAATTTTCCTCTTCTTCCATGCAAGAAATTTTGATGACCCAACCAACTTGTTGCTATCCTTGAAAAATGAAGTAATTTTTATAGCATATTAAAAAATAAATATAGAGGTACTTACCTGTCAAGTGAAGATGCTTCCTTGATGATGGTATCTTCAACTTGATGCCTTTCTTGATGATGTTGATGATAGAAGATGTCTTTTGAATGAAGATGTCTTCCTTCAAAAGTGATCCTTGACTCAAAGAGAGTGAGATCACCTTGACTCCTTGATGATGATGATAATGCCTATTCTTGCTTCCTTGGATGATAATGTAGAATATGGTGGCTTTCCCAAGGTGCTTCAAATTAAGAGTCTTTCTTTGTTCGAGTGGACGTCAGGTCATTGAGGCATTCTTTTCTTTTTTATGAATATTGTTCAATGTGTAAGCTTCCCAAGAATTATTCAATTGAAGAACCCTTCTTTTTAGGGATTTGAGGTCTTCTTCTATGCTCCTTGATTACTTTATTCAACATGATGAGAGGGTTAGTACTTCTTTATGATTGATGATCTTGATGTTTCCCAAATGATATTCTTATGCTTCGGCCCTTGAGTATCCTTCGTTAAGCTTCCTTTCGTTGATGTAGCCACCTTAGCTCTGATGCCATGTTGAGAAATCAGGGGAAGCAAGTTAGGTGATTTCCCTTTACTCTGATAACTGCTTGTGATGTATTTTACTTAACTTAATTAACTTCTTTCACTTTATTTTGTTTAGTGTTATTTTCATCAAACAACTACCAAACCATAAAGAAAAATAAGACAAGAGGACATAAGATATAGGAAATCATCCTGGGCCAAAACGTTTCCACTTGAGAGGAAAACCCATAATAATTCTTCTCTCCTTATAGAACTTCAAATGAAGAATTCCAAGACCTATGACCCTTGACCAAGATCCCTCCAAAGCCAAGTCAAATATTTCTTTCTTGATGAGTCTTTCCTTCCATAAACTTTGACCTTAGAAACTTCAATTTCAACCCCCAGTAGATTCTTCTGTAATTTTGACCTTCCAATAGATTCTTCTACAAGTGCCCCCCCCCCCCCTGATAGATTCTTCTACAACTTCTTCTTCTAGAAATTTCTTCTACCAAAACCATATCCCTTTCACGTGTGGAAGAAATGATGTTTCAGTCCTTATTTCTCCTTCAATTGAGATGAGTCCTTCCTTTTATCAACTTAGCTTGCATGGGAGACTTCCTTTGACCCAAATTTTGACTCTCTTGGAGTGACTACAATTCAGTATCTATTATTGCAAAATGATGCCCTAACCTTTGCACGTGTGGAGGAATATAGCCCAAAAACAATCCAAAAATCTCACTATTCTTTTATTCTTGTTGTCCTTCTCTTCCTCACACCCTTTTCTCTTCCTTTATTGAATTTGTGTGTAGTGAGTGAGTGCTCCAAGTGTGGTCAAAGACTTATTTATATACATGTCTCCTATTAGGTCACATTCCTTCTTTTAGGCTGACTTGTCCACTTGAGAAGGCCGACTTGATATTTTTATCATGACGAGGTCTTGGAGGGTATTTTGACTCTACTTTGACTCAAATAAATTTTCTTTACAATATGTAACATGCCCAAATGGGTCTTCAATACATGACAACGACTCAATTGAATTGTAGATTAAATGACAAGCCCTAGAAGCACTCAGTGGGTGCTTTACCTAAAAATAAATTTCCCTTGAGCATGAAACCCATGCCTCAAGAACAAAAATAATAATTTTATTTTTCTCTTTACATTAAATACATGATTACATATTTCATTAAGAAGATCGAACCTAGTTACATATTTTAACAAGGGGTAGGTTTGCAGAAGCATTGTTTATGCTACATAGAAGAATAATTATGTGATGTTATTAGAACACATGTGAAAAGATTCATTCTTCGATAAAGCATTAGGAGGTGGAAGAATAACTCACTAGTGAGGAAAGTGGTCTTTGGATCTCCTGTAATACTGGAGGGTGGAGATATTTTTTTTATGGATTCCCTTGACAGCTTGGGTGGAGGCCTATTACTTAGATTCCTGGTAGAGAGTTCTTTAGCTTCCCTCTACTTGTTTTCGTGGTTTTATAGTGTTCTCTGGATTTCCTTGTTTCTTTGAGGATGGAGGAGGTGGACCTCTATATTCCCTATGAGATATTGACTACATGAAGAAGCTAGTGGGAGGAGGTGAATGGTACTTTGTAGTTCCTGTTGGAAAATTTGGTTTGATTCCTTTAGCACTCATCCTCAAGCTCTAGAATTTGGCTTAGGGATGACTACTGCAAGAAATATTTGGTTCCAGTGTGTCTAAGGTTGGGTGGAGAGTTGAAGTCCCAATTTCAGCTTCCTAGTTTAGTATATCAAAGATAAGTGTCTACTTACAACTCACATATTCTAAATGTTTATGCTTATTTAACACGTTGTTTTATCATGTTTTTGATGTTTAGGGATGAGGTATTCCTATCATAATTAAAGTGGTTGATTTAAGGGCATAATATATGGAATGGTTCAATTATTTGTGTTAGCCTAAAGCCTGTATTGATATGGAATTAATGTGTTTGTTAAATTCTTGTGATGTGACTTTCTCCTTGTTTATGGAATTTTGAATTCATGTATATGTCCTCAGTAAACAAAGGTTTCTGGCATGTATTCATCGATTTTTTTTCTAATTATTGTTGGCATGAGAGGTCTATAGCTTCTTGGCTTGTTATGAGCTTGAACTTTGCCTAATGGGCCATAATGAAAATGAGTGGGCATATCTCTATGCATGAGTTATGAAACTGAAAAGAATTGATAGGTTAATGCTTGCTCATGATCTTTATCTTATTAATATTAACTAATCACAAATTTGTTTCATTTTCTTAAGTTGATGACCAAGAATTTCAACTTGACATCGAAATGTATTATGAGTGTTTGGTCATGTTCTCGGAACCTATTTATCCCTGTGCTCATCCCAGGTTTAAATTTGGGCTCAGGGCCCATGTGTGGAGAAATGGGCATATCTCTATTGTTTTAAATAAACATGTGAGTCACAAATGAATTAATTATTCATCTCTAGTATAAAACCGATAAGATTATAAAATTTAGCTAGGCCACACACACACATGTGTGTGTGTGTATGAATATGGCCAAGTTGGATCTGTGTAACACACACACACACACACACACACACACACACACATACACACACATATATATTGCAGGCTGAGATTATCCATAATCTCAAGAGAGTTAATGAGAGGCTTGTAGAGGTGCAAATATCTATAGAAAATAGAAATATGGATGGAGGCCCAAATAGAAATGGGCAAGGATCAGGAGGATTAACTTCTAAGGATTTGTACACAGCCATACATGTATGCACTATATATATTCATGAAGGTTGGAGGAGCCTTAAATATGAGCAAAAGGGCTAAGTTATATGTTGGGCATGATGACCAAGTGTGAAGGTGGAGGGAATAAGAGTTGTTAATTGCTAGAGTGTCCTCCTCGTTGAAGGGACCCTTGAGGTTATTCCCTAGATATTTCTCCTTGGGGGTTTCGAATGGAGCGCAAAGGTGGAACTGATAGGATTAAATCCCCTGGATGATGTGGTGTGGTGGGCTACCATATGGGCATGTATGTCGACTAGGTGGAAAGCTTGAATTCTCGTATAATGCAAAATTCATGAGATTACGTGGGACCCAATCCATGTGGAGGAAGTGAAAAATGATGACGTCACCCCAATGTTTAGGACTGGTGACGTAACCCCAAACCCTGGTCCCCAGAGATTTTGGATGACACGCATGGTAGAAACCATCAGGATCTATTCCTTGGGGTGACTTAGTGCGTGGGGCCATTAGTGGTGTTAAGCACTGCGTGGCATAAATTATTTTAAAAATATGTCAAAGGGGGGTGCCTGAGCCTTATCGCAGGTGCTTTCTGTAATGTAGCCTGGAGGGAATGTCCCCGGTAGTTTCGATGGGGAGTAGTATGGGAACCACTAGGGTTCAATGTATTGGAGTGATGTGGCCATGGAGGGCCAAACCCAATTATCTTGTAAACTCATATGTGTGTTTGTTCATTGTTTGGATGGGTCCTGCGTATGAGCGAGTTGACAGTTTGGGAAATTCTACCACTTGGGTGGTGTCATGACCATAGAACGACTTGAACATGTGTGTTATATATTTGTGTATGTATATATTACGTTCATTGTATGTTGGACCTTGTAAAGGGGTATAACAAGTATGAACTAGTTGGCAGCATTCAGGTGGCCTGTGACTTAGAAATCCATGTGGGCGCCACATGGAAGGCCTAATGATGTGGTGTTGTCTTATTGGCCAAGACTTTAATCAAACATATCCTATGATACGATAGTCAATTTGGAGAAAAAATTATATCGTTGGAATGGTCTCTATGCAACAAACACAATGATGTCATCTGTTTTAGGTTTTGGGAAGGTTGAAAATTTAGACCCCATTTCCATAACGAGACTTTGGAGGTCGAGTCAGCTTAGTAACAACTTCCTTTTTCCTTAGTAGGGGGGTATGTTACAGGAAAAATGATTTCAATTTAACAAGTGGGAGTAGTTATGGGTATGCTAACAAATAGGTATCTACATGGGTATCATCCTTGATGTTTACCTCTTTACTAATTTTTTGAGTTGTCTTCTTAAAAGGTCTCATATACCATGGAATCATTGAAGAAAGTATTTTTAAAATCCATCTTGTCATCAAACCTTACAATATACCTTCTTAACAATAAAATCTTGAAAAAAATTACCATGATTAGAGGGGACGACTAGATCACTCCTGCATCCTACCTATATGGCATTGACCTATGAATGATGGAAAATGATGCATCATAGCTAAATTCATCACAAAATCGTGACTCCAAGGATGAACCATATTGAGGACAATAAAATTATTTCTCAATTTTTCAAAAGGGAAAGCATGGGGTTTCATGATATTATTGTATCAAAGTAGGATCTAAGGGGATCCTCTCCTTGAAGGATTCTTGTTTTTTAAGAGCATGGGAAAATTTATTAGGACCGGGGTGCATAATGGGTTCCTAATCATGCTAGTAATTTAACATGAAAGTATCAGTAGCAATATCATCTCTTGAATGATTTTTTTCCCCAAAAGCCATCTTATCATGATATTCATCACAAACATTGCACCATGGAGGTAGAGGGCCACTTTCAAGTCGAACTCTTAAGGTTTTAGGCATTACGCCTAACCAAGTTAATTGAATCTAAGAAGGGGTTACGATTCATAAATTTATTTCCAAAAATTTAAGTAAAATTATTTGAGTACATTGTTCCCATTATGATTACCAAAATCAATTGATTGTAAAAATGGAATTTGCATTTCCAACATCTCTGTACATTCATAAGGTTAAATTGAAGAAAAGGTGGAAAGAAAGCCCTTACATTTTTAACCCTCGAAGGAAAATATCAATAAACCATAAGTTGAATTAGAAATATTAGCAAACATACACAAATTGCATGTTAATATCTAAAGTTAACTTATTCAAATATTAAACAAGTGCTACATGGAAGCTAGTCTCTACCGCTTAGTTTAAATATAGCAAAATTATATGGAAAGTGTTGCACACATTAATAATAAATAATTAGATGTTCAAACGTGGTCAATGAGAAAAATAAGCACATTGTGAGGGTGTGGGGTCATCGATAATTAAATCTTGGTTGAAGGTCGTCAACAAAAAATATGCAAGCCAATACGTCTTATAAAATATACACCTAATAAACATATATACAAGTTGTTGAATGTCAGACGGTTGTCTAGAAGAAAAATATGTTAGTTTTGAAGGATAAATAAAATGTCTACATTGACCTAAGAACATCGATATCCATGTAAATAATTATATCTATGGTTGCAAACATTGTCATCTATGTTAAGATAGATTGGATTTCAACTCTTATATAACTATACCCATTCCTTTGGAGGAGATAGTCTACGTAACTCCCTTTATTATAATATTCATCTTAATATTTTTAAAATACTTGCGTATGTATGTATTTTATGTTTAAAAACATATTTAATGTATCATTTTTTTAAAAAGGATTTGAATAAAGTCAATAGGATATTTATGGTGACCATTTTGATATTATGTGGATTTAGTTCATTATGTTAACAAGATTCAATTTTAGCATATAATTATTTGTATACTAATGTGCATTAAGCATGGTTCCACCACAAATTATTTATGTGGAACCTAAATAATTGTTAATACAATTATTTTTTAATATTAAAAATAAAAAAACTATAACCTTTCAATATTAAATGTTATTAAAAGGTATTGTTATATAGAGTATTAAATAATTAATGATTAAGATTAACTTGACATTATATCATGGAATAAAAACTAATGATTTTTTAATGGTTATCTATTTGCTTTTAATAAAAAATTTAAAAATGGAGTATGGTATTTTTTTAAAACAAAAATAAATATCTATCCATTTATTATGAAAGTATAAAATTAAAATTGTTAATTATTATAACTTTGAGAGTGTAAACTTCTGTGATCCATATCATATTAAAATAAATTTTAAGGTGGAAAGTTAGCAGTTGTTGGATTCCATCTCTTTGCTCTTAGTAGTGGTCCTTCCTCTTGTGTTTTCCTCTCTTTTTGTTTCCCTATGTTTTTGCTTAATAAGTATTTGAGGTTTGATGTTCACTTATTTATTATATACTTTAAATATTATTTCTATTGCTGACACAGTTTTAATATATTTTTCTTTTTAGGTAGGATTATTTTTATAAATCCTTTTATTTAATTCTTTATTTTTAATTTTGACTTTATTTTTAATGTTTAGTTTTAATTACTTAGTCTTTATTATTATTTTTATGATTTTGACTATTTTGTTAGTTTTGATTTTGATTATTTTGTTTTTATTTTTATTTTATTTTTTGACTTGGTCTTTATTTTAGTATTTTATTACTTTAGGATGGGATTTATTTAGTTTCATTCATTTATTTATTGATTGTTTTCATTTTAGGTAGTATTATTTTTATAGATCCTTTCATTTAATTCTTTATTTTTAATTTTGATTATATATATATTATCTATTTTATTATTTTATTTTATTTTTAATTTTATTTTTATTGACCTAGTCTTTATTATTATTTTTATGATTTTGACTATTTTGTTAGTTTTGATTTTTTATTATTTTATTTTTATTTTATTTATTTGTTTTTGACTTCGTCTTTATTTTATTATTTAAGGATGGGATTTATTTAGTTTTCATTAATTTATTTATTGGTTATTTTCATTTTTGACCGTTTTTTAACATTTATTTTTCCATAAGTTTTGACCGTTGCTTTTTTCTGCATGATATATATATGGGTAGTCGGATCAACGAGTCTTCATTATCCTGATGATAAAATACATTCAGTAGTAGGTTCTAAAATTTCTCATATAATTTTTCGAAAGATTTATTTTAATATTAAAACTTTGTTTTTTTTTAATTGAAAATGCGTGGCATTGTATTATGAAAAATATATTCATGAGAGATTAAATGAATCCTCTCCATTTACCTTGTAATTCGTTCTTAACTTGTTGAAGTACGGTTTTAGTTTTCATTTCAAGGTGTGGGTACAAACGAAGTGATACATTTTACGCATAGTCTAAAAAGGCCACGTTTTCACCTAGAATCCGGCAATGTTTTTCAGAAAATCCGGCAAAGATTTGCCCAGAATCTTGTTTACAATTGTTAAACTTTAATATTTTGAGTGCCTTAAGGGTTTTTGATAGTGCTGAATCCATTTCCAGCATCAAAAATGGATTCTAAACACTCCAAGCACATGATTTTTCGAGTTTTAGTTGACCTGATTCCGGCAATTTTTTGCCATCCAAACTCTTTCACGGACTCGACAGACAACTTCATACATTTTATAGGAAAAGTCATTTCACTAGTTCATTTTACCTAGTAAATATGGGTGACTTCATGCTAAAATTAAAAAATACTTATTTTCAGGTGTCTTATTCAGGGTGAAAGAATCACATCAGCGCTAATGTTGTACAACTAGCATTGCTTTTGTACAAAGGCATTAAAGATATCACATTGTGAGTCAATGAACCATGGATATTTTTTTGGAGATTTTTTTAAGAACCGGTAACAATCATAAGCTATAATAGAATAAGATTTTATGAATTGAATACAAGTATATCATCATTATGGTAAGGGTCAAAAAGAAGTAATGAGCAATAATATATTCAATTTGGTAGCCAAATAGATTAAAGATAAATAAATTACATTATTTTTAAAAAAATAATAGATGCCAAAATGCAATATTCAACTTCTTTAGAAATAGTGTATTTTTTTTTCAAACCCAAAGTAATTTGGATTCTACCAAAAACCCATTGCAATATCCATTGCCTTGTAGCAGAGATAATAATATAAAATAGGGGTTATTTACCACTAACATTTATAGTATTCAAATCATTAATATTAATTGAATTATGAAAATTAATTATACATAATTATATAACAACTAACATATTATATATAATTAAATTAATTATAATTATCAAATTAATAAATAAAGGGCATTGTCTAATCATTATACATTTTAGAGTTTTTAGCCATAGTAAAACAATTTTTTTATTTTTTATTTTTTGGGGGTCAAATCTTGATATTTATTGTTTAAAATTAAATTTTGACTATATATGAATTCAACACCTTAAATTTTTTTTGAAACATTCAAATTATGAAGAATCTAAAACTTAACTTATGATTCCAATAAATCCTACTAAATTTCAAACCAATTAAACCAAAAACTATTCTAAAAAAATCTTCCAAAACTTCATACTACAACATAAATAAAATATAATATATTCATGAATCATCATTATTGGTTTCATTATGTCACTCATCAAGTGGTATTTTCATTGTCATTATTATATCATGATAAAACTATCGGGCAATATTATTTCTTTTATTAGCATAAAATATTGACTCTTTAATGATGTGGAAGTTTGACGATGTCATGATTCGTTCCCTCCAATTATTTAAGTGAATTTTGTAATTGAAATTGCGATATCGGTGTGTACATTATGTTTGGAAGATTGCCAAAAACAAAGTGTCAACCTATATACTAATAAACACAGTATTAACTAGCATTTGCACCAAAGGGTGCAAAGAAATGCCAATAGAAGTGTTGATGAATCGTTCATTCACTGGATAATGATTTGCTTGTTGCATATTTTTTTCTACTCAAATTAAAAGTATTCAGAGAATGAAAGATAAATTATGAACAAATTAATAAAAAACATATTATTCATGAGGAAAAGTTGTGTTTACTTGAACAAAAACGAAAATACCTAGAGCTTCATTGTCAAAGATCTTCGAACTACTGTTACAAGATTTCACTGCACATAAAATGACATATTAAAACAGATTATTTGACTTAAGATAAATATCAAAGAAAAATATTTCTCTATATTCCATGTATTTGATCCTCTTAAAATATGTTGAAGATTGCAACAAGAAACAGTGAAGAAGGCATCCTGAAACATCATTCCTGATCCTAGTTGGAAAGTGATCACCAAAACTAGGTGGGGGCCACACAGGTGATTTTTGTCGCAAAGTCTATTTTTAGACTATGTCTATTTTTAGACATATGGATCATGTTCTATGAGTTGCAGGATGCTATTTGTGGATGGTTGGTCAAGTCGGAAAAAATAGATGGACTTCTATTTTTAGACATATTGGGCGGAATCTATTTTAGATTTCCAGTCTAAAAATAGATATGTCAAATATTATTAGCTCTTAATAATATTTGGACTATAAACATTATCTTATTCTCTTGGAGCACTTCAGTTAAGTGCACAGATGTGGCACAGGAGCTGACAGAAGGAATTACGCTATTCATGAGGGTTAAGTGGAGCTATTGCATGGATACTTCAGTTAGAACTCATGTGACAGAGTTTGGTGGAGTTGATTGAGGAAGTTAGTGGAGTTGTATTCAATTTAACTAATCTAAACATAGTTGAGCTATTTGTATTCAGTTTAACTAATTGATAAAATTAGTAAGAGTGGTGTGAATTAATTATTAATTAATTCACTAATTATAAACTCATTAATCAACTAAAGAATACATCAGTTAACTTCAGTGCATGGACAGTTTCAGTGGAGACCAGTGCAGAGATAGGTGAAAGGGCAAGTATGACTATCAATTGTGACTATAAGTGATGCATGGTTTGCATCCAACACTCAGTAGAGATGCCTATAAAGATTGCGTGAGCAAGGATGGAGTAATTTAGAACTCATCAAGAGGCATTCTTCAGCAGGGATTGCGCAGTAGAGGCAGGCTATCAAGTGGCAGAGATTGGAGCATGTGTTTTGCTAGATCTAGCTTGATTAGTGTGTAGCAATTGGAGATTGTACTGAGAGCTTGTGAGGAGCTTTGTATAATGATTGTTACATGATATCTATGACATATATAATATACAGATAGTTGGGGGTTTTTAGCTTTAAGCTTTCCCATTACATACTGTGTTCATATGTGTGAATTTTTATGGCTTTAATGTTTGCATGCAATTGATTTTATTTCCGCATGCGATGATCAATGGTAGAAGAGATTCTGTATTGTGCATGAAGTCAAATAGTGTGTGATCAGGAGAATCTCGATGAATAATATATCAGTTATTCAAATTTCTACAAAATATGCATCCTTGCATTATCATGCTTCACATAAATATCAAACCTTGTTATCCATTTATGTTCAATGTACTTAATCCTGTTATGCCACTCACTGGTGCGTGGTTTACGATCCATATGAATGTCATATGAAAAACAGTGACATGATGCTCATGAATGATAAAACCTAGTTAATGTACTTAATCCTCTTATCCCACCCACTGGTGTGT
The DNA here is from genome assembly GCA_034641835.2 of Pinus albicaulis. NCBI lineage: Eukaryota > Viridiplantae > Streptophyta > Pinopsida > Pinales > Pinaceae > Pinus > Pinus albicaulis. Next base: position 951,092,611 of record CM076573.1, read on the forward strand.
GGTTTGATGGTTTACTATTCACATGAATGTCATATGGCAAGCAGTGAGGTGATGTGATGCTCATGAATGATAAGGGCAGACATAAAAGTTTAAGAATCTCAAGTAAAGTTCATATAAAAATATGCCGAGAGTCCATTGAATATAGATTTAGTTCATACAGAAATAGATTGATCCAAGTTTACAGTTGAAGCACAGTTCAACCAACTAATTGAAGATCTGCATGCTTACACTATCATGGTTAACATAGATATCAAACTAACTAATTAATATATGCATCCTTACACTATCATGGTGAATGTAGACATCAAACCAAGTTATTTCAGGTTATTTGTTTATGTTCAATGCATTCAATACTTCCTAGAACCCAGATCATACTATCTAGACGTTATTTGTTTATGTTCAATGCATTCAATAGTAAATACATTGTCTAAAACCAGACCATACTATCTGGAACCAGGTTATTTCAAGTTATTTGTTTATGTTCAATGCATTCAATCCACTCTCTAAATTCCATACATGGGTTACAAGTCTATTTCAAAACATGGCCACTGAAAAACCTCAATTTGTAAATTAATATAAGCCCCATCACCCTATTTACAGTCACTAAATTCTTTAATGAAATTAGATTGGTACTGGTAGTAGAAATCCCATCCCATCACCTCACTTCTTGTACCTAAACTCTTTAGTGAATGTAGAGTCTATCTGCACAGAAATGCCCCCTCATGACACGAGCAACACAGAACGTACAAGCACCTATTGCACTTCAGAAACAAAATGGCTAAAAGCATGTTAAATTCAGCAAGAAAACTGATCATTTTGTAAATAATTTGTTATGTGATCTACCTATTTACAATGCTACACATTTCCTTTCATCCCCCCACAGAACGTAAAAGTAGCAGATGCATTTCAGAAACACAATGGCTAAAAACATGTTAACTCAACACGAAAACTGATCCTTCAATCTATAAATAATCTGTTCTGTCTATTTACAGTGCTACACACTTCCTTTCGTTGTTATCAGCATCTATTTACATGGCTAGAACATGCCGATAGAAGTGTAGATGAATGTAGTGTGTTTTTTACTTTTTGAATGGTTTAATTTTGTGTTTCTGGGTTATATACTTGATGTTTTATCCACTCATTAAGTCTTAATTTTCCCTTTCCAATCAAGAAAAATAAATAAGTAAATATTATTAATTAATATGTGGTTTTGAGATAGCTGGAAAATCAAACACAGTTGGAAGAACTTGAAAATTATTGTAATATTCCCATTGGGCTAGCTGCATTATTTGGCCCTAGGAGTGTTGTATGTGGGAGGTAAAAGTGGTCAAAGTGAGCATTTAAAACCAAATGCAATTGAAAAAAATAAAATCTATTATTTTTGTAAAATTATATATATATATATATATATATATATATATATATATATATATATATATATATATATATATATGAAAAAACTATTATAACTCAATTGTCAAATCAAGAGTAGGAAAACCATCACAGGATACTATCTGCAAATGCACACTGACTCGTCATTGCTATTCAAAGAAAACTGCACTACATGGAATGATGTGTAAGGGGGAAGGCTTTCACTATTGCTAGTGATCAAGGGGCAAGTTTTCACTCCTCACACAGCTGAATTAAAGAAATTACACATTCAGAATTGACCTACTTCCATTCTAGTAAAGAAATCAGTCCTAAATCTATAATCATAAACTCATGTCATTAGAATTACTCCTCACAAAGTTGAATTAAACAAATTGCAAATTCAGAATTCTATAATCATAAACTCATGTCATTAGAATTACTCCTCACATTGTTGAATTCAACAAATTACAAATTCTGAATTGACCAACTTCCCTCAAACACAAAATTCTAGTAAAGAAAGATGTCAAAATTGAGCTTTACTATGTTTCACTGAAAATTATAGTTTTCGGAAATCTCTGAAAATTTCCATTTGAGGATCTTGAAGGAATACTATTATACTATCCATCTTTGGAATATCAAATTAATGATTGATTTTCTTCCCTTCGACACAAAATTCTTCTAAAACACACAATTCTAATATAGAAAGTTGTCAAGTTTGAGCTTCTAACTATGCTTCACTGAAAATTACCATTTTGGTCAATTTCTTAAAAGTGTGTTTTAAGAATCTTGAAGGAATATTATGTCTTTGAAATACCAAATTTAGGTTTATCCACTTCCAGCACAAAATTCTACTAAAACACACAGTTTCAGGCATATTCCCAAAAGTGTCTTTCCAGGATCTTGGAGGACTATTCTCTATCTTCGAAATATTCTACTCGAATTCTTTCAGTTTAAGATGCTAACAGACAGTGAAAACTGGTGATTTTACCCAGTATACTGCATTAGCCTTCTTTATGCCCATTTAGTCAAATTTTATTTTTTTGTTTTACAAATTCGTCAACGCTGCTAGCAATTGAAGCTCTCTAGAAGAGTTTAAGTCTACTTGTGGATTGTAGAAGAGGTCAATATATAGGCAATTAGGTCAAATAATCCATGTTTAAAATATAGACTCTGCTCAAAGAAACAGATAAAACCAAAAGTGAAATGTTAAAACATGGCTTTTTCTTCCCCTAAAATTTCCTATTGGAAATAAGCATTAACTCTTCCAAATTTTACTATCATCGCTGTTATGAATATCTGCATATATCAAATATCTCAAAGTTCATATTCATTGAAATTGATGAGCTTCAGGAAAAACATGGCACCACTGCATTTTTAAAAGTTGTTGAGTGAAAAGTTAAAAGATGCTTTTTCATCAACTAAAATTTCCTCTTGGAAATCAACATAACTTCACATAACTTCTACAAATTTTATTTCCATCGATGTTATGAATATATGCAAATATCAAACATGTCAAGTATCATCTTCGTTGAAATTGATGAACTTCAGGAAAAACATGGGACTTCTGCATTTTTAGCATTGTTGAATTCAGGAAGAGGGGTGGGATTAATGAATAAAGGTGTAAATGGATAAAGTTTTGTCCTACATGGGTATTTTAAAAAATGCTACCTACCCAAGGGAAAATTTTAAGAACTCCTTAGAAATCTCACCCAATATTTGAGCAATGCTTCCTAAGGGAACTATTAAGAACTCAGTATAAATTTCACCCAATGTTTGAGCAATAATTCCTAAAATGTCGATTAAAGGGCTAAAAATTAATCCCATCAGGATGGAAATTTCATGGGCATAATATTTCTTAAATGCAGATTACTTTGTTCAATTTATAACATACATGGCCATGATAATGCAGCTCTTGCTATGTTCCTTGGTAGGCTTGACTTAGCAAAACCGCGATCTACTCTAACGATGGAAAAAGACGGGGATCAAATTAAGTTAATCATTAACTGCCTATGAAACTCTAATATGTGTAATAAAACAGGGCATTCTTCTGATCTTTTTCCAAAATATATAAGAAAATTGAACCCGAGACCTGCCAATGTAAAGGGTTTCTCTACCACTGAACAATATGCCCTAGCCCCTTCCAAGGTGAGAAACTTGACTGGCTTCAGCATAAGAAGTGGATAGTTATCCACAACACCCTTATTGGATTCAGTATCAAAGTGTGGATAGCTATCTCCAACACTCTCCAGTCAAGCCACATTTTGGTTCAGGCCTCCAAGCTATTGCCAATCAACCTCAACACCTAGATATGATACTAGGTTGAGAATATGATGGGCTAGGAATCAACTGCTGGACTTGTCCCATTTGAAAAAGGGCCTTGATTCAAGCCTCCCAGTCACTTCCAATCGACCTCAGCCACTGGCTATCATACCATTTTGAAAATTGGAGAGGCATTTCTGCCCACATTCAAAAAGGGGAAAAACTTACCAACAACATTGTAAACAAATGAATGAAATGTATGGTCTGTAAAAAAAAGAATGAAATGTATGGTCTAAGAGAACAAAACCACCATCAATATTGAGGAATTAAGAGTACAATACCCTAATTCAAATGATATTTGCATTAATGACAAGATAGACTATAACAACCACATCCTCTAGAGACATATCGCAAAAGATATTTCATAAGATTTAGAATTGGGAAACTTTCTAACAGAAATCCTTGCTCGACATCTATGACAAAACTGTAAGAAACCTCGATAGTCCAGCATGGTCACTTGCTAACAGAAATCCTTGCTCGACATCTATGACAGAACTATAAGAAACCTTGATAGTCCAGCATGGTCTGAACCAGAGATATTTAAAGGGAAAATCTAATATTAATGAAGCTCATTTCAAGGATTGACAGAAGTAAATCGGATTGGACATCATAACGCCCAATTCCAAGGTGAATTACAGGTTATATTGCATAATAGGGAGAAAATTTGGGAATAAATACATAGATTGTGAAAAGGAAAAAAAAAAAAAAAACCCTCCAAGATACCTATTAGAGCTTGCTAGAATGTGTACAATTTTAAACCCGCTGGCACAAAAATGATAATGTTGCAGATAGAGTAGGAAATCGCGTGGTGTTTATAAATGTTGAGGAAATTCAATCTCCCTGCAATCCTCATCCAAGTACTTAATGGAAAACTTCTAGCGAGTGCATTAGAAACCGCATTTCCGTTGGATAGCAGCCAGTCTGGGAGAACCGTAACAGTAACATTCATTGTGATGGTGTTGTCGCTGCCTATTTTGTCCGCCGGAATGTTCACTTCCCCGATGTTTGTGCCGCTATACAGCAACTACGTGGTACTGTTTCCGAATTTGAAGCTCACCTTGTTGGTATTTTTGATAGAAATATTTAGATTGAGGGTAACGTTGAAGTCGAGCTTGAGTTGCGTGGCGTCAAAATTGAACTTAGAGTGGTCGAGGGCCACGAAATTCACAGTTACCTTGGGGTCCCATTTCTTGAACACGGTGAGTGCCAGAATCTCGAACACAATGACTAAAAGAAGCAGAAGAGAAACGGTGTTCCCACAACAACAGAGCATCTGGCGCTTCCTGCGACGACGGAGGAGCTCAACGTTGCCTTTGTCGCCATCGATGCTCAGCAGAATCATTGACAGGTTCCTTTCTTCTTTCGTTTCCATCGCAACGATGCCCTGATCTTGGCGCTGGTTTGCGACCCTTTCGGTTTCTACTCCAAACCCCCAAACCCCACAGTGCTGAAATGCCACACGCACAGCTCTGAAGAATGGATCATTGTAGAATCATGGAAATGACAGATGGAATTGGGGAGAACTTGGAGGAAGTACCTTGGTTGGTTCTTCTTGGATGGTTGATTTATTAGAAAGAAGAATTTGTTGTGTCATATGATGAGCGGTATTTCACACACTCTAAAAAATGAAGAGGGTGAGAAGTGGCTTCCTTTGGGAAGGGCAAGAGCTAGGTCCCGACAACAATAAAAACAAACCGATCACCGAGGAGAGTTCAGTTTGGCAAGCTAAACCGATCTCAGAGGAGTGTTCAGTTTGACAAGCTAGCATGACGTAGCATGACGTACTATAACACTGTTGAGATTTCGTGACACCTGTTGAGGACGACGAACGACGAATCTCAATAGTGTCACAAACAAAAGTTCCACAATAAAATGCCTATCGGCATAATTATTTTAATTGATTAATAATTTTTTGAAATTGATTTTTATGTGTATTATATATATATATATATATATATATATATATATATATATATTATAGATTTATTACTTTATTACTTTTTTTCAAATAAATATGTTATGAGTACTTTTTATAGTTAAGAATATTAAAATTGTTTATGTTTAATTAAAATCTTGATTTTTTCAGATGTAAGGAAATAAGTTAACAACTGAAAACCCAAAGACATCTAACAAGAGTGCAAGCTTGTCTTCATTATGGATAACCAACAGGTAGATCTAGGTGGCATGGTTTTCCTTAAATAATGGTGATGAGTCAACCTGCATTAGCGGCTAACAACTATTGATGGTTGTCCCCACTGCAAGTTTGACAAGTAAGTTATGATGGGTTTTCCACTATGTGAAAAAAGAATGTATTTTTTCCTTAGGAAGTTAAAGGAAGGGTATATTAGGTAAAAAATTAGAAATCAAGGTATTAAATAAACTTCTTCTTTTTTTACCATGGTGAATCAGTAACTCATTAGAGTAATCTACATGAGGCCCAATATCAAACCTAGAAGTTGTCACTATAATACCAAGAGTGTATCCAAAATCCCACAAGCCAAATATACCAATAACTTATGACTTAGTAAGAGAGGACACTCCATGGGGGTTTGGGAGCCTACTCCTTGAGCCTTATCACGACGAGCCAAAGCCTTGTCCCCTTGTGGAATTTGAAACTAGGTGGAGAGGATAATATCTTATTGTTCCAACCACTAGATCATCCTGCAAGAGAACTATCAAGTAAACTTAGCAATCAAAGCATTACATAAAATGGGCTTTTTACACCACAAATAAGGAATCTTGGATACTAATTTGGTGTCTAGCTTAACTATGAACTTATTGTTGTTGTCTTTATTATTATTGATTGTTTTATTTAAAAAAAAACAACTAAAACTAATTAAGTAAAGTGAAAAAATTATAATTGATAAAAATATATTATAAAAATAATTAGGCAAAATTAACAAGTTACTTGAAATAATGGGATAAAGCATGGATGGAAGGGTATAACAAGTTTCATTCCATTCTTCATATAAGTGTTAAGTGTCCATTTACTCATGAATTTTGTATGATGGTTAGTAGACATTTTAAACCAAAAATCATTATGGTATTATGATAGCCCGATCTTATGTGTCCAAGACTGGTTGATTGATGTTACTTTTGAATGTTATAGTTCTTGATATGGATTGGATCGTTATATTTTTTGTCATCTATATCGATGATTTTAGAGTGGAACAAGTGGAGGAATAATCTCATGTGACCATTTTTATTGATGAGACCCAGTTTGAAAAATTGGGATTTGAAACCTTCTGGGAGAATTTTGAGGCATCGAATTGGGATTTGAAACATTCTGGGAGAATTTTGAGGCATCAAATGATATTTTTTGGGGGGGTTGGGGTAGGGGGAGGAAGGACTTTGTTGATTTAGTGCATAAAATTTGTTTCCTATTATACACACAAATACCTTTCCAACAACCGAAGAATCACTTCAATCAGAGTCAGTAAGAAAAAGCCATGTCACTCTAAAGTTGACCTTCCTGTTTTTTCCACCGTAATTTTGGAGGACTCCCTGTCAACACCCATTATTCATGGAAAAGGGGCTAGCCACATTATCATGATGAAGAATACTCTAGAAGAGTCCATATTGTAACTCTAGTTAAGAGTTGGAGGAGTCAAACATAACCCTAGTAGACTATCGCGTTGTGTTATAACTAGGCCACTAGGAGGAAAATGGGTTCCATTCTTTTTGAGTATATCTTGTTCCATATACGAGCATAATAGTTAAGAGGGAGAGGGAGAGAGAACATAGAGGGTATTTTTGCACTATAGTAACCAATGAGCCCAGACTTCTTTGTACTTGAGCCATTTTTTATTCAGAGAAAGAGAGCATAAAACCTCACCTTCTAGCTAGGTTTTCTCATGAAAGGGTTTCCTATGATATATATTGCGTTAATTTTGGTTTGTGAGTTTTTATTTTATTGTTCTCTATTTATGCATAAATAATGCATACACGATAAACAATTATTTACATATCTAGAATTAGAAGAGAAATAAACCCTCGTAGTGTAGATTTCGGATTTTTAAGTATAATTTATCAGATCTATTGTGACAAAGTATCCAATCGAATATCCACGAAAATTTACAAATCACTTCTTTTCCTTATCATTTTATCTACACAATCTTGTCAACTCGTAATGCTTGTGTGTTTCAAGATAAGTTCATTTTTGTTGAAGTGATTGTAGGTTTAGTGATAACGCTTTCAGAGGAGTTCAAAAGTATCCCATAGCCTAAGAAACCTCGAGTCCCCATAATGCCTACTATTGATTATGATATCCCTTGGGGATTTTTTTGATGGTACCAGCTAGAGATACCTAACCAGGTGCAAGGTAGAGGTTACATTGTTTCTTAGTGTCAACAACTTCCTTCACATTCAGTATACTCTAGGATTTGGATCCAATACTAAAGCAAAGTATTATGCGTTCTTTTCTCTTTTGCACATCACTAGCTCTAAGGGGAGCTAAGAGATCCAAATCTTCGAGGACCCTCAAGTATTTATTCATTGCGCTAATAGTAAAAGCGAAGTGGAGTCTCTTAGAATTCATCGTCTACTCACTCATATTCATCAACTTAACTAGGATTTGAAATGGTGTTCCCTTTACCATATTCTAAGGGAGCTAAACCAAATTCCTGACATATTATCTACGAAATCTCTTGAATGCATGGAGGTCTCTTTCTTGGTTTGTGAATTTATTGAGGATCAAGAGATTTGAAACATTGCATTTTTCTTTTAAATTTGTATGTATATCCATCTGATTATGTAAGATCTTGCGGTTGATACAATATTTTCTACTTAGTTGTGATTTTGTCTTGCTTATATATAATCTTAATAGGGAGGTACTAGACACTTTGGAAGCATGTTAAGTTTGGCATGTTTTTGGTTTAAGTACTTTGACTTGCTAGAAGCGTGTGGTTTTTTGGATGGAGGACATGCAAATTAAATTGTTAGAAACTTGCATGATGGTTTCATGGACAAATAAATGTATATTCTATATTTGAATATAAAGTTTTTTTTGGGAGAAAAAAGAAAAAAAAATTAAATATCACGACTTACTGAAGATAATTATATTTTATTAGGTTCTCATGTTGATTTAAATAAAATAATAAATGAGAGAAGTTAAAAGAAACATTGATAAGTGATATGAAGTGATAAGAAATATTCTCAGAAATTTATTTATTAATATTTTCTTAAGCACATTCAATATCTAGGATTTGGTTTAAAACTTGAATTTTTTTTTGGTATTTTAGATATAAGTTATTGAGATTGTATAATTTCGTTGTGATAAGGTTGTTTTACAATTTTATTGGGCTTAATGGTTAAGAGCATGTGTTTTTTCTTAAGAAGTCATAGATTCAATCTTATAAGCAGGACCGTGGTCGAGCATGTACAACTCCATAGTCTCAAATACCAACTTAATGTCTAAATCACATATAACCTAAAAAATATTATGATTAAAAAATTAAAATTATTTATATATTTAAAAATAAAAAGTTAACATTAACATCCACCATTACATCACTTCATTTCTATAATGATTCTAAAAATAATAATATATTTAGATTTTTGTGGGCATGGCCTCATGTCAAATTTCTTGACTTCTTAACAATCTTCCTACAGTCCCCTTTAACTCAAAACCCCGCATCAAAAATAGAGACCTTTGTCCAATTTACAAGATATGGAGAGTGGTGCCCTTTAATTCAATAGCTGAAGGGTGGAAAAATGCCTACTCAATTTTGTATGATTGTTCACCCTTGAGATCCCTCTTCACACAGGTAGCTCATTTAATTATAATATGTAATTATATACTTTGACATTCTTCCAAATCTGTTGGACTTTGGGCCAAAATGGAATGTATCATCATGGTCGGTACTGTATTGATCCTCATAAACGCTGATGATTTTAATTCCTGAGAGCTTTTCTTGTTCATCATGATTTAGACACCGTTGCAGTCTTAGTTGTGAAATTGAAGCAGAACACTCGAAAATGGTGATCTTAAATCCTTGAGCTCATATTTGTCTTTGATGAAGAAATTGCTTTGTCTGTTGAGCTCATGTTTTTTTGACAACCTATTTACCACTACCAAGGGCACTTCAAAAATGGTGGGGCACTCAGTAAGGTAAGCATTGTGCTCTTTCATAAGAATCACTTTGTTACGTAGGAGAGTGGAGATAACCAAGTTTTTAATAAAGTTCATTTTTACAATTCAATTCAATATAATAAAGATAAAAGATAATGATGTGTACTCTTTTTTAATATAAAGATGACATATTATTTTAGAAAAATAAATGAGAAAAAAATATTTCAATATTAGTATAAATAAAATATTCAAGTATTTATTTTAATAATATTTATATAGAAAAAAAGATAATTGTGCTGAGAGATTTTATAACTCAATATGAGGTAGATGTTGTAGTGAAACATTATATAAAATGTAGTGAAGTTGTCACACTAGGGAAGGTGGGGAGATGTTGCATTGAAACATCAGATAAGATGTTATGAAGTTGTCATGTCAGGTTAGGTATCTCCCAACACTTAATACATTTCCATTAATCAAACACACGTGTACGCGCACACACAGTGATGTATCTTATTATTCTAGCATTTCAAATTTTTCATATTTACAAAATATTAACAAATCACCAAATCCTTATTGATTAAGTATCTAACATTCTCCCTCTTAATTCCCCAAAAGTGTTATTGAGTCCAAACATCATTCTATATTTTTCAACTCAACTTCAATATTGTCGTCGCGTTCTTAGGCCCAATATAATTCCATCTTGATTACTTCTAGCTCTTGCTCCTTATTTATTAGTGTCCCTGGGCACTAGAAAAATATGTAGTTTCCTCATCTCCTCAGACACCATTAATGACTGTACTTGTCCTATCAGGACATGAAGTAGTTAGTTGCATGATTTCATCCATTCTTTCCTTCATGTTTTTCAATTGTGATTCTAGAAGCATGACATGGTCCTGCATCTCCCTATTTTTCGTGAGAGCATCATGCAACTTTATTTTGAGTTCATCGTTTTCCTTCTTTGTTGTGACCAACTCTATTGTCTCCACAGGGTACGTATCCGACATCTTGAGCTGCCCTTTGAGTGAAGCAATCTCTCTGGTCTTTTCATCCAGTAGCTCTTAATACTTTTTAAAGCCCTATGGTTGAGTAGCCTGATGCACGATCTTATCTTCCAACGATTTGACCTTCATTCTATTTCCCGTGCCGACAGTCATTCAATACTTTAGTTGGGAGTTGGATTTGGTGTACATGTCTTGAAGTTTTCAGGTCGTAGCATCTTTCTTATGCATATGTCGATGTATCAAGTGCGTGGCCTGCAGATGCAGGTCTAATAGATCAGTGTATGGAACACTTTCTACCTGCAAGGACATTTGATGCACTTGATAGTCTTCCATGGACATTTTATTTTCCACTTTTTACTCCAACATGACCCTATTGAGAACCCCTTTCTCCTAATAGAAAGCACTTTCGAGTTTTGCGAGAGATAAAGGCATGTTCTCAGCTATCCTGATATCCCTTTTCCTATCTTTGGACACCTGCTTGGTAATGTTTGCAAATTGGTCAATTATCAACACCTTCCCTAGTTGCGCTAACTCTCTTGATTTTGTGGCAATAGATTATTTCATTGTAGAGGGCAATGTATCCACTTTAAATGATTGCTTTGAGGTGACTTCCAGTTGGCTATTATACAACATCAAGGCCTGAGACTCTGTTTATTCATCATCTTCATCTTCCCCTTCTGGGTCTCCCTCCAACCTGCTCCTTTTTTAGGTCTATTCTTCTCCTTTGTCAACCTCCATAGGCTCGACTGTGTTTTATTATGACTCAAAAGTTGAGAAGCTTCTGAGGTGGTGGCATAAAGAAGTTCCATGACTTCTTCCCAGCTATCCTTATTAGCACATTCTTTAATCCAAGGATTAAGGCCATGTCTGTGGTTTCTCCATCCCTATCCTTTCGCATATTGTATATGATGTTTTACGAGTTATATCTCTAAGCTCCTGCCTTGGGGAAACGAAATCTCTCGAGCATCCTTTCCACCATGTCTAAATAATTCCTTTCAATTACAGTGAAAGGGTCTGCATTATGCAGGAGGTGAAAAGTAATTGTTTCCTTCTTTGAGACAAAATGCACTCGATCACTGATCAACCTTTGTTGGATATACTCCAATGAAAAAATGCGATGAGTGAGGAAGGTTGGAAGCTGATACAGTTGATCCTCAAAGCCATAAATTCTTATGATAGTATAATCTTTGAATAGATACCAATCACCCTAGCGGGTTTGTGGAATGAATTGCAACATTTTTATGAGAAAAGAAGGAACTCTCGATAATGGTTGACCATACAGGCAAGTATACAGGACTGACATGAATGAGGAAATATATTCGAAGAATTCTTGATTGTTTTCAGGTTTTCAAACCATAGGTAGGCAGTCATATGTAGGTAATAGATTCTCATGTTCTTCCACGGTCTTTGGCTTAAGATGTTCCAGATAAAGGTATTGTTGGTGGATGAATAAGTGGACGAGGTAAGGTTGATAGCAGAAATAATTTGCTTCCTCGAATTCCATCATTTGAGTATTGATTTCTCTAGACAGGAATTCAATAAAACCAAAATGGATACAAGTTACGGTCGATGGGTGGTCTTGATTATTTTGGATCCATCGTGTGATGACACCATCACTTTTTTCTTTGGTACAAATTTCTTTGGGTACTAGGTTTTCAAAAAAAGTGCAAACTGAAAACAACATTACAGCTTTTGAATGGTTAGACTATGCAAGACAATTTTATGAGCAGGATACCAAGGTTGACCCTCCTCCCTTGGTCAACACAGACACAAAAATCTTCACGGTGCAAGAGGTAGAGATGGATATCAAGAAGTTGGGTGTTGGAAAAGCAAAAGATTTAGCTGAACTCCAAGTAGAGTATCTAAAGTGGGGTTTAAAATTTCTTTCACCTCACATTACAAAAATATTCAACAACATCATACAGCAGGGGCTCCCCTCAGATTGGACAACTAGTATGGAAATACCTCTTTACAAGAGTGGTGACGTCAATAATCCTTCCAATTATAGAACCATAATGATAAACCCCTTGTTCACAAAGTTATTTGGAAGCATGTTAGAAAAGAGAATCAGCAAGTGGGTAGAAGAAAGAGATAAACGTGCTAAAGGGCAAGCGGGTTTTAGACCTAAACATTCCACAGTTGATCATTGTATAACTTTAAGGCACATCATTGAAAAAGTTTGGGAAAAAAAGGAAGAGGTTTTTTCATTAGGGGAATTTTGAGGTATAAAATGGGCCTCCTAAGGAAATAATAAAATAATAGCTAAACCAATAAAATAATATTTATGAATTTTCAATTCACTTTTTGCACCACAATCCATGTAACCATAGTTAAATTCAATTCAAAAGTTGTATCAAAATAAAATTAATAAAAAAATTGTATTGATGTGACTAAAAATAAGAATGATATTTTCAAGAAAAAGTCATTATCATTGAACAACTAATGCATTTGAACTTTGTACTTAAATAACTTAAAATAAAATATAAATATAAATTTATGAATTCTTAATTATATTATATGCTATGAATTAAAATTTATATTATTTAAATTGTATAACAACATGTAATATTAATATACTATATAAAAATAATATAATATAATATAATATAATAAATGTATAGGGATATGCATTGTTTCTTTCAAGAAATATGAAATGAGAATAATATATTTTTATTCAAAAAATATGAAATGATATTTATTAAGAGTACTTTATTTTGACTATAAAAGTACTTAGAGCACTACCATGGTTAACCATGAGTTTTTATCCACCATTGAGAATGTGACAAGTAAGTACCTTTAACTCAAGCAATGCCACCTCAACCATTAGGGATGATGTCATCCCCTAAAATGTGATTGGTTCTCATAAAGTGAATTTTGATTGTACATTTTCCTTAGGAGGCCCATTTTAGACCTCAAAATTCCCCTAATGGTTGCTTTGTTGATTTCAGAAAAGTCTTTGACACGGTGCCTAGGGATAAGCTTTGGCGCAGAATGGAGGAACTCGGGGTTCCTAGGCATTTGAGAGCAGCGGTGCATAGATTGTACGAAGAGGTGAAAGTCAAAATTAGAACTTCAGCAAGGATTTCTGAAAGTTTTAGAAGTGATATCGGGGTCAAGCAAGGTTGCCCTTTGTCTCCTACCCTCTTTGTTTTATATATTGACAAGCTTGAAGAGTGGTTAAATTCGCAAGGGGGTGACGGTTTCCATTTGAGCAAGTTCGTTATAAGGCTTCTTCTGTACACAGATGACCTTATATTGATTGCTAAATTGGCTCTTGGTTTGCAAGAGCACTTACGTTCTCTTGAGTATTTTTGTAGAAAGGTGGGGATGCAAGTCAATATTAGCAAAATGAAAATAGTGGTTTTCTCTAACAAAATAAAGCATAACCAGCATAAGTTCTACTTCGAAGGCAACATTCTGCAAGAAGTTGCAGACTACAAATACCTCGGAATTGACTTCAACAGAAATTTAAATTGGGATGGTTGTAGAAAGAAAAGAACTTTGGGGGGTTGGAAAGCATTGTATGCTCTTCAAAACAAGTGTAGAGAGGCAGAACTATGGGACTGGAAAACCACTCTAACTCTTTTTGGGCTTCTAGTGATTTTGGTGATTCTCTATGGTTGTGAGTTGTGGGCCAGCAACACAACCGACATGCAATGGAAACAAATTGAGAAAATTCAGAAGCGTTTGATTACAAATAAATTTAAAATTAAAAGTGCAGTTTCTTATGATATTTTGTTAAGTGAAACAGGGGCTGCTCCTATTGAAGAATTGCTATGGTGCGAGTCATAAGATATTTGAAAAAAATTGAGCAAATGGAAGAGGGTAGATGGCCTAAGGCTGTGTTTAATGACAGATTGTGCAAAAGAAAGAAGACTTGGATGAGGCAAAATATCAAATGGTTTAGTAAATGGGGTATTTTCTTGGACATGTGTCCTACAAATAGTAAAGAGATAAAAACTTTTTGTTATGGATAAATTCCACAAATGTGCCTGGAAGAATGAGTTAGGGAGAAAAAAGAAGTACTACACTGAAGAGTTTAACCCCACCCATGATCATCAACAAAAAAGCGTACATAGGTGCCAATATTTCTTGCAGATCTAAAATTTTTATTGCTCAATTAAGGACTAATTCTCATCAACTCTGTTGTGAAACAGGGCGTTGGAAAAGGCCAAAAGAAATGTGGGAGGAAAGAGTATGTATTTTTTTCTCTTCCGGAAAAGCTGAAACAGAAGAACATTTCATTTTAGAGTGCGAGGCCTTCAAAAACAGTAGGGAAAATTATGCAGGTATTTTGGCAGCTAGCCCCTGGGATAATCTATTCAACGAAGATTTTGTCGAGAAGTTGGGAGAATTTATTGTAAAACTCCACAGGAAAAGCTCTGATTACATGAGCTAGATAGAGAAGCAATCTCTCCCATAGGCTATTTGTAGCCTCGTGGACTTTAAAATTAATTTCTTTCTTTCTTTCTCCATAAAATTAAAAACTTAATTAAAGACTTAAAGACTTGAGGGAGGACAACATAGATCAAACCCAAGGCATACATTTTATTATGATCCTTTGACATGTTCTTGGTTTTTAGGATAATTTGAATACCAATCTGCCTGTCATGTGTTATCAATGACGGGTCCCGAATGTTGGCAAGTTCGTCCATCATATCAGGCTCCTTCTCTTTTCCTTTGGCCAAGGTTTCAATGGAGCTTTTGGTCAAGGAGGTAGACATTGAAGGGTGGGTGTAAGTTTGGTAGACACTCTTAAGGATTGGTTTCCTCATTTATAGTGAGAGGAACTTGGCAATTGACTCAAGGAATGAGACGTGCATGTGGCACGTGGAAGTTTAGAGAACACTATGTTGAGGTAGTGGATGAATTATTCGAGACTCAAATTGACTTATGGAAATAATGTGGGCACCTAAAATTTGAGGATTTACAGGCAAGAGGAACAAGTCTTAGATCAACCTTGACCAGCGACGATGTAAACCCGCGAATTACATGCACGCTCTTCAGGGTTTTAGTATTTGTCCCGAAGAAAGCACTGAAGAAAAGGAACCCTTCCACAATACATGCTTAGGGCTAAAGACTTGAATTTTGTACAACAACAACTTATGACCAAAGATGAGAAATATAAATTACTAGGGGATGAACTTGGCTCAAGAATTCATAGTGAAACATTCCCACAGAACCACGTGAAATCGGCTCTCTTGTGAATTTATATAAACATTTTGAGGCATGTGTGGAGCATAGACACGTTTATTCCCCCTATTGGTCTCTCGCAGGTGGTAAATGCCACCTGGTGTTACTCTGTATTTGTATTTCTAAAATCCTATTCATGAAGGGCTTGGAGATGGAGTGGAAGTGATGAGGGGTCGACGGGTGGCCATCACTACAACACCTATCTCATCTATCCTTCGTGCATCTTCTTGGTGCGAGGGTGCTTGCGACCGTCCAATCAGAAACCATCTCCACAGTTCGATCATGTGTGATGGATTCTTTGCTGAGGTGCTTGTGATGCTGGGGCGAGGCACATAGTAACGGTGACAGGATGCGTGGAGAGAAATGAATGGGAAAGATGAGGACACAGTTGCAAATGTGGCGGGTGTTATGCGGTAGGAAGTATGGTGTAGTGGTTAACCGACTTATGTGAGCAGCAACGCGTGGCCGCATTTCACACCAGGTGGAGGTTGGGAATTCAGACCCACAAGGTTGTGCGAAACGCCGTGCTCCCGACATGTGGCAGAATCTGCATGACTTCCAGGCGGTATCATGCACGCATCTTGGTGGCGTGAAAAAATATTGACCGTTGGATGGACTAGTGTCGCTGCCATCAGATATGAGGAGTGTGCAGATTCTGCTAGCACCCTTTTGCCCTATAACTTGGCCTGTTATGGCCCATCACGCCCGCCCTTGGGCATGTCTTTCAGCACCTGGTACCTAGGTTGGATGCGTGTCGTGACTTCTGAGGAAAATTGTTGCACCCCTCTATTGTGGCAGCTACGAGTGTGAGAGGCAAGATGAAGACCGTGCTAAAACCAGTATTTGATCTCGCACCAACATCAGCTCCATGGGGGAAAATAAGCCCCTGTGGTCTGTTGAGAACATTGCAGTTTCAGTTCCTTCTTAATCTTTGGATATGTAGTCTGAAACTCAAGAACTCAGTTTCCCTCTTCTCATACATTATTGAATAGCAATGCTAAATATAAAACATCGCGGCATAACGAAAGGAATTCTCATTCTTCTCTCTCTTCTTTTCTTTTCCTCCTTTTTTTTATATTTTTTGTTGCATAAACTAGGTGAATAAATTCTTGAGGAACATGACATTCATAGGAATCCCAAGAGGATCTTCGTTAGTGTCACCATCTGATAGGTGTTTTTATCAAATACTTTTTGCACTTGAAACAGGTTAATACATAGATTATCAAACTTACTATGTTTGCTTTTATTGGCTCTGTGTGAGTCCCATTTCAGCATAAGATAACCAACTTACAATTTTCGCTCCTTCGTCTTTTTATCAAACAGAACTTTTACTTTTTGTTGGTGAACTTCAACTTTGGATAAGGCTTCCTCTTTCTGTTGTTGAACCTCTATCATCTGATTGATCCTTTTCTGCATGGGGCTAATACCTAGTTCTTCATCTTGCAAAAATTTCACCATTGTAAATCTAAGGTTCAACGGAAATACTACATCCATTCCATACACTAGATGAGACGGAGAAGTGCCAGTAGCCCTTTTAGTCCCGATTTTGTCTTCATATACCACAAATTTGAGACTTTCATTCCAATTCCTCTTGTTTTGATTCAACATCTTCTTGATAATATTCACCATATTCTTATTAGTTGACTCTACTAACCAATTTCCTTGTGGGTAATAAGTCGTGCAGTGCAACAATTCTATGTTGTAATATTGAAAAAATTTCACCATCTTAAAGAAATTGAAAGCTTGAATGTTTCTATGACAATCTTTGTGGGACCCCGAAATCTTGTGAGGATATTATTCTCTAAGAAAGCTATAGCCACATTCTCATCAACTTTACAGGTCATAATGGCTTCCACCCACTTGGTGAAGTATTCAATGGCCATGAGAATGTATTTGTGTTGCTCGCTTGAGTTCAGATGTATTTATGCGATGAAATCAAATCCCCACTATTGGTAAGGAGCCTAGACCTTGCTCGGCTTCAGCAGAAAATATTTAGGATTCTAATGTATTGCAAACAACTAATGCTCCAAAGAATCTCGAACAACAACATTGGTATTTGCAAAGAGGGAGGGGCAATAGTATCTTGCTCTTAGTATTTTGTGAGTCGTTACCTTCCATGAATAATTTCCTCCTCAAGCTCCTCGATGGAATTTTGATGTGATTTCTGATGCTTGGTATTCGGTCACACAAGTGAGTAGAACTCCAACAAAATCCTTCCAAAACAATCCCTAAAAAAATGCAGTATTTGATTATTTTCAGTTTTAAAGATCTGCATTTGGCCTTTGGTAGTTCGGGTGGGCATTCCAGATTCTGCAAAAAGAAGATGGCATCCCAATACCAGGGAGGATTCTAGAATTTGGAAAGGTCCTTTAAGAAGGGTTCTTATGGATTCCTTCCATTTGGTGGGAAGGGTTCTTGTGGATTCCTTCCTACTGGAAAGAAAGGTTCTTATGGATTCTCTCATTCATGATCAAGAGGCTCTTGTGGATTATATTCATCCGAAGAAGGAGGTTCTTGTGGATTCTCCTCTCTGCGGATGTTGTAAATATCTTTGTTATTACATGTTTCTAGTGTGACATGGTTTTCCTTAATCAATAGCTTGGCTAGTCCTTGACCTTTGACTATCTTAGTGGGATTGATTTCCACATCATATTCTTGCAGCTTTTCTATCCATTTTCTGCATCGACCATCACTATCGGGTTGAACAAGGAACTATTTTACTATTGTTGACAATATATATGCTATCACCTTGGAGTGTAGCACATATTCCCGAAACACCTTGAAATTCTTTACCATAATATTATATGTTTTCTTCTCCAAAATAATGTATTGCAATTCAACATCTCTTACGACACGACTATAGAAATCTATAGGATGATCGTACCCTTCTTCATTATTTTGCAACAAAACCAATGCTATGGTGTGTTCCAATGCAAATGAAAAAATAAAAAACTCTTTATAAAAATCAGGACTCATTAGAACCGGGGCTTCCATAAAGGCTTTCTTAATATGATCAAATTATTCTCATGCTTCCAGAGTCCACCTGACTTCACTGTCTATTTTAAGCATACTGGTAATGTACTTCAAGAGTTCCACAAAGTTTGCAATAAATCTGTGCAAGAAGTCGATCTTACCCAAAGAGGATTGAATTTATTTTTTGTTATGAGGCAGACCAATATTCAAAATAGATTCCACCGACTTCAGGTCAATTTTGACACCTTATTTTGAAACTATATTTCCCAATAGTTTCCCTTCTTGAAATGCAAAGAATGACTTCTTAGGATTTAATGAAATTCCAAATTTGTTTCACTTAAGGAAGGTTTGTCTCAAGTGTTGTAGATGGTCTTCGTTTGATTTCGAGAAAACAATCATGTCATCTAGATAGATAACTATGAAACGATCCCTCTCTCCTACAAATGCAATATACATAGCTCTTTGAAAGGTAGCCCCCACATTCATCAACCAAAAAGGCATTTTATGGTACATAATTTTATCCCATGGTATTGTGAATGTTGAATTATCTTTGTCATCATGGTGCATTTCTACCTAATTGTAACCCGAGAATCCATCCATCATTGATATTTTCGATGCAAATATCACTTTTTGCAACAAGTGGTCCATTTTAGGAAGAGGATAATTGTCTTTCAACAAAAATTGGTTTAGGTTCCCAAAGTCCACATAGAGTTTGATATCTCCATTCTTCTTTCGGACAGGCACCAGATTAGCTACCCACTGAGAATATCTCAACGAAAATATGATCTTTCCATTCAACAATTTTCTTGATATCCTTTTTTATGGTTGGAAATATGATAGGATTAAATCTCCTAAGTTTCTGCACAAATGGCTTAGTATTCTCTTTCAATGTTATCCTATGTTGAATAATGGAAGTGTCATAGGTTTTTAGGTCTTCATAACTCCATCCTTAAATTGTTTAAATAACTCAGCGTACCTCTTTTTGTAGTTAAGTTGCAAAGACCTAGTGAGTTTCACCTTTTTAGGATTCTCTTCTATGCCAAGGTTATGTTCTTCCACGTTCTTGACTAATGGATTAAAGGCTGGCCTAGTTGGTATGTCGTTATGATAAAAAATGTACTTGAGAGGAACCAATCCTTTGGGAATGAAGTTTTTTTTTAGCTGGATCACTTTTTGAATATTGATAATATCGTTGTGGGTGATCTGTCTAGCGGGAACCATAATTTTTTGTATTAACATTTGGTAGTATGGGTTATGTTCCATTCCAATAGAGGGACAAGAACTTTGATACTTCTTAGTTCTTGTTCAAGATTAAAAGGAGAGGGTGAATTATGTTCTGCCTCCTTGACCGGTTGACACTAGGGCAGTGAATGTATGGAATCCTAGGGTGTCTCTTCCTCTCGTGTGGAGGGTGGGTTTTGGTCTTGAGTATTCTAATTAAGGGCTCAGGAGGCGGGAGGATATTAGTATGTGTATGTTCAATATTAGGTGGCAATATCGTAGGCTTACTCGGGTTTCTTTAGCGATTTGTGACAACGAGTAGTCCTTCTCTAGGCCTTAGATCATAAGTTATTTTGTCATAATGGAGTCTGTTATTCTTTGATATTGAGAAGGTGAAACTCCATAGTCTTCGTATCCTTCAAAATCATATGGGATATGGCTTTTAGGTGTTACAAAGGAATGTGTGTAGTCGTTCTCGATAATGTAGAAGGTGGTGTTGGGAATATTGAGAGGGGGCGTGAATCAATATTCCTTTCAATTACTATTATTATTAATCTTTCAGAGCATTAGTTAATCTTCAATTATTATCAGTTTTTGTACAATGATAGCAGTAAACAAAGGAACACAAATGCACACAGTTTTTAAGGTGGAAACCCTCTCTGGGACAAAAACCGCCTGAATGCTTTTCTAATAATTCTTTAATATTCAACTCCAATTGAAAATAAAGCTCCAACTTCCTAGAATCTAGAAAAACATTCCTCTCCAGCTCCCACTGGATGGACGCTCCAACACTCGAGATTCTTCTGTAGTCAACTGAATGGATGCCCCAACACCCAATGAGATACAACTCACCCTAGAACCACCCTACCACCCTGTAGAAGAATAAAAGAAGAATGGACTCCCGTACTAGGGAAAATGGTCCACTTTACAATGATATAGAATGATGTAGAAGAAGAAGATACACTAGATCATAACCCCAACTATGACACAAATACCTAATGATGAACCTAGACCTCCCGAAACTGCCTCTTAAATTCTTGGTAGATAGACACTTGTACAAATTTTACAATTTTTCTTTTATAATGACTCAATACAATGATACCTTTACAATGATTATATGCAGTGTTGCCCACGTGAAGACTTCATGTCGTGAACTTCTTGCTGTTGCTCTGCACCTTGATTGTTGCTCTTGTCATGCTACCCTTTCTCACTCTTCAGAAGATTAGATCATGCATTGAGTATTATCTTGATGAATATATAATACCTGCAAAAAGTCTTCAAGGAAATACCCATGACGTGATAATAGCAAAACTTACCTCATCTTGCAGAGCATATGTCATTGCTAAACAAAATAAATAAATTAGAATACAAGGAACCTAATGCAATTAAGAGATGAAAATGCATATGCAAAATATAATTACCTGGAGCTTACCTTTGTTGCACCTTGCTTTGATTTGCCTCCCTAGAAAGTCTGGTCCTTTGCAGCCCTTGACATCACATGATCTAGCTTTTTCTTGCCTTCTAGGAGCTCGATATTGAATTAGGTGTATCTATTTTATTTCAGATCCCCAATATGTGATTTTCGGTCCTTTAGTATTCCTTTGAGGCTTCTTTCCAATTCCACAGGTTTGACCCAATTTGGATTCTTCAAGACAAAGTTATGCCCAATCTCTCACAATGTCCTAATTATGGACTGGTTCAGTAGAGTGAACTTGTACGACGTACCACGTGTCACTGTTTCCTCATTCAACTCTGAAAGTGATATAAATAAAACTACAGTCTGTGTACTATACACCAATTTTTACATAATTCCAGTCTGATACTCAGAGAGAAAGAGTTATGACGATTTTCCCAAGGTCACCTCTTTAAGATGAAGTTTAGGAGCCTGCAAAAACCCTAACTTCCACAGATCAAATCTCTGCAAATATTTTGCACCATGATTTGAATCTTTTATAGGAGCTTCCACAGGATTTTTGATTCCCCTCATAAAAATTTCCGCTTACAAACCTTCATGAAAACAAAGTTATAGTGAAACTTCCATGATGACCTATTCAAGTAGCGAAATCCCTACATGAGGAGGATATGAGGATCACAAATTATATAAATGCTTAGGTTGAGGGGAATTCAACAAGTGAACGTGGGAGGGATTTTAAGAGCTTAAAAATTATTAATTATTTACTGTTCAATGACCACAACCAATCATTAGTGTAATGCCACAACCCCATGGGGTTTTAGCCCACTAACTGGGGTTACTAACTTCAAACATGAATATATCTCAATCTGTGAAGAATTACGTGGCGTGCCATATATCAACGGAAACATATCAACAAGTAGAAACCATCAAAAATATTATTGACTCAGAATATAGTGATTTGGTAGGTTAAAATTCCCATGCAAGATCGGGGTAGCCCCTGTTGTTGCTTGGGTTGAAATCAATGACAACCATTGACCAAAAATCTCCCCCTTTAGCATTGATGGAAACAAAAGTACCCCCCCTGCAATCATGAAACCTCTTCCTACAAAATTCTCTCCCCCTTCAACATCAATGGAAAAGGGTAACTCGCCATGACACACAACCATCCTGCGGACATGTACGCACTTCCACTCCCCCTTTATTTTTTGAATAAGAAAAATCTAATGAGAACTTGGGAGAATCCCAAGCTTCTGGTGAAGATATTCAATTATTCACGAGGTAAAGGTTTAGTGAAGATATCAGCGATTTGTTCTTTTGTACCAACATATTCAAGTTTGATGTTCTTTTCAGCGACTTGTTCTCTAACAAAATGATATTTGATGAAATGTGTTTTGTTTTTGAATGCATGACAAGATTCTTGGAGATGTTGATTGCACTAGTGTTATCGTAGAAGATTGGAATAGGCTCACTGAATTGTATTTGAAGATATTGCAAAGTTTGTTTCATCCAAAGGACTTGAGTACAACAAGCTATCGTTACAATGTATTCTGCTTCCACTGTAGATAATGAGATTGAGGTTTGCTTTTTGCTCAACCATGATACGAGACAACCACCTAGATAGAATGTTGCTCCACTAGTACTCTTATGATCATCAACACTTCCTGCCCAATATGCATCTGAAAAGGCTTGAATAATGAGATTGTTACCCTTGGGATACCACAAGCCATATTCTATTGTGCCCTTTAGATATCGAAGATTTCTTTTGACGACAATAATATGTGATTATTTTGGTGCTGCTTGGAATCTTGCTACTTGTCCAACTACTTGCATAACATCTGGTCGGGAGGCTGTTACATATAGAAGACTACCAATCATAGATCTATACAACCTTTGACCCACATCCTTAGATGACTCGTCTATGCTCGATTTGCAACCTGTTACCATCGGAGTAAGGACGAGTTTGCAATATTCCATTTTGAATTTCTTGAGCATTTCCTTGATGTACTTGGCTTGACATATAAATATTCCTTTCTCTTGCTAAGGTATTTGAAGCCCTAAGAAGTATGTTAGCTCACCAAGTAAAGAAATTTCGAACTCACTTTTCATCTTTGTAGCAAAGTTATTACTCATTCGATCATCATTGCTACCAAATATTATATCATCCACATATACCTCAACGATTTTTAAATTATCTTTATCTATTTGTACATAAATATTGTTATCAACAGTACCTTTCTTGAACCCTTTTTGACATAGATATCCATCAAGACGAGCATACCATGCTCTGGGAGCCTGCTTGAGACCATATAGAGCCTTCTTTAACCTGCAAACATAGTCTTATTTTTCTGATAGTAGAAAACCTTCAGGTTGTTCGATGTAAAATTCTTCTTCTAATTCGCCATTCATAAATGTTGACTTAACATCCATTTGGTAGACTTTGATTTTTTTTAACATGCATAGGCGAGAAACATTCAGATGGCTTCCATTCTGGAAAATGGTGCAAATGTTTCGTCGAAATAAATTCCTTCCACTTGTGCATAGCCTTTGCAAACCAATATTTCTTTGTTTATGGTAACCTGTCCATCTTCATTCAATTTGTTCCTAAATACCCATTTAGTCCCAATGACATTTTTATCTTTTGGTCGTGGTCCTAATTCCCAAGTGTTATTCTTCTCGATTTGATCCAATTATTCATTCATAGCTGCTACCCAATGTTCATTCTAGTTGGCTTCCTCAAAACTACTAGGCTCAAAGGTTGCTAGAAAAGCAATGTGAGCTTGTTGTGATGAATGAAGCTATCGACCTTCATTTATGTCGCCAATGATTTGATTTGATGGATGGTTCTTTTGAATCCATTCTTTTGTTCTCTATGGAGGAGCTTCTTGTTGTTGTTCCGGTATATCTTGATGATCATTATTTACTTCTTCCTGGTTGATAGTTGCTTCTTTTTCTATATTTTTCTCTCTGTCTTTTTCAGCCTTTGTCTCAAGTTTCAAAGTTTCTAGATCCTCATCATTATTCGTTAGAACACCATCTTCGTCAAATGTAACATTTATGCTCTTCACTATCTGTTTTCGTCTTAGATTATAACATTTATAGGACTTTCTTTTGCATGAGTAACCAAAAATATACCTTCATCAACACGTGATTCAAACTTACCCAAATTTTGATCTTCTCTTTTGATATAACATTTGCTTTCGAAAATTCCGAAATATTTTACATTGGCTGGTTTTCGTTTCCATAATTCATATGGGGTATTGTTGCAATTATTTATGAGAATACTTTGGTTGATAATGAAGACTGTCTTATCAATTTCTTGAACCTAGAATTTTTCATCCAACTTTGAGTCCTTCAACATTGTTCTATCCATTTCCTGTACGGTTTTGTTCTTTCTTTCAGCAACTTCATTTTGTTGAGGTGTTCGTGCTGTTGAAAATTGTCTTTTTATTCAATTTTCGTCACAGTATTGCTGAAATAATTTGGAAGTGAATTCCCCGCCATTATCTGATCTTAGACACTTCATTTTCAAATTAGTTTCATTTTTGACCAACTCATTGTAGATCTTAACGCACTTAAATGCTTTAGATTTTTTCTTTAGGAAACTGACGGCTGTCATCCTGGTATAGTCATCTATCATTAACATGAAATATAATTCTCCATCTAAGCCTTTTGTTCTCACAGGACCACATAGATCAGTATGTATCAATTCCAATGGATGTGATGCAAAGTGTTCTTCTGTTTTAAATTCGACTTTTGTCTGCTTGTCGTGCCGACAGGCCTCACACAATGTGTTGGAAGGTTTTGAGATTTTCAGAATTTCTCGTACTGCTTCCTTTTTGCTTATCCTGACAAGATTTTCAAAGTTTATGTGACCCATTCATTTGTACCATAACCAAATTTCATCTTCTTTAGCTAGTAGACATGCTTTAGTTGCTTCATCCAGAACATATATGTAGTTTGGAGCTCGACTTGCTGTAGCCACAATTTTACCATGCTTTCCTTTCTTGATTTTACATTTTGTGGAGTTGAATAGCATTTTGTGTCCTTGATCACACATTTGTCCAACACTAAGTAGATTGTGATTCATGTTTCCAACCAATACAACATTCTTGGCTAGAACATCTTTGCTTCCGAGAGTGACGGTACCTGATCCTATAACATTTGAAGATCCATCATTTCCAAAGGATACGGTTCCATCCTTCTTCTCTTTCAGAGATACAAATTTCTGTCTATCTCTAGTCATATGAGTTGAGCAACCGCTATCAACATACCACACATCTTTTTTGTTTTGAGCCTTGAGAGCGAGAGCACAATTATCAGTCTTCTTCTTCTTCCATGTTCGTTCGTTCTGTGGCTTCGAAGATTCTTCTGGAGGATTTTCAAGTCCGCAGTCTTTGGCTATGTGTCCAAAGTTTCGACATTTGTAACATTCCATATTATTTCTTAAATGTTCAAATCTATTGATGTTTAGTTGAGCCTCGAGAGGTTCATATTTGATAGATCTCCTGTAATTGTATTGGTTCCTAGGGTATGTGTGACATTCTATAGCTTTATGACCAAATTTTCCACATTAATAACAATAGCCATGAAAAATATGTTGGTACCTGGATGGAAATCTTCGTCGAGGAATTGTCTTGCAAGGTTGTTCTTGCGAATCTTGTCTAATGAAGTCTACATGCATGTCAGATCTCATAGGTTCATTGTATTTTGTTGTAGAAGGTCTTGCTTCTTCTTATTTGTAACCAAGGCCAGTTCTGTCACTACAAGATCCTTGTTTTTTAATGAGTTCTTCCAATGCCCTTGAGCTGTTGGCATAGTTTTTGGCAATTTTTCTCTTCTTCACTTCCTTACCCAGTGAGACTAATTCGACTTCTAATGCTTCCCTTTCTTGGTTGCTTTCTTCCAACTTATTTTGAAGTGACTCTTCAATACATTTGCGTTCTTCAACTTCAATTTTGAGACCTTGAACTTTTTCTTCAAGAGTATTGGAAAGGATCTTCTCAGCCTTGAGCTCTTTTATAAGCCTGATTGTCTCCTTAGAAAATTTTTCTATGGTCAACCCTTCTTCTTCGTTGTTTGATACCTCTTGTTTATTGTGCTTGAACATAAACATTACTCTCTCATTGGCTTCTTCTTCATTGTCATTGTGTTCATTGGATGATGAGCTATCTTCTTTAGAGAGAAATTTCCTTTTGAATCCTTTCTTTTTGCCTTGCTTGTTGAATTTCTTAAAGCCTTTATTTCCTTCTGAGTTTCCATCACTTCTGTTCAGAAATTTTGCTGCGAAATTCCCAAACTCACCACAGTCAAAACATATCAATGGAAGTTTACCATTGAATTTTCTCTTACCAATTTTTAGTTTTCTCATAAAGTAAGAATATTTTCCATCTAAAAGACCTTCTTCATCATCTTCCTTTTCGTCACACTTGCAGGTGCAGGTCTTTTCCTTTGAAGGTCGTTTGTCCTTATTGGTTTTCTTAGATGCAACTAACACATTTTCTAGATGTGAAGTACCCTCTTCTTCATCAAGTCTCATTTCATATGCTATGAGAACTCCATGTAATTCCTCTTTGCTGAGTTTGTCCAGATTTTCACTGTATTCTAAGACCGATACCTTTGGGTTGAATCTCCCTTGTAATGTTCTAAGAATATTTTGTATAATAGTCTTCTCATCAATAGGCTCTCCTAATCCTTCTAGAGTGTTGGTTATTTCATCAACGTGTTGGAAGTATGCAGCAATGTTGCCATCTTCTTTCATTATGAGTTGCTCAAATTTTGCTTTGTAGATTTGAAGCTTTGCTTCTTTGACATTTGAAGCACCTGCATATATATTCTCAAGCTTGTCCCATACATTTTTGGTGGTTTTACAACCCAACACCTTATGATAAGCAGATTCAATAAGTCCACTGATAATAATATTCTTTTCTTTTGCATCATTTACCAAATTCTTCTTACCTTGTTCATCCACGGTTGGTGTAAAGCCATTTTGAATAGTGTCCCATACTTCATAACCTTGCACCAAGAGATAGACCTCCATTCTTCCTTTCCAGAGTGCATAGTTATTTTCATTGAATAGAGGTTCACCATTCTTGGTATGCTTCATGACCTCCTTCCAGTTGTTAAAATGCTATTGAAGGAACCAAGCTCTGATACCAATTGTTGGAAATACTGAGAGGGGGGCTGAATCAATATTCCTTTCAATTACTATTATTGTTAATCTTTCAGAGCATTAGTTAATCTTCAATTATTATCATTGTTTGTACAATGATAGCAGTAAAAAAGGAACACAAATGTACACAATTTTAAGGGTGGAAACTCCCTCTGGGACAAAAACCACCTGAATGCTTTTCTAAAAATTCTTTAATATTCAACTCCAATTAAAAGTAAAGCTCCAAAATCTTAGAATCTAGAAAAACATTCTTCTCCAGCTCCCACTAGATGGATGCTCCAACAACCGATATTCTTCAATAGCCAATTAAACGGATGCCCCAACACCCAATGAGCTACAACTCACCCTAGCACCACCCTACCACCCTGTAGAAGAATAAAAATAAGAATGGACTCCCGTACCAGGGAAAATGGTCCACTTTATAATGATATAGAATGATGTAGAAGAAGAAGAAATGCTAGACCATAACCCCAACTATGACACCTAATGATGATCCTAGACCTCCCGACACTACCTTTTCAATTCTTGGCAAATAGACACTTGTACAAATTTTACAATGATACATTTACAATGATTGTATGCAGTGCTGCCCATGTGAAGACTTCATGTGGTGAACTTCTTGATATTGTTCTTCACCTTGATTGCTTCTCTTGTCATGCTACCATTACTCACTCTTCAAAATATTAGATCATGCATTGAGTATTATATTGATGAATATATAATACCTGCAAAAAGTCTTCAAGGAAATACCCATGACATGATAATAGAAAAACTTACCTCATCTTGCAAAGCATGTGTCAGTGCTAAAAAAAAAAAAAATTAGAATAAAAATAACCTAATGCAATTAAGAGATGAACATGCATATACAAAATATAATTACCTAGAGCTTACCTTTGCTGCACCTTGCTTTTATTTTCTACCCTAGAAAGTCAAGTCCTTTGTGACCCTTGACAACACGTGATCTAGCTTTTTCTTGCCTTCTAGGAGCTTGATATTGAATCAGGTGTATCTCTGTTATTTAAAATCCCCAATATGTGATTTTCAGTCCTGTAGTAGTCCTCTGAGTCTTGTTTCCAATGCCACAGGTCTGACCCAATTTGGATTCTTCAAGGCAAAGTTATGCCCAATCTCTCACAATGACCTAATTATGGACTGGTTCAGTAGAGCGAAATTGTACGGCGTGCCACATGTCACTTTTTCCTCATTCGGCTCTGAAATTGATACAAAACAAACTACAGTCTGTGAAATATCCTCCACGTTTTACATAATTCCAATGTAATACTCAAAGATAAAGTTATGATGATTTTCCCAAGGTCACCTCTTTGAGATGAAGTTCATGAGCCTGTAAAAACCCTAACTTCCACAGAGCATATCTCCGAAACTATTGTGGACCATGATCTGAAATTTTTACAGGAGCTTCCTCAGGTTTCCCCTCGTAAAAATTTCAGCTTCTGAACCTTCGTTGAAAAATTTTTATAGCGAAAATTCCATGATGACCTATTTGGAGTAGCGAAATCCCTACATGAGGAGGATATGAGGATCATAATTTATATAAATTCTTAGGTTGAGAGGGACTTCAACAAGTGAACGTGGGAGAGATTTTAGGAACTTAAAAATTATTAATTATTAAATTTTCAATGACCAAAACCAATCATTAGTGTCATGCCACAACCCCATGGGGTTTTAGCCCACTAACTAGGGTTACTAACTTCAAACATGAATATCTATCAAACTGTGAAGAATTACGTGTCGTGCCATATATCAACGGAAACATATCAATAAGTAGAACCCATAAAAAGTATCCTTGACTCAGAATATAGTAATTTGGTAGGTTAAATTCCCATGCAAGATTAGGGTAGCCCCTGGTGTTTCTTGGGTTGACATCAATGACAACCACTGATCAACAGGTGGGACTAGGGTCTCCTACCAATTTATTTTTTCTTCCTGTGTATATTCCTCAAAATACTCATCAGTTTCCAGATTGAGATCTCCCCTAATAGGGGGTTGTATAGGTTTTTTTTCGTTCTCCTATCCTTGTTTTCTTGTTGTGAGTGGAAATATTTTTAGAAAAAGGGTGGGTTGTGAGGAGGTTGGTTAAGATTCTTGTTTGGCCCTTCATCCTCAAGCTTGGAAACTTTTTTTGATAGGTTACTAATCAATCGATTCATCTCCTTGATTCTTTCTTTGGATGGATCCTCGCGATAGGTGGTTAGGTCATGTTCCTCCTTGATCTTCTTCTTGCCTTTATCTCAATTTCCACCCCTCTCTTTCTGTGTTGTGGGTCCCATCGGTTATCTCTAACCTTTTGATCTTTCCTGCGGCAGTTAGGTTCTCTTCTATTTTAGCCACGTTTGATTACATATCGAATAAGTTTCAAGGTCATCTCTCCCTAAGCATAACATATAAGTCTGACTCGAAATTCGCCGCATATTTGACCATGGCAACAACGGGGGTAGGCTTGATTTCATTTGGGACTTTGTTGTAGAACTTGTTGAATATTTTTGTGAAGTCCTATACTCTTTTGGATGATATCTTCTTCAACACTGAGAACTCTATGAGGTAATATTAAAAGTACTTATTCTCACCCCATTGGGTTCAAAAAACCATTTCCAAATCATCCCAAGAAGTCAATGAGTTTGGGGGAAGGGTACAAAACTATTTTCTTACATCTCCCTACAAGGTCTTCACAAAGAGTCTCATGAATATGTCTTTGTCTTCCACCATGAAATTATCTATGAAATCCTAAAACGTGTTGATATATTTCTCAACTGTCCATTTCTTCTCACCATTGAAACATGGTAACAACTTAAATTAATTTCCGAGCATGTCATGCAACGCCCTAAGAAAAGCTAGTGGGGCATATCACACCACCACCTAGGCGAAAGTCTTATTAGGTTGGTTCGGTTGATTATGAGGTTGGCCCTGTCTAGACATGATGTGTTTCATAATTGGATTGGTCGCAACAAATGTGATCAACGTCCTAACGTTTCCAATGTTTTGTGGAGTCACTTTTCATGGTTTAAATCTAAGACTGTGTGATTCGACATTTTCGTGCATGACCTTCACAGGCGTGGAATTTGTATGGTTGATTTTGGAGCAAGGTAATTTTGTAATTAATGTAGGTGAAGATGAAGGTTTTACTTTGGCAATCGAGGTTCCTGATGTCCGAGTAAACAAGGTCTTAGCTCGTTGATTAGAAGCATGCACAAAGTGCTTGGGGTTGGAAACATGCGTTATAAGGTCCAAATCAAGATTTCTTTGATTGTTCCTTCTTGATGATGTCAAAGTGTAACAACGTGAGTTGAAGACAATATGATACTTAAAGCATGGCTAGTACATGTCACGGTGGGTACGACACATACAATGAAAAAAATATTTTGGTCGTTATAGTATAGTGGTGAGTATTCCTGCTTGTCACATGGGTGATGTGGGTTCTATCCCCAGAAATGACACCAAGAGATGTTGGCTCCCTATAGTCTCACCACATTGTGTTGTGATGCAGAGCTTGGGAACATCTAAATGGAAGCTATTTTTTTTTAACCGACGAGGGATTCAAATTCAGGTTACGATTGTAATCATCCTACTTACATGAATAAAATTCATGTTTAACGTTCTAATGGCATCAATGTACTTTTATGTAGCAGCGGAATTCGTAGATTTGAATACTGTAGCAGAAGACTTGCAGATTTGTAGATTTAATAGCAAAGGCTTTAATTATAAAAATACACGGGGTATTTATAATAATAATATTCTATTGATAAGATATAACATGATTGAAAGTTTACAATGAGGTCCCGCTTTTATACCTATGCAGGCACCTTTTCACGAATGGGCATGTCTTTTAGACATGCCTTTTCATTAACCTAATGACTATTTAACATAATCCTAATTGATTAGCTAGTAATTACATTTATTTCTATTTATTCTATTAATGACTATATTTATTACTTTAGTTATGAATTAGGTTCATAACATTGCCTCCTTCTTGGAAAGCTTTGTCCTCAAAGCTTAACTTTTCGACTTATGTAATTTGACATCTTATCTTAACCCTGAACAATTTTCTTCACTTTGCTGACGTCAAATTTTGTTTTTTTTTGTTTTTTTAAGCTTTTAATAATTTCCTTTCAACCCTTTTAACTTTAATATGGACTTTGACCTCTTGTCTTTTCATAGAAGCTCTTCTTCAACTTAACCAAATTCCATATAATATAATAATGTCATGTCCCGCTAAACACTCTACGAACTTTAACCTTTAGCGTAGCAATTGTGTGAACCCTTTGGTCACTTGTTTAATTGATGAAGAAATTTCCAACACATGAGTTCACGGTAGTGCCCTTTTATATATATCTATATATATATATATATATATATATATATATATATATATATATATATATATATATATATATATTTTAATTTAATTAATTAATACTAAATTAATTAATTAAATCAATATATATATTATATAATATATAGTTGTAATATATTATCGATCCGTCGGGGCATGGTTTATACTTGTCGGCCTTTTTTTTTTTTAAATTAATCGTCACGTCCCTAGAACCACTAGCCGTCTGCCTAAAAATAAAAAACATTTTTTGTTTAAGCGTATCCCATGAAAAATGTATAACGACTCTCCATTGGACTTTCAAGCATTCGACTCCTCTCTTAACCGATACACTGTTCCATAATCTCTTAAACCCGATTCATTCCGTAATCTCTTACAGCCGATACAGCGATACATTGTTTTTTAAAACAGGAATGTATCCGCTAGAAGATTGTATTTTTTTTCTTTTTGATTGATCTTACAGCAAAAGAATAACAGTGGAATAGTTTTGCGTTGGCAACGAATTCTGGGCAATTGGTGAAGAACGTGCAATTCCATGAAGAGATGGTACCTAATAAACAACAGACCTACAGTGGTCAGACTTAGGGCCCGCGGAACGGAAAAGAACGCAGGCTGGTAGTCGGCCAATGGAAATTGGATACGCCGTTGACGGCAACAGAGCCCTTCCAGAATAATCTCCGCTGCTCGGCCTTCTGTCATAATTATATTTTTAAATTTCTGGGGGTCGGGGATGGGCTTTCCATTAATTCCAACGATTTCAGTGCTGCCATAAATTGTTCAGAACCTGACGTCCAGAACCTGAGAATAACACAACCTCCGTGCATCTGTTGTGTCCTCTATAACTGAGTGCGAAGGTCGATTATATTTGTCATTTTTATCTACATTGCTCGAAATCAATTCCTGGTTTTCTATTATATGACATGTAGACTCCTCCAAATTACGTTGGGCACTTAATCCAATCCAACAACTCTTTACCTGTAACACCTGTCTTCTCACAGGATCATGTTTTGCTAACTTTGAAACCCACTTCTCGGTTAAGCCAATGTTGCGGTATTTTGAAAGTAGGGTTGAATAAAGTTCAACACCTAAAAACCGGACTAGAGAGATGGCCATGCTGTGCTGCCGATTTATGAGCATACGTGGACCGTCAATCCTTTTTATAATCTTAATTCCAGAAGCGAATTGAGTGTTGCCATAATCTCTTCGTTTAGACCCGAATGCAATTCTGTCATCTTTTAACATATTCAAATTTGGTGCCA
This sequence comes from Pinus albicaulis, assembly GCA_034641835.2. NCBI lineage: Eukaryota > Viridiplantae > Streptophyta > Pinopsida > Pinales > Pinaceae > Pinus > Pinus albicaulis. The sequence continues at coordinate 951,125,946 of CM076573.1, forward strand.
GCAAGCGTGTATAGCGATCAAAATAGAGAATTTGCTTGATAAGAAGTGAAAATTCATGCGGAAACTTTAGTCCATAAGCTTCACTCACGCGTACCACGTCAAGAAATAAAGCATTAATTTGTTGTTCATCAACGGCTATGTTTGTTGAGATTGTTTCACTATTTGGTCCTCTACTCGCAGCAATTATAAGCTCAGAATCCAAATCTTGTATTGACGAAAATATCTTTTCCAGGTCAAGTGCAAAACTTTTGACATCTATATCATTATTCGTTGCACCCATTTGAATCAGGGAAACAACCATTGTTTCATACTGTCCACTTGTTATTGATGTTAAGAATGTCTCTACTGCAGCGAGAACCTTGCTTTGACCAGTTTCTGCAGATTCGGCCTTTTCTATACTCAACAAAGCTAAAGGAACTGCATTACCTAGGATATCATGATTTTTCATTACTTCATGTTCTTCAACACAGCGCTGTGCTTCTTTAGCTTGTGCATTCAAAAAATTTACTGGTGCATTCAATAATTTTACTGCAACCAGTTGCTCATGATAGCCTTCTTCCATATTATTTTTACCTGAATCAGCATCATCTTTTTGTGCTATTTCACTGTTGTTGGCAATGATATTTCTTGTATAAAAGGCACATTTGTGTCCTGCAAAATATTTGTCTCTACATTTCCAACATTTCCCTTCTTCTTTACTTTTATTACGCATTGGTGGGGGAATATATTTAGTTGACTTTTCCATGGCCGTTTTAACTGATTTCCCTTTATCATAACTAGCTGTCTTCTCATTATTACAACACTTTTCATCTTTCTGTTTCTCATGATTTTCTTTTCTATTACGAGAAATTTTTTTAAAATCTGCAGAAAGTTTTTTAAGACCTGCAGAAAATTCTGCAGATAACTTATCTAAGTGCTCAACCTTTTCTAGAATTTTTCTAATTATTTCGGGCTTTTCACGTAATGGCACATTATATGGTAAATAATGTGCTCGGGCTTGTAAACTACGTTCGTAGGCTTGTACAACAATGTTATGTGCCATTGCTTCAATTTGTCCTTAACTTGGCTTCAAGATGGCTTTGATACCACTGTAGCAGCGGAATTCGTAGATTTGAATACTGTAGCAGAAGACTTGCAGATTTGTAGATTTAATAGCAAAGGCTTTAATTATAAAAATACACGGGGTATTTATAATAATAATATTCTATTGATAAGATATAACATGATTGAAAGTTTACAATGAGGTCCCGCTTTTATACCTATGCAGGCACCTTTTCACGAATGGGCATGTCTTTTAGACATGCCTTTTCATTAACCTAATGACTATTTAACATAATCCTAATTGATTAGCTAGTAATTACATTTATTTCTATTTATTCTATTAATGACTATATTTATTACTTTAGTTATGAATTAGGTTCATAACATTTTATTTCTTGGCTAGACAATGAATAATGTAAGGTGATATTACAACAAATAGGAAATCATGAATTAATTTTTGTTTAAAATTATATATATGATTGTGAAATTTTGACTCGAAACATTAATCATTACAAACTTGTATCTGACATTTTAGTTTATAGCATCAGGAAGTGTTCCAAGTCTCAAATTTGGTGGAGAGGCTTAGACAATAGTTATCCAAAGAACCCAAAAATCTTTTGTGAAAATTCCACTTGGATTTTTATTTATTAAAATAATTAATTATTTTAATGTGGACCCTATGTCTAAACTTAGGGAAATTAAATAATTAAAGGGTATTAATAAAGAAAAGTGTAAATCTTCTAGAAAACGAAGATCAAGTCATATTTTAATCTAAGCCATTGATTAAAGATATAATCTTGGTCGTTGATTCACCAACGAGAATACTATAAGAAGAGGCTTGAGGGTCATTTGGAAATCAAGCCGGGCACATTCTCAGTACCCGAAGGAAATCGATTCTGAAGTAAGAGAATTCGATTTCAGTGGGTGAGTTTGTAGAGGTGGGTTTGCAGAGACAGAAGGAGGAGGGAGAAGTCAACATATAGAGAAGCAGAAGGCAGAAGGCAGAAAGGTGAAGGGAAGGCAGTGCTGAGCAGCAACATCAAGCCCTCCATGCAGAATTACGCATTCCAGGGAGGGACTGCACAAAGAGGCTACGCAAAATTACATAGAGGGTGTAGGAGTACATCTTGTGTGTCGGGAATAATTCTAGAGTGTTCGGAAAATTCATACCAGGTATATGCTATTTTATTTTTCTCGCCAAGACTTCGGTAAAAGATCTTTTCATTACTGAAGATAAATGCAAACCCTCATTTGCTGCACCGATTTTCCCGCATTGGGTTTTTCCAAGGAAAATTTTCCAAAAATAACTGTGTTCATATGATTGTTTCTATTGTGTTATATGTGTTATTTCGGTTCTTCTACTTTTGATTTGAGTGAAGTACTGCAATTTTTTTATTTAAAATTTTACTGAAACATATGTAAATAAATTATCTAATAAGTAGGCGAAATAAATCAATCACTGCAGTAATAATTTGCAGATCTGAAAATTTCACACAAGTCACATGAATTTCATTTTCCCCTTTGAGGGTCACAAGAAAATAAATCACATGTTGAACTTGATCACAACCATGAAATTAAATCCTCATGCTCGTCTATATTTGATCCTTCTTTAAATAATAATTATAATCAGACAACAAACATAATCAAATTGTAAGTAATTCTAAAAATCGTTCACATGGAATATTCTTGAGAATTCTTCATGAGCGCATGGTGCACACAATAAATCCTCAAATCTCTATAAAATAAGTTTTTTAAGTCGTTGTTAATTTGAGAATGGTTTGGGATCAAGGTTGGGGGAAAACATCGTTACATTAAGTTTTTTTCTTAGCCGCATTTCCATTTATTATGGGTAAGAGCATTCATAACCCTTAGATTTGACATGAAAATTTTAAAAATAAAAGGTGGATGAAAATGGAGAATTGGTTTTTACCCAACTTAAAGTAGCAATTAAGAATTCCTCTAAGCCAAATAAATTTTGGTGGATGATTGATCAATTAAGAATTCGGCCATTAGAAAACATATAATTCTGAAATTGACTTGTTCCTTTAAAATCCTTGCAATAAAAATCGAGAAAACCAAGATACTCTTCAAGCTAGCTTGATAGATCTTGCAAAAATTGAACAAACCATCATACTAATACCAAAATTCATTTAAGTCAATATCTTAAAACAATTTTACACAACATATCAGGTTTACAACTCAAAATTCCATGAAAATTCCATAAACTTGCTTCATATTAGTAGTAGAATTCAAAATAAAGGTGACATGAGCACATACATTATGATAAAAGACAAACAACCCAATAGTTACTTCAAAATTCTTCCCCAAAATAGCTTCAAGAATTCTGAACAATTCACCAAAAAATTTGGTAGAGTTTCCCCTTCAACCAAGATTCCCTACCCCCCCTCCCCCCCGCCCTTTACATTTCAAAATGAGGCCTATATATAGGCACTCCAAGAGCTTGGCCCCATTCTAAACTACTAGTGTTATATGAAAAACCACTAAATTTTGTTACAAAACTACCAGTTGTATTGTAACTAACTTCTTCTAGAAGTTTCCTTACACATTTGTTGGTTGTAAAGTGAGCCCCTCTAGATTTGGCTTTGATTTCAACCTTCTGTCTCCTTTCTAGGTGTAGTATTCCTTGCTACCCTTGGCACTGAATGGGTCAGGTGGTATGGTGGGTGCACTACTTACGATGCCGATAGTGTGGTTGTTGAGTTTGGATGTTGCTACATTTCCTGTGATGATGTCCTCGAGCTAGAGCTGACTTCCATTAGAGTTGTTCTTGATGGCGCCAAAATCTCTTTCTAAAGGGCCAACCTATATAATCCCAATAAAATCTTCCATTCAGGACATATTCTCACTTCGCAGGCTTGGGCCTCTTGAACGAGCTACTCAAGTATCATCACTATTCATAGTCTATCTTTTGCACTTCTTCAAACATGTTTCTTAGGGTGAAGAGTAGTTCGAACGAGCCTTTGTATAAGTCAATGATATCGTTCTCTTGTAGTGGGTGATATTCCCCTATGAATCCCCATTGATATTCCTTGAGGGAATTTAGGTTTTTCATCAATACCTCCTTTGGATATACATAATCAGTTCCATCAAAGAGGCAAGGAAAATTCATATCATATAGTACTTCACACCTTACATGGAATTCCTTGATTTCCCGCCACATATACTCTTATTTTTCTTCGACTAGTTCTATCAATCCTTGTTTCTTGTTCATTTGGTTGGCCTTGATTATTAATTTATTCTGATTGAATCCTTCTTTCACTACTTCTAAGTTGGTCAGCTGGTTTAAATAACTAACAATCTTGTTTACGTTACTTAGGTTTTCTCCAAAGGGTCATATGAGCTCTGTCATTTCCCTGCAAGTTGATCTGACCATTTATATTTTCTCCTGAATGAGATTTAGGCATCCCCACCATTTGTACATTATTTTGATGATATTCTCCCAAATATTTCTCCTAGCTACCTTAAAACATGACTTGGTGGGATGTTTTCTACTCAAAACATTCAACTCAGCTTCAATATTGTCGTTGCATTCTTGGGCCTGATATAATTCCATCTTGATTACTTCTAGCTCTTACTCCTTATTTCTTAAATCTGTGTCCCTAGATGCTAGCAAAATATAAATTTGCCTCATCTCCTCAAACATCGTTAATGATTATACCTATCCTATTACGATATCAGGTACTTGTTGCATGCTTTCATCCATTCTTTCCTTTATGTTCTAAAGTTGTGCTTCTAGCAATGTGACATGGTGCTGCAACTCCCTATTTTTCATGAGAGAATCATGCAACTTAATTTTAGCTCATCACTCTCCTTCTCTGATGCGACCAACTCTATTTCCTACAAAGGATGCGTATCCAAAATCTTGAGCCACCCTTTGAGTGAATTAATCTCTTTGTCTTTTCATCTAACAACTCCTAATACTTTTTGAAGTCCTATGGGTGAGTGTCCAAATGCACAATCTTATATTCTGATTATTTTACCTTCGTTGATCCGGATTTTATGCAGGAAATCAACAGAATAAACACATAACCATAAATACAGAGATGCAGTGGAAATAACACTTCATTTCATTAATATCAAAGAACTGAAATTTGCTTACAGACAGAATGGAAATCAAACTAGCTAGGGCGCTGGTAGCTATCTCTGAGAAGAGATGTGGCAGCTACAGGCCTCTGAACTATGTTACATTGAGGCTCAAGGGCCTATTTATTATTGAGAAACAATGAAGAACTCTAAACTTCTAAAACCTAACCCTAGGAGATGAAGCGCCAAAACTATGGGCCCCGTTTGGGTAAATTGGTGGTTCAACTTCCCAGGGACGTAACTTTGGCATCCGATCTTTGTTTGACACGCTCAATAGCTCGTTAGAAAGATCTGTCTGAGGATTACAAATTTTAAATGAGAAACATCAGTCCATGGACCCATGTTGCTCTCCGTTTTCCCAAAAAACGTCATTTAGGGCCTCAAAACGGCTCCGGAAATTCAGGACCCGAAAAATTGCTAAAAATAGTAAGTTTTGTTGCAACTTGAAAAATAAAAGAACTAATGGTGGGGGTTCAAATGGAATAGGTGGGTGGCCACCAATATCCACCTGGATCATTAAGGCCCCAAAACGGCTTCGGGAGTGGGAGACCCAAAAACCTGCTAAAAATAGTAAGTTGCGCTGAATGTGAAAAGCTGCAAGAATTGATGGTGCTGGTCCAAATGGAATAGGTGGGTGGCCACGATATCCACTTGGATCATATTAGAGCGGGTCTGCTCTTTCTTTGTTTTTCTTTGCATGTACCCAACACGGTCAGGGTATAAGGAGTTAGGGCTTGATCTAGTTGAACCCTTGCAAGATCAGCCTCGCAAACTCCGACGACCTCCCATGGTGGAAGAAAAGAAAGACGAGGGAGCAGGAGATCCTATCAAAATAATACTCGAGGAGGCCCTCGAGAAACAAAGGAATGCGATGATGGATAACTTTGCTCAAATCCTTCAACGACTGCCCACATATGGCGCATCTGCATCCAACAGCCACTCTCGAGGCGTGACTCCTTTTAAGGTACAAGTAAATTTTGACATTCCCATATTTGAGGGTCAAATAGATGCAGATGCCGTAGATAGATGGTTGAATCTATTAGAAGGATATTTCTCGGTTCATGACTTTTCCGACAGGGAGAAGATTATTTTTGCACTCCTCAAAGTTGCCCCCCATGTCAAAGACTGGTGGGAAACCTACCGTGAGCAAGAGGGCGAAGGGGAACCCTCTCTGTTCTCGGCCACACCCACTTGGAATTCTTTCCGAGACGCCGTCAAGGAACAATACTATCCCGTGGGGAGCTATGAGGACAAGTACATACAATGGACCACGCTGCGGCAACAAAGGGATCAAGATGTGCATGAGCTGGCGAATCTGTTCCATACCTTGCGCACCAAGTTGGGTATCAAAGATTCAGAGCAACATCTGGTGCTAAAGTATCGCAGTTTTCTGCACAGATATATTCAGGAGGAAATGGAGTTCCTCGACATCTCCTCGCTTGGTACAGCATACCGGTATGCTGCCAAGATTGAGAAGAAATTCAAATAGAAGAAGCGAGACTTTGGATCTGCGAATCAAAAGCAAGGGAAAGGTGCTCCCAAACCGCAGAACAAAGGAGAGAGCCAAGGCATGGCGATTCAAGACAACCTGTCGAAGCCACAAGCAAAGAACAACACCGTAAAGCCAAAGAAGGACACGGGAAAGTGGTGTGAGTTCCATAAGAGCTTCACTCACAACACAAGTGAGTGTCGGGCCAAGCAGTCGTTGGTGGCTGAGATGCGGGCTTCTAAGTCAGATGCATGCTCCGACTCTGAATCAGAACCTGACAAGGGGAATGAAAAAGGGAAACAGATTATTGATGCGGAGCCCAATGCCACTGTTTCCACTACGAAGATCCAGAAGGAGGAACCAGAAGATTCGGAGGAGGAGGAACGTCTCTTCCACTCCCAGATGTGGGTAAAGGGCTCCTCGGTAAAATTCATTGTCGACAATGGGAGCCAAAAGAACCTCATTTCGACAGACGCCGTGAAGCGGTTGGGCTTGCCGACCACAACTCACCCACATCCATACACCATCGGGTGGCTTCACCAAGGACGAGATCTCCGCGTCAGCTAGCAATGCCGCCTTCCCTATAGCATCAAGCCCTTCACGGATGAGGTATTATGTGACGTTGCTCCTATTGATGTTTCTGATGTATTATTAGGACAACCATACTTGTAGAAGCGTCATGCTGTGTATGAGTCTCGGCCTCACGTTGTTATTGTTACTTTGGGAAATAAGTTGTACAGGATACTAGAGGTACCACCTCCTGCTGCTATCTCTTTGGTTACTACAAAACAATGCAGTAAGCTCATTTCCCAAACCAGGAAATTTGTTTTCCTGATGATCCGCCCCCAGGGCAAGAAGAAGACTGTGGCCACGACCTCCAGACAAGGCTCCTCTACATGACAACAAAAAATGGATAAGGTTGTGGAGGAGTACGAGGAAATCTTCACCTCACTCATAGAGGTTCCTCTACACTGTCAGGACAAACACTCCATTGATCTGACTCCCAAAGCACCACCGCCTAATGTTACCATACATCCTACAACTACACATACAAAATCCAAACATGTACTGTCTGAGGCTGATAAAGAAACCAACTTTAATAAATGCATCCAGCATGTCCACCCGCAGGTCCATGACATCTTCAACACATCTAATACTCAGTTCACCAGAATTTGCCTTATCTCATGGAGGATCTCAACGCAATGGGGACCATTTCTTCCTAAGGAGGGAGGAATGATCCAGGTGGATATCGGTGGCCACCCACCTAGTCCATTTGGACCAGCACCATCAATTCTTGCAGCTTTTCACATTCAGCACAACTTACTATTTTTAGCAGGTTTTCGGGTCCTCCACTCTCGGAGCCGTTTTGGGGGCTTAATGATCCAGGTGGATATTGGTGGCCACCCACCTATTCCATTTGAACCCCCATCATCAATTCTTTCAGTTTTCAAGTTGCAACAAAACTTACTATTTTTAGCAGTTTTTCGGGTCCTGAACTTCCGGAGCCGTTTTGAGGCCCTAAACGACATTTTTTGGGAAAACAGAGAGCAACATGGGTCCATGGACCCATGTTTCTCATTCAAAAGTCGTACTCCTCGGAAAGATCTTTCTAACGAGCTATTGAGCGCGTCAAACGAAGATCAGATGCCAAAGTTACGTCCCCGGGAAGTTGAACCACCAATTTACCCAAACGGGGCCCATAGTTTTGGCGCTTCATCTCCTAGGGTTAGGTTTTTGGAAGTTTAGAGTTATCCATTGTTTCTCAATAATAAATAGGCCCTCGATCCTTAATGTAACACAGTTCATAGGCTTGTAGCCGCCACATCTCTTCTCATAGATAGCTACTAGCGCCCTAGCTAGTTTGATTTCCATTCTGTCTGTAAGCAAATTTCAGTTCTTTGATATTAATGAAATGAAGTGTTATTTCTGCTGCATCTCTGTATTTATGGTTATGTGTTTATTCTATTGCGTTCCTGCATAAAATCTGGATCATTCGTTCTACTTCCCTTGCTGACAGTCTTCCAATACTTTAGTTGAGCACTAGATTTTGTGTACATGTCTTGGAGTTTTCAGGTCGTAGCATATGTATTGTGCATTTGTTGATGCATCGAGTGTGTTGCATGCATATGCAAGTCCAAGAGATCAATGCATGGAACATTATCTACTTTCAAGGACATTCGATACACTTGATAGTCCACCATGGACATTGTATTTTCCACTTTGGACTCCAACACAACCATATTGAGAAACCCTTTCTCATAATCTAAAGCACTTTTGAGTTGTGCGGGAGGTAGGGGTCTATTCTCAACTATCTTGACATCTATTTTCCTATAATAGCCTTGGTCAAAAATTCATGTAATAAAGCTAATAAAGGAAAAATAAGACCAAGGTCATGGGACACGTATTCCAAGATGAATGTTGGGGAAAACATCCTAGTGTGGGTGTTCATTTGGTTTATTATGGCTAAGAGGAAATTGGAAAAGGAAATGGAAAAGGATTTGGAAAGGAAAGAGACATTAATGGTAATTTTATTTATGAAAATAATGAAAAATAGGAGAAAATAAAGGTGAAATGTCACAGGTTGCATGTGAGGAGGAAAATGAAGGAAAATAATGTAAAATGAAGAAAATAGAGGCCTCATTGATAAAAAGTATTTTTAGGATCAGTTGGTAGACCTTTTTTCAGTTCATTTTTGGAGCTCTCTCTCTATTCTCTCTCTCACGCACCCTTGGACACTTAGAGAATTCTTGGAGCATTCTAGAATTAGATCAAGAAAATAAAAGGAAAGGCATAATCAAGTGGATACAACGAGATTTATTTCAGGTATCAATTTTCATGTGTGATTTCCTTGCTCGATTTGGCATGCATGGTACATGAATGTGTGTATCTGGTTCTCTTGTTGTCATTGGCATGGGTTTTCTCAAGTGTGACAGTGGATTTCAACCTTGCCTTGACTTTTCCGGATAGCCATGGTGTGGTGTGTTCTCATGTATTTGGTTGAGTTGGATTACTGGATGGTATCAAAGCTGAGTGGGGTGGTCTCAAGAAAAATCACAAGGCCTAGGAATCCCTTGACTGATAATGGCGAGATACATGGTAGAGCCTGATTGTGAACCTCCTCGTTATGCCTAGGAATCCCTTGAATGGTAATGGTAGGATACATGGTAAATCCTACAGGATGGAGCCTTGGTAGGCCTAGGAATCCCCTGACCGGTAATGGAGGGATACATGGTAAATCCTAGAGGTGTATGCTCTTGTGAGGCCTAGGAATCCCTTGACCGATTATGGCGAGATAAACGACAAAGCCCAGTGAGTGGAGAGATACAAATTCCTCATGGTTTAGGTGGAGAGATCCAGAGGCATCCATGCTTGTTTAGGGCCCAGTGATCCAGTGGGAATGTGGTAAATCCTGGTTGTATTTATGAGGGTTTTTGGCCTAGGAATCCCTTGGTGGGATATATGGTAAAGCCTGAGGAAGCCCTGGTTTTTTTTGTTGTGAGTCCCACATTCATGCTTGGAATATGGCACAGGGGTGATTGGTCGAAAGAAATATTTGGTTCAAACCAATCTATGGTTGGGTGGTTCGTCTAAGTCCTTAACTTGGTTTGCATATGCATTCATTAATAAGAGCTCCTTATCCTTTGTATTTCATGTGTAAATATACTTGTTCATATGTGATTCGTATGGTTGTTATATCATTTTTATTTATGTTGGTTATATGTTGGTTATGAGTATGTTTTACGACAAATTTGATGTATGGCTCTCATCATGTTTTGATTAAAAAATGAATGAAAAATGAATATATTAGCTAATAGATGATCATGCAACTATTGTGATAAGGCATCGATGCTTCTTTACGAATCTCAGATAAGTATGAGACCTCTATGCTCAGATATGTTGTTATAACCTGTAGATTACATATTTGTGATATGTTTGAAAAAATGCCTGCCATGGATAGTAGGGTTCTGATAATTTCATTGATCAAATGTTTGTATTAGTAGATTTATTTCATGGTTATGCATTATTTCTGAAATTTTCATGAAGTTCTGGGCATATGCCTGATACCTAGCCCTGAAAAAGTGGCTCATATTTTGGGTTCGCTGGCTCATAACTTCCTGGAAAAGTCCAGAGTCACTAGCATGGCTTGTTGTGGGAGTGAATGGAAGGCCTAATTCGCATGCATGGCTTGTCATGGGAGTGGTTGAGCGTCCAGATCAACAAAATAAAATTTTTTCTAAGGGGTTAAGCATCTATAAGGGTTGGTTTTCTCCTGAAGGGTTTGTAGCTCCTAAGGAAGGTCAGTTTGGTTTTGTTTGGTCAATTCCACTTCCTTAAATATACATGGGGCGCTGAATCACATCATAGTAGCCTCTCATCACATGTTTACCCTAGTGGATCGATTAGCTTGAGTAAATGTGAGAGGAGGGTGGTTACAGGGTGGTATTAGAGCATGGTTGTGTTCTCTTTGGGTGATATCTGATACTAAAGGGTGGCATCGAAGCATGGATGCACTCTCTTTGGGTAATATTTGATACCACAAAGAGGTATCATAGCATGGTTCACCCCTTGGACTGGATGGGCAGTGTGTTGGTCATGTATACATGTCGGTTGCATATGTGTTCTTTATGCTTGTGGTATATGTGCTTGTTGTTTATGCATGGTAGTGGTCATTGTTGCAATTGTGTCACCATGTGAAAGTTGATGGTGTTGTTGTTGGGATGAAATTGTCATGAATGAATGTCGGTTGTATATGCATTTGTTATGCATTTTAGTGTCTATATGTTGTTATGCACACATTGTCATAGTTAAGGTTGTTTTCCATAAGGTCATTGTATGTAGTTATGTCATCATGATGCTATTAGTATGTTATGATGTTGATATGCTGACTGAGATGAAGTAAGAGATGCAGATAATCAAATTGAGGTTGTAGCACTAGACTTTGGGGTAAGAGAAAATTGTCATACATGTTTTAACTTTGGTCATGTAGTTATGTTGGTTAATGGTTGTTATAATAATTAGGGTTATGTACATGTCTGTTAGTCTATGGTTTTTGAGGTTATAGGTATTATATATGTTACTTAATCAGTGTGATCACATGTACATGTGTCGGTTTTTCATGAAGGGATAGTAAGTTGTTGTTATATGCATTGTGGTTATATGCATGATGATTATGGTCATTGCAACTAAGATATTGATGTTATATGTATCGTGCTGATTTGGATTTTCCTATGTAGATGGTTAGGGTCATGACAATCAGATGATGAGTCAATGTATTTGTGATATTGTGTTGTACTAATCTAGAATGGTTGTGCATATGTGATTAATATGCATGAATGAAAATTGTTTATAAGTTTATGATGTGAACATGTTAGCTACTTATTGTTATGGACATCATGACCTTATTTATGTATGAGTTGATATGTTGTGAAGTTATATCGTACTAATCTAGATTGATTGTGCAAACAATATAGCCTTCCCTAAGACACACTAAGGTATGAGTTTGCTTATGTCATCTACTTGGTGCTTGAATGTTTGATTATGTCATATATTTGGTGTTTGAGTGTTTGGTGTCTATTATGTCATCTATCTGTCATTTGAATGTTTTATTAATTTCATGATATGAGTATATGTCTATAAGATTGCATGAAAGAATGATCTTGTTTTTATATGGTTGTACTAACATAATATGTGCTAAGACAACTAATATGCACTTGATTGCAAGTGGGTACTGGTTGTAGTATTATGACTATTGACTATGAGTTGACTGTTGATTATGGCATGGTTGTTAGTCTTGGTAAAGGTTGATTTCAAATTAATAGATATAATGCTTTGATCTTTGGAACATGTGGATGACATGTGTGAATAGTTGTATGGAAACATTCTTGGTATTAGAATGACAATGTAATAGTTGATTTGTTTATATAACTAACAATTTGGTGATATGATAGTACATTGTAAGACTCAATTGCAAGAAGGTAAAAAGGTAAAATAAAGGAATTGGGTGAGAATTCCTCTGGCTATGTTTGGAAACCGAAATTCTAAATGAATGAGTTCTTTGTATACATGAAGTATTCTTAACCTTAATTTCATCTGACATTGTGTGGATATGTGTTATATTCATGAACATATGGGTAGACTTGCCCATGGTTTTGTGCATGGGTTTGCACATGGTTTTGGGGCATGATGGTTTTCGACCCCTGGTATTTTCTAGATCCGATCAAGGGAACTATGGTTATGTTCTAATCCTGGGTTAATGGATTGGGGTTTATGTATGCTTCGGCATGTATATATATGTGTTGTAACACTAAAAGGAATATAGTGAAAAATCAAGCTAATAGTCTCGATTTTGGATCCAGGGGAAAATCTCTATGTATATCTATTTTATGTTTTATGCTCTCGCTATTGTTTATTTTTTGTCTTTAAGATTCATTTATAGGTAATTTCTGTACAGGGTTAAAACCTATAGTTGGTATTAGAGTTGTTTTGGCTTCAAGGGGACGCCTTTGCTACTGAGGGGTTTTTTGCTCGGGCCTGTGGTATACCCTGTTCATTGGGAGATCTATGGGATCGATTCTTGCAGTGAAAGAAGATGGCGAGCAATGGAAAGATAGAGATCGAGAAATTTAATGGTAAGAGTTTTGAGTTGCGGAAGCTTAAGATGGAGGATCTGTTGGTGGATAAATATTAGTGGACCGTGGTAGATACAGGTACTAAACCAATGAAAATGTCAGATAAAGAGGTGAAGAAGTTGGATCGAAAGACAAAGAGCACAATATAGTTGTGTATCTCAGATTTAGTATTGTTGAATGTATTCGGGGAAGCTACGACGAAGGCTTTGTGGGACAATCTAGGGACTTTGTACCAATCTAAGTCTTTGGTGAATAAATTATTCATGCGGAAAAATATGTATAACCTGAGGATGAAGGATGGAGACTCGGTGACAGAGCATCTAAATGCCTTCAATACTATGGTAAGTCAGATGTTATCTGTTGATATTAAAATCTCATATGAAGATAAGTGCATCAGTTTGTTGTGTTCTCTACCAGATTCGTGGTACAATCTGGTTATTGCAATAGGCAGCAATACAACTAACTTGAATTTTGATGACATTGTCTCCGCCTTGTTATCGAAGGAAACGAGACGGAGAAATATGGAAGGCTAGAATGGAGATACATTATATGTACGAGGAAGGTCCTACAATAAAAACAAGAATAAGGTTTTGAGTGGGAGATCTAAATCTAAAGGGAGATCTAAATCTCCAGGAAATTTTGTAAATGTGTGTTGGAAATGCAGAAAGGAAGGGCACTACAAAAAGGAGTGCAGATCTAAAGCTCCTGAGAAAGGAAAGGGATCTAATGATGCTTCTTCTGCAGAGGCAAAAACCACCTCAGATGAAGGTGGGGATGTGTATTTGGCTTCTTCCTCAAATACACATGTAGATCATGAGGCATGGTTGATTAACTCAGGTGCATCCTTTCACTTCACTCCCCATAGGGAGTGGTTCTGTGAGTATGAGAAGTATGATGGTGGTGATTTCTTCTTAGGGGATGATAGGAAGGCCAAAATCATCGGACGTGGAAAATTCAAGTTGAATCTGCAAGGTGGAAGGATTAGAACACTTCATGGTGTTCTACATATTCCTTCATTGGCCAGAAATCTGATTTCTGTAAGCAAGATGGATGATGCAAGTGTAAAAAAAATGTTCGAGAAAGATACCTACAAGATGGTTCCGAGAGCACTGGTATTAATGCGAGGAGTTCGGATTGGAACTCTATACAAGCTTCAGGGTAGCCTGTTATTAATGGGTGAAATAGTTATGTGGTTCTTAAAAGTGGAGCGGAAAGCCTAGCGGTCTCTGGATAAAATACCATGCTATGGCATCAAAGGCTTGGACATATTGGAGAGAAGGGCCTTCGGATACTGCATGGAAATGGTATGGTAGAAGGTATGTCTAGTTTCTCTCTGGATTTCGATTTCTGCGAACATTGTGTATATGGGAAGCAGAATTGGGCAAGTTTTCCTTCTGGTGCTAAGAGGGTGAACAAGATATTAGAGCTTGTGCACAGTGATGTGTTTGGACCTGTATCAGTTCCATCACTGGAAAAATCTGTGTACTATGTTTCACTCATAGATGAATTCTCAAGGAATACATGGATATATTTCTTGAGGAAGAAATCTGAAGTCTTTGATAGATTGAAATAATTTAAGGCTCTGGTGGAAAACCAGACAAATGAGAAGATAAAGGTGCTGAGGAGAGATAATGGTGGAGAGTTTTGCAAGAAGGAATTTAAAGAATTTTGTAAGAATTGTGGTATAGCACGGAAACAGACTAATCCATACACACCTCAGCAAAACAAAGTTGCAGAAAGAATGAATAGAGTACTGATGGAAAAGGTAAGAAGCATGCTTAGTGGTATCAGGTTAGGACAAGAATTCTGGGCAGAGGCAGTGGAGACTGCATGTTACCCGGTTAACAGATCACCTTCATCAGCGTTGGAGGATAAGACTCCACATGAGGTATGGAATGGAAAGAAACCCTCTCTTTCACATCTAAGGGTATTTGGATGGGATGCATATGTACATGTTCCAAAGGAGAAAAAGAAAAGTTGGATAATAAATCTGAAATGTGCATCTTTATTGGGTATAAGGATGGCTTAAAAGGTTACAAGCTTTGGAACCCAGAAACAAGGAAGGTTGTGTACAACCGAGATGTG